>JAAFCE010007744.1:19537111-19741871 GCA_013389805.1 Trigoniulus corallinus
TAATCCTCCACTCCCGCTTATCCCTCACCAAGTCCCTCTCCACCCCACACGCTTCCATGTCCCTTTGCACCACCTGTTCCCACGTCCGTTTTGGTCCTCCTCTACCCCTACTACCCCCAATTACCTGCAGTCCCACAATGGACCTAATAAGTTCCTCTTCTCCCCTCCTCATCACATGTCCACACCACCTGAAACGCTTTTCTCTCACTTTCTCTGAAATGTCTCCCACCCCAAGCTACCTCTAACGTATGAGTAATTGTTTTGGATTCTGTTGGATCGTGACACCCCCACACATGTAGCACAGCATTCGCATCTCCACCACTTGCATTTGCTTTTCATGGTTCTTCCTAACTACCCAACACTCTGAGCCATACAGCATAGCGGGCCTAACGACAGTTCTGTAAATTTTGCCCTTCAACTTTATTGGGACCTTGCAGCCACACAGGACCCCACTTGCCTGTCTCCACTTCAGCCATCCTGCATTAATCCTATGGGTTATGTCAGAATCAATCTCCCCTTTACTCTGGAAAACTGATCCTAGATAGTGAAATTCCTGCACCACCAGGGTCCCCTCTCCCCAACACCGTAACTCCTCCTCTTGCCCCTGTCCACTAAAATTGAAAGCTGGGTACTCATTCTTAAGGCCACCTCCTGCCATTGCTGGTTAATGTCTTGTAGGCCCTTTTGTGCATCCTCCTTGGACTCCTTAAGCCTTCCCTCACATCATCTGCAATTACCAGGTACTGGGGGGCCCATTCCCCTATTCCCGTCAGCAGCTCATCCATCACTAGAGTGAATAGGTATGGACTAGGTGCTGACCCTTGATGCACACCAACCTGCACGTTGAAGCCTGCAGTGTTACGCCATGCTGTCCTCACCCTAGTGATGGAACCATCATACATATCCTGCATTATCCTAATGTGGCCTTCATCAACCCCTTTCTTTCTTAGAACATTCCATACTACCTTTGAGGGACACTATCATATTCCTTTTCCAGGTCAAGGAATATTGCATGAAGGTCCTTTTTTTTGCTGCTCTCTGCTTCTCTATCATTTGTCATAGAATAAAGATTGGTTCCATGGTACACCTACCAGGCATAAACCCAAATTGATTTCCCCAGACACTGGTTTTGTCTCTGAGCTGATATTCTATGACTCGCTCCCACAGCTTCATAGAATGGCTCATCAGCTTGATGCCCCTATAGTTTCCACAGTCCTGGGCATCACCTTTGCTCTTGAAAAGTGGAACTATCCAACTTTCTTGCCATGCAGTTGGCATCCTGTCACCATTTGCTAACTTATTGAAAAGCTTCCCCAGCCATGTAATGCCAGTTATCCCCAAGGTGTGCCAAACATCCAATGGGATCTTATCTGGGCCTACTGCTTTTTGACCTTTCATCTTTTGAAGGGCTCTGACTATTTCATTGTCTTTCACCCTGTCCACTGCCTGTGGAGTGTGTGTGGATTGCTGTCTGCAACTCCTGCACATGTGGCTGCATTTAAGAGGCTGTGGTAGTACTCCTCCCACCTTTGATTACCTCTGCTGGTTGGAACAGGACCCTACCATTGGAATCCTTTACTATTAGGGCCCTCATAACATCCTTACTAGTTCTATCCCTGTTCTTGGCCAGTCTAAACACTGCCTTCTCTCTCCCTTGTCCCCAGGGTTTCATATAGAGCCTCTTACTTCTGGTACTTAGCTAGCGCAATGGTCCTTATGGCGTTTTTCCTTGCCTGAATGTAGTCCATTTTGGAAAGCTGATCCCCTATTTCCCTCCATCTATGGAAAGCTGCCTTCTTTAGTTTGATGGTGGCTTCCACCTCCTCATTCTGCCACCATGTCTACATACTCTACCCATGCCAAACAGTGCTTCCCCACATCTCCTAATTTTCCTAGCCACACTGTCCCACATGGCGTTGGCTGACCCTTCCCAGTCACAGTTGACCTGGCTCAGAGCCTCCTGCCTGAATTCCTTGGTGGGCAACTTCCACCACATAATAACGGATTCTCCTTTTCCAGGTATGTTTCCTAACTATCCCTGTCATTAGGACTTCTGCCATGAGCAGCTTATGGCCACTCTCTTTCTGAAAATCCTCACTGGGTAGTGCCCAGCAACAGGGTCTGCCAGGCATTTGTCTGGGGCGCCATTTTGGCTGTAAATGTAAGGAAAATATTGGTTTTAAATTACCAATTAGAAGAACATTTCACACATCATTTGCTAAATAATTACAGTACATAGAGGAGTATTTATATTCGTTTATTAAATGTTATTGAAAAATTAATGCAGAACTTGTAAAAGACGTTTGTAAAGCTGCTTGTAGTAGCGCAGCACTGCATGACACCTGTACTTCGCGGTGCAGCAATATTTCAGGGGCTGTCTGGAAATTTTTCTACGGAAAATTCAATAATAGGAATATAGGCCTATTAAATCATTTAATTAAAATATATTAATTTTTTTTTAATATTATAATATAGTAAACGTTTTTAATTTTTAGAAAAAGCTAAAAATGGTTCTTTTAAAGTTTTATTGCGTTTTGGACTTTTGATTTCCACCAATGTATTAATTAACAAGGCCCTTGATATAATCAATTGTTATAAATTAAGTCCTTTGACCCTCAATAGGTTTGTGCAGGTCTTCTGTTGCAACGATCTTTTGTATGTGCTCCAATCACTTTTATTTAATTGTTGGCCTTTGACCACAGAATTGTTAGGGCCTAGTATTTATAGCCATACCATGAAAATAAAATCAGTTTTACTCCATTTTTTAACTGTGTTACAAGTATTTGTCTTTATCAGTTTTTGCTGTTTTGGCAGTTTTCAACCAGGAATCGTCACTGAAAATCATTCATTGGATTATCACTGACATTAGTTGAACTACCTTTTTACAATTGTACGAATTTCTACAGTAAGTATACCATTTCTCAGGAAAAGAATTTCCTATAATATCTTGAGTATCATTTAAAAATTTCAGTATGTAGATTTTAAAGTGGGATTTACATTTTGCAAATAGGATTCTTATATACATGTTGTGTAGGGTAAGCAACCAATTTCATTATTTGATTGAAAAATGTTTACTTTAAAATGGATGCTAAATCATATTAATGCTCAAACTTTTAATTAGCGAGATGTGCAATGATGTATTATGATTGGATTAGTTTCATGGGTTGGGGAGTAAGCCAAGCAGCCATAACAGGATGAACCCTTAGGAGGCTGCCCATGGGAGATTAAGGAGTAGGTGAAAAGGATGAAGGAAAGGGGAAATTTGGATCTTAACCAACCACCCTTGTTGGTATTGACATGGGCTTGTGCTGTGTAACTTCTGTGATCCCACAGGAACTGGTGTGTCCAATGCAACTTGGTTGCATATGTTGCAATGATGCATTATATATTTGCAAAAGATATAACTATATTAATAGTTTGAACAGGGCCCTTTAATCACTGCTTTATGCTACTGCTAGGCTTATCATTTTATAAGCTAAATGACTGCTCTTGCCATTATTCAGGGCCTACATATGTACATCATCTTATGAATTTCTCCATATGATATTGCGAAATGATCTGTCCATATTTTTCTGGTTAACCCATTCACCATCTACTAACATTCTGTAATTATTAGTGCAGCTGCTGCCATGCTATTACATCAGTAATGATAAGTGAAAGTTCATGAAATTTTCTTCAGTGCAATTTCTTAATTTTTAATGGAAAGTATATCTATAATTAAGCTGTTGGTAAGTTTGATAGTTACCAATTTATCATTAACTAGTAACAATTAAACTCTCAAACTAGAAACAGCTTCTCATAAACTAGTAACAATGTTTTATTGAATAAATAAAATATTGTATCAAATTTGTAGGTATAATTACTTATATTTCTTTTTTATAAAAGTAATTACTTGAATAAATAATTTAAGACATTAAGTTCATTGCTACAATTTTATAATAATATATGTAAGTAATTGAATTGAAAAAACTCAAAATCTAGAATTATAAAACTGTTTTCAATGACTATTTCTAATTTGCTGAAATATTTGTTACAGTAAAACCTGTCAGATTGAGCACCTTGATACTATGACCACCTCTCTACATTGAATGTATTTCTATGGAACAAAACATTCCCAGAGATTACATTATGTAATATCACTTACATTAAGCACCTGCATACTTTGTACATTGACCACTCTAAACCAGTCCCAGAACAGCAGTTAACCTTCATAGTTTGAATGCAAGTGCCTATTTGTATCATGCTAAAATTTTTGAATCCATAAATTTTTGAATTTTTTTAAATAAACTAGCAAACCTTTTATAATGAATGGTAAAGCACTGTAATTTGGCCCTCAAATAAAACAGTTAAAGAATATTATTTGCAACAGACATTCGAAGATTTGGGCCTTGAGTTATCCTTTGTGAATCCCCATTGTTACCAACTATTTGATCACCCATAGAAATCATTTGATTTCAAGACGTCACTCAAACACTTTACCATGGCCAAAAGAAGGTACACAGTTAAATTTGGAGCAAAAGAAATTTGTAAGTGAATGTGTAAGACAATGGTGTCTTGGAAAGAAAGTTAGGAGCTGAATTTTACGTGGAGCCACTGCTCATATAAAAGCATGGATAAATAAGTGAATTATGATATTAAATGTAAAAATGCTGCTGAAGAAAAGTGGCACTAATGATGAAGTGAATGATTCTGTCTTTAGTTTCTTTTTGGACTCGCAATAGAAAAAGATTCCTGCTGTATATCAGGACCAATGCTGCAGGAAAACGTCCTGTGTTTAAAGGATGGATCGAGGGGGAAGCAATGGCTCCCCCGTCAGTGCCCCAATGGTTGGCATATTTCAACTTACTCAACTGATCCAACATTTTGCATTGCTATCTCCATTTCTATACTGCCAGTCCAATCATTGCTGTCCATTCTGGATTTAGCTAAACCACTGAAGATAGGATATTGTCTAAGGGGCAGTAGAGGACCTAATGTAATTGCTAGCTGGATTTATACTAAGGGATTCTGAATATTTGGAGTGTCCCCTTATCTATTGCTGGATCCATCACCAAGTGTTACTACCACTTTGAGAATTTGCATGGGTTGAATGATTCAGGAAAAGACAGTATTCACTTTTCATATTAACGTATGTGGGGATTCTGTAGAAGCTGACGCTACTTCATCCTGCTGCCTCACCTTGATACAATGAGCAACTGTCTACATTGAGCACTTTTGAATGGAACGGCAAGTGCTCAATGTAGACAGGTTTTACTGTATTATAAAATAACACTAGACTTTCTTTGTGTTTACACAATATGAAAAATATTTTGTGTAGTGCATAAGAACTTTTTGGTTTAATGATGGAATATAATTTTGAAGTTATCTTAATTATCATTTTAGCTTATTTTAACAAGGATAAATCTTTGTTTTTCTAATATTAGTTTATAGTTTACGTTCTTTAATGTAAAATACGTGTGTGCCCCTTACAGAATGTCTGATAGTGGAAAAAAGCTGTCTGATTACCAGAACAAAAAAAGAAGGCTGGAAAAGGAACGTGAAAGGCAAAATCAAGCTTGTGCATTAAAATAATATATCCTGAGTTGTATCAAAACAAATGACAACTATGAGATTCCAATGTCAAATCTGGTTATAAAAGATAATGCAGAATCATCACAGGATTATGATGACAAACAAATGAATGAAGTTTCAGAATCCATTGGAACTGACTACAACATGACTTATCATCACCAGATGAAAACATTTAAAAAATGGATACCAACATGACACACACAGAAATCATTCTACAAACTTTCAGTACAGATCCAGCATTGTGGCCAAGAATTTTAGGAGATGCTGAAAGGAGTTTTTTAGTAGGACAAGGTCCACCTAAACCATTACATAATTACAAATTTCCTTCCAATGACACTGGGCGACATTTTAATGCAAATCAATCTACCAGAATTTTAAGCAATGAAGAACAAGTTTTACAAGACTGGCTAGTGTACTCTGTTTCAAAAAACTGTGTTTACTGCTTCTGTTGCAAAATTTTTGGCAGTAAAGTTAGCTCTCTTTCAAAAGAAATTTTTAAAAGTTGAAAGCACCTGGGAAACCTTGAAAGAGCATGAAATTTCCAAAACTCATATTCAGGCCCAAAAACTTGTTGTAAAATTATCCTTGCTTAAATTAATCATTGGAATGAGGTGTTTCTAAGAATTATAGCAATTACTAAAATGCTTGGTAAAAGTTGTCTGGCTTTTCAAGGTACAAGTGACAAGTTGTTTGAGCATAATAAAGTAATTTCTTAAAAATGGTTGAGTTGCTATCAGAGTTTGATCCTATTATGGAAGAGCATGTCCATAGAGTCCTCAAAAAAGAAGAGGCTAAAGCTCACTATCTAGGGAAAAATATAAAAAATGAGATAATAGATCTGCTGCATCAAAGTGTAAAGTCTCATATTATTGATGAAATAAAAAAAATCCAAATATTTTTCATAATTTTGGACTGCACTCCTGACATTAGTAGGTAGAGCAAATGACTCTTGTAATCAGATATGTTTCAATCAATAAATGTGATGCCAATGTTGAAATTAAAATTAATGAAAGCTTTTTAGGCTTCTTACCAGTTGAAAGAGCCATAGGAAAACAAATGTCTGATATTATAATTAGAGAACTTAATAGCTTGGGTTTAAATTTGCAGGATATCAGAGGGCAGGGATATGACAATGGGTCCAATATGAGGGGTGATAAAGCAGGAGTGCAATCTACAATTAAACAATATAATTCATGAGCATTCTATGTTCCATGTGGTAGCCACACTCTCAATGTTGTTATTAATGATATGACAAAAGCATCCTTGGAAGCTGCAAATTTCTTCAGCATAATCCAAAAAATACATTTATTTTTTTCAGCATCTACTTTTCAATGGGCAGTACTTTTAAAACAAATTCAAGGTTTGACTTTGAAACCAGTGAGTGACACTAGATGGGAGTGTGGGATAGAGGCCTTAAAGCCTTTGAGATTCCATTTTGGAGATGTATATTATGCCTTGGTAAGCATTTATGATAACCAAGTAATTGATTGTGCAATAAGAGATGAGGCCTCAGGTTTATTAAATTGTATAAAACAATTTAAGTTGTTGTGTTTATTAGTTATTTGGCATAAAATACTGAATTCTATTAATCCAATAAGCAAATTGCTGCAGAAAAAAGATTTTGATCTAGCCTTTGCACTTGATCTTTTACAAAACTGCAAAATATTTTTTAAGAATCTTAGATCAGATTCATCCTTTGATGAAACCTTTATTGATGCAAAAGAACTTGCTACTGAAATTGATGTGGAGGCAAATTTTAAATCAACAATAACAATACACCATGTTAGAGAAAGAAAAAGGAACTTTTCATATGAAGCACAAGATGAACCCATCAAATATCCAAAAGAAAAATATAAAATAGATTTTTTTCTTTTTCACGAGGGGAAGTCAAAAAGTAAAGGGATTTATTAAATTTCTCTTCTCAGAGTTTGGTAACACTACTCCTATCCTGTGCTGAATGAGATTAGTTGTCAACACCTCCGTACAACGTGTAACTCTGATTCCCATGCTAGTTTTTGGAGTGTAGCAGCTCATTAAACATGTCAGCTCCCTTGTTGATCTGCACCAAGGAGGAAATGAGGGCAGTGATTCGCTTTTTGTTTGCAGAAGGTGCTAAACCTGCAGACATTATTCATCGAATGCAAGCACAGTATGGTGACAACTGTTTATCACAAAGCAAGATCTATGAATAGATAGAGCACTTCAAACAGGGAAGAACTTCTTTATGTGATGAAGAAAGATCGGGAAGGCCATCAACATCAACCACTGAGGGTAATGTGATTGTCGTTGAGGCTCTGGTTAAGGAAAACAGAAGAATCACAGTAGATGAAATTGCCAATACTTTACATGTAAGTCATGGCTCAGCATATTCCATCCTACATGACAGGCTAAAAATTCAGAAAGTGTGTGCAAGGTGGGTGCCAAAATAATTGTCAGCACAGCATAAGGCAAAATGGTTGGACATTGCTCATAAACATTTGGCCCATTATCATGGTGAAGGAGATGAATTTTTACAGCAAATCATTACTGTAGATCAGCGGTGTACTGTAGATCACTGGTGTGCCTTGAGCCAATACAGGTGTGCCACAATCAAATAACATTTCAATAGATTCGATAGATCAAACACAATAACGAGAATACTTGCAATGCAATATTCGCATTTTAGCCTTCTCAAATTTATTGAAAAATTTATTTATGAAATTAATGTCTAAAAATCAGTGGCATAGCTGGAGATCATGTTGCTCTGGGTGGTGAAAAATTTGAAGCCCTATAAATTGGAGTTCATGTTGTCCAGGGTGGTGAAAAATATATGCCTTACTTTTGAGCATTTGTCAAAAACTATTAAAACACAAGAATTTAGGATGGAAACAGTGCCTGTCTTTGATATACCACCTATTCAAAATCAGACTGACCAATTTGGTGAGCTGAACAATATCCCTGCTGCCAACACATTGTTTTACATTGCTGGTTACTTGCTGTTCAAGTGTGACCATGACCATTCCTGTTCTGATAGCAATTGCCATATTCTTTATTCTTCAGATGGACTGATGTCATCCCCATATGAAATATTTTCATCTTTCAAGGCATTCAATTCAAATAATGAAGGTGATTTTGGGAAGTTAAAAGTACCTAGCAAGGAATTTCATGAGTGTGGATGCCTAATGGAAGAATGTTTTGTGCATACATTTAACTCACTTATGCACTTAGAACACCTTAAGACTCTAATTGTATCACACAAGTCTAAAATTGTTTCTAACACATGTCTTAAGGAAATGTGTGAAGCAATTAGAAATGACATTATAGATTTGTTTATTTGGATGAGACTGTACTAGGCCATTAAATTTATAAACATGGAATTAGTGGGAGAGAAAAAAAGAAATCGAAAATTCATGAAATTGAAACATATGTAGTTGTAGCATTTCTCAATTTACAAATTATTGTATGTATGTGTATATATAAAGAAATTATTTTTTTCATTAAAAGCATGTTAAACTGAACAATTTATGTATATGTTAAAATTGTGCAGCAAGCAGTTTTAAATTATTATTAAGAAAATTCAAATGAAGTGAATAACTGCATGATTAAGATGGTTAAAATATATGTAGCATCTCTTTTGTAAACTCCATCCTCTTGGGGCGCCACCGTCTAAATCTGTGACAATGGGAAAGGGGCAGAGCTGGTACTCCTTATAGACTCCTTGCTGAAGCCATGGTAGCGTGGAGACCAATTAAAAACAAAAGGTCATAAATTTACAGTGGAGGTGGTCATACTGGAGAGTGGTGTGGTAGAAATACAGATTCAGTTAGTTGCAAGTGTAGTGAATTTGGAAAGTGTTGCTAAATGGTAAGAGAGGCTTAGCCATAATAATTCGTTATTGTTAAATGTAAATTTTATGGATAGGCTCTGATGGATAGGTTTTGCCCCTGCAGAGAAACATATACTGTATTTATTTTAGTAACACTCGCCCTCTAATAAACGCCACCCTTTATTAAAAATAAAATGCAAAAAAAATAATAAATGCCACCCTCCAATAATCGCCACAGCGCTTTTTGCCAACGGTAAAAAGGTTTAGGATGAAAAAAAACAAACTTTTGCACTCAATGTGTAAAAAGCCCCAATTCCTCACAATTCAAGATTCAGTTTTTGAAAACATTGTTTTTGTTTTTCTACTGCCAATATCGTCTATTCCATGTGCAGTCTGGGATATCCCTGTTCCATATTCTTAATGTGCGATAGGTCAGACGCTATGCAACGTTATTGCTAACGACCATTAATTTACTTGCCAAAATTTCTATTTTGGTTGTATAATGTGGTGTTTGTAGAGTTCAGGTAGGCTGGCATCCCCCCACAGACGTCTGGCTTGGGTGCCCCATCAGAGCATGTTTAGTGGACCTGCAAACCCGACCCTGCCATAGGTGGGATAAGAATATGGTGGTGATGGCTGCCATATCGTCTATAACAGGGGTCGGCAAACTGTGGCTCATGAGCCGCACGCGGCTCTTCCACAAATGACTGTGTTGGTGCACAGGCATGCACAGCAGTATCGTTCGAGTGACAGAAGATGTGGCAAAGGCGGTATATGGCGCTTGGAAGGCACAGTTGACCACCACAATGCAACTGCAACTCAACTGAAATGCAATGCAACTAAAGTTAATTGCAATGTCACTTTCGTCCACAGATGAAACTCTTTGGCAATAGTTGCACTTATGATGCCGAGTAGTTCAGATGAAGAGAGCATTGTGCGAATGGTGCGAATTACTTGACAGTTGCAATGAAACTGACATGCTCAGTTGCGACGCAACTCGTTTCCAACCAGTTGCCTGTACATTGCGTTGCATATCATTAACATGAGTCAGACTAGCATCCAACTGAAAAGGAACTAAAATTTGATTATTTTTCAGTCGAGAGGCAGATGAGCTGCGTCAGTGGACGAAGGGCCTTATGCACGAGTTGAGTGAGTCATTCAGTCAGCAGTCTCATTGTGTAAAGTGGTCAGTGCTTGACGAGTCCACAAATCACACGTTGGTAGCAAAAGTATCTTCTTGAAGTACAAAGTTACCTGTATTTTTCTAACCAGCCATTTCCAAAAATTCAATTTTTATCAATAAATGAGATCATTATTAAGTTAATAATGGTGTTACTACCTAGATAGTTTAAATTTAAGAAATTTGGCTCTCAAAATAAATCTCAATCATTGTATTGTTAATATTTGGCTCTTTTGACTGCGGAGTTTGCCGACCCCCGGTCTATAAAAAGCTCACAACATTAATGAACGCTGCCCTCTAGTAAATGCTGAACCACAAACGTCACAAAAAATAAATGCATGGCGTTTATTGAAGTAAATATGGCATATGACTCATTACTTTAAAATACATTTATTTTGACAATTCAATATAGAAAACAATGCCCCAATAAAAGTGTGTTGAGAATTATACAATAAATGTTTTACATGACAAAACTTGAAAGTGAACTTATGTCAGTTTTAAATTATTGTGGTGAACGCATGAACCAATGAAATGCATGAACGAATTGTCATCATGTATGAAAGTGGAAAAAGTTATTGAGAGATTGGAGAAACTTTAAAAATAAGCTTCACCACAGTTGCTTATATAATAAGGAAAACAATAAGACTGGTTCAACTGACAATAAACCTTGATCAGGGCGCCCAAAAGCAGTAGCATCCAGACAGAGTAGGCATGTCGTTAATAGTGCATTAAAATGCCCAAACGTTGGCATTAGACCATGCATCAGCTACAGGGACCATAGTAACACCTCAAACTATACAAAATATTTTTCACAAGGAAGGTGTAAAAGGTAGGCATCCATGACAGAAACCATACATCAGTCCCATTAATGTCAAAAAAAAAGGTTAGAGTTTACCATGGCCAACAAAGACAAGGCATAGACATTCTGGAAAAATGTCACTTTTCTGATGAAAGTAAGTAGGAGGTGTTCAAACCTGCCAGCATATTGTCTATTTGGAAAAAGAAAACTAATCCTTGGATTCTCAAAACATTGTGAAAACAGTATAACATGGTGGCAGATGCATCATGGTTTGAGGATGTATGGCCTACAATGGAGTTGAAACTTTAGCTTTCATACAAAATTCCATGACTGTGAGGTGCTATGTGAAGATGTTGCACCATTACTTGCAGGCCAGTGTTGCAAAACTTGGATTGCAAGAAAGCTTTACATACAACAAGACAATGATCTGAAACATACAGCTAAGATCACAAAGGAGTGGCTTCTATATAATGTCCCAAAACAACTATAGGTGGAGTGAGGGTTGTGACCCATAAACACCTTGGAATTATTTTAAATAGTCAAGGTACCTAGAAGGATCATATTGGTAAATTGGTTGGGCTGGCAAATCCCTCCGTCTGATTAGCAGGGTCCTTGGGGACAGCACAAACGAGATAAAAGAAGCAGCATATATTTCAATGGTATGACCAATTTTGGAGTACGGTGGTCCAACTTGATTTCCCTTCAGGCACGATTTATCTTGGGAGATTGAAAGGATCCAAAAGAGGGCAGCAAGAATTGTACTCCACAGGTTTTCTCATGTAGGCAGGTTGTGTCTGACATGATTAGCGAATTAGGGTGATACTCACCAAGCCAGCAGCATATACCATAATTATTCTAACAAACGGCGCCCTCCAATAACCGGCGCACCTTTAAGCTGAAAAAAATAAATTTATTTCAAAACTGTCTGGAAGTGATTGTGCAAGTTAACTTGAATTTTTTTAATGATTAACCCTTTAATGCTACACAGGGGTACTGGTATCATCATCACCACACCCTTATCCAGCCTGCAGCAGGGTTGGGTCCGTGGGTCCATTGAACATGCTATGACTGGTAACACCACAGCCACACATCTGGAACCTGTAGGAATACTGGCTGGTTGTCTGTGTGGGGATGCCAGTCTGCCACACTGTTCCAACACCACATTTTACAACCAAAATAGAAATTTTGGCAGTTAAATTAATGCTTTTTCAGTTTTCATATAGCATGGTGTCTGACCTACTGCACAACAATTATACTGCAATAAGGAATCAGGCTCATGCCTGAACAGAGGTACTGGTGTACCCCAGGGTTTTTCTTCCTCCCCTCTGTTCTGTGGGTAACCCTGGTGCAATGCTAACACAGTATTTTCACATGATAGGTTGAACTTCCTAATAAGTCACAGTTGTGTAATCTAAGCTTTACTGCAGATATTGTTGAAAGAAAAGTTTCAAAGAGAAAGTATTCTTTAGCATTTAAATTGTTGGCAATTTCTGCAGTTGAGAATGATAGTAATTGTCCTGTGGCTACACCTCTACAGTTATCTGAATCTAGGGTAAGGATTTAAATTTTAAATGAACCATTGATTATTTTTCTCAATTTCATTTTGCCAATAAATTCAGATGCGAGAGTGGCATCAGCAAAACTCAAAATTAATGAAATCAACTTGTCCGGCTAAAAAGTTTCCATTTATAAATTGAAAAAAATAATAAACGGCACCACGAAAAGGCCTTTGAAAAAAATAAATGGCGCGCCGTTTATTAGAATAATTATGGTATCTCACAGCATTAATCTTTTTATCAGACTGCTACTACTTTGGTAGCATGGGCCTCTGGCTGGAAATGTGTCCCTGGCTGAGTGTAAGGGAAGAAAGGATCATTAATGTAAATTGAAAGAGATCAGGGCACAGGCAGACTCATACCACTGGTCTTTCTTACCAAGGGTTATTTGGCAATGGAATAGCCTTGGAGAGGAGAAAGTGGAGGGCTTCTCAAAGGAATGCCCACCATTACTAGTATTGTAGGGGTCTGCAAGAATTATAGCTTAGGGTTTTAGCAGTTTTATGGTAGCATATGTAGAAATGAGAGTTGGTCTCTCCACTGCCATATTGGCTACAGAAAGCTACTTGCAGTGTAGCAAATTAGAATTAGAACTACCTACACCTCCACAATCACCAGACCTGAATCATATTGAGAATTTGTG
This sequence comes from Trigoniulus corallinus, assembly GCA_013389805.1. Lineage (NCBI taxonomy): Eukaryota > Metazoa > Arthropoda > Diplopoda > Spirobolida > Trigoniulidae > Trigoniulus > Trigoniulus corallinus. The sequence goes on from JAAFCE010007744.1 coordinate 19,550,666, forward strand.
GCATTTGTTGGATCAGCATGTTATCAAAAACAAGATTGCATGAAAAGAATGCCTGAAACAAGTGCTACAGGACAACTGGAGCAAGTTATCAACTGAAATCACTGCAAAATTAATGGAGTCAATGCCCAGGTGGTTACAAGCAGTGATTAAAGCAAAAGATGGCCACACAAAATATTAACTATTAATTTGTGGCATATATTGGTAGAAATAGTGGCCTACCCCCAAGTGTACAAAGACTCTTTTTGCATTTGCATTTTTGCTTAACTTTTTTAACATACTGTATTATCTCACATAGAATACACACCCCAAGTTTCCAGACTTACATTAATGTAAAAATATTAAAACCCATGTATAATATGCAGGTTAAGTTTGCCAGTTCCCAGTTATTTCAGATGATGATTCTGAAGAATGTTTAGAGAAACTTTACATTAGCATCAGTAGAAAAACTGTGGTATGAAGCTATGGATTCAATAACCCCAGATATGTGGAAATCACACATTAAACATGTTGAGAAAAGTGCAAATGAATATTGGGAGAGTGACATGTTTATGGATGCTGAAATTGAAATACTAGCAATTGAAGTGAATCACAGCAGTGATTCAGAAAGTAGTTTTTCTTCAGTTTGTGGTGGGGATGACTGAGATTATCTAGCTGAATTGGGGCTTGGTGTAATTGTTTAACCCTCAGATAACAAGACAACTTTGAATTGCACAATTAACAAGATGGGTCACATCTGTCTCAGCTCCTTTTCTGTTAAAATTAAAATTGAATCATTTGAAAAAAATGTGATATGACGTTTTTTATGCAATTTATATCAATTTTAATTGAAAATAGAGAATTTGAAAGGATCTTTACATAACATTAGTACCCAGTTTTTTTTTCTAATGACCAGATGCTTTCTCTGTCAATGGGCTAAAGGGAACTTCAAATAGAAAATTACATAAAGACAGAATCAAAATTTGAAACAGATATAAAACAAGACAACCAAAGGAACTAATTGCAAACAAAAGTTTTATGCATAAAAGTCTAAAAATAAATGCAAACTCTACATCACAAGCTAACAGCATTTGAGGGACAAATATCACAATTGAAGCCTTCAATTTGAACATGAAGGGCAGACTATAACTTTATGCTCTCCACATAGAGATTTATCACATTTTGTACAAAATTGACTCCCTTTCCTATCCTTTTTGTGATCACAAAATGAGCACCGTTGCCTCTTCCTTGGCCCCAATGGCTTTTGGTTGGCATATAATACCTCCTCCTTCCCTAAAACTTTTTCCATTGTCAGATGTAATTCTGCTGGCAAATTGGCAGTGTACAATCGCTGCTTTATCCAGGGTTCTGCAAAGGCAAAGGATAATGCTTTGAGGAAGGTTGTGCAAGCAAAGTTTGAGCAACCTGCTAAAGGGTGGTTTAATTTGTGCAGGATAAAATTATTAATGGCTGCCAAATCTAACAAGGCAAATAGAAATCTCATAGTCCACCAGCGACTCTTTCTTTTTGTTTTGTCATGGCATAATTTATCAATGACATCAATCCCACCTTTGGTATCATTATAAAATTCAATAATCTCTGGTCTTCCTGTGGCATGGTTTATTTCACCAATATCATGCATAGTAGAAATCAGCAAAATCTTCCGATTTTTCTTTGGATTATGAGAAAGTATCATTACATCAGGTTGATAAAGAAAATCTGTTGACATCACTGGAGCATTGCAGGCCAACATTGATGGTGGTATCTGTGGCTTATTTTTTCTAAGTCTACCCACCATTGTCAATTTGTTTTTTAACAACTGATTTGGCTAATTCCAAAGAAGAGAACCAGTTATCACATGTAATATTTCTTTTAGTGCCACTAAATGATTGTGACAGTTCCAAGACATAGTTAGTAGGTGTTGACAATCTGAGTTTTGGCTTCTGTTGTTTTCCAATATAGGGAATGCCTTTTAGAAAGTAAAAGGTTTTTGCATCACATATTGCTACAACTTTAAGCCCATATTTATCTGGCTTGGCAGGAATGTATGTTTTAAAAGGGCATCTTCCTCGAAAACTAAGCCACATCTCATCCACTGTAAGGTACTCAGAAGGAGTATAATATTTTAGACAGTTTTCTTGAAATGCATTCCATAAGTTTCAGAAGGCAGCACATTTATCTCTAAGTTTTCGGGCTGCTCGTGTTCTTTTGTCATCAAATCGCAGTGCCCGGAGAAGGAATTCAAATCGGTTTTTTGTCATTACACTGTGAAACAGTGATGGACCATAAATAGATGAGAACATGTCTGAACAATTTAAACCAGAATTTTTCAGAAGGGCACTCATAAATAGCACTCCCAGCATTGCCTTGATCTCCAGCATGTCAGTAGGAGTTGTGTAATATTGATTTGATTCATACCTACTTGCTAAGGTTTCAATTTCAGTGTTAGTATATTTCACTACTATATCAAGCATTTCTTCACTCAGAAACAGTAAAAATAACTGCAGTTCACCTGTTGTGGTTTTTGCTATTTCCTTTGCACCTGGAAAGTGTGTAACCAAATTCCTAGCTGAAACTTTTGATTTAAGGGGGTAGGTCAGTCCAAATGGTCTCTTTATCTTTTCCAATTATAAAGTTCCTGCCCTCACTGGAACGTTGTGGGGCTTCAGTGTTGCATGAAGTAAATACATCTTCTGTGTCATCATCATTTGGCAATAGATCATCATCAGTTTCTGAACTAATATCATCAGAATCATTGTCAGAGAGGTTATAGTCTGAATCCTCCTGACACTCCAAATCCCTAAGGATATCCTTTCTGGCATCAAACAGCTGTTCTGTTGCCATTACAGTTGGTTTTTTCTCATACTACACACAACTAAACCCATAAGAAAAATTATAAAAAAAATAACATTAACAACATGATGGGTCACATTTGACCCACATATGTTGTAAAGAATAAGGCTAGCAGGAAAGTGATACTTACAGAAGTCCTGCTTTCAGAGCAGTTAGAGGAAGAGTGGAACAAAGGTTACATGGATTCCCATCTATAAGCATGTGGCGCTGCATGCATTATATAGGTATTTTCTATGTGAATGGGTCAAATACAACCCATCTTGTTATCTGAGGGTTAAATTAATTAAAATTCTGATTTTGTTTTTGTACATATTTTTTGATTTTATATTTTTATTATACAAGATGTATTTTTATGAGACAAGATAATACTATGTTTTAATTGTAGCAGTTTATTATATCCTTAAAAATATGTCAAAGGATGTAATGTTACTTAAGATTGTGGACAATTTTTACAAAACTGAGAATTTCAAAGAACGTTGATTGCAAAAATATGTTTCTGACAATTTACACATTATTTTAAAGTTATTTATTCTCTATTTATTAGGTGCTGCATGGGGAACCAACAATGATTTTATGTCCATGTATATCACATTGGCAGAGCTGGATCCAGAGGCAGATCAGGGAGAGCACTTCAATAAAGTGTGCCCCAACTATTTTCAAATATTTAAGATCCCTTAGTACAAATCTATCTAGCACTACTGTAGATGTGGGAATAGCAAACTACAAAATACCTCATCAGTTGCAAAGTTGAATCGGTTGAAACATGCATCGGATTGAGGCACTGAGGGGGGAGCAATTGCTGTATTGCTCCCCTGTGGATCCACTCCTGCATGATGAGCAGTGGTTGATGTAGTCAATGCAGAAATGGATGTGTATAAAAGAGGAGCTTTTATATCTCTAGCTGTCAGATTGTTTTGATCAGTCCAGCTCAATAAGTGGTCATGTAAGTTTCAATCTATTAAGTTTGTTAAATGTCATCTGAAATTGTGCATCACGAAGAAACGTTGTAAGTAAAAGGATTTGAAACAATGTTTTAAAGCAGTCTCCTATTCTTAAGAAGAAAAGCAAAATAATTGCAATCCATTTCTGCTATTAATACCAACACTCTGCCACCCAAAATAAAAGGGTTATGGGCCAGCAGCCAGACAGCGATAGAATAATTCCTAGGGCTAGTATTCATAGTGAGAAAAAGTTTTCTCAGTTAATGGATTGTGATGTGAAATGAAAGAATGTGTGACTGTGATAGTGATCATGTTGTGATATAAATCAATTACTGCCTCTAGATGAGTGACTTGAGAAAACAGTTTTTTTTTCTGTCATCATTGAAATGGATTAGAAAGCATTACCACTCCTACCAAAAGAAAATTGGAATATCTGGAAACATGATAATCAAGTAATGCTTATGGATCATGGGGTCATTGATGGTTCATTGATGGTTCTGAACCTGTTTCTGAATAGTCAATGACTAGACATGAGAAATCTGACTACAAACTAAGAGAAGGCTGGACATATTCCACAATTCATTATGCAATTGATGACTATTAAACCTTGATTTTGAGATCCAAAAACGGGAAGGAAGCTTGGGAAATTCTGAAACAACATTTTGAACCTGTTACTAGAGCAAGGACCATAGCTCTCCTGGATGAATTTTTTATATAAAATTCAAGGATGGAGAAGAAACTATAGGTGTATGTTATAGGATTATTTGGGTGAATTGCACAAAAGAAACCATTCATATCTGTAAAAAACAAAAGCTTGGTTAGCATTTGCTCAAGAACATTTAAATTGGACATCTCAGCAATGGAAAAATGTGCTGTGGTCCAATGAATCTAAGTTCAACTTATTCAGTAGTGATGGCAGAAAATATGTGTGGCAACAAAAACGTGAGAAATTTCATCCTAAGTGTTTACATCCAACTGTCAAGTTCCAAGGTGGAAGTGTGATGGTCTGGGGATGTTTTTCTGGGAGAGGTACTGGGCCAATTAATGAAATATCTGACATTATGAACAGATTTGTTTATAAAAATATACTTTCAACTATAATGGAGCCATGTGCCAATGACAACTTGCCTTTAACATGGATCTTCCAGCCAGATAATGATCCTAAACATATCAGTAAGGGTGTTTCTGATTGGTTTAAAGATTGAAAAATTAAAGTAATGCATTGGACAGCTCAGTCTCCAGATCTCAACCCAATTGAGATGCTGTGGAGAGATATTGACATTGAAATAAAAAAAGTAACAATTAAGAAATAAGAAACAATTGCTTGCAGCCATCCAAGGAGCATGGAATACCATCCCAATTTCATGATGTCAATGTTTGATTAATTCAATGCAACGTCACTGACAAGCAGTCATCAAAATTTTTGGTTATCCCACAAAATACTGAATTAGTTTAATAATATTTAACTGGTGCTAAATATTTGTCGAGGCATTTTTAAAATAACATCACGAATTATGCTTAAGAATGCACATTTATTCAATTTTATTTTCTAGTTATTTATAAACATAATAGACAGATGTTATATATATTTTTTTAATATTTGCAAACGACCAATTGTAAAGAAAAGTCAATTTTTGTAAACGTTTTGAGTTGGTGCTAAACATTTGTCCACCACTGTATGTTGTAACCATGTTGGACTCTAGAAAGATTGTATATCTAGATTCACCTCAGCATGTTAGAATAATGATAAACACAAACACGTTTTTTAAATAGGTAATAGTGACTTTTTATTTTTTAAGGTCCAGTACTGAGGAGGACTATTGTGAGAGGGATCAGATGTTGCAAGTTATGTGAGCTGCAAAATGATGCCCAACCTTGTCCACTTATAACACATTTATACTTATATTCTCCACAGGTATTGCAATACACAGGTATGGTATAATTGTTACAGCTAGTGTTGTTGTTGAGATATATGTTTTAATAATCACTTTATGATTGCTAGGGACTAGACTGAGGAAAACTAGTGGAACTGCATGAAAATAATTTGCTACTACCAATGATGACCCCACCACCACCAATTATTCCAGTTCCTCACAAGGAAAACAAAAAACTGAAAGGTAAAAGATATATGTGTAAGAACCTAAGACACACCACTGTTGTGTAATAGTAAAACATGTCATATCTTTGTAGGGGGCTGGTTCTAGCATGGCTAACAACAAAGGCAAAAAAACTGACATGGAACTTTTGCAGTACTGGGCCACTGCTGATATAGAAATTAAGCAGAGGGATCAGGAAATCAGAGGCCAGGAGGCTGAAAATGAAGCCAAATGACTTCAGATTTGTGAAAAGGAGTTACATTTAGAGCAACAGTGTTTTGAATTAGAGAAGGAGTTGCAAATGAAATGCTTCGAGATGAAGATCAAAGAAAGAGAAGTTCATCTTGAATTGGAGTCAAGAAACCTTGATGTCTGGCTGCATTCAGAGCAGCAAGGACCAGTAAATTGAGGCTTTAATTTCACGAAATGCTAAATAAATAAATTGAAATTAAAAAAAAATTGTATATGTCATTGTTTAGTAATGCTATTTAGAAAAACACTAAATTATTCACCTATTCTTAAATATTCTTCTATGGATGGTGGAATTAGTGCGATACTTGTTCACATGCACTGAACCCAGCCCACACCATAACAGAACCACCACCTTGTTGGTGTTTGGAGATGTCATCTTTCTTCCTAATATCATGCAAGTAATAGCTCCAACCACCTGGACCATCTAAATTAAATTTCTTTTCATCACTCCATATAATGTTGCCCCAGTGTGCCATCCAATGCATGTTATGCTTCACCGATTCTAACGTCTTCATTTTGTGTTGTGCTCTTAAAGGAGTCATGGTCTTCATTTTCCTCTACTTCAGCCATCCAGGGAATTTGGTCACTCTGTTGGCTGTTGACGGAGACATTGATAGTTGTTTGTGCTGGAACTTGTCTAGTACTTGCAGACAAGTTGCTCAGCGATTTTAAAACTATTCGTTTTTCTTGGTTTTTAAGAGCAGATGGATGGTGAGATTTTTTTGTTGCCATAGTTGTCTTTCATGGTGATGAAATGCATTACAACTGTGTGGGAACGTTGTATTTGTTAGGCAATGGCTTGAAAAGAATGTCCAGCTTCATGCAATGCAGTTATTTGACCCTATTCAAATTCTTTTAATGGTTTACCACAACCCATATTGTACAACTGCATGGTCAACAGACATTTTGTAACTGCTCATTTGCAAATGTAGCTCACCCACCTTTATACATTCATATGCAACCAAAGTGCATCTTACTATCATTTTGACTCAGGATGAATCTCACAAATGTGCATTCTTTCTAGGTTGTAAGCAACTTGTGCCACATACAATTCAAATTTCTTTTGTCATACACATTGTATTTGTTCTTTTAATGCTGTTCTTGTTCTATCACTGGACATTACATGCCATTTTGACTCATACCTAATAGTAACCTTGAGTGGAAACATCTTTCTTGGAATACCCATACTGGTGATTGAGGTTAATCCTTTTACATGTTTATTGTTAAAAATTCAAGCCAAGAATTGTGATAAAGCTTGTAAGTGGGCATACTAATCATACTCGTTTGTTGCATTAGCTACTATACTGGAAATAAAATAGCATTCAAGACATTGAAAGTTAAATCTAAGGAAACCTAATGAAATGTGGTTTAATTTGCAACATTTGGTGCCAAAACCCAGGAAGATGAATCATCTAAAACAGAAACATGGATTTGTAAGAGCTGCAGTAACAAAATTATCATCTGAAATAGTAGAACGTTTAGGTAATGGTTATAATTTTGAAATTATTGAAGAACAGATGGACAAGATGCAGATCAAGGAAATAACTCTGGAGGACTTGAACAAAGATATTGACCCTTTAATTTTGGATGACGAACTGAAAACAGAAATGGAGGGAATTCAACACTATGTAGACTTGATCTCATCTATGAAGACAATGATGCAGCAATATAGAAGAAGAGTGCTACAGGCAGAAATTGCCACAGTAAGTGTCTCTGATACAAGAGTTTCTTCTTTAACATCAGTCAAGCTACCCAAATTAGAACTGCCCAAGTTTAATGGAGATATTAGTAAATGGATGGGATTTTGGTATCACTTCTCAAGTGCTGTTGATAAGAATGGCAGTTTAACTGATACAGATAAATTTAGTTATTTGAGGATGCACTTGACTGGAAAGGCAATAGCATCAGTGGCAGGAATGACATTGTCAGGAGTCAACTATAATGTGGCAGTCACCCTGTTGAAGGAGCATTTTGGGAAATGGGAGTTCCAGATAAATGAGCATATTGGGTGACTCCCAAACCTTAACCCTTAGTTGGCCAATTGGGGTCATGGTGACCCCAAGTTCATTCTGATTGTTAAAAAAATTCCCTTGGGATAAATAATGGGGTACACCCAGTACCTTTCAGTGAGTAGCTAAATATACCATTGGTATAGTGAATGAGTTCATGTGTTTGATAGTATTAAAAACAATTAAGGGCAAAGTTGATTTGCAGTCACAGTGACCCCACCTTACAAGTTAAGTTAGCTACATTCCTTATGAATTTTTATAATAGCTTCAACTTCAAAATCTCAAGAAAGTGCTTTGGATGTTGAAGGTGAATTTAATGACTTGGAAAATGGAAATGATAAATATTACAACAGTGAGCATTCTGAGCAAGAAGTGTCAAGTTCAGATGAAATATGTAGTTCAGTGAAAAAAACGTAAAGTTCAAAAAGCATACTATGGAGAAAACAAATTCCAATGGGCACCTCAAGCCCCTGTGTGATGTAAGAACACCAGCTCATAATATTGTCTCTCACATGCCTTTTGTGCAGAAATTGCATGCAAAACGTACTGAATTAGATGCTTGGAAAATGATTTTTACAACAGATATGATCAATATCATAGTGCAAAACACAAACAATAAGTTAGAGGAAATGAGGAAAAAGTACACTGATAAAGAACACCATCACTTCAGAGAAACTGATGCAATTGAGATTGAAGAATTGCTTGTGTTATCTGGAATTTTCAAATCCAACAGAGATCTTCAATCCCATTTCCCCACAGATGGCATGGGAAGGAGTATTTTTAGAATGACCATGCCTTTGAAAAGGTGTTTGACACTGCTAACTGCCTTGAGATATGATAATACAGCTGATTGTCCTGAGAGACAGCAAGAGGATCCTGCTGCACCTATATCATTTTTGTTCAATAAAATGGTGTTGAACTCTCAAGAAAGCTATTCCATTGGAACAATGACATGCATCACTTAGATGCCTCTGCCCTTCAGTGGTAGATGTAAATTTCGGCTGTACATTGCAAAAAAGCCAGCAAAGTATGGACTGAAAATTACGATTCTTGCTGATGCAAAAACCAACTACCTTTACAATGCCTACATTAACTACCCTAACAAAAGCCATGGGACACCACTTTAATGAAAACACACAAATATACATCATTTAGTAACTTGTTGGTCCACCTTTTGCTGCTAGAACAGCATCTACTCTCTGGGGCATACTGTCCACAAGGTTTTCATATGTTCTGACATAACTTATGCAATTCTTCCATGTCTTGGACAGTTCAGTCACAGATGTCAGGTGTTCTGCACAAGTGCACAATCGATGTTCCAACACCTCTCACAGATGTTTGATGGGGTCCAGAGTTCAGTTCCAGTCAAGTTCTTGAACCCCCATTTCATGAAACCATGTGCCTATAACACATGCTTTATGGCAAGGTTCATTATCATGTTAAAACAGGAAAGGGCCATTGCCAAAGTGCTGCCAGAGATGGGGGTGCTGCATTGTCCAGAATGTCCAGGTAACACTCTGCATTTAGATGTCCATCCACAGAAACGATTGCACCCAACCCATACCATGATAAGCACCCCCACACCATCACTGAACTTCACCATGGGCAAAACACATCTTGGCAGGTAACATTCACCATACCCAAAATCGTCCATCTGATTGCCAGATGGTGTAGCCAAAGCCTCCTAGAAAACAAGGCCCTTGCACCATGACGTCACTAGCTAGTGACGTCACACAAAGTAGTGCTAGTATGCTTGGTGAACGACCATATTGTATGTGATTTAAGCCATTTTTTAAATTCATATATCAATTGCGTTTTGAATGTAAATCTTTTTCAAATCGAAATTAATATAATTGTGTTGTGCCTGGATGTAGGGAAACTACAGAAGTGGGCCTAAAGTTCAGGTCTTCAGCTTTCCAAATGTTACCTGAAATGGTGACAAATTGCATTACAGCCATTAAGAGAAAGGATTTTACAATGACTAAAAATAGCAAGGTAAGCAGATTTAATATTTAATGAGTGGTGCAGTAGTGGTACTGAAATGTTAACTGTTAGGTCCCACATTATGCATGAAAGGAAAGGTATTTTCATTTCACCCATAGGTTTAAATTAAATTTAAACTATTATACTTTAGGTTTGTGAATTACACTTCAAGGAAACTGAAATAAGGAAACACAGCACCACAACTCATGAAAAGACTAGGAGAATTTTAAAAGTTGTTAAAAATTCCAGGTTTGGTTCCAGGCTCAGTCCCATCATTGTTATTGTGCAATAGGTCAGACACCATGCCATATTATAATCAACAAAGCATTAATTTACCTGCCAAACTTTCTATTTTGATGGTGTAATGCAATGTTGGGACAAGTGACATAGGCTGGCACCACATAGACAACCCAGTCAACATTCCAGCAGGTTCCAGACTCCTGGCTGGGATGCCCCAAAGTCAGAGTATTTCAGTGGACCTGCAGACCTGACCCTGCCACAGGCGGGTATAGGTGTAGCAAAGTGGTCTCAAATTCACTTTCCTGGAGGGCCATATTAACTAACAAAATAGTGAAACTTTCTGTGGGCCACATGCACTATGACATTACCTGTAACATTTCCTACACATATACCTGTAACATTTCATTTCCAGGTTTTTAATGAATGACTAATGTCACCTTATTAAAATTATAAAATAACTTTGAGTTTCACATTTCATTCTTTCTAGTTATAGCGATTTTTTTCAAAATGTGGGGTGTATTTACCCATTTTACCATATGTTTTAATCAATGCTGGATTTAGATATTGAGAGGCCCTAGGCTATTTCATTTTTCTGGCCCTTTTCAAGCCCTTTTGAGGCGCTTTCTTAAAATTTGAAGCCTGCTAAATTTTGAGGCCCTAGGTTTCATCCTAATTAGCCTAATGGTAAATCCAGCACTGGTTTTAATACATATTTAATGTACAAAACGTTTACCTATATGTTTAGTGTAATTTTTTTCTAACTACCTATAATTCTCAAAAATTCTCTGTGGGGCACACGATTTGAGAATGGTGATGATGATTTTATTAGTAAATAAATCATTCCTTTACTGTGAAAGGGCACACGTCACCATTCTTGATTGCTGTATCATTGTGTTGTAGCACTACTAAGGATGACATCACATATGAGTGAGAAGGCCTTCTCCTTAGGAGGTCTTGGTGTAGCAGGACTCATCACTCCATTCAACCATTTGCTATTGATCCAGAGTCCAATGTTGTCACTCTTCGCATGATTGCATCTCCTTGCTGCATTGCTGGTGCTGATGTGAGGCTTGTGGGCTGCCACTCTGCCATAAAAACCCATTACATGTAGTTCCCTGCAAACAGTCAGGGTGCTCACAGTTGTTCCCATCGACTCTATGAATTATCTTGTTAGTTCATCAAGCAATGTGTAACGGTTTGAAGTGATCATTTTATGAAGAGCTCGTTGGTCTCTAGCCAACATGATCTTGGGTCTTCCAGTCATAGGTGGAACTTGTGGTGCCTTTGTCTTTCCAGGCCCGGATGATGCTATGAACAATCGATTTTGGGATGTTTAGGAGGGTTGATGCTCCCTAACAGTTTTGCCTGCAAGATGGCACCCAACAATTGTACCTCTTTGGAAGTCTGGAAGCTCTTTTCTTTGAGACATTCTTTCAGCATTCACAGAAGTATCATCTCATAATAGTGTACTCTGTTATATAGTGCTGGGAGGAATGCCACCTATGATATTGCAAAGGAATGTCACATTTTCATGCAAATAAGGGTTGTCCCATGACTTTTGATAGGGTAGTATATACACTGGACAGGGTAGTGATGGCTTCATTTTAACTGATGAAGAAAAGAAATTTGCAATTCCAACTCAAACAGTTCTTCAACTTGTAATAACCATTTGTGGCACAAGCAGGAACGTTACAGCTGACAATTTGTTCAGTTCAGTGGAACTAGCTATGAAATTGAAAATGCAAGGCCTGACTTTTGCAATCACACTCCACAAAAACAAAAAGGAAATTCCACCTTAATTCTTAGTTCAAGCTGGAAGACAAGAGGGATCACCACAATATGGTTTTACAAAAGACATGACAATGCTGTCATATATGCCTAAAAAGAGATTTGTTTTGTTGTCCATCATGCACCACAGCAGAGAAAATGATGATGAAGTCAACAGCCAGAAATAATTGCTCCATATAATAGGACCAAGGGTGGGATGGACACAATTGATCATAAGTGTGTTACCTATTGCACAAGTAGATGCATGTGTCATTGGCATATGGCTATATTTTATGCCATGCTAAACATCTCCCCTGTCATTGCCTATGTGATATACTTTGGCTAGAAGAACAATATTTTCATACCAAAATTTGATTTTAATAAATCATTAGGTAGAGATTTGCTAGAACAGCATCTAAAAAGAAGTTTTGAATGGACCCATACCCTGTGAACTGTGATTGTCAATTGGCCATCTGATCAAAAAATGTGCCCCAAATGGATGTTTATCCCCTAAACCCAAAGAGAAGAAGATGTGCTCTATGCCCAAGGAGATGGGACCAAAAAACTAATATTTCACACAGAAAATGCCAGCGACCAACATGCCCAGATTGTTTGGCACAAATCTTCCTTGATTGTGCAATCGAATAACTACCCACAAAAGAAGTTCATTGAAAACTAAGAAAACAAAAGAATTTTAAATATTTGTTTCTGTAATGCTTTGGACCTTTTGCAATAATACAACATGTTGTTTTTGATGCTTCAGTCAGTTTCTTAATTTCCAAGTTTGTTTTTCTAAAGTGAACTAAAGTTATTTTATTTCTGTTCCATTGTGTTTTATTTTCTAATTACAGTAAAACCTCTCTAATTGGTACACCTGTGGGACCTGGCCAAAGTGTACCCATCAGAGGGTGTACCCCTAAGAGGGGTATGGGACACTTGAATAACACTGTTGTTTAGTTTATAGTTACAGTACATACAGTATATTGTTTTATATTGTGTTTTTAACTGAAAAAATGCATCTTATAATATTATATTTCACAAAATTCGTGACAGACATGAATTTAATTTTTACAAACAAATCAATTAAGGGTCGTTTGTCTAGAATCAAGCTACCTTCTTATTTGCCATCTATGGTAAGCTCCTACACTTGCGAATTTTGCACCTCATCACCCATTGCATAGTAAAGACGGGTCTCTAATGACCTTGTAGTTGATGGGACCTTAAACACCAACAAACAACAATGCATAGTAAAGAGTTCTTTTATGTGTGAATGCCATTAAACACCACATGGGGCTATAGTTTTACTTCTAATCCAAAGGAAGGTGCACTCCGGGCATCTCTCTTGCAGGAAAGAAGGCAACCCACTTCGGTCCAGTATCAAACCTAGCAAGCTACCCATTGCATCACCGATTGTTTGTTGGAGTTTAAGGTCCCGTCAACTACGAGGTCATTAGAGACCCGTCCACTGTATAGTTCTAATGCATATACTGTACAGACACTACACTAATGCGACGATTATTGGGTATTAGCAGTACCCAGCTTTCCTGAGCGACCACCCATGTCAGTACTAACTGGGCTTGCGTTGCTTAACTTCAGTGATCAGATGAGAACTGGTGTGTCCAATGCAACTCGCCGCTCCCTTTGCATCACCGAGGGAGGATATACCCATAACAGAGGGGGTCTTCTGAAAATCGTGACATGTATTAGGTGTACCAATAGAGGGGGTGTAGACATTACAGAGGTGGTTTTCTGAAAATGATGACATACAGTGGTACCCCGCTTAACGAACATAATTCGTTCCAGCGATACATTCGTTATGAAGGGTGTTCGTTGAGCGGAACACAATTTCCCATAGATTTCTATGTTATATTGTGTAATTCGTTCCTGGTTGCCATGAAAAATTGTGAAAATTGTTAAGTTAAAAAGAAAGTCCGGTGCTGATTGTTTATTAGCGAAAACACTCTAGGACCCATTTTTTTTGGGGGGGGGGGTTCATACTTCACAAATACTAGGAATTGCCCTGCAATGACAAGGCAGTCAATTACTTGCAGTGTGCAGTTGAACGGTGCTCGTCACCAAATGCCATGCATTGAGGGGTCCATTCTCCTACTCCCGTCAGTAGCTCGTCCATAACCAGAATAAAAAGGTATGGATTTGAGTGCTGAACCTTGGTGCACCCAAAACTTCACTGGGGAGCCCCCAGTACTTTCCCCAAGGTGCCCTTACCCTGGCTATGGAATGGAACCATCATACGAGTACATATTCTAAACTATTCTAATAATTTTTCTATAATTTTCTATCATCTGCCTCAGAATGAATATTCGTTCCATTGTGGACCTGCCTAGCATGAACCCAAACTGATTTCCACGGACACTAGTTCTATCCTGGAGGCGACATTCTATTACATTACATTGGTATATCTCATTGGATTAATACCTCTATAGTTACTACAATTTGGACATCCTATACCAGTGGTGGCGACTGGCGAACCGTTTTTGAAGACGGGTCACAATAACACAAAAGAAAACCAAGAATTTGTCCACGGGTCAGATGCAAGCACTATTCAATTTTATGAATAAAAATAAGTTATTATTAATAGTGAATAAAGTTTATTAAAGGTGGGAATAGAGAACTTCATCCAACTTTTATTACACCTTTAACATCATCTCATTAACACTCGGGCCACTTAAAATTGCACAGTGGGTCGGAGGTTCGCCACCACTGTCCTATACAGGTCCTAGTTTACTTTGTATATTGAACAAGCGTTCGTTATGTGAAACAAGTTCATTATGCGATACTCCTGCGCTCTTTTGACGGTGTTTGTTATAGGGAACATTCGTTATACGAGGCGTTCGTTAAGTGGGGTACCACTGTATATTAGACATACCAATAGAGGGGGTGTACCCATTACAGAGGTGGTTTTCTGAAAAGTGGAGACATGTATTAGGTGTACCAATAGAGGGGTGTACCATTAAGAGGGGTAGTAATAGCATAAAGCCTATGGGTGAAAAATCGGTGCCTGAAAAATCTGTACCGATGAGGGGTGTACCCATAGAGAAGTTTTACTGTTTAAATAATGTTTATTGGTTGCAAAAATAAATTTTTCTCTTAAATGGTATTTGTTGTTCATCAATTATTACTTTCATGCATAATGAAGGTGAAAGGAATCTTTTCCAAACCTAAAATGGGCAAAATATCTTCTGGGGTCAGGTCAACCACAACTGACCAACAACATAACTTCTACATCACCTTACCATTTAAAGGTTAAGCCACTAAGGAATTCCCATGATTTTGAGGGATTTCAACAGATGTTGGATCTAGTTGAGTCAAGTGCCCACAGCCTGGAGCAGCTTCGCATAGAAAATTCAACTTATTGAGCCTTGCTTTGTCCATTGATACAGAAGGCATTGCCTGAAGACCTTATTTTTGCCTTTACAGGTGAGCATCCATCAGCAACAATGCATGATTTTAGTGAACTGTTGAAATTTCTCATGAAGGAACTCACAGCACCTCAGAAAGCAGCCCTCAAGAACAATGTCAAGATGACAGCAGCAGCATTTGCTTGCAGTATGGATGCCAATTCTAAGGTGCATTGTGCAGTGTGTGATAGGAGGGATCACTCCACAGAGGAATGCAAGAAGGACAGGCCCCAAGAAGAAAAGCTGAATAAGCTAAAACGAGCTAGTAGATGACTTAAATATTTAAGAAGGAATCATTTGGCCAGGGACTACAAGATTACTAACATAAAGTGCAAAATTTGTGGGCATAAGCATCCAACAATTCTTCATAGGAACCAGCACCCACAACCAGTCAGGAATAGCAGAACTACATGCAACAGTCAAGTGCAAGCCTGCAATATCTACAGCCCTGCTACAAACAGCAATGGTGATAGCAAGTGGATGGGTATCGCAAAGGGTATAAGGATACTTATTGATGGTGGGAGTCAGCAAACCTTCATTAAAGAGAATACTGCAAGAGAGGTACAGTTGAAGTCATTGGCCAAGGATACCATTGCAGTTGCCACCTTTGGAAGTCAATCCAATGAAAATATGAAGGTGAAGAAGGTCCAAGTCACCCTCAAAAGCAGACATTCCAGAGACTCTAGAATAATTCAGGCATGGACAGTACCAACGATTTGCACTAACAGCCTCAAGATGCCAGCATTCCAGGGTATGCAAGATATCAATGTAAATGGGCTTGTACTTGCTGATACTTGTGAAACAAACACTGAAGTTGGGGACATTCATATGTTGATTGGAGCTGACCACTACTGGGATATAGTGACTGATCGGATTCAGCAGCTGCATGAAAAGTTGATGGCAGTAGAGACAATCTTTGGATGGACACTTCATGGTCCAGCATCCATAGTTGACAGTGCATCTGTAATAACGGATGGTTTTAGAGTTCTTCAGGTATTTGCAGACTCGGCAGGAAACAAGTACATCAGCCCTTTGGGATTAGGGGCAGTTAGGAATAATGCTAGAGAAGGAAGATGATGGCCATAAGCTTTGGTAACAGAACTTTGAGGCATCCCTAAAGAAGGAAGGCAACAGTTGGAAGAAGAAAGGTCCAAGTTTGAACAACAACAAGGAGGTGTCACCAAGTGAGTAAGGTCACTCATCAAGATCTACAATGGGCCACTGTTCAGTGACTACAACAGTGCAATCCAGGACGATATAAAGAACGAATATGCAGAGCAGGTTCCCTTGGGTGATGAAGGTATCCCTAGGAAAACATTATTTGCCACACCCTGCAGTGATAAGAGAAGACAAGGCAACAACAAAACTTAGAGTTGTCTTTGATGCTTCATCACATGCATCAGATTGTTCATCATTAAGTGATGAGCTTTACAATGGGCATAATTTCATTCAAGGATTAATTTATGTATGGTAAACTTCTGTGTACACCAGATAGCAATAGTGGCAGATATAAAGCAGGCCTTTCATTGAGTTACGATACAGGATAGTGACCAAGATGCCTTAAGATTCCTAGGAAGAAAACAAGGCCTAGGGAAGAAAGCAATTTAAAGGTAAGGGATGTAATACTTCTTAATAACGAAAACAAGCCAAGGGCTTCTTGGGAACTTGGCAGAATACAAAAATATTTCAGGGATGGGATGGACAAGTCAGGTTATGTAAATTAAAGATTGCAGGGGAAAGGATATTGTGTCCAATAGAATTCAGTGAATGGCCATCTGCAAAGCTCATTAGTGGGGAGTGTGTCCAAAATGGAGTCCAAAAAACAAGGAAACACAAGTTCCCACTATTTCAAGAATGGGGTCATTCTTGTGCCCAAAATAGAAGGGGAAGGGGTGAGGTCAATGGGACAGTGGTTTCTGTTCTTCTCAGAAGTTGAAGGATAGCATATGTGCAACCAATATGCAAATATGATAGCACATGTGCATCCAATATGAGAAGATGACTACACATGTGCATCTAATTTATACAGATGGATTTAGGGTCCTAAATGAAGGGCATTAGATTGTGCATACAGCCAAGAACCATTCCTTTTGTTTGTACTCTGAATAAATCGTTATTGTAAAGTGTGGCTGTCTGTGGATGCTGGTGGGTGTTTTCTCTGCATAAACCAGGATACACAATCTAGTGAAGACATTGCAAGTTAAATCTAAGGAAACCTAGCGAAGTGTGGTTTAATTTGCAACAAACTAAGAGGAATTCAAGCAGAAGATTTCTTGCCAGGTAGAATGGAAGGGTCTGCTGATGTAATGTGGGACAGTGTTGCCAGGAAAATCAGGAGATGTAGAAAGACAATGTTTGAAATGGCTAGAGTAGCAGGCAATTCTCAGGGTAGGCAGTCAGGGGGTGGAATGAGGAGGTGGATGCTGCCATCAAACTAAAAAGGTGGAAAAACATGGGAGACCAGGGATCAAAGATCATCTATATACAAAGAAAAATGCTAGGAGGACCATTGCCCTGGCTAAGCACCAAAAGTATGAGGCACTATATGATCAGTTATGGACAAAGGAGAAAAAAACCCTTTTTAGAGTGGCCAAGACCAGAGATTGAACTAGTAAAGACATAACAAGGGCCATAATGGTCAAGCATAGCAGTTTTAGAGTACTCCTCCAACCAGCAGAAATAACCAGAAAAGGACCATTGAGAGCAACCCAATCATCCCAGAGGCAGTCGACAGGGAGAAGGAGGCAGAAATAGTCAGGGCCCTCCAAAAGATGAAAGGACACAAGGCAGTAGGCCCAGAAAAGATTCCCATGGATGTTTGGCATGTGCTAGGGGCTACAGGAGTAACATGGCTAACATAGGGAGAGCTGGGTAGGTGACGCCCAGGACTGTGGAAGTTATAGAGGCATCAAGCTGATGAGCCATTCTATGAAGCTGTGGGAAAGAGTCATTGAATGTCGCCTAAGACAACAAACCACTGTCCAGGGTATTCAATTTGGGTTTATCCCTGGCTGCCCTACAATGGAGCCAATATTTATCCTAAGGCAGAGATGATAGAAAAGTATAGGGGAGCAAAGGAGGACCTCCATTCAAAATTTGTTGACCTGGAGAAGGCTTACAGTAGTGTTCCTAGACAGGTAGTATGGAACGAGCTAAGAAAAGGGGTAGACGAAGGTCACATTAAAATAGTGCATATGTTTGATGGGTCTAATGCTAGTTTAAGAACAGCTTAGGGTAACACTAGAAGCTTCAAGGTGTAGGTGGGTGTGCACCAAGGGTCAGCACTTAGCCCATACTTATTTACCCTAGTCATGGATGAACTGCTGGCAGGAGTAGGGGAATGGGCCCCTCAGTGCTTGATATTTGCCAATGATGTGGGAAAGCTTGCAGAGTCCAAAGAGAAGGCACAGAAGGGCCTAAAAGATATCTAGGTGGCAATGGAAAAGGGGGGCATGAAGGTGAATATGAAGAAGATGGAATAGCTAGCTTTCAATTGGAGTGGTCAGGTACCAGATGGTCAGGTTATGCTCTGGAAGTGATGTGAAACAAGCAGTGCAGGAGTTTAGATACTTTGGATCAGTCTTCCAGGGAAATGGCGAAATAGACTCAGATGTGCCCCCAAGTTGCTTTGGACACAACCAACCTGCAGATAGTGCAGCCAAATTGTGTTGGAAACAACAGTTCCCGTGAGATCACTGAAGTTAAGCAGCACAAGCCCACGTCAATACCAACTTGGGTGGTTGGTAAAGAACGTTGGGTGCAGCAAATTAACCCTCTCCTTCGTCCTTTCACCTACCTCCTCATCTCCCGCAGGCAGCCTCCTAAGGGTTCGACCTGTTATGGCTGCCTGGCTTACTCCCCAACCCACAAACTAATCCAGTAATCCATAGGATCAAGGCAGGTTGGCTAAAGTGGAGACAGGCAAGTGGAGTCCTATGCAACTCTCAGGTTCCAATAAAGCTTAAAGGCAAATTCTACACAATTGTAGTTAGGCCAGTTATGCCATATGGCTCAGAGTGTTGGGACGTGAGGAAGGGCCATGAAAGGAGAATGAAAGTGGTTGAGATGTGATTGCTGCACTTCATGAGTGGGGCGTCACAAGCTGGTAGGATCCAAAACGATCATGTTAGAGGTAGTCTGGGGGTGGGAGACATCGCTGAAAAGATGAGGAAGAACAGGTTGAGGTGGTATGGGCATGTGATGAGAAGGGGGATGAAGAACTAATTTGGTCCATTGTGGGACTGCTGTTGGTTGGGAGCACAAGGGGGAGGGGAAGACGAAAGCAGATGTGAGAACAGGTGGTACAAAAGGACATGGTTGTGTAGGGTAGATGGGGGCCTGGTTGGGAAAAGGCGGGTGTGGAGGATTGAAACCTGCAGACCCGACCCAGTCATGGGCTGTAGAAGGGTGTGATGGTGATGAAGTTGATCATCCCAACGTTTCCCATAACTGATTTTAGATGTAATAGAAAGCTTAAAGTCTATTCTTTATAGTGGTTGTTAAATTTGCTATTTTTTTAAGATATAGCTTTTGAAAATGACTCAGGATAAAAATAAAAGATAGAACGGTGCTAAATTTCTTTTTTCAAAATATGTTTGCATTTTGGCTAGAATCTGCAAATGTAAGAATTATTACAAGAAGACATCTCTTTACCACAATGCAGCAAAATGATTTAAAAGTAGCTTACATATGATACTCAGTCTGCATTAGGTGTAGTTGGAAAGAGAGATGCTTCTTTAGTGCTAAAAGAAATCAAGACACAAAATTTTTCATGCAAGTTCTCAACAGTATCCTGTAATACGGACGTATTAAACAGATTACTGTTAAGTTCAGATCCTCTCATAACAGAAATGAGACCAGGACCTAGTAGAAAAAAGCAAACCCTTTTTAAAAGAGACAGTAGCCTTGTTACTTCCAGCGTACTTCCAGCGGAAACTCATTAACGAGGCAATATCTGGTGATGAACATCAGATGAACTGTTTGCAGATGACGAACCATGGAGCTCTTCTTCCTCAGGCTAACAGATTTGTTTCTCACTGCATTATCTCTCTTGTATAATATGCATTTCTTTTCTCCCAAAAATTGGACGCAAAGCCTGGGTGCGTATTATACAGAGGAGTAAAAATTTCATCCATTTTCAGAGGAACACTAAGCATGCATAAAGAATACTTGATCGAAAGCAAGAAGAGTGACACGTTTGCTTATTAACCTCATTTAACTTCTATTAGACGCTCTTTTGAGTTAGTTTTATAAATAGGATATTTAACTATTATATAAATTTAACGTAGCATTTTATAAATATAATATTTAACTACCTACACTTTATTTACCTTCATATCATAGATAAATTAATACTGTACAAGCGTAACCATAGATATAACAATACTAGCGCACTACTAAAAATTAACAAGTCCTGTAATAAAATTGAATATTCTATGTCCAGTTATGTCCAACAATACTGATATTAAAATCCCAAAAATTCTTCAGAATCGTCAGCTGCAAACTTAGCCTGCATATTATACATGGGTATTGAGATACCCCTGAAATACCCCTGCGTGCGACTGCCGACCAGCCTACTGTTCAATGGGGCACTTCACCAACACCAGTGGGTGAGGTCCTCCACCAGGAAATTTTGTCTCATCTAGCAGTTGCATAGTAGAGAGGGTTATTTTTACATGCAACTCACATCGTACACCACACTATGCTATGGCCTTATTTCCCATCTCACGAAAGGTGCACTCAGGACTTATCACTCGACCAAAAGAAGCAAACACACAGCAATCCAGTATCAACCCTTGAACCACAAACACCATAGTCAAGCACGCTACCTCCTGCGCCACCGAAACGGGTACCCTGGCATCCAAAATACTTAAAATAACACAACCTAACATAATGCAAAGTAATCCAACAAAACCTATCCAGCAGACTCTAACGTGGCCCCCTCAGTCAAGCTAACCTAACTCAAGACATCTAAATGCATCAGTTAGGTTCTACCACATCAGTTAGATATTACATTTAGTAGGCAGGTCCTATTTTCACCAAACGTGCATCAGTTACTGTACGTCAAACTGGTTTACTTCAAATTAACACATGCCAAATTTATGAGATCCTAAACACCCAGGAGAGTTCAACTTAATAACAGCACACACATCACAGTTCTGATGTCCTTTGAACTGCAGACTATGGATTATAGTGCGGATGAAGTATTAATAACCAAAATCAGCTGCAAACAAAACCTGACACTCCATTTATTGCTCAACAGTGGACCATATACACTTACTACGAAATCTAATTCCTCTTCAACGCTTTCAGTTTTGCAACCTTCACAGTACTTGGAGGAGTTTTAAAGGTAATTTCTCCATCACTGCTGTCAACCACCATTGTGGCTGGTAATGACTCACGACGTTCTGCCTTCTTCGCAGAACTAGTTTTCCACTTGGGTGTACTAGTTGGTTGATTTTTCCCCATGAATTTCGCTTTTGAGTATTTTTTAGACATGGGTCTCGATATCGGATGTCTTTTCATCTTGGGCTTGAGACCGGCTCCAGCTAGATATACGTTCAAGGACTTGGTTTGGGAACGCATCTTTAACATTGTAGACTGAAACGAGAATGCACGTTAGCTCCTATTAAAGGTCACATAACAGACAAAATTTTTCTGCGACTTAGGGCAGTTACCATTAATTTAGCTGAGGAAGCTTCTTCATTCTTCTTTTCTTGCTCAGGTGTCAAGGCCGGTTCCACCTCCTTCTTTCTATCATTTTTCACGTTCTTCACTTCGGTCTGAAAAATCAACACCACAGTCCTAATTTCAAGACAATTCCTTGATCAGACTAAAGATCATTTCAGGAGGAGCAAACAACAAAACTCAGCTGTACTTATTATTTTGGACATTGAAGTCGCGTTTAGGAATAAAGTCCTCAACTAAGACATAGATTTCAAGTCATCTAATGGGGGTAATGCGTAAAATATGCAATTTTGGTTTTCTTTAATTGTTGTGTTAGGGCCCTTCAACTACAAAAGGTCATTAGAGCCCCAACCACTACGTAGTTCTAATCAGAGTCTGCACAGACGTTATAAGTCCAGTGTTTCTAAGTGCAATCTGCAGTTGTGTGAACCACTGAAGATAGGGCATTGTCTAGGGGCAGTAGATGACCTATTGCAATTGCTAGCTAGATTTATACTAAGGGATTCTGAATATTTAAAAATATTTGGGACGCACTGTTTTTGAAGTGCCTCTCCCCTGCTATTAGACGAATGTAACATGAGGGGTGACTGAATTGCAATATGAATACATTTACAGCCCTTCTTGAAATGACCATTAGCCTTTCATCAGAGCAACTTACATCTATCCCACCAGGTGGAGAAGCTTCAGTCGCTTTCTGGTCAGAAGGCGAGGACTGCTTTTTCTTCAACCTGGATGTTTCCTGCAGCTCGGGTGTCCGCTTCAACTCGGGTGTCCGCTTCAACTCGGGTGTCCGCTTCAACTCGGGTGTCTGCTTCAACTCGGGTGTCTGCTTCAACTCGGGTGTCTGCTTCAACTCGGGTGTCTGCTTCAACTCGGGTGTCTGCTTCAACTCGGGTGTCTGCTTCAACTTCGGCGTTCGCTTCAACTTGGCTGTTTGCTTCAACTTCGGCGTTTGCTTCAACTTCGGCGTTTGCTTCAACTTCGGCGTTTGCTTCAACTTCGGCGTTTGCTTCAACTCGGGTGATTGCTTCAATTCGGGTGATTGCTTCAATTCGGGTGATTGCTCCAACTTGGGTGTTTGCTTCAATTCGGATGTTTCCTGCAGCTCGGACGTTTCCTGCAACTCAGCTCCATCTGATGAAGTATCTGTCTTCTCCCTCTTTGCGTGCGTATTAGGGTCCTCCTTCGATTCAAGAGTCCTCTTGCGTTGTTTTTCAAGCATCTTCAAACGTAAAACGGCCGTTTCCTCCATTTCTATGTCTTTGCACTGAAGAACGAAAGCCAAAATCCAAGCTCTTTGTAGTAAAGATAGAGAAACTCAATCCGACGTGAACACACCGTTTGGTGATTTAACGTCAGCTTCTCTACTGTTGTAGTGTTTTACTGCTTGTGGAAAAGGGATGTGTTGTTACCCCACGTAGAGGGTAAAATACGAAAAGAATGACCTAAGGGCGCAACAAAAGTCTAACCTGAAGTAATGGGTGTCCAGAAGACAGTGGTAGTCGTTTTATTCTGTAGTAAGACACTAAGTGGGTAAACGTCTATCCAAAATCTAATCAACCAAAATACCTGCCCAAAAAATATTTGAAGCGATTCTTTTCTGAACAGTGTTGACGAGGCATATATTCCAATAATAGAAATCACAGGACATCCCCAAATCTTAGCTACTCACACGGTTCACCTCGGTGGTTCAATAGTAGCCTGGTTGAACCGAGTCTGTGGTTTCACGTTCCCTTCAGGTCGAGGTGGGTGGCCTTTGACTGGCCAAAGTGAAACCCCCAAGCGCGCGTCCTCTTGAACGGTTAGCGATATGGCTTGCATATACAGTAGAACCTCCAAACCTGCTGAACTGCAAGTCAGTCACTTGACAAATTTGACACTCAACTTTCTTCTTCCAAATGCAACCACAAGGATCCAACCTCTTGACCAAGGTGTTATCAAATCATTCAAAGTGTTTTACTAAGCCCAGCTCCTGGAGTGGATTATTGGTAAAACACGTGTCACCAGCCTGTGGAAGCAGCTATATTTGCTGCATCCATTAATGCTCTGGGTGCTGTCCTTTGGATAATTTTGCTTGGAAAAAATTTAACCAGAAACGATGTTGACATGTTTTAGGAAAGTTGGATTTATCACACACCAACAGACAACATTTTGGCCTAATCATACAGCCCATCTTCCATGGCAGAATTTTAAGGAGTACCTTTGAAAGTATTGTTGAAATGGGCAATGAAGGGTAAACCTCTAATGAATCTGATGCAGCTAACGGTTGGGGGGGGGGCATAACCTTCAACTACCAGATGAATGACATTGGGGGCTAGCTATGCCAATCCACTAGCAGTAATAGTGTTGATTATGTAGCATTTCATGCAGTTGTTTCCAATAAAAGCAATAATACCATGCATCAGTACAGTACACCTAGTTCTCCATAAGTTGACCACCTCCCTATGTTGACCACTTTTCTTCCGCCCTTGGGTGGTCAACTTACAGAGGTTCTACTGTATAAGAATCTTGTCTACATAGTGACATTTTGGCGGGCCCCAACGCATATTTTTATTGCCCGGTGGACTTGAATGTTCCTTGATTGCTGCTTAATAGTGGAAGAAAACGCCCCGGTAGCATAGATGCCTTGTGCTTGACTAATGCGTTTTGTGATTATAGATTCAATCCTGGACTGAGGTGGTTTGGTTTCTTTGGGACGAGAGCAAGTCCTGCGGAGCCTTTCATCCATGAGAAGCCAAACCATGAGAGGCCAATGTCACCGCTGCTCATAATACCATTATTTCTACACAGAATGGAATACAGCTGGGTCTCCTTTTATGAGGTTTATTTTTACGCGATTTTGAAGTTGTGCGGTTTGCATACTGTATGCTTGTTCAGGAAGTACAGTCAGTCTAACGCCCATGACACTGATGATAAAATCCACCAATCATTACATTCGCCAGTCAAAGAAGTCTTAGTCTGAAATTAGCATACACAATAGGGGGTTCCGCACTTGTACATGACAACAATCATACCATCATCATCACACCCTTATCCCGACTGTGGCAGGGTCGGGTCTGCAGGTCCACTGAACATGCTCTAAAATTAAAACTTATTGTGGAGGCGATTTGAACATTTTTAACCATTATGATATAGAAGAACTGCTGGTGGATGATGTCTTAAATGACGATGATATTATTAAACTAACTTTAGATGCAGTAGCTGATCCAGAAGGTGAAAATGATATTGAAGAATAACCATGCCCTCTCACAGCAAAATTAATTCATGATGGTCTTCATCTTTGCAGGGAATTAGAAAATCACTTGCTAGTTACTGATGCTAATTCTGAAACAGCTGCAGAAAATTTGATAGAATCATCATCACAAAGTTTAATTACTAATTACATTGTCATTAAACCAGCATGAATGTGTCCGGGAACACTTTGAGGCAATGTAACACACACCTCAAAGTGCCTGCCTTCACGTCAGTGTCTTGGCCGTTTTCCATTACCAGGTTAAGTTATTTTGATAGAAATTGCGCGTTGATTAACGTTGCATATGTGCTCTGCAGAAAAAAAGACAAATTCGGGCATCTCCAATAGGACATCGATTGTGTGCTCTTTGAGGTAATCAAAAACTGCCTCAAAGTGTCCCGCCGGGCACATTCAAGTAGACCCCGGACACTTTGACGTGTGACACCGGCATCCCCAAGACAACCCTGCCAATATCCATGTATGTTCCACACGCCTGACTGGAATGTCCCCATTCAGAACATGTTCAGTGGACCCGCAGACCCGACCCTGCCACAAGTGGGATATGGGTATGATGATGATGATGATTGTCAAAACAAAAGTGTGCATAGAGTGAGAAAAAATTATGTTTGTGAAAATTTATCGCCTATACCAGTGGTGGCAAACCTGTCACCCCCCCCCCGTGCAGTTTTAAGTGACCCGAGCGTGAATCATATCTAGTTTATAGTCTCATACTGTATGTGTGGTGGACGGGAACCTGGTGGGCTAGAACCCGAAAACCCGACCCTGTCACAGGCGAGATAAGGATATTATGATGATGTACTTTGTTTGCCACTTTCATAAACTAATTTATAGTAATTTTTTTCTCGTGTTATTGTGACTAGTCTTCAAAAAAAAAAAAAAAAAAAAGGTTCGCCACCACTGGCCTACACCAAAGAGATCTATTGCATAGACAGTTATTTCTGATGTTGAAAGTGATTTACAAACAGTTTGCAGATGGTGTATACCCTTCCCAGATGGACAATTGAATTGAAATACAGTGGAACCCACTTAAATCGACCTCCGTTAACTCGACAACGCTTTTAAGTCGACGTTTTTAAAGTGGAACCACCAAATTCCCCCTTTGTCCTAATAGTTTCTGATTGCTTATGTCGATCCTTTTTATGTCGATGACCCCTAATATCTCGAGCACAAAAAGGGAGAAATTTGCCACTCAACTTTCGTTATGTCGATCCCGGAATCCCCTTGACTGCTGGCTTTTGAATACAGTATTAACTTTCCGTCCACAAGGTGGGGTCTCGGCAGACCCCAGACCTACAAAATTGTGTCTACACATATATCACTTTCTCCAATCTTAACCAACCTTTGAGTACCTGTTCTTCGATGTTTTCTTTACCTATCTAGGGAAGTAGGCAGGTCTCCTAAGTAATTAGCATATTTTATTTCAGGTTAAGCAATGCAACCCCAAGTTAGTACTAACATGGCTGGTCAGAAACACTGGTTACTAAGGCAGAAATGGAAGCAGGATGTCCATAAGGATATGGTAGTGTCTGGCGAGGATGGGAACCTGGTGGGAGATAGGCAGGAGTGGAGGACTAGACCCTGCAGATCCGACCCTATCATAGGTGGGATAAGGATGCATCTTGGGTAATATGTTGTGTGTGTTAACCATTAACATCATTGCACCTACAATAGGTGGTGCGTGGGAGCAGGTGGTGCAAAGGGACATGGTGGCGTGCAGGGTGGAGGGGGACTTGGTGGGAGATAGGCGGGAGTGGAGGACTAGAACCCGCATACCCGACCCTGCCGCAGGCAGGAGAAGGGTGAGATGATGATGATGACCTACAATAGGGGTTGTTGTAGTTCACTGCAGATGTGTTGCATGTAGTATAAACGCATGTACATTGCACATTCTCCTTTATGCCTGGTTCCGTATACCCACGCACTAACGCTTTTACCGTTGAATCAGACGACACAGCACAAAAAATGGTGTCACACTGCATTCTGATTGGCTGGCGGTGGAGCTGTCTGCTTCAAAAATGGCGGAGGATAATGTAAGACATGACGGCGGCGTGCGGTGACTCCAAATAAAGCGCTGCACTTAAGGAATTGCACTGGCGGTCCTTCATAACGCACTAGCACAAAACGTCATCAAAATGTCATCAGTGGCAACGTGATTAGCGTTGAAGTGCGGTGATACGGAACTAGGCATTATTTACCCACACCATTGCCGCCATATTGGTGTTTGGTTATCTCGATGCTTTTTAGCAAACCCCTATGCCATCGACATAACTGGGTTCCACTGTACAATTTTTTAAGGTTTAGATTAATCTTTTTCAGCCTCCCAAAGAAATTTATTAAGAAACCTATTTTCTTTAACATCAGCAAACTTTTTATGCAGTTATTTTAATTCGTTATTTTGGAGCTATATGAATTTTAAAAATTATGGAACATATCCCTAATTTTCGATAGACTTATAGTCTTCTTTTATGTGATTTTCTCAGGATCGTATCCCCCGCATTAAAAGAGACCTGACGGTACACGTGTAGTTCGGCAACATTTCAAGGTGTAGGAGCTCGCCCCCTGGTCTCGATGGAGACAAATCGCCCCAGTGACGAAACAGTAAGGCAACGATAAACAAGCATAAGGGTAGCCTCATACTGGAGCCGACTACGAGAGACTTTTAGTCGTGCGTAGTCGTACAAATACGCACGAACGATCCCATTCCTTGTTTCCCTATGCATCCTCTCACTTTGGCTGCGACTCAGTCGTCCGACTACGTGCACACACTTCCGACTTGCGACTAGATCCCAACTGGTTGGGAATTTTCGTCCGACTTTGTGCGACTTGCACAGTATCTGTTGTTTTATAAGTTTCTTTTGTGCTTCTTATCAATGCTGCGGGCATGAGTGGGGTTTTGCTGACGCAAGTCGTGCGTAATGTGAGCACGCAAGTCGCCCGACTAAGTCATGCGTAGTCGGAGTCGCAAGTAGTCGTCTCCAGTGTGAGGCTCCCACCGATGTCCCACCGATGTGGGCGATGTCACCCACCCAAAGTAAAGGCTCCTACAAACGTGTTTAGCTGTTTAGTGAAGTGGTGAGTTCCCACTTACTACTAAAACACTTTAGTTCCTAAAAAGTGTCCGGATTAGTTCAGTTGGCCAATTGAAATCAAGCAGGATGTACATGCAACGTAATCGTGCAGCACTGAATCATGCTATAGGAAATGAACTCTACTAAAAAATAGTGTCCAGACATGCTTAACTAATAAGTAGTGGGTGGTTAGGAGATAGCTACTCGACCAGAAAAATATAACTCTACTAATTTACTCGACTAAATTGTTTTAGTAACCTATTCGACTAAATTTCAATGTTCACACACACTTTATTACTAAATTAATTGCTACTCGACTAAATTACAGTGGTACCCCGCTTAACGAACGCCTCGTATAACAAATGCTCCCTATAACGAACACTGTCAAAAAAGCGCGGGAGTATCGCATAACGAACTTGTTTCACATAACGAACGCTTGTTCAATATACAAAGTGAACTAGGAACTGTATAGGACAGTGGTGGCGAACCTGCGACCCACCGTGCAATTTTAAGTGGCCCGAGTGTTAATGAGATGATGTTAAAGGTGTAATAAAAGTTGGATGATGTTCTCTATTCCCTCCTTTAATAAACTTTATTCACCATTAATAATAACTTATTTTTATTCATAAAATTGAATAGTGCTTGCATCTGACCCGTGGACAAATTCTTGGTTTTCTTTTGCGTTATTGTGACCCGTCTTCAAAAACGGTTCGTCACCACTGGTATAGGATGTCCAAGATTGCAATAACTATAGAGGTATTAATCCAATGAGTTATACCAATGTAATGTAATAGAATGTCGCCTCCAGGATAGAACTAGTGTCGGTGGAAATCAGTTTGGGTTCATGCTAGGCAGGTCCAAAATGGAACGAATCTTCATTCTGAGGCAGATGATAGAAAAGTACAGAGCCGCTAAGAAGGATCTCCATACCATCATTATCGACTTGGAGAAGGCTTACCAGTGTTCCACAACAGGCATTATGCAAAAGGGGGGTAGAAAATGGGTTTATTCGAATAGTTTAGGATATGTACTCGTATGATGGTTCCATTCCGCAGCCAGGGTAAGGGCACCTTGGGGAAAATACTGGGGGCTCCCCAGTGAAGTTTGGGGTGCACCAAGGTTCAGCACTCAAATCCATACCTTTTTATTCTGGTTATGGACGAGCTACTGACGGGAGTAGGAGAATGGACCCCTCAATGCATGGCATTTGCTGACGAGCACCGTTCAACTGCACACTGCAAGTAATTGACTGCCTTCTCATTGCAGGACAATTCCTAGTTTTTGTGAAGTATGAACCCGCCAAAAATTGGTCCTAAAGTGTTTTCGCTCATAAACAATCTGCACTGCACTTTGTTTTTAACTTCTTAACAATTTTCGCAATTTTTCGTGGCAACCCGGAACGAATTACACAATATAACATAGAGATCTATGGGAAATTGTGTTCCTCACAACAAACACCCCTCATAACGAACGTATCGCTGGAACGAATTACGTTCGTTAAGCGGGGTACCACTGTACTAAGCAAGTGTGAAGGAGCCTTTACTTCTAATATACTCAATCCGAATTCTATCAGCTCTCGACACCCCACTCATGCATTGCAGCATTCACATTTCATTTACTTGGTTCTTCCTCACTGGCCCAACACTGAGATACATTTAGCATAGCGGGCCTTACCAATGCCCTGTAAGATTACAATTTCAACTTGATTGAGACCTTCCTGTCAAACAGGACTCCAATTGCATGTCTCCACTTCAACCACCCCCATTGATACTATGGGTCACATCTAAGTATCTTCCCAAAGCTCTGGATTAGTTTCGTTGGTATTTTAGCGTCCTTCAACTACAAGGTCATAGGAGCCCCATCCACTGCGTAGTTATGCAGAGACTGCACAGACACTACACTAATGCGGCGAGCTTTGGGTATTGGCGGTAAGTAGTTTTGCCAATCGGCCATAAAATTTAGTACTAGCTGGGGTTGCGTTGCTTAACCTCAATAATCAAATGAGAACTGGCGTGTCGAACCCAATAAGCTGCCCCCCCGCCCCCCATTGCTCTAGATATGGGTTAATTCTGTTAGTAATTTGATATTCCTTTCAATAAATTTTAAAAACAAAAAGTTCGTGGTAGAAATCAGTTTGACACTTCTGGATGCGTAGAGATCAGCCAAAAACCACAAAGGTACAATTTTCCAAGCCTTGTCAGCGGAAATTACCTTCAGCTGAAGTTAAGTAACCAAACGATGGGTTGGCTGTGCAAGACGATAAAAAACGATTAATGACAGTATACTTACCACCAACGAAGTATCAAATGGGACCCCGAGTTTCTCCAACTTTCTCTTGACAATCTTAATTCCCTTAAATAAACGTACAGTACATTTCAATTCCTTCAAAGAAGTTTTACAGGAATTGTGTACCCGTTTGGCCCTGATAGCTCTTGAATCAGGATACATTCTTCGATTCCAGTTTTTGAATAATAGAGGACGTACTTTGTGAGGTGGAACAACATGGCCTATAAGAAAAAGTGTCATACTGTGTAAAATTCTTTTATCCTTGTGTCAGAGTGAGTGATAGACGCCGTACTTCAGCGGAATTCATTGCATGTTACAATGGCAATGCCGGCACTTCCAAACATTTTTAACCATCGTCCATGTGTCCAAGAGTTTAAAATTCAATGAAAACAATAAAAAACAAAAAGGTTTCTGTCTTTCCATCTAGTGACCATGCAGGCAGAGTTTTAATTTCTAACAATTGCTGTTGCCAAATTTTCATCACCCAAATATTTTGCAAACCTAGTTACTATCAACAACTAGTTCTCTTTTACCCATAAGAATCTCATATTCTGTTGAGCAGCCATAAAAGGCCGAACCGTAAGGAGGCTGCTCATGGGTGAGGAGGAGTTAGGTATAAGGCAGGGGTGGCCAACTTTTGTGTACATAAGATCTACTTTTTATCTCAAGAATGTGTAGCGATCGACATTTTATTTTAAAAAAGTGTCGCGATCGATTTGTTGTCACAGCCGTATTCAAAGTGGGGAGGGGGAGGAGTTTCGAACCTAGAACCACTGACGCAGACCTAGAAACACTGAGCCACTACGTCACAGAGGTGGGTATTAAGTCAACACATCGCGAGTGATCAACCAAAATTGGCTTCGCGTTCGACCGGTCGATCGCAATCGACGTGTTGGCCACCCTTGGTATAGGGGATATAGGAGAGGATAAATTAGCAGCACCCAACGTTCATTAACAACCACCCATGTTGGTACTAACTTCGGTTTGCGTTGCACAATTTGAGTGATCTGACGAGAACTGTGTGTCCAGCGCTGATTTCCGCCTGTGGCAGTTTCGTAGACCCATTTTTGCCTCAAGTGGGACACGCGGGCCATGAGTTAGACGATACTGTTTCAACCCTTATGCCTAGCTATTCCCAGACTACTTTTCTTAAATGGGTTAATTTTCCTTCAACGTGGCCAGAGTGGGGGAATTTTGCCAATTTTGGCCACCTGGAAATTTTGTAAATTTATGTTTTTTTGTTTCGTTGGTGTTTCAGGGCCCTTCAACGTCAAAGCCATTAGAGCCCCATCCCACTGCATAGTTCTAATGCAGAGACAATTTTTTGGTATTGGCGGTACCCAGTTTTGCCAATCGGCCATCCATGTTAATACTAGCCGGGGTTGCGTTGCTGAACTTCAATGATCAGACGAGAACTGGTGTGTCCAACGCAATGTTGTTTGTTGGTGTTTAAGGTCCCGTCAACTACAAGGTCATTAGAGACTCGTCCACTGCATAGTTCTAATGCATAGACTGCACAGACACTACACTAATGCGACGATTATTGGGTATTAGCAGTACCCAGCTTTCCCGAGCGACCACCCATGTCAGTACTAACTGGGCTTGCGTTGCTTAACTTCAGTGATCAGACGAGAACTGGTGTGGTCCAACGCAACTCGCCGCTCCCGTGTCCAACGCAATGAGCCGCTGACCAATATAACTGCAAATGACAAACACCACACGGTTCATCCGACGGAAGGCGTACTCACGACTCCCTGTCGTCCAAAAGATCAGGTACGAACCTCGTATCACTGACGCAATAATTGAGCATACTACCTCTGTCCCACCGAGGTGGATTCAGCTTACTTACAGATAATGAACCCAAATTAGGCATGTCCAACGCACAGCACCACAAGACCTTTAACTTTGAACACCAAAACAAGCTCTAAAGCAACAGCAAACGACACACTTACATCTCAGGCGGTGTTCAAACATGAGGTAATTGTCCATGGTTTCAGCTGCTATCTGAGCAACATCTGGATCTTCAAATTCCACAAATGCATACCCCTTTGGATTTGTCGTCTGTGAAGAAGAAATGAAAAGAGACAAAATATAACAAGCAACAATGGTAGATAATTATTGTTTGAAAATACTACAGCAAGCCCCAGATAACAAGTTCAAGGGTCCAGATTTTTGTGTGTCATAGAAAGAAATGCTAAAGCAGAGTTGCTTTAGAAGAACTGTCTGTAGGTACTCCTTTCATTTCAAAAGTTACATGCTATATACAGTATATGTAAAGGTTTAGGTTTGTTTGTTTCTTGGTGTTTTAGCGCCCTTCCACTACAAGGTCATCAGAGCCCCGTCCACTGTGTAGTTCTGATGCAGAAACTGCACAGACACTACACTAACGCGACGATTTTTGGATACTAGCGGTACCCAGTTTTCCCAAGCGGCCACCCATGTCAGTACTAGCTGGGGTTGTGCTGCTTAAATTCAGTGATCAGACGAGAACTGGTGTGTCCAATGCAATTCGCCGTTCCCCAAAGGTTTAGGGGTAGTGGGTGACGGACAAATATGGTGTCATAATAGAGAGATGGACTTTGGTCCTTTTAATATGTGTAGGTGACTGATGGACCTTTCCTTCTTCAGTCTATGGTTCATCTGTACCAGATGTATAAGTGCATAGTACATCAGTACAGGGTGTATCTGCTTTTGAGGTCCTTTAGAATTAGATGAACGGCCATGTTTACAAACACAACAATTCCTCAATGTGTACGTAGTTAGCTGGCTTGCTATCACTTGTCAAGTGCATGAAGTAGTTTGAGATCCAAGTGCTCCTCTGGGGTTTTAGGATTCCAGCTAGTTTACCTTACACAGCTGAGGAATGCAGCCAGCAGGGACTTCAGCCTCGCCTGCAAAGAGAAGCCAACATCCCGTGATTTACAGCTGGAGATAATCCCCTCTCCAGTGGAGAATAAAGTGCCTCACCCAACGTGGAAAAACCAACTTGGCCAATACATATACCCATCTCATAAGAAAGTAGGAGGAAAATCTACTATGGGTGAGGCAAGGGGAGTCATCTAGCAGCTAACAACAACCTTTAAGTGCAACCTATATTTATGCTGCATTTGCCAATCACCAAACTTGGTTGGTCCAGACAAAAAGGAAATATTCTGTGCATGTGTGGCGATTGCTGCATGTGTCATGCGACGTCATTGCTTTTGCTATGCAGCATCACTTAAAAACCGCCACACACTATGGTGTGTCAGTTCGGTGGGTGCACACCAAATTGACCAAACTTACGTGTGTGTAAAAGACGTTTTTGCTCACGCAAAAAATTTTAACTGACGGTGTGAAGAAATTTTAGCACATCGGTGTGTCAATTCGAACTGACGTCAATCCGAATTGAGTGTGTGTGGGGTTGCTCACATCAGTTGTTGACGTTTTTTGTTCTGTGCATGCCCAAACATGGATAAACGTCATCTTTAAAGAAACTGTACCATGGTAACGGTAGAATTACTGGTTGATGCGGACAATCAAATGACGTCACATGACGTTTCA
This sequence comes from Trigoniulus corallinus, assembly GCA_013389805.1. Classification (NCBI taxonomy): domain Eukaryota; kingdom Metazoa; phylum Arthropoda; class Diplopoda; order Spirobolida; family Trigoniulidae; genus Trigoniulus; species Trigoniulus corallinus. Next base: position 19,585,036 of record JAAFCE010007744.1, read on the forward strand.
CGAAAAGGAACATAAGTACGTGACACACCAAACTGATCGTGTGTGGGCAATTCATTCCTCCACACCAAATTGAACACATCTATGTGCGCACACCAAAATGACACACCAAACTGACGTGTGTGTGCAAAAAGTTTTTGCTCACACCAAAAATTTTAACTGACGTTGTGAAGAAATGTTATCACATCGGTGTGTCAATTCGGACTGACGTCAATCCGAATTGAGCGTACATAAGTACGTGTCACATACTTATGTTCCTTTTTGTGAAACGTCATGTGACGTCATTTGATTGTCCGCAGCAACCAGTAATTCTACCGTTACCATGGTGCAATTTTTGAATGATGACGTTTATCCATGTTTGGGCATGCGCAGAACAAAAAACGTCAACAATTGATGTAAGAAACCCCACATGCGCTCAATTCGGATTGACGTCAGTCCGAATTGACACACCAATCAGTGGGGGGAAACTCATATAGGCACTTCTGGACTCTTAAACGGTAGTGTTTCTACCGACATTGGGTGGCGCTGCAAAACATCGGATTATCGATTTATATCAAATCGTATTTTGCCGCCTTTACGTAATAATATCAATGGAAACCCCCCTTCTAAATTTCAAAAACAAAACAACACAAACAAAAACACGTTGCAGCGGGAGCCTGGGGAGGAGGCCTAGGAGTGGTATGGCTCCACGACGAAAATGTGTATTTGCGTGTGGGAAAGGTCAGCCATTGTTCTCCTTCCCGGTTAAGGACACAATAATGTAGGTTATAAGAAATTTATTTACATATATTTCATTACGTTTAATGAAAATAACGTTATTTTCTAGAAGTGTAATGGCTCCTGCAAATAGTATTGTTTTCTCAATGCATTTGATGGAGCCAAAATATGGATACAAATTGACATTGAATTGGTGAAACAAAATATTTAAATTAGGTAATTGACTAATTAATAAAAATTGAACGCATCATTATTGAAAGAATTGAATTTCCTAGATTGTTAACACTCCGTCAAACACACTCATGGTAGGAAAAGAGAGGAGGGGGGGTTGTGGCGTGTTTGACGGATGCTTAACAGTTGCAAGACATTCAATGCTTGCAACGTTATGATATGATTTTCTATTCATTATTCAGTGAATTAATGTAAATAAACGTTTGTTTCACTAATATAACGTCAATTTTATGCAGTATTTCGGCTCCGTCTAACGCAATGTCAACACAATGCAATACTACTCGAAGGAGCCATTACACTGCTAGAAAATCATGTTATTTTAATTAAACAAAATATCATTTCAACAAGTTATTTGAATGATAAGAAATTCAATGCATCACATTGGAAAGGAATTGAATTTCTTACATTGTTAACGCTCCGTCAAACACTGATGGTAGGAAAAGTGTGGGGGGGGGGGGGGGGTGGCGGCCTGTTTGATGGATGCTTAACACTTGCAAGAAATTCAATGCTTGCAACGTTATGATATGATTTTCTATTTATTATTATAATAAATAATGTAAATAAAGGTTTGTTTCACTAATATAACGTTAATTTTATGCAGTATTTTGGATCCGTGTAATGCATTGACAACACAACGCTGTATACCTTGCCCTTCAACTTTATTGGGACCCGGCCATTGCACAGGACCCCACTTGCCTTCCTCCATCTCAGCCATCCTGCATTAATTCTATGGGTCATTTCAGAATCTATTTGCCCGTTGCTCTGGAAAACTGATCCTAAGAATCATTTTTTTTTTGTGTCCAAATGTAGTCACTGTTCGTTAGCACCCCCTCTCTTCTCCCTCACATCGACACGATTCTTTCTGAAGGCAAAGTGCAATTAATTTGTTTTATGTATTTTTAATTTATACTGTATTTTGTATTAATCATTTTTATATGAAAATTTTTGGGTTGTAGAATGAATCACCTAACTTTCCATCATTTCTTATGGGGAAATTCGCTTTGATATACAAGTGCTTTGGATTACAAGCACGTTTCTGTAACGAATTGTGCTCCCAATCGAGGTTCCACTGTATGGAAATGTCACAACAAATATGTCAATGTAAGAAACAGTTTGTATAACATTAACAAACTTTTTATGAAAATTGAATTGTTAATTGAGACGATATATGGAAGTGTGCCAGAGACTATGTCAAAGTTGCTAGTCAAAGCTGCTTAATGTGAAATGGCATAGAACTACAGTCCCTGGCCATATTAATGTGACCACTAGACATTTTCTGCATTTGTAATATTTTTGTAATGCTTTTGGATACTTAGTAATTAAGCTGTTGCACACCCCTTATGGCAGACATGCCATCATCCAGGCTTCTCGTGATTCATAAGCAGGGCAAGACAGGGGTCTTTATTGGGGTCCTGGGGCATGTCAGCATTATCTCCAATGAGAGGGTGGTTGCTGTGCCAATCAGGTGGCCTGCCTGCCTGCCAGAAGATACTGGCATTGCTGTTCTCTCCTGTGATGCCCTTCTGATGGCATGGCAGGCCATCCACAGTCAAAGGTGGTTCCAGTGATTTGCAGCTGGACAGTGGTGTCACTAAGGGGGTGAGTCACTCGAAGGTGACACCACTCACACCATGGCAAAAGGGGTGACACCAGAACAGAAATGAAACAGCAGCTTTTTTGAAGAGAGATGGGTGACACAATGGCGTCACTACACTGGGTGATGCCAACTGTAGTGATGCCTCAGCAGATGAATATTAGCTGGTGGTGACATTAATATGGCCAGGGACTAGGTATGCTTAGTTTTTCACTATTAAATGCCAATTTGAAAGTATTTGGTAAATGAAAAGTATTGAAAATTTGTTTGCATTGCATAGTTTATACCTTTACATTATTGTAGTTGTTTTAATGTTAAATGGCATTGAACTAGGTATTCTTATATAGTTAGACATTGTTAACTGCCCATTAAAAAGTATTTGGTAATTGAAAATTTATGAAAATGTGTTTGCATTGCATAGTTGAAACTTTTACATTATTGTAGTTGTTTTAATGTGAAATGGCATTGAACTAGGCATGTTTATATAGTTTGACAATGTGAAATGCCCATAAAAAAGTATGTAGTAAATGAAAATGTGGTTGCATTGCATAGTTGAAAAACGCCACTTAGAAAATATTTGGCAACTGAAAATAAAACAAAAGAATATTTTGCTCATATTCTGCCTTTGTTTTCCACATTTAATTACTACCACAACCCTTTGCAGACTATATTTTTGGTACACTCATGAAGATTCAGCTTCATCATGAATGACGTTGAAATTAATGTACAGTGAAACCTCGATTTGCGAGTAACTTGATCTATGAGTGCTTTGCTAGACGAGCAATATTTTTTAATAAATATCAACTTGATTAACGAGCGATGTCTTTCAATATGAGCAGTGCTGCTGAAACGAATTTTTTTGCCATGTATTGCCTTGTATTTATTTTACTATACACATTTATTTTTTTTGCGTTCCATGACATGCTTTAAAAGTTAAGAATTCAAGAATTCGCCGCATTCATTCACTTGAGTAGTTAGTGTTAGAGCTTGCCAGCAGTATGCGACTAGGATAAGGTGAACATTCATCATCATCATCTCATCCTTCTCCCACCTGAGGCAAGACCACCTAGATAACAAGGCCTGTGCGCTTTGACGTCAGAGGTGTGTGACGTCATTCAAAGAAGGCCTAGAAGACAAATACTTAAGCACGTGGTGATAGACGCTTTTGTGAAATACAGTTATTAAATCACATTAATTCCAGTGAAAATTAATATTTTATTTGATGTTGGAATAAATGTTGCATTCCTGGATGCATTGGCAACTATGATTCAGCTATCCCAAAAATGAAAATCTAATAAATCAGTGGATTAAAGCTATCCCATGGAAGGAGCTTATTCCAACACTAAATACAAAGGTAAGAAAAATATTGTCATACCCTGATTAAGGTAGTGTGTATTTAGGCTCTACAGCATATCTATGGCAGGGGCAGATCCGGGTGGGGGGGGGGGTCAATGCAGCCATTGCTCCCCTGTCAGTGCCTCACTATGCATCCATCAACTGATGCATTATTCAACTATGCAGTGGCATAGCCAGGATTTTCTGAAGGGGAGGGATATGCCTCAATAGATTGTATACCTCTTCATTATATTCAAGGCCCAAGGGGGGGTTTAACCCCCCAAACCCCCCCTTGGCTACGCCACTGCAACTATGCAACTGATGAGGCATTTCTGCATTTGCTATTCCCATTTCTATTCTGCCAGTCCAATCTCCAGTTGCCTAAACCACTGAACATAGGGCATTGTCTGAGGGACAGTGGAGGACCTATTGTAATTGCTAGCTAGGTTTATACTAAGGGATTCTGAATATTTGAAAATATTTGGGGTGCAATTTTTTGAAGTGCTCCCCCCCTGATCTCCATCATGATCAGCCCCTGTGTGGGGGCAGAGTAACTTTTTAGTTTATGGACTTTTATTTTAAATTTCATCATTCTAATAAAAGGTGATCATATTTTTTTGTATTTTGTATGTGAACGATCAGGTTCCGTTTTAGACAGGTTTTACTGTAATAGCTTGGCATGGTTACTATTTTAGAGGTAGATGATCACAGAAATATTATCAATAATTATTTTTAACTAGTAATATGTGCATGAATTTAAGACTTGCAGTTAAACAATTCTAATGCATTTTATACTATTTTGCACTCCAATTATTCTAAAGTTATTTTAAGGCATAACCTCTTCTAAACTTACACATTTTTCATAGGTTTGTGAACTGCATTTTAATGCTCAAGATATAATTTGGACTACCAGTGCATATGATGACAAAATACTTAAATTTGTCACAATAAACAAAAACAGAAATTGCAGACGTTTGAAAAATAAAACATTATATATTTATACTGTGTCTTAATTAAATAGTTTCTTGTTTGTGTATAGCTTAACTTGTAAATCAGTTGAAGTGTAATTGAAATAGGAAAAGTGCTTTGAAAGGTCAGCCTTCTTCTGATGACGTCACATGTGAGCGCATAGGCCTTGTTATCTAGGTGGTCTTGCCTGAGGCTGGGTCGGGTCTGCGGGTTCTAATCCTCCACTCCTGCCTATCCCCCACCAAGTCCCCCTCCACCCTGCATGCCTCTATGTCCTTCTGTGATCACCTGCTCTCACGCCCATTTTGGTTATCCTCTACCTCTGGTGCTCCCAATTACCTGCAGTCCCACAGTGGACCTAATAAGCTTCTCCTCTCCCCTCCTCATTACATGCCCATATCACCTCAACCTATTCTCTCTAATCATTTCAGCAATATCTCCCACCCCAACCTACCTCCAACATAATCGTTTCTAATTCTGTCGGATCTTGACACCCCACACTTGTAGTGCAGCATTCGCATCTCAGCCACTTGCATTTGCTTTTCATGGTTCTTCCTAAATGCCCAACACTCTGAGCCATATAGCATAGCAGGCCTAACGACGGTTCTGTATACCTTGCCCTTCAACTTTATTGGGACCCGGCGGTCGCACAGGACCCCACTTGCCTTCCTCCACCTCAGCAATCCTGCATTAATTCTATGGGTCACATCACAATCTATTTCCCCGTTGCTCTGGAAAACATCCTAAATAACTGATTAGAAGAATCTCTTTTTTGTTTTGTGTCCAAATGTAGTGACTATTCGTTATCACCCCTTTTCTTCTCTCTCGTCTCCCATACATCAACACGATTCTTTCTGAAGGCAAAGTGTATTGTTTTATGTATTTTTAATTTATACTGTATTTTGTATTAATCATTTTTATGTGAAAATTTTTGGGTTGTAGAACGAATCACCGAAGTTTCTATTATTTCTTATGGGGAAATTCGCTGTGATATACGAGTGCTTTGGATTACAAGCACGTTTCTGGAACGAATTGTGCTTGCAAATCGAGGTTCCACTGTATAAGCATTAACATATAAATATTGTATAAAGAGGTAGGTATTAGCCATAAAAAGTACCCAAAAAAAATTTTATAAAAAAAAAATTCGTGAACAAAGATGGGATCGATCCTACAATCACAATGTTTTGTGAACTAAGCGCTTTACCATTTGCACTAAATGGATGCACGCACTTTTCGCCAAAAATTTATGTACCTAAGCATTTATGTATTTGTTAGTTCTTCTTACGACGTAGTCGCTCCTCCGGTATAAGGTCCAAAGTTATAACGTTAAGTTTCCCGGCATAATTGTTATATCGGTCGCTCTACAGACGGCTTTTATGCTGGGCGTGGCTATGAAACGCAGTCCTCTACTATTGGCTCATGCATATTACAGTGGTGTATGCAACCCCGTACGATTTGAATTGCTATGATGTGATGGATTTCAATAATAATAATAACATTTTTAATAATAATAGCGAGATTCATAGAAACGGGATATTCGTGGCAACACGAGATCATTCACAGAATCGATATGTATGTTGTTCACGGGGAGGAGGCCTTCGAGCCGAAGGCGAGAAGGCCGGGGGACCGAAACACCGAAAGTAAAGATCATTGTAAAGGTACTTAGCAAAGATAATTCGGCAGCCGATAATTCATAGGAAGTTTAATTTTGGGAAACAATCCTTTACAATGATCTCTACTTTCGTTGTTTCGGTCCCCCGGCCTTCTCCCCGCGAACAAGATACATATCGATTCTGTGAATGATCTCATGTAGCCACGAATATCCCGTTTTAATGAATCTTTTTTTTATGAATCCCACTTTTTTGGAATACCGATTTTGTTTTTAAATTATAGTTTAATTCGAATTCCAACTTATTTAATTAACACAGTATGGGGGATTGCAAACGCTGCCGTAATATGCACTGGCCAATAGGAGCGATCTGCATATATATAGCCATGCCCAGCGTCGCCGATAGCAGAATAATGCATAAGAGCGACCGATATAACAATTATGCCAGTTTCCCTTCTTTAAGTTTATATGTTCTGTGACACCAATGTGATAAAATTTCTTCAAACCATCAGTTAAAATTTTTGGTGTGAGCAGAAACTTTTTTTGCACACACACGTCAGTTTGGTCTGTGCACACTGAATTGACACACCAAACTAATCATGCGTGGCGGCCTTTAGTTTTCTTATTACTTGAATTTGAATTCGAATATTTAAACAAAATCAAATTGGTGATCGAACAAGACAAACGTTAGTAATTTTGGAATTTATCAAACATTTAAATGAGTTGTTTGTTATATTTTTGTGTATGGATGTGTTTGTCAGCAGCTCTGTGAGCATTTCATTTTACACCTGTTAATTTGTGAATTTGGCAATCAGCTATGGTATATCTGACAAGAGACTAAAGAATCTTATTGTAACTCTAGCTAGCAATTAGTATAGTACCCTCTACTACCCTTATTCTTTTACATTTGAAGATTTTCTGTGGATTTGAATACATGAGAGTATTAGAATCAAACCATGGCGGATCTGGAAACTTCGACCACCAGACATACATTAGTCTACCTACAGTTAGAATTATGCTGTGGCCGGGGCGGCATACTTGCAGTATTAGGGACTCTTAGCTGGTTTCAAAAGTAGCCGGAGTTTGGTAAAGTGCTTTTGAAAAGTTGGCAGGGTTATTTCTATTTTACAGTTTCCATTTTACCTGGTTACTAATTTTACCTAGTGATTGAGGTGAAAAATACATGCAGCGAATTATCTTTGGTAAAGTACCTTTACAATGATTTCTACTTGTGGTATTTGGGTATGTAGATTTATTTTACCTAGAAATGTGAGTACAATGACAAAGAAGGCAAAGTTCATCTCATTTTATTTAGAAATGTTTCTTTTAAATACATTCTATTCACTTTCAATTGCAATAAGTTAAAAATAAAAGCAGCACTGTAGCAGAATGTAGCATACTTGGTGTAGCACTGTAGCATACTTGGTGTATATTGCATAAGTGCCTTAATTAAATGTGAACCATTTGTCCTGCTCAATGACTTAGTAACTAACCACTACTATGCTATGCTAAGATTTTGCTCAGAGAAAAAGAGGCTCAATTTCTACTTGCAATGCTACATAAATACACAAGATGGAATCTGATGGCTGCGTGAGTAACCAAATGTATATACATATACGTCTACTTCTCCTTTCAATATACCATATTTATTCCAATAGGGGCCACCCTTGAATAACCGCCGCTCTCGAATAATCGCCACCCTTCAATAATCGCCGCTCCCCTTGCAGTGCTTATGGCGCTTGCCCCTTGCAGCACTTATGGCCCTTATTGCAGGATTATCATCCCAATTACTGTAGATCAGTGTTTTTCAACCAGGGTTCTGCGGAACATAAGGGTTTCATGAGGTCTGCCGAAGGGTTCCGCCAACGACAAGGTAAAATATAAAAACAATGAAAACACAAGAAACAAGAACGACTTTAGTCTGTCAAAGACGAACTTTGGCTGTCTCTCTCAAACATTAGGCCGCAAATTTAACTGCTTATGCTAACACACACACACACCTGCATCAATTAAATGCTTTCTTTTTAACTGTCACTGTATTGGATTCCACAAGAGGTCTCAAATGCTCCAAAGGTTTCCGTTTCAACAAAAAGGTTGAAAAACACTGCTGTAGATTATCATTTAGTTTATTAGTTTTTCATCGTTCATTTGTTAATCATCATCACCTGCAGCAGGGTAAGGTATGCAGGTTTTAGCCTACCACTCCCACCTATCTCCCACCAGGTCCCTGTCCACCCTACACACTGCCATATCCTTATGGACAACCTGTTCTCACATCTGCTTCAGTCTCCCCCATCCTGGGTGCTTCTGACCACCTGCATTCTTGAAATGGACCCAATGAGCTCTTCCTCCCCTTTTCTCATTGGGTGTTCATATTTATATTATTTGCCCATTTTTTGGCGATGTCACCACCCCAGACTACCTCAGATATACTCATTCATAATTCTATCAGCTCTTGACACCCCACTCATGTATGGCAGCATTCACACCTCAGCTACTTGCATTCCACTGATGTGGCTCTTCCTCACTACCCAACACTCTGATCCATACAATATAGCTGGCCTAACCACCACCCAGTAAAACTTCCCTTTCAACTAGATTGGGACCCTCCTATCACACAGGACACTGGTTACCCATCTCCACTTCAGCCATCCACCATTGATTCTATGGGTCACATCAGAGTATTTCCCTATTGGTATGGAACGTTGATCCTAAGTACTTCCATTATTATCATCTATGAGGGCTCACAAAATTAATAAGTGCTGCCTTCTAATAAACGCCACCCTCTAGTAAGCGCCGCACCAAAAACGCCACAAAATAATTAAACGGTGCAGCGTTTATTGGAATAAATACAGTATTTTGTTTTCATTATAGATGTAAGAAGTGGGTACAATTCTGCAATGATAGTGCTCTTAGCAAGACTGTTGGCTGCATATGCAAATGCAGGACAACTGTATGACAATCACAACAAGAACTCAAATTATAAGGAAAAAAAATATATTTGAGAGATATTTTCATCAACAAAGCACTATTAATCCAGCTTTTATCTGGGGATCACATGACATTCTTTCTCAATTGCTAAATAATAAAATATGGCATTCTAACAGGAAACAGAGGAAAGTGGTGTTAATTGGATGGCAAGGCATTTGCTCTTTCCATTTCCAAGATGAGCCCTAAGAGTAAGGGAATTCTTAGAAAACTTATCGACCTGCCATCACCAAGAACTCTGCAATGAGCACTTTGCAATTTTGACCTTCAATGTGGTTCCAAAGCAGAAATAGATGACCCCTTAGAAAGAGGGTTGCTAGAATGGGTTCTTTATCAAGATATTGCATAGTTACAGTGGGGTGACACTTCAATGGGAGGCAGAATTCCTTAAGTGTAGTTCCAATATCGGCCTGTGATGGCGTTGTAGTCGTTATTGTATCGTATTGCAGCGTTTGAAATCAATCTGAATCGTAATCATGACGTATTACGTTGTTGTTTACCGCCGACTTTTAAAAACCATTTACCAAACAATAAAACCACGTGCTAATTTAAGATAAAATAAATCTTTAAAAATGGCTCCTGGACGGAAATGTTTCATGAAAAGTTGCCAAAAAATTTCAGAGAAGAGGTCGATATTTGGATTTCCTGTAAAGGATGAAGAAAGGTAGGTGTATTTTTATTTGATAATAAATTAAAAATGAAATCAGCTGCTAGGCAGAGTACCATGATAACATTATACAGCAGTGGTCTTCAAACTTTGTCAGCTCACAGAACCCTTAGAATTATAAGATGTTTTGGGGGAACCCCTTGCTGCAGCTAACGAATTTTCATTTTGACTCGTCGAACCCCCAGAGATGTATTGCAGAACCCTGGGGTTCCGTGGAACACAGTTTGAAGACCGCTGTTATACAGTGTATCTATCCCCCAGTAACAGGGGTGGTTGCAGGGGGGAGGCAGGGACACAAGGCTGCTAAGAATATTAAGTGTGGGAACGAGGCTAACATCACCCCCTCACCTACACATAAATCAATAATTGGATAAGTGTACATTTTTTATTGCATTCAAACATGCTTGCAAATACAGTGCACACTAGGCAGAAAAAGTCTGCATACACAATTTGCAGTTAGGCTAAGGGCACACTATACCCAAGAAAAACACTGTCCAATATAGCACCCTGGTGTCCCTGGACAGAGTGACAAAATGGGTACCTGGCCCTGTTACTGGGGGATAGATACACTGTATAACAGCAGTCGTCAAACTGTGTTCTGTGGAACCCCAGGGTTCCGCAATACATCTCTGGGAGTTCGACGAGTCAAAATGAAAATTCGTTAGCTGCAGCAAGGGCAACGCAAGCAAGGGCAGCAGTTAGCAACGCAACCCAATTTTGTTGTTGTTTGTAGGAGTTTTAGGTCCCGTCAACTACAAGGTCATTAGAGACCCGTCCACTGTATAGTTCTAATGCATATACTGCACAGACATTACACCAATGCGACGATTATTGGATATTAGCAGTACCCAGCTTTCCTGAGCGACCACCCATGTCAGTACTAACTGGGCTTGCGTTGCTTAACTTCAGTGATTAGATGAGAACTGGTGTGTCCAACGCAACTCGCCACTTACGCAACCCACAGGGCCGCCCTTCTCTATAAAGGGGCCCGAGTGCAAAAATCGTTTTGGGGCCCCAAAATATTTTTCCAAAATTAAAAATAAAAGGATTCAGAGTAAATGGACTCCTCTTAAATGCCACGTGTCCTAATACTGTATGTCGCCATTGCATTTATGAGTTGGTCTGAAAGCTTATGTGGACGTCCACACCTTGGAACATTTTCAGTTGGACCCGTGCCATTATATTTATTTTTTATTACACTTCTGAAATTATTAAAAGTATTTTGGTTTTAACAACCCAAAAATAATAGCATTATTAAATGATTGACTCTTAACCTCAAATTCTGGGTTGTCCAACCTGTGGCCCATTGAGACTTGTAATGTGGCCCATAGTGCATCATGTCTAAATATGCATTATAGCCTACATGCTATGTAACACCAAACGTTATCTTCACCCGCTTTGGTTTTGACAGCCTGTAGCTGGCAATCAGTTCATGGAGCAGCTGAGTGACCCACAACACCAGAAAAGTTGTACAACCCTGGTGTAGTTCAATGGCAGGATTGTTAGGTTACGTTTAGGCTATGTTGCATTGGCAGGGTCGAATGAGGGACGTTGCCCCTACAATGACGTATTAAACTGTTAATATTAGCAATGATCTGGGCCCTGATGGGTACTGATGATGGGGCCCGGGTGCAATGCACCCTCTGCACCCCCCAGATGGCCGGCCCTGGCAACCCAAGCAAGTACTGAAACATGGGTGACCGCTTGGGAACACTGGGTATCACTAATACCCAAAAATCGTTACATCAGTGTAGTGTCTGTGCATTTTCAGTCGTTTGTGTTATTTGGCCCATCAAACTCAAGGTCATTAGAGCCCTGTACACTGCATAGTGCTAATGCCCAGACTAAACAGACACTGCACTAATCACAGAACATATATCCATGAATTTTTTTTTTTCCTAACCCTTTTCCCGCCTATGGCAGGGTCGGGTACCCATTTGTCCCTTCTGCAGCCGGTTGCTGGCCAAAGCTGCACCCCTACGCTTATTTATCGTCGGTCTAGTGTTCGTTGGGGAATGCTACCGACGCCAGGGGGGCGAGCTCCTACACCTGGAAATTTTGCCTCACCTACCCGTTGCGTAGTAGAGAGGGTTCTTTTACGTGCAAGTGCCATCGTACACCCACACGGGACCTCGGTTTCACTTCTCATCCGAAAGAAGGCACACTCGCAGCTTCTCTCTCGCCCGAAAGAAGCCGACCCACCACGGTCCAGTATCGAACCTAGAACTACTGGCGTAGTTGCCGAGTGAGCTAACCACTACGCCATCGCGGTGGGTAACATATATACATGAATGTGACGATTATTTTTGGGTATTATCAGTACCCAGTTTTCCCAAGCGGCCACCCATGTCAGTACTAGCAGTACTTCAGTTATCAGACCAAAACTGGTGTGTCCAACTCAATAAGCCGAGGGGATGCAGGGGGAAGGAGCAATGCAGCAATCCCCCCCTCAGTGCCGCAATGGGGCGCATATTTTAACTGATGCATGATTCAACTTTCCAACAAATAAAGCATTTTTGCATTGCTATCCTCATTTCTATGTTGTTTGTTTGGATTTTTGGGCCCATTGATTGCAGTGGTTATCAGGGACTAGAAAGACAGTCAACATGGAAGTGGGTTCCGCATTTACTTACTGCCAGTCCAACAGTTGCAGTCCGACATTGGGTTGGCTAAACCACTAAAGATGGGAAATTATCTATCTCGCAGTAGAAGACCTATTGTAGTTGTTAGCAGGGAGTGGCAAATTGCGTTGGACACAACAGTTCTCATCTGATCACTGAAGTTAAGCAGTGCAACCCCAGTAGTTCTTGGTTCAATACTGGACCAAGTCGGGTTGGCAACTTTGGGGCGAGAGAGAGAGAGAGAGAGAGGTTCCAAGTGTGCATTTTTTCAGATGAGAAGTAAAACCGAGGTCCCATGTGGTGTACAATGGTATTTGTACAAATGAAGCCTTTCTACTATGCAATGGGTAGATAAGGCAAAAATTTCCAGGTGTAGGAGAGCTCGCCCCCTTGAGCCGGTGGAATGCCCCAACGAACAGTAGACCAATGCTAAATAACCATATGGGTTGCAGCTTTGATCAGCCACCAGCTGTGGCAAAACAATGTCCAATATATCGCCCTTGTGTCCATTCAGAGGGACAGGATGGTTAGGAGTTCCTATTTGGGATGCACTTTTTTAAGTGCTCCCTTCCTATCATTTCCATGACAAACGTCACTTAGGGAGTCTGCAGAATATTTCCCAGGGAAGGGCAAAGGCTGGAAACATCTTACAGGATACCCTGCTCCTCCTCCCTGCCCCCACCAGATGTTGCCAGATCCTGGGAGAAAGCCACCCTAGAATCACAACATGGGGTCATGGGTGACCCCAAGCATTTTAAAATTTGTCATATCTTGGTTACTATTTAATTTATTGACTTGGTCATTCTTGTTCCTTTCAATTTTTACCCTTAGCATGTAATGCTGGTTCAGTACCCATCAGTAATTATGGGTTGCATACTCATCTTGTCACTCTGAATGGACACAAGGGTGCTATATTAGACAGTGTTTTTCTTGGGTATAGTGTGCCCCTAGCCTCCATTGTACATTATATACTTTTAAAATATGGGTGCTTGAGCAGCCAACTGTGTGTATATGTTTACTTCTCCTTTCAATATATTTTGTTTTCATTATAGATGTAAGAAGTGGGAACATTTTGCAATGATAGTGCTCTTAATGAGTATGGCAAGGAAAAACTTGCAAAGCGTTCTCTTTGCTCACACCATTTTGAGGCTAAATATTTGCTAAAGCACCCACATTGCACATGTCTAAGTACTTCAGCAGTTCCAACGCAATGGCCTCACACCTGTATCACTACCATCAACCACTACATGGAATCTACCATCAACATCTGCGAGTGATCTACCACCAATGGCTACAAGCAATCTACCATCAATAGCTGAAGCTGAATTACCTTCAAGCAATCTACCATCAATAGTTGAAGCTGAATTACCTTCATCATCAGCAGAACAACCAAATGAAAAATGTGAACCAGGCACTTCACATAACTTCACTTTTCAGAGTGGGACCCCAAAATCACGAACATCACTCCTAAGGGAGTATCAGTTGAAGAGGGCTGAGGTTACACCACGCAAAGCAAGACTGTTGGCTGGCATACGCAAATGCAGGACAATTGTACGACTATCACACAATCAGAAATCTAATGTAAGGAAAAAATTATCATATTTAAGACACATTTGCAACAACAAACAACTATTAATCCAAATTTTATGTGGGGGTTCACATGACGTTCTTTCAAAGTTGCTAAATGGCAAAATAAGGCATTCTAGCAGGAAACCTAAGGGAAAGCGGTGGGGATTGGATGACAAGGCATTTGCTCTTTCCTTTTACAAGATGAGCCCTAAGAGTTACAGATTTCTCAGGAAACTGATGGATCTCCCATCACCAAGAACTCTGCAAAGAGCACTTTGCAATTTTGACTTTCAATGTGGTTGCAATGCAGAAATTGATGACTACCTTAGAAAGAGGGTTGCTAGAATGGGTCCTTTATCAAAATATTGCATAGTTATGTTTGATGAAATGGCAATACATGAAGGCCTATTTTATAATCAGTATAAGGACAAAATTGAGTGGTATGAGGACTATGGCCATCTGGGCAGGACCAACCTATGTGCAACAAATGCTCTTGTATTTATGCTAAAAGGGCTGAACAGAAAATGAAAGCAGGCCTTTTATTTCATGAGAAACCTAACAGCTTCCAAGCTAAGCTGTTTATTAGAATACATAATAGAAGCTGTGCAAAACATTGGGTTAATTCCAGTTGCAACTGTTTGTGATCAGTTGGCAACAAATGTTAAAGCTCTTCAAATACTTGCTGACAAGGTTAGAGACAGGCCAGGGCCCTTCTTTCGAGTTAACGGGAAGGATATAGTTTATTTTTTGGTTGCTCCACACTTCCTGAAAAGTGTTAGAAATAGATTGCAGGAAAAAGATATCCATTTTCAAATTGACAAGGATAATTGGGGGACAGCAAAATGGTGTCACATAGAAGAATTTTTCCATAAAGATAATAAAGTTTTCAAGCAAGCTTATAGGGTTAAAAACAACCATATGCATCCCTCTGGTAAACTGAAAATGAAAGTGAAACTGGCTGCACAAATATTTAGCCACACAGCACATGCACTAGAATAAGGTTCATGATTGATTCCCAGAGACTACCACCATAAGCAGCACACACACAGCCACATTTATTAAGTTAACCGATAACCCTGTTGACTCTTTCAATGGACATACATAAGACATGTTAGATGGGAAGGCCTTAAAATTTTGGCTCACAAAGGGAAGCTCACATCAACAATTTTGGGGTTATGTTTTCCCTATTTTAGGGAAAATGCAATTTTTAATGAAGAGTGATAGGAAAGTGTCTCATCCCATAACATAAGGGCTGTGAGGAAATTGTGGTTGCAACAAGAACAAGGATTTAATAGTTTAAATATGAGGCATTTAAATCGGGACCCTCTTGAAAATTTTTTTTGGAGCCATTAGGCAGTTGGAGTTACCAATGATAGCCCTACGACATCTCATTTTGTTGCTGCATTTAAAAACATAATTGTCCACAACTTGTGTTCAAATGTTGCTGTTAGGAATTTCAATTGTGAGGAGGATGATAACAGCATCGTATCAAATTTAAAGACATTCCAAAAACACAGTACCAAGAGAGGAGAACTCCACTAACACAATTGTATTCAATCACAATGTATTTTTCCATCATTAAACAATACTGAGGACAGGCATCATTTGACCCTTAACTATAGTGAATCAGATGTATTAAGCATTGCAAGGCAGTCAACAGAGTATTTTGCAGGTTACATAATAAAAATTGTTTCAGCAATGGACTGTAATGATTGTCTCAGGGAATCAATTAAGAGTGATAATGTAGAACAACCAAATTTCTTATCACTTGAAGAGTATAATGAACAAACAGCTCTAATTCCCCCTTGAGATAATTTTACAGAATTTATTGGATAAAGGATTACATTGAGAAGTGTCTGGAATATCTTTCATAATAAAAGGGTTAACCATCTCTTGGTGAGTACTGTTTCACGTTTACTGAACACCAAATAAATAGGTTGCACTGAGCACAATAAAGTGATAACTTGTATTATATGGAAATTCTTAGGTTGAATTGTTATTTATAATAGGCGTAAAAAAGTTGAAATGTATTGTTAATAAAAAATATAACACCTTGGCCTGGAAAAGAATTACAAACATTTAAAAAAATAAATTGATGTCATTGAATTACATGGAATATTCCTGTTGCATATTGATATTGTGCAAGAGGTAAGACACCACACAATAGTAAAACCAACAACACATTAATTTATCTGCCAACGTTTCTATTTTGGTTGTATGATGTGATGTTGGAACAATTTCAGTGTTTGGGGTGGACAGGGACCTGGTGGGGGATAGATGGAAGTATAGGGATTGACCCCGCAGACTTGACCTTGCCACAGGCAGAATGAGTATGATGATGATAATGACATTACAATAAAGTTGCATACACACTTCTCTGGCATGATGGGTTAACTTGCCACAACATGTGTTAGTATAAAAACTCTACCCTTATTTTGAATGGTAATGTGCCCATTGCTTTGATGAGACGTGTTAAGGCGTGTTAATGTGTGAAGTGCTGTAACACGTATCAGACAAAGATCAGATTTCTAGATTTTTGTGAGACGTGTTAAGGCATCAGATACTTCAATTGAAGGTATTTTGCTGACCTCACTTGACCCTGATGCTTTACAGTGGGCATCACTAGGCATTAACACATCACATCAGAGTAGTTTCAATTAATTTCTGTTTGTTGTGTGTGCATAATTTGTCCTCCATGCCTCCATTTATCATTACAGGATATTAAAAAAAAAGTGAAGCAGCAATCAGCTGGTACTCAACCCCACAGCACATCATGGAAGAAATTGATAGTCCAGCACTTTACAGACTCTACCATTGCATCATAGGCGATTTTTGTGAAAAAATTACAGGTTTTAATCATGATGACGGGTGTCGTTCCAATAGTGGGTTGTGGCGGCACTCATTTCTGGAAAAATTTTTTAACGTTAAGTGTCGCTTCTTTAAGTAATATACCATATGTCCTGTGCACTGACCTCTTTATGCAATGAGACTACAGACTGAATGACTCACTCAACTCAAGACCCTTCCCCTTCGTCCACTGCCTCAATGCAACTGCAACTTGACTGAAAAATAATCGAATTCTATTTCCTTTTTAGTTGCATGCTAGTCTAACTGATGTTAACGATATGGACTTCTCCCACCAATGAAACTGCAAAGCAATATAAAGGCAACTGGTCGGAAACGAGTTGGCTTGCAACTGAGCATGCCAGTTTCATTGCAACTGTCAAGCAATACGTACCATTCACACAATGCTCTCTTCATCTGAACTACTAGGCATCATAAGTGCAACTATTGCCAAAGTTGCATCTGTGCCTCCCCAGCGCCACATACCGCCTGTGCCACATCTTCCATCACCCAATTGACACTGCTGTGCACACCTGCACACAACTCAGTCATTTGTGGAAGAGCTGCATTCAAGGGGCCAAAGAGCCTGAGATGCGAATGATACAGTGCATGAGTGGGATTTTGATAGCTGATGGAATTGGGAATAAGTATATTAGACATAGCTTGTGGGTGAGAGACATCGTGACAACGAATAAGGGAGGATATACTGAGCTGGTATGACTATCCAAAGAAGCAGGGGAGGAGCTCATTAGGTTGTTTGTTTGTTGGAGTTTAAGGTCCCGTCAACTACGAGGTCATTAGAGACCCGTCCACTGTATAGTTCTAATGCATATACTGCACAGACACTACACTAATGCGTCGATTATTGGGTATTAGCAGTACCCAGCTTCCCCGAGCGACCACCCATGTCAGTACTATAGTGCTCGCCATGAAAGTTGACACATTGGTGGGAGGCAAATGATGAGTCCTCTTCGAAAAATAGGGAAAACACTGCAGTTGTACTTGCCATTACTAAATAAAGATTGCCATTTGACCTTTTCCAAACCCCCTAATTTTTGTAGTGAACTTTCCTACCTTCTACCTCCCATGTGTCATCTTTCGTGGCAAGCACTATAGCTGGGCTTGCATTGGTTAACTTCAGTGATCAGACGAGAACTGGTGTGTCCAACGCAACTCGCCACTCCCGAGCTAATTAGGTACGTTATGGGAATGCAGGTGGAGGCACCCAACGTAGGAGCAGACCAAAAGCAGACGTTGGTGCAGTAGTGTATGGGGTGAATGGGGACCTCGTGGTAGATAGTTGGGAGTGGAGGAATGCAATCCACAAACGTGACCCTGCCACAGGCAGGGAAAGGGTATGATGATGCATGGATGCCTGTGGTATGGCCATGTATCGTGAAGAGAAAAGAAGGGTAGGGAGAATTAAAACAAAAACGGGACTAGTTTGGAGCTAGGCAGAAGTGGAGAGCTAGAACTAACAGCAGATCCAAGGGTTGATCAGGGTGGAGAACTTCAAAATGTGTGCCCCAAATATTTTTAAATATTCAGAATCCCTTGGTATACATCTAGCTAGCAATTACAATAGGTCCCCTGCTGCCTCTCAGTGTCTTATCTCAGTGGTTTAGCAGACTGGATTGGCCAGCAACTGTTGGACTGGCAGTATAGAAATGGGGATAGCAATGGGACAATGCATCATCAGATGCAAAATTGAATAACACATCAGTTGAAATATGTGCCTCACTGAGGCATGGAGGGGGAGCAATTGCTGCATTGCTCCCCTTGGATCTGCCTCTGGCTAGAGCCCACTGACCCAATCCTGCCACAGGTGGAATAAGGATATGATGATGATAATTCCTAAGAGATTAATGTTGTGTAGGACACCAAATGCATGAAACAGGCATATTTGAATGTTGAGCACAATGGGTTACTAGGTTGATAATGACTGGAAAGGCTAGTTGCACAAAAGGTTGGCTGCCTATGGTCAAAAGATTTCAGTAGAGCAATGGGTAAAGACCATCTATGGGCCGTCATGTATCAAGAAATATGATAGCTTCAGAAATACATGCATGTTGAAACATATGTTTGCCTGAATTCCATTTCATTCAGGATGGGTACCTGGGTACCCTTTCTATTGAACGTCGAACATTCCGGGTATGGACATAAGGGTTAAGTGAGTATGCACAACCTTATAGCATTTTACAATGGTTGGGTATTAATTTGGTTTCCTGCGGTACCCTCGTTTCAAGGCGTTTCCTGAAGTATTAGGGCCCTATTGACCTACAGTCAAACCTCGCTATAACACACCCTGTTTATAACACTTTTCGGTTTATAAATAACATACACAAGGGAAAGTCCCAGCCAGCGCTAATGCATAAGTGTATAGAAATTGATTGGCTATAACACACTTGGATATTACATATAACACACAACTGGTTTGGTCCCTATGGCATTTTCAACATGTAAGTGACCTCGAATATAACAAACAGCTATAAAATGAAACTAGACGGCATGCCCCACAACTTAAGTAAGGCTATATGGTGCAAGAGTTTTTCTATCTAGGATCAGTTTTCCAGAGCAATGGGGAAATCCATTCTTACGTGGCCCATAGGATTAATGCAGGATGGCTGAAGTGGAGACAGGCAAGTGGGGTCCTGTTTGATCACTGGGTCCCAATAAAGTTGAAGGACAAAGTTTACAGAACTGTCGTTAGGACCACTATGCTGTATGGCTCAGAGCGTTGGGCTGTTAGGAAGACCCATGAAAGGCAAATGCAAACAGCTGAGATGCGAATGTTATGCTACATGTGTGGGGTGTCACAATCTGACAGAATTAGCAACGACTTGGGGGTGGCAGATATTGCAGAAAAGATGAGAAGCGTTTGAGGTGGTATGAGCATGTGATGCGGAGGGGAGAGGAGGAACTTATTAGGTCCATTGTTGGACTGCAGGTAGTTTGGGGCACCAGAGGTAGAGGAAGACCAAAACGGGTGTGAGTGCAGGTGGTGCAAAGGGACTTGGTGGCATGTGGGGTAGACGGGGACTTGGTGGGGGATAGGCGGTAGTGGAGGATTAGAACCCGCAGACCAGACCCTGCTTCACGCGGGAGAAGGGTGAAATGACGATAAAGGGATAAAATTCTCAGCAGTGTGGAATCTAGCAAAACTGCAGCTGACTGAAAGTATGTGCGTCTTGAAGTATTCAAGTCTAGGTCGAGTGAACTGGATCTTGAAATTAGCATATTTGTGTTCAGTTAACATAGCTTTGGCATCATTTAGCATTGTTTTTGTTATAACACACACACGGTTATAACACACAGATGCGAGTAGTCCCAAAGGTGCGTGTTATATCCGAGTTTGACTGTATTATGTGACTGTCATTAACAAAAGATGCTATATTTAACTCAAAATGGTGAAAAATTGACGTGGTCCCGGGTGAGGTGTTATCCCAGTAACATGAATTTCACCTCACGGTTTAAGGGTTAATTGCGACCTATGTTTTGCTGCATTTGCCAATCACAAAACTTGGTTAATCCACATAAAAATGGAACATTCTGGGCATGCATTAGTCTACATATGTTCTGTGTGTCATACACACTATGAGCATATGTCAAGTCTCCGCCCCCCCCCCACTATTTCCTCTGTACAGAACGGATCCCACAATGGGTACCTGTTAGTGAAGGAATACCATTCATATAGCTATTATGGCATGTTATTAAGTTCTGCAATAGGATCGTTTCAGCACAAAAGACAAGCCCACCCGAAGAAGTATAATATGGAGAACATCTCCATAGAGCGCCCACTAGGCT
This sequence comes from Trigoniulus corallinus, assembly GCA_013389805.1. NCBI lineage: Eukaryota > Metazoa > Arthropoda > Diplopoda > Spirobolida > Trigoniulidae > Trigoniulus > Trigoniulus corallinus. The sequence continues at coordinate 19,605,981 of JAAFCE010007744.1, forward strand.
CTGGAGTTAGGTTAAGTTCAAGGTGATGGCGCTGAAGGAGTTCAACTGAGATCCTCCTTGCTATGAGTCAGTGATTGCTGGAGACCCTCAGGAAAATTGTGTGCACGATCAATCAACAGGCTCAGGACGAAGTTTGCATGCTGGCATCTTGGGATCCTGGCCATTCTTCACCTTTATCATTTCAGTTTGTGATGAAGGCGATGTGATCAACCCTGGGGCTTTCATGGCGGCTTTCCATGAGCTCACCTATAAATCAACCATATGCTACATTGGTGGAAAGGGTGGGTAGCGCCTCTTAGCCAGACGTGGCTGAGCTCATCAGTTCATTTCTACCCTCTCGTTCCAGTAATCTCTAGACACGTGGATATAGAAAGAAGACCAGGAAACTGGTGCCTAGAAATGACAGAACAATACCACCTCTATTACACATATACATCATGGGTAGCTACAGATATTCCACCACAACACTTGGTTCCGTTTTCCAGGATAGAAGTGGTTAAGGCCAGGCGTGGGTATGGCCCCGAGAAGTATATAGAGGATTCTAATAGACAAGGAGCTCATCACAGGCAGCTGCATATGCCAAAGACCTGCTGTTGTTTGTTTTGTTGGTGTGTTAGGCCCCTTCAGCTACACTAATGCGACAATTTGTGGGTATTAGTAGTACCCAGTTTTCCCAAGCGACCACCCATGTGAGTCCTAACTTGGATTGCGCAAACAGGTTACTCAAAGAAGTTACTAAGATGTAACGTGTAAACGGCCCTTCAGATAGTTTCCAGCAATGGTCCTTAAAAATCCCAGGTAACCGAAAATGCACCACACAGTTATTACAGCCATGTCCAATAAATATGTAAACAATACCCATCACCACATTTTGCTATTCCATTTGTGAATATGTTGGTTCCACATGTGTGTGCATTAGATTGGTTAATGTTATTGTGGAAAAGACCAGATACCATGCAATATTAAAATTTTGGATAATGTGATGTTGGAACAAGTGGGGTAGGCTGGCATCCCACACAGACAACCCAGCCAATATTCCTGCAGGTTCAAGACGCCTGGCTGGGGGCCCAGTCAAAGCATGTTCAGTGCAGACCTGCAGTCAAAACTGCAGACCACAGGTGGGATAAAGGTGCGATGGTGATTATGATTATTTGTGAATATGATGGTTGACATTCTTTTCCATTTTGGAACTTGGCATCCAGGTGGTGACTTTTAGTCATAACAAGTGTTTTTCATTACTGGTGTCTCAATCATTACCATTATCATCATCATGGTTTAAGACTAGTAGAGCTCCCAGAATGTCCCCTGGCTAAGCAAATTATTCAAAATCGTCATCCAACCATTCTTCCTCATCTGGTAAAGCATCTGGTTTTGGGGGGGAGGGCGGGGAGTGACTTTTTTTTCAATTTTTGAGGCTTGTTGAATATGGAAAAAGTATTATTTCACCCTTCCACCTTAAGTTGGCAAATAGGTCACCACATCTTATTGAGGAAGAATTATTTACTGAAATTGAGACAGAATGGAGATGAAAATGCTTCAACAGATGAAGAAATACAGTAGATGATATGTCCAATGAAGATGAACAAAATTGTGTTGAAGAAAGTGAACATGAAACAGCAACAACCATTGAAGAAAGTTATAGTGAAATTGAAGTAGATGGTTCAACTTTACAGTATTTTTTGAGCAAAAGCATTAGGGGTCATTCTAGAAAATGCAACATTATTGCCACTTTGCCAGGAGTGCATCATAATTATAAAGAAGCTCAATCAGAATTGGCAGAATAATAATTTTCCGAAGTTGTAAATATAATTGTGGAAAACACAAACATATTTATAAGCAAAATCCAGCCAAGTTATTCAGAACCTCATCAAGCAAAAGAAACTGACAGAACTGAAGTCTTAGCTCCTTTTGGATTACTGTACATTTCAGTTTATAGAGCAAGCTCACACTAATTTGAAAGATTTAGGGGAAAGGAATTGACCAATAATATTTGCATTGGCATAGAGTTACAACAGATTTGTATTTCTTTTGCATTGTATTTGCTTTGATAACATTCATACTAGACAGCAAACTAAAAATGTGGATAAATTGGCACCAAATAAGGAATTGTTTACTAAATTAAATGAGGAACATGCTGCTCATCATCTAGATGAGCAGCATGTTCCTTCTAGAGGAAGATGTTCATTTAAACAATTCTTACCCAAATAAGAAAAAAAACAAAAGCGGCATTAAACCTTTTGGCTCTTGTGGAGAGTAGAACATTTTCTCTACTGAAAATGGAAATTTATGTTGGTAGTCAACCAGAGGGCCCAATGAAGTTATCAAATTCTCCTACACCTATTGTTCTACACTTTGTCGAGCCTATTATAAATTCCAGTCGAAATTTGACAACAGACAATTGGTACTCAAGTATACCATTGGCTTCTGCTCTTTTAGATAGGAATTTAACTTTTGTAGGTACTATAAGGAAAAATACGAGAAGTTCCTTTAAATGTTTTACCCAATAAAAACCAGAAGTGAAGAGCAGTATCATTGAATTCACTAAACAGATGCGAATTGTTTCATATGTTCCCAGAACGTCAGAAGCAGTTATATCTACTTTCCACAAAAATGATTCGACACATAGTTCAACAGGCACAGAGAAAAAAATAAAAAATAAAAATATTTTACTACTTTACAAAAGGAGGAGTAGACGCCAATGATCAACTCTGTTCAAACTATAATGTTGGGAAAAGAACCAACAGGTGGCCACTTGCACTTCTTTTTCTTCAATTAATGTTACAGGCATTGAGGTGTGTTAAGATGTGTTACAGCTGTCAAACTGGAAGCAATTTTGCTATGACATTTGTCATGAGTACTTCCTCCAAAATCTGATTCGGATCGTTGGAATTAATCATACTGCAGAAACTTGTCAGTTGCTTCGTCTGTTGTAAATATAGCGGGCCGCTTACTGAGGGAGCAATGAGTCTCCAGTGGCTATGATGTTGACAGTAAGGGACGTTTAATGGTTTTGTTAACAGGCGAGATGCTGCCACACTGTTGTCAATCATTCAGGAGTACATTCTTCCTTGATCCACTATCGTTTCAGACCTTTCAGGTGCATATAATACATTAGACAATGCTGGTTACTAGCATCTAAACTAAACCATTTGCTCAATTTCATTGATCGAGTTAAACAAGACACCCCAAATCATGTAGAATCGGTTTGGCAGAAAGCCAAAAAAAAAAAAAATCAGCATCGTTTTGGTACCCACCGTGAAATGTTGGACAATTATCTCACCGAATTTCTGTGGTGCCAGCACTTTGGTGAACATCCATTCAATCACGCGATCGAACAAATTAGGACAATTTATCCAGAAGCTGAGAATTAGGACTTTTTATTCTGATTTTATTTTCATATCTATTTCTATATGTGTCCGTTTTTTAATTTTATGAATTGGACACACCAGTTCTCGTGTCATCACTGAAGTTAAGCAGTGCAAGCACACAGGTGGTTGGTAAAGAACGTTTGGTGCTGCAAATTTCCCCTCTCCTCCTTCCTCTCACGTTCCTCCTCATCTCCTGCTAGCAGCCTCTTAAGGGTTCATCCTGTAATGGCTGCTTGGCTTAATCCCCAACCCATGAAATCAATCCAACAATTTCCTTTTCAACTCCTACTTTCCTGTATGACACTGCCATTACCAATTACACTTAAAAATACACTATCAAGGACACATTTTGACGTATTATTTTGCACATTATTAAGAATTGTATCAGTGTAACTTTGTCTTTCATTAGAGAGCTTGAGTGATCCGTTTTCGAACGACGCATGTTTTCGCAAAGCAGACGAATATCTTACTGCGCATGTGCAACATTCCAAAGTAAAATTAGAAACGTGTATTTGAGCATATACTGAAGTAATCATACGTTCTACATAGGTTTAAACGAACGTTATGATAAAATGGCGGCCCCATTCAAAATAATTAAAATACTTCGAAAGGAACCAAGTTTCATGTTCCAACCAATAGAGGGCAGGGCATTAAAAATAACGTGTGGTTCCAGAGCACTCAAACTGTGTTTTTCTCAAAACCATACATTCTACTCTGTTTTTATGTTGTGTAACACACATTGTTCTATAACGGATGATTCAAGCTCTCTATTGCTGTAGCCACTAAAGTACACAAGTGCCCAGTGACAAACAACCATCTGCCAATTCGAGTTATAAAACCACAAGTTATATGGTCTACAATGTAAAGCAGCAAGCAACAGTGAGAGGTTTGAGTTTATCATTACCTGTCTGCGTTTTGATGACAGGCCCTCTTAACTTCATTTCTCGCCTGATTACTGAAGTCAAGCAGCACAACCCCAGCTAGTACTGACATGGGTGGCCACTTAGGAAAATGGCTACAGCCAATATCTAAAACTCGTCGCATTAGTGTAGTGTCTGTGCAGATTCTGCATCAGAACTGCACAGTGGATGGGGATCTAATGACCTTGCAGTTGAACAGCCCTAAAACACCAACAACCAAAACACCAAACCATTCAGGACGAAGTGCCCATTTAGAAACGTACGTACCCCGCAAATCAGAAAAGTATGGTATAAAAACCACCATGTGGGACGGTGGATTTTGCTTTTACCGGAAACAGAAAAGCTTGCGGAATTCCATTCTAGGAGGTTTTCTTTCAGAAACTTACTAGGTCAACACTAATAGGAATTTCATCATGGATTCTGGATGCTGTACTAAGGAGTTGAGCAGCATGCCACGCAGCCATAACCGGCTGAACCCTTACCATAACAGGCTGAACCTGGTTTACATCTATTAAACTAGCTTCATCATCAGCTAAGAGTCTATACTGCCTAACAACACCTTGGACATTGAATAAAAAATAAGTGTGGAATACCACAGGGCTTTTAGAAGTGAGAAACAGATAATTACAATCTTAAATATTGTTATGTAAGGCAACACAGATTTGTTCTGTTACTTCAATAACTAATGAGAATGCTTCTGTTGACACCATACCTGGCATACGCAATATGTTGGAATTCTACAACTCAAGTATAAAGGTGCAGCGGACACATTTGAACAATGTGCAGCAGCAGAAAAACTCCTCATTGGCCACTTAGTGCATTTAATAACAAGATAAACATGGTTAGAATTAACAGCTGTTATCTATTGCCATAATATTGTATGTAGAAAAAAGCCAATGGCAGGCAGTGAATTCCTTAAACCTCTTAGTATTGACTTAAAGCGACAATGGATGGGGCAGCAACACAAATTGCCAACTTTGGAAAGAGAATTCAAGGGGATATAGCAGACGAACATCATTTAAAACACTTTGACGACATAAATTTTACGTTTATGTCGTTTGCCCTAACTATCTAATATGTACTTAAAATGTCCACTGAGAGGGAGTAAAACAACAGAATGACGCTTCTTTCGTTGGCTGGTTGGGCTAACCACGACACAGATTATACAATGTGTTGGGTGATTGGTAGGAGGAGCCAGCGGTTGGATGGTTTCTTTCAACCAACTTGCCCAACCGTCGGAATGGTCGCACAACACGCCTACAGACTATGCAATTTGTTAGGTTGGTTGGGAGGTTGACCCAACAAGTTGGATAGTGTGTGGCAGCCTTTAAGTATAATAAAATGTTCAGAAAATGAGCAGTTTTCATTGGGAAACCTTGGTTTCATTTATGTATAGTCTGCACTAAATGACCATATGCTTCACGTACAATCCGCGGACACTACGTGAGATTTTATGGTAGATGGAATTACTATTCGCAAGCAACATGTGAAGAACACCGTGATAAAACTTGCATTTAATGTCAGAAATTGTATTTTTTATGTGAATTCAAATTTTCATTTGTTCTTTTGTCATGTGACAAGAAAAACTGTTCATTTAAGTTTAAACTTGCCCTTAAAAGTCAAATACAAAAGGGTAGTAAAAATGACTATTGGTTTGTGAACAGTGAAATAGATTGGAGTTTTGTGATCTAGGGTTAAATAACCAAATACAATTTCTTTCTTCTTGTTTTCTTCTAAGTGTATTTCGCATCAACGTATTACATACCTTTAAACTCCTGGGTACTATGTATCTGGTTACTTTGCCGAATTGTGAGAAGTATTCGAATAGCGCCGATTCATAAAATCCGTGAGGCAAGCTACCGACATAGATGACACACGATTTACATTTTTCAACAGGTTGGAGACCAGACTTTTTCACCTATAAATAAGATAGTAGAGATTAGCACGGATTTCAAAAAAATCACCGCAGTATGGCTACAATTTTGGAATGTTTGAAGAACGTCAATGGCATAAACTCTATGCCATACAACAAGTGGGCCGCTCAGTAACAAACGCCTGCAATGATAAAGCACTGATATATCAAAACATGGCACTGAAGCTCTAAATAATAACTGCCTGTACCATGGGGCCTTAGATGGACCTACAATCAGTTGAAAGGAAGAAATATTTTAGGAGAACCACTGGCATACAATAACTCCCGTTTACAACACCCACTCACGTGGCTACTACACGTGGTTGCTACATGCGACGCTTCGGTGCTGTAACGAGTAAAATATGCTTACTTGCAACATAAATAGAACTAGCGTTTATTAATTTATGATAAACTATAAAAGACTAGACCATTAATTGCAACTAGAAAAGATCTCTCCACACCTTTTTTTTGCGAAAGGCACGAAAGCTAATAAACAAGCAACAATGGAACAGATCCATGTGCCATTACTTACATCTTCCTTGATTTTCTGCACATCTTTTTCAAATTTCTTCTGCTGTGATACATCCAAAGAGACAGAAGGCTTTTGCACTGAAATCTTTTTCTTTCCTTTCCCTTTTACTTTGCTCATATTGGAATAAAACTAATAAACAAGACGAACACAACAAATGCAAACGTGTTTGAGAATTTTGAAATATCCAACCTTATACACAACGCTCTATCTTGCTGCGACTACCGATAGTGGCGCTGACGTTGAAGAGCAGGTTACCATAGCAACAGCTTCAGCCACACATTCTTAGGTGATTGGTTGATTTAAAATTATCATCTCCGAGTGTTTCAAAGCTCAAGTTATAGTTTCCTTGGCTCAAGTCGTGCTGCGGTACATACTGTAGATGAGGTTTCGATAGATGATAGAATTATGAATGAGTATATTAGAGTTTGCTTGGGGGTGGGAGCATCACCAAAAAATTAGGGAGAGTAGATTGTGATGTATGGGCGTGGAACAAGAAACGTGAAAGAGGAGGTCGTTAGGTCTATCGTTGCAACGCAGGTGGTTGGAAACACACGGGGCAGGGGAAGTACAAAGCAGCCGCCGATTCACAATAGCATCGGAACGGGAGCGCTACCGGAAACGAGAACAGGAGAAGATGTTAACCGTTAACCTTCCGTCCACAAGGTGACGATTTCTGGCACACACTACAAGGTGGGGTCTGTTAAGACCCCAAATGACTTTTTGATTCTGAGGCCGAAATATTCAGATTAGGGCATTATTATGGATAGTGAATTAAATGCCATCCATATAAAGGTTAAGCAATGAAAATAATTTGGAAACATGCTAAAAAATTCTATAATACCCAAGAAACCCGAGACATCATCACCATACCTTTATCCCTCTAATGACAGGATCGGGTCTGCAGGTTCTATTCCTTCACTCGTGCCTATCTCCCACCAGGTCCCCGTCCACCCCAGACACTACCATATCCTTATGGACATCCTGCTCCCACGTCTGCTTTAGTACCCAATGTTTCTGACCAGCAATCCATGTCGGTACTAACTTGGGTTGCATTGCTTAACCAGAAATAAAATATGGTAATTACTTAGGAAGACGAAAATATTTGCATTTGCTCTACACATCTATAAAAGATGCAATTCATAATGACTGCTTTCTAAACTGCATAAATTAATTCTCTCCAAATTATTAGTGTTACTTTTGTTTTAGACAGCAATTTTGTATTAGGCGTCAGGACTGGGCTAGAGGCGCCAAATATGATCTAGCACAAGCGCTAGACACTACTGGCATTCCACTGTGAGGGATAGGCTGGAGTGAAGGGCTGGAACTCAGAGATTCGGCCCTGCCACAGGCGGGTTAAGGGTATTAAGATGATGACAATGATGATTATACAGTAAGTTCTCGACTTACACGATTTCGACTTACAGTGAAACCTGTATAAGCGGACCACCTGCGGGACCCCATACAGGCGGTCCCCTTAAACAGATGGTCCGCTTGTGGAGGTACCTCCTTAAACTTCATGAATGCACACCTTTACGCATACATATACATAGATCAATTTTTTCTTTCAATGTTAAGGTCTTCATGGATGAGCTGCTGACGGGAGTAGGGGAATGGGCCCCTCAGTGCCTGGTATTTGCTGACGATGTGGGAAAGCTTGAGGGGTCCAAAGAGGATGCACAAAAGGGTCTACAAAACCTTAAGACAGCAATGGAAAGAGGGGGTCTTAAAGGGAACATGAAGAAGACGGAGTACATAACTTTCAATTTTAATGGCCAGGGGCAAGGTGATGAGATACGGTGTGACAGTGAGGGTATACCGGCAGGGCAGGAGTTTCGTTATTTGGGTTGTTTTCCAGAGCAATGGAGAGAGAGATTCCGATGTGACCCATAGGATTAATGCTGGATGACTGAAGTGGAGGCAGCCAAGTGGAGTCTTGTGTGACTGGCGGGTCCCAATAAAGGTAAAGGGCAAAGTTTACAAAACGGTCGTTAGGCCCGCTTTGCTTTATGGCTCAGTGTGTTGGGCAGTTATGAAGAACCATGAAAGGAGAATGCAAGTGGCTGAGATGCGAATGCTGCGCTACATGGCTGGGGTGTCACGTGTGGGCGGTCCGGAAGGAATACGTTAGAGGTAGCTTGGGGTGGGAGACATCGCGGAAAAGATGAGGGAAAAGAGGTTGAGGTGGTAATGGCACGTGATGAGGAGAGAGGAGGAGGAACTTATTAGGTCCATTACAAGTATGCATGTGATTGGGGGCACCAGGGGTAGGGGAAGGCCAAAACGGACGTGGGAGCAGGTGGTACTGGAGGACATGGAGACGTGTGGGATGGAGAGGGACTTGGTGGGTGACCGGGTGGAGGACAAGAACCCGCAGACCCGACCCTGCCACAGGCGGGATGAGGGTGTGATGATGATGATGAATGTTAAGGTCTTCATCTCTGCTGCTGAGAAAATGTATCAGAGCCAGCATAGGCGAGAAATGGACACTGAAGCAGCTGTTCGCTACAAAACGCCAATGACACATTGCACAGCATGCCCATAAGAGGCATAGTGACATTTTTGACTCACCCCTGCAAACAAACTTGTCAAAGCGGAAGCACAACTTCCAGCGAAATTTACTTTTTTTGGTCCTCTTATGCGGGGTCTGCTAAGGTTCGGGACGGAATTTGCACTGGTCCCGGTCGCGTTAGACAGGTGGTCCGCTTAGAGAGAAAATTTATAGGTTAAGTCTATGGAGCCCTATTTGGTGCCGGACCAGTCAGGTCCACTAATATAGGTGGTCCGCTTCTGGAGGTGGTCCAGTTGACAGGTTTCACTGTACATGATTTCGGACTTACGCGATTTTTTTAAACCCTAGAGAGGTAATGCTACCTTTGCTGTTACATTAAAGGTAAAGGGTAGTCTGTGAGACTACCAAAGTGCATTGCAATATTTTATTGAAATGCCGTGCTGTAGCTTTAAAACTCGATTGCATATTTATTAATCAATATGTTGCAATACACAATACGCAATTTATTTTAAATTTCCACATTGAATACAAATTTGCCCACGATGATTACCACAGATTGCTCTGGAGCACCAGCGGCATGAATATTGCATCATGCATTTAATTTCTGAGGGGCAGAAGGAACAAATTCGACGATTTCATGTAGTAGATGTGTTTGCACACTCAATAGCTTAACTTTTGGTTGTGGAGGGGGCTTTGGTCTCCCCCTGCCCAGGGTGCTTCTGACCACCTGCATTCCTGAAATTTACTTACCGTGGGAGCAAACAGTCGGCAAAAATATGATAGTGTGTGGGGTGGACGGGGACCTGGTAGGAGATAGGCGTGAGTTGAGGACTAGAACCCGCAGACCTGACCCTGCCATAGGCGGGATACGGGTATGGCTACCAATTGTTAGGCTGCTCATTATTCATACTGCACAGCGCTGCACAGTTGTCACGCAGAGCTGCTCCAACAATTAGACTGCCCCTTTAGTCATACTGAGACGGGCTACACAGGTGTCATGCAGAGCTGCGCAGCTACAAGAAGTTTTACAAACGTGGATGGTAAAGGTAGTCTGTCAGACTACCAGCTTCAAACAAAATATAGATTGGAATTAATTTATAAGAAAATTATTGCTTGGATCGTTATAAATCAGAAAAAAATGAAGGTACTGAAAATTTCAGGGACATCGCATGCTTAGAAACCAATGATCTGTGATTTTTGTTAGATAACGGTAGTCTGTCAGACTACCCTTTACCTTTCTAGGGTTAAAACAAAAAAAATTTTAGGCTAGGCACACACTGTATAGTCAAGACTGTTTGACGACAGACTATGTACTATGTACATAATTGTTAATCAGTTTTCACTACTAGCCACGTTGCTACCCATTGGTTTTCATTGCCTTAGCTGAGCACACTGACTGCCATCAGACAGTCTTGACTATAGTGAGCGCTTAGCCTTAGGTGTGACACTGGTGGTGGGGTAACTCAGTTGTGCGCTTTGCTTTCTGTAATGTCCACCACCCCAAGGTACCTCTAATACACTCATTCCTAATTCTATCAGCTCTCGACACACCACTCATTTAACACAGAATTCGCATCTTGGCTACTTGCATTCTATTGACGTGGCACTTCCTCACTGCCCAACACTCTGATCCGTATAGCATAGCTGGCCTAACCACTGCCCTGTAGAACTTCCCTTTCAGCCTCATTGGGACCCTGCTATAACACAGGACTAAAAGACAATTAACACTGGACCAATACATGAAGTAGTTCATGATAAATACAGTATGTATGCAGATTGTTATGTGCAATATGTCCAATAAATATGTGCAATAAATAACATTTTCTTAGGTAATCTAGATAGAGGTATTTGACCTTCACCTAACGTTTAAAACTAAAATATTTTTTTGTCAAAAATGCTAAATATAGTGCATTCCTCGACTTACGCGAAAACCTCCGGAACCAATTAATCGCGTAAGTTGAGGTCCTTACTGTACAGTATTGAACATAGGAACACGAGATACCTATTGCCTAAGTGCAAGAAACCAGTTTGCAATGCAGTGTAACAACGAAGTGTGCAAACACTGTGTCTAGAAATTAGCAATCAGAACCCCCTTGCACGTTTTTTATTTTTGTCTGTAATTTGTCAATTTCTCTTAAAATATGCATTTTAATGTTAAAGAATTAAAAACTAATCATTATTTTATATGGGTATACGTCAATTTGGCGTACATACCGATCTCTTGGGTGCACAAATTTCTTCAAAATTGCAACGGTCCCGTATAACACAGTTGGGGGTAGGCATTCATCATTCTTTTACATTGCATGTTGACCTTGCAATTTTAATGGTCATTTCAAGGTAATAGAAGAATGAATGCCTGCCCCAACTGTGTTATACAGGACCGTTGCAATGAGTGTTATGACCCTTGCAATTTTAAACAAATTTGCAACCAAGAAATCGCATGTACGCCAAATTGTCATACACCAAATTTGTACGTACGCCAAATTGTAATATGCCAAATTGCCATACGCCAAATTGTCATGCGCCAAATTGACGTGATCCCACTTTATATATATTTAGTTTTTAAACAAAGATATATTAATTCAACTCATGGTTATTAAACGTCCACATAAAGGCCGCCCCATTCATGGTCACTCTCATCTTCAATTCTAACTGTGCAGTTAAAACTGTGTAGAACTGACTTCAGCTGAAATTTAGTGAGATTTTGCCATCCCCCACAGACCCAGTTAAAACAGAGAGATTGTGTCACACACACACGTACAGTGAACAAAATGAATGGTGAACTTGAGCTTTGATCTGAAGATAATGCCACACACGTCAGAGGCAGGCGGGAATTGCAGACTATAAGGGGAGAAATGATCATCCATTGAAATTGAATGAGCTAATGACATTTAGTTTTTACATTAGATAAAACAGACTAAAGGCCACTACAACATTAATATGAACTATAGAGACTGCCATGCCAGTATGCACACCACTTCAGCTTGTGCAGCAGTATGGATGATAAGGAGTAAGTGTGATGCAGAAGGTATAACATCACTAATAATTGGTTTATGGCCATTAACAGCGGAAGCAAATGTTAACAGACAAAAAGTTAGTCAACTTTCAGGCTAACAACATCAACTACATCAGGCAGAAATTCAAATTTCATTCCAAATAACTTTTCCTAGTTTTCATTTTTAAGAAATCGCCTCCAGACATCACTGAATGACAATGCTCACTCAAGAGGAAACTAGTTTGGTGATCGGTCGGCAACTGGGTAAGCAAAATGGGTTTCTACTTCCCAACCATATACAGTCCAGCACCGATAATGAAAACCCTGGATAATGAAATTTTCTGGTTAATGAAGACAGTTAGGTAGGTCCCAGCCAAAGGTATTTGTCAATACATGTAACTGTATCTTGGATAATGCATAATGAAGACAACTTATGCTTTTTCTGTATATGTGCTACAATATAATTTCACTCTGGATAATGAAGACAGCCTTATAAAAATTTCAAAAGGACATAGTCTAGATATTTTTAAGCAGCTATAAGAGAGTGGTTAGGAATTTTGTTGGAGCAGAAAGCTCTAACCTTCAACCCATTACTGAGAAGTAAAGGTTTTAGTAAAGGGTGTACAGTATTACATACCTGCCCTTGTAAAGCCCAATCTTTTACATACAGTATACTCTCATTAATGGACAGCCATGGGGAATTGAAGTCTGTCCACTATTAGGTGTCCACTATTGGGAATAATGATTTACGTTATGTTGTACGTTTTAAGTGAAAAAAAAAAACAAACAAACGCTAAGAAGCTATCATGAGCATGAATCAGACCTAAAATTCGACATTCTGGATAATGAAGACACTCGGTTAATAAAGACACTTATGGTTGGTCCCTTAGGGGTCTTCATTATCGGGGTTGGACTGTATGCTGAAAGCTTTTGGGTGAAAGTTGGGGTACTCCATGGAACAGCACTCAGCTCTTAGAGCCTACTTGTTAATATTGTTGATGGATGAGTTACTAGCTGGTGTGGGTAAGTGGGCTGCTCTGTCCATTCTCTTTGCAGATGATATTGGGAAACTCATTCAGCCTCATTCAACCTCAAAACAGCAATACAGGGTGGGGTTTCAAGATTAACAATGGTAAAACAGAATATTTAGCATTCAGCTGGAGAGTAGAGGAATTACATGGGGATTTCTTTGTGATGGCGGAAAACTAAGAAGGGTGGGGCAGTTCAAGTATCTCAAATCACTCTTTCAAAGCAATGGAAAAATAGATGCAGACGATACCCATAGAATGAGTGTAGGGCGGACAAAGTGGACTGTTTGTTTTGTTGGTGTTTTAGGACCCTTTAAATACTGTCATTATATCCCCGTCCACTGCATAGTTCTAATGCAGAGACTGCACAGATTTTTGGGTATTAGCGGTACCCAGTTTACCCAAGCGACCATCCATGCTAGTACTACCGTGTTTCCCCAAAAATAAGACCTACCCAAAAAGTAAGACCTACCAAGATTTTTCAGGATGTACTTAATATAAGCCCTTCCCCGAAAATAAGCCCTATGAGAGGACATCCGTTTTTGTTTCCTGCATCTTATACGGGGATTTCATTAACCCTGGAGAGATGATGCTCTCTTTGCTGTTACATTACAGGTAAAGGGTAGTCTGTAAGACTACCAAAGTAAATTCCAATATTCAGTGCTATAACTTTAAAACTCGATTGCATATTTATTAATCAATATTCTGCAATGCAAAATACGCAATTTATTATAAATTTTCACATTCAATACAAATTTGTCCACAATGATTACCAAAGATTGCTCTGGAGCATCAGTGGCATGAATGTTGCATCACCCAATTTAATTTTTGAAGTGCAGAAGGAACAAACTGGACGATTTCATGTAGCAGATGTGTTTGCACCCTCCATAGCTTGACTTTTGGTTAGGGGGGCCTTCGGTCTCCCCCTGCCCAGGGTGCTTTACGATCACCTGCATTCCTGAAACTGACTTGACGAACTCCTCCTCATCTCTTCTCATTACACGTACGTACAACCTCCACTTATTTTCCCTCATACTTTTGGGATTTCCACCACCCCCAGGCTACCTCTAATATACCCATTCCTAATTCTATCAGCTCTTAACACCCCACTCATGTACCATGGCATCTGCATCTCTGCTAGTTGCATTCTACTGAATAGGTAGCTTTGGAGGTATTATGCAAAACGGGGTAGAAAAAGGGTTTATTCGAATAGTTTAGGATATGTATGATGGTTCCATTCCACAGACAGGGTAAGGACTCCTTGGGGAAAATACTTTGGGCTCCCTATTGTCAGCACTAAGTCCATACCGTTTTATTCTGGTTATGGACGAGCTACTGAGGGGAGTGGGAGAATGCACCCCTCAGTGCATGGCGTTTGCCGACGAGCACTCTTCAACCGCACACTGCAAGTAATTGAGTGCCTTCTCATTGCAGGGCATTTCCTTGTTTCAGTGAAGTATGAACCCCCAAAAAATGGGTCATCAGAAAGTTTTTGTTCATTAACAATACAGTACTGTACTTTGTTTTTAACTTTTTAAAAATTTTCACAATTTTTCGTGGCAACCTAGAACCCATTACACAATATAACATAGAAATGTATTGGAAATTGTGTTCTGCACAACGAACACCCAGCATAACGAACGTATCACTTGAACGAATTACGTTGTTGTTGTTGTTGTTTGTGTTTTAGGGCCCATCGACTACAAAGGTCATTAGGGCCCAACGAATTACGTCTGTTAAGTGCGGCACCACTGTACTGTAATGTGTTACTTCTTTCTACAGAAACTGTTAACCAGAGGCGTACCTAGAATTGGTGTCACCCGGAGCAGCAAATCCTGGTGACACCCCCACCACTGACCCCCCCCAACATAAACACTTTATTATTCAATGTGCTCCACCTTAGTCACCAAAATTTCAAATGCTTTTAATGTTTCAGGCACCACCGGCGGCCATCCAGGGTGTGCAAGCAGGCCCCAGGCCGCCGTCATCAGCAGTCCGCAAAGTCACAAGGGTTGGGACTTTGGTCCCTGTGACAGATGGCGAGCCGAGCATCCAAGCATCCCCCACAGCAACCAGCGACAACATTCTCGTAGGATCTGGACACCTGGCTGGGGTGACCCCAGTCAGAGCATGTTCAGACAGCATAAGGGACCATAAGGAACGTCAAATGTGGGGACTCTTACTGGAAAAACAGGGGAATTATCCAATATCCTAAAGTGAAGGAGGATTCAGGTAGAAGGTGAAAGGGGAATAGATCAAGGGCCTTTGGTGATACAAGGATATAAGGAGAGCAGGGTATCAGGTGGCAGAAACTACCCACCAAAACGGAGGGATTTACCCACAAAGTGCACAGAGAGGTAGACTGGTATTGGGAAGGGATAATGGGTGCAATGTGGGACAGGGTTGCCAGAAAAATTAGAACCTGCGGGAAAGCCATTTTAGGGCAAGGTCAAGTAGGAGCCACTGTCCAGAGAAACAAGCAGACATGGTGGTGGAATGGGAAGGTAGAAGAAGCCATCAAGCAAAAGACGGCTGCTTTCCACAGTTGGTAGGAGACAGGGGACCAGGAATCTAAGACTCAATATAGGCAGGCTAAGACCAACACTAGTAGGATCATTGCCCTGGCCAAGCACCAGAAGTATGAGGCACTCTATGAGCAGTTATGGACAAGGGAAGGGGAGATTTTCAAACTGACCGAGGCTAGAAATAGAGAAGCTAAAGATATACCCGGGGCTATAACAGTGAAGGATAGCAGAGGTAGGGTCCCACTCTCCCTGATTAAGGCAAAGAGGAGGTGGGAAGAGTATTTCCATAACCTCTTAAATGTTGCAGGGGGAGATGGGGACCTTGCCACCTATCCTGAATTGGCAGGGGATGGTGAACTGTAACCAGGGCGCTTAGGAAAATGAAAGGTCGAAAAGCTGCAGGCCCAGACGGAACACCCAATTCAAGTGTGGCATAGCCTAGGGAGGACAGGTATCAGGTGGTTAGGGAAACTTATCAGGAGGATAGCCAGCAGAGATAGAATGCCATTGGCATGGCATGAGAGTTGGATAGTGCCACTCTTCAAAAGCAAAGGGATGTCCAAGAGTGTGGTAACTATAGAGGTATAAAGCTGATGAGCTACTCCTTGAATCTCTGGGATAGCATTAGTGTGGGTGGAAATCAGGTATTCCACCTTTGGCAGGACCGGATCTGCGGGTTCCAGTCCTCCACTTCTGCCTCTCTTCCACCAGATTCCCGTCCACCCCACACATTGCCATGTCCTTGTGGACAACTTGCTCCCACGTCTGCTTCAGTCTCCCCTGCCTCAGGTGTTTCCAACCATCTGCATTCCTGAAATGGACCTAAGGAGCTCATCTCCTCTTCCGATTACGTGTCCATACCATTCAACCTATTCTCTCTCGCTCCTATGTGGAAATCCTTCATAGAAATGAACTTGCTCCCTCAACCTATTTGTAGCATAGCTGGTCTGGGTCTACGTCAATTTGGCGCATGACAATTTGGCATATGGCAATTTGGCATAGTCAATTTGGCATATGACAATTTGGCATACATACAAATTTGGCGTACGTCAATTTGGCATACATACCGATCTCTTGGGTGCCCAAATTTGTTCAAAATTGCAACGGTCATAACAACATATTTCAACAGTCATAACAACAGTCATTGCAAGGTATGCCTACCTAGAACAATGAATGCCTACCATAACTGTGTTATAGGGCCCCAATGACCTTTGAAGTCGATGGACCCTAAAACACAAACAAACCCAACTGTGTTATACGGGACCGTTGCAATGACTGTTATGCCCACGCATGGATCTAGGATGGGGTTTTTGGGGTTGCAACCCCTCCCATGCACATATAAACTTATATTTGCCTAATATGTGAGGTTTAGCTCAACCCCCCCCCCTGTATTAGCTAACCCCTCCCCCCCGACGAAAATCCTGGATCTGTCACTGGTTATGACAGTTGCAATTTTGAACAAATGTGTGCACCCAAGAGATCGGTATGTACGCCAAATTGTCGTACGCCAAATTGTCATACGCCAAATTGTCATACGCCAAATGTGTATGTATGCCAAATTGTCGTATGCCAAATTGATTATGCCAAATTGTCATGCGCCAAATTGACGTGATCCCAGCTGGTCTAACCACTGCCCTATAAAACTCCCCTTTCACGTGAATGGGACCCTCCTATCACATAAGACTCCGCTTGCGTGTCTCCACTTCAATCATCCCCCATTGAGTCTTTGAGTCACATCAGAGTTATCTCCCTGTTGCTTTGGAACGTTGATCCTAAGTGCTTTACCTCCATGGTGTAGCCAAGTTGCATTGGACGCATGAGCTAAGAAACGCAAATCCATATTAGTAACAACATGGGTGGTTGGTAGTGAACGTTAGGTGCTGCTAATTTCCCCTTTCCTATGCCCTCTACGCCTAGCCCCTCCTCACCTGCGAGCAGCCTCCTTAGGGTTTGGCCTGTTATGGCTGCTTGGCTTACTCCCCAACCCGATAGTGTAACATACTCCTACTAATACTACTCTTGCACCGTTTTCACCAGTTGGCCTCTACTGGGAAGCCCCCAGTATTTCCCCAAGATATTCATACCCTGGCTATTACCCTTCTCATTGACCTGGAGAAAGGTTATTACAGTGTGCCAATACCCCTAAATAATCACATTAGTGTAGTGGCTGTGCAGTCTCTGCATTACAAATATGCAGTGGACGGGGCTCTAATGACCTTGTAGTCAAAAAGCCATAAAATACCAACGACCAAACGAGTTTATGTGAATCCACTAGCTGGACTGTGTCCCATACAAAATTCGCATTCATTGAAACTAAAATTCAAATAGGTGTAGTGCTGTAGGAAAAGGTTGGATCTGAAACTTTGAAATAGTGTCACCCGGTGCGGTCCGCACCCCCCTCGGTACGCCTCTGCTGTTAACTACTGTTTCCTGACGACATTGAATATATTAGCAACTAATATACCCAAAGGTGCCTATTGGCTCATAAATACACAGAGATCCAATGACCATTCTTCACGCCTAGTGCACCTCACCATTCACTTCGAGGCAGGCCCGGCCTCGGGGGTGGATAGTTCGGGCAGCTGCCAAGGGTCTCCCACTGAATGGGGGCAATTGTAACTTCTGTAGAATATAATTTGTAATAAGATACTGACAGAACTTCAACTCCAGATGCACTTGCTATGCCTTACCTTAGACCAGTGCTCCGCAACCCTTTTACGCCTATGGCACACCAAAGTCGTTCCTAGAATTCCATGGCACATCAAAAGCTAAAATATATAACAATGACATAGCTAGGGTGGGGTCGCGTCCCACTCCGAGCGCCAGCTATTTAGGGGGGGGGGACCAAACTATGGCAGTTTCCCTTTTTTTGTTCCTTGAGGAGGTGCAAAAAATATTTCTTTCAGCTTTGAAGCATCAAATTTTTCACCGCCCTGGACAACATGAACTCCAATTTATTTTCCAGCTTTAGGGCTTCAAATTTATCTCCAGCTATGCCACTGATTTTTAGATATTAATTTAATAAACAAATTTTACAATAAATTTGAGAAGGCTAAAACGCGAATGTTGTATTGCAAGTATTCTCGTTATTGTGTTGATCTATTGAATGTATTGAAATATTATTTAGTTAGAAAATTATCTTATTTGACTGTGGCACACCTGTATTGGCTCAAGGCACACCGGTTGAGGAGTACTGCCTTAGACGATGGACGACTTCGCCTCCTAAATTGTACTTGCCTTTGGCCTCCCACCTTGTAAGGTCGGCGCTCCTTGGAAGCCCTCTATATTTTCCCATGCGGTTCCAATTCTGGCGTTATATTCTCTTTTCTCAGCACCTTGAATTCGTGGGCTGATATAATTCTGATTTCTAACGTTCATTTTCAGGTTAAAGAGGGGCGGATGTTCGTTTATTAGATTGAACCACGGAACACTTCACGGGACACGGGATATCTATTAGACAGACTGGAAACAATTTTATGCAGTCGGCTGCTCACGTATTGATTCATCGTCAGGGTAAGTTCACCACCCTGCAATACTTTTATACGCAAATAACATATTGTTTTTTCGTTCGGTAAAAGCAGACAAACAGTCACTAGAGCATTAATGTGATTTAGCGGAAAGACGGTGTCAGCATGTCCATCACATCAGGGGTCCAGCCCGTTATGGCTGCTTGACCAACTCCCCCACCTGTTGACATAACATCTGGACTTTTGGATTATGTGGATAACTGCACTTTTTTCATGTAGAGCTTTTAATTTGGGGCATCGGCCTAAAGAGTTTGGTCCGCAAGAAATATCTTATTTCACATCTCCCCATCACCCATAAATGGGCTGGTCGTTTTTGCAGCAAATCCCAATATTTGCAGTAAGTACTCCCCCATCTGTCACCTCTCCTTGTGGATTAGCTCACTGGAAAATTTTATAACCCAACTGTCAGTTATGGCCAAGAAACCAAATAATGCACTTTTGCTTTTACAATTGTAAGAAACGCTTTTAACCTATAAGGTGGCTGAGTTGTCATGAAAGATTCAGAAGTGGTTGACATGTTTTCCACGGATGTTCCTTGCAAAAATTGCTCCAAACTTCTCTATTTGTGTACTTAATCTTGTCATATTTGGTGAAACATTTATTGAAGCCATTGCATCATCAGCATATTTGGGTTACTATGTAAGGGAGACCGGGGTTAGTTGTCACACGGGTAGGTTGACACACACTTAATAGTGGAAAAACTGTAGTCTTTATATGGGATCTATTTGCACAAAATGTTGGGTAGGCACATTATAATGACACATCACAAACATCCAGGAAACTGCGTATCAGTGGGAAGACACAGGGAAGTGTTTATTTTTTTTTGAGAGGGAAACGAAAAATTGTTGGTGCATACCGTGTTTCCCCGTAAATAAGACCTACCAAGATTTTTCAGGATGTACTTAATATATATAAGCCCTTCCCCAAAAATAAGCCCTATGAGACCACATCCTTTTTTGTTTCCTGCATTTTATAGGTTGATTTCATTAACACTAGATAGAGAGAGATGATGCTCCCTTTGCTGTTACATTACAGGCAAAGGGTAGTCTGTAAGACTACCAAAGTAAATTCCAATATTTTATTGAAATTTAGTGCTATAACTTTAAAACTCGATTGCATATTTATTAATCAATATGCTGCAATGCAAAATACACAATTTATTTTAAATTTTCACATTCAATACAAATTTGTCCACCATGATTACCAAAGATTGCTCTGGAGCATCAGTGGCATGAATATTGCATCACCCATTTAATTTTTCAAGTGCAGAAAGAACAAACTGGACGATTTCATGTAGCAGATGTCTTTGCACCCTCCATAGCTTGACTTTTAGTTAGGGGTGCCTGCGGTCTCCCCCTGCCCAGGGTGCTTTACGACCACCTGTATTCCTGAAATTGACTTAACGAACTCCTCCTCATCTCTTCTCATTACATGTACATACAACCTCAACTTATTCTCCCTCATACTTTAGGGATGTCCACCACCCCCAGGCTACCTCTAATATACCCATTCCTAATTCTATCAGCTCTTGACACCCCACTCATGTACCATGGCATCCGCATCTCGGCTAGTTGCATTTCTACTGACGTGGCTCTCTTCACTACCGAACACTCGGGTACTGCAGCCAAATTTTCCATCGCAAAATTGCTAGGCTGCCCCCCATAGTAGTGCTGCACCGCGAAGTACAGGTGTCATGCAGAGCTGCGCTACTACAGCAGCTTTACAAACGTGGATGGTAAAGGTAGTCTGCCGGACTACCAAATACCATAAAAAATGTAGATTGGAATTAACCTATATGGAAATCATTGCATGGATCGTTATTAATTAGAAAAGAATGAAGGTACTGAAAATTTCAGGGACATCGCATGCTTAGAAACCAATGATCAGTGATTTTTGTAAGATGCAGGTAGTCTGTCAGACTACCCTTTACCATTCTAAGGTTAAAGTGAGTCGTGAGTATAGAGTATAGTAAGTCCTGGTAATAGAAATAAAGTATGACACAATTTCAGTAGTTTGTAATCTACAATTTTTTGCCGTTATACCCCAATTTCTATTTTATAAGTATTCAATACTTTAAATGAAAATATTATAGAAAAGAATAAGACATTCCCCAAAAATAAGCCCTAGTCTTATTTTGGCACCAAAATAGAAATAAGACAGTGGCTTATTATCGGGGAAACACGGTAGCTGGGGTTGCCCTGCTGAACTTCAGTGATCAGACGAGAACTGGTGTATCCAACGAAATAACCCGCTCCCAACAAAGTGATGACAGGTGAGTGAGGTCTTGTGTGATAGGAATAGAGTTTCGTACATCCTGCTACACCTGGACATGACTCGGTTTTGAGGTCTGTGTCCCAGTGTCCCTGTCCGACAATCGTTTGTCCCGGTCGATTTAAAATTTTCGTATGTTAAACAATTGTTTTCCGGTATCATTGCATTCAGTAGTAGGCCGGAAACCCCCACACACATTCCTGCATGTTTAAGGCGCTTGGCTGGGGTACCCCTAGTAAGAGCATTTTCAGTGGAGGGCCAGAACCCGCAGACCCGACCCTGCCATAGGCGGGATAAGGGTATGATGATGATTCTATTCAGTACTGCGCATATACAGTACATCCTAGGTTTGGTACAGACGCGTCCACGAAAACATTTCACATTTTGCCAGTGAAACTGACTGTTCGGGAATGATCCACCATTGATCCCAACGATTTCTTTGGATCCTCTAAAATATTTTATACTTCAATGAGTTAGTGAAAGGATTATGCATTTTTTATAATAAAGCTAAGAATATTTGTTTTGCTCGAGAATATTTGCTTGTTATTTTGTTGAAAAAATATTTGTAAAGGGTGATGTCCTGGCAATCCTGGATAAGAGGAACCCAGTGAAACTGACGGCAAAGTTTTACAGGTCAGTGGTTAGAACAGCAACGTTGTATAAGTCAGAGTGCTGAGCAGTTTGAAATACCCATGAGAAGGAAATTAGGATATCTCAGATGTGTATGCTGAGGGCAGTTTTGGGGTAGGGCACATACAGAAATAAATAAGAACCCTTTTACTCAAGAGGGTTTAAAACTGCGTACAGTACATACATATGTAAATGCGTATGTAAATGCATATGTAAATGTGCCCCAATAGTAAATCCCAGTTATGCATTCTCTCACATTATCTTCTCCTTGTCCAGAACCAATTAGCATGGATAAAAGAGAGTCTACTCATATTAATTCATTAATTTATTAACTTCACATACCTAGGGACGTCGAAATTAATTGTGAAGTGGGTGTTCCCACTACAACTGAGTGTGTTGAGGAAACTTGTGCCTCCCCCTCGACTCTGGCAATGGTTAAGCAGCCCTCTTACAATTAATGTTACTGTCAATACTTCACAATACTGATTGTGTAAAGCGGCCCTCACACGATAAGTATTACTGTGAGTTCTTCACAGTAATGACAATAATACTGATTGTGTGAGGGCAAATACTGATGTAGTGTCAGTATACTGAACGTCCTATTGTGGGCAGAGCCCAGATACTGACCATATATTGATCGTTTGAGGGCTATACTGTCAACATTTAGTCAGTATGGATCAAGTTTGCCATGCTAAAGTTCATGCTGCCAATGTTTCCTTCTGTGTTTCACATATGATTTTAGGAGAAATACAGCTTGAAAGTTTTCAATTTCTTACCTCTTTTCCCCTCCATGGCAGGGTCGGGTACCCATCTTGTCCCTCTGAATGGACACACGGGTGATATGTTGGGCAGTGTTTTTACCGTCGCACAGTGGGGCAAGAGAACACAAAACCTGGCAGAAATTCAAAAAATGAAAGTGTCCAAGAGATAAAATTTTGGGTTGTACTGGACCATGGATACCCTCCTGCACCATGTCCTAGCTGATTTAGAGGTGTCTGCACAGTTTTGTGCAACATAACAAGCCACATTTGAGCCTCTATTTTGCAGTTAAGATTACTTGGTCTGATTGCAGTTATTTTCAGTCCTAAAAGTGTCGTCATTTACATATCTAGATTCAAAAATGGAAAATTTTTTTCTATGGGGTCTTCATCTTCATGTATGTAGCTATATTTAATTCTTGTAAAATTAATATTTCACTGCAAGGAATTTATATAAATAAGCTTCAAAGAAGGGTGAGGTGAAATGTTGGATTTCTCACACCTGAAATTGGAAATACATCTAGTTAATAATGAATCCCACAATATCCCGCCTGGTTTCTGGCTTTTTACATTGAAATACTCATTCCAAATTACAATTCAGGTGATTTCTTCTGCCCGTTTTTGCCCCATTTCAAAATGCAGAAGGTTATCTAGGAACAATTTAACCCTTATCATGCATCACCAGGCCTTGCATTTTCTGGATTTCCTCTTATGAACCTCATTAGCTTCATGCTTTTTGGCATACAGCCATTTGCTGGAGAGATTGTTTATTCCATTGTGTAGGTTTATTTACAAAAATCGCAATTAAATTGGGTAGTATGCTTGATTTACTGCACCAGTGATTCCAGGTTCGATACTGGATCGAAGTGGGTTGCCTTCTTTCACATGATTTAAGGCCCTTTAACAACAATGTTCATTAGAGCCCTGTTGAGTGTTTAGTTTTAATGCAGTCTACACAGACACTACACTGTTATGACGATATAGGGACAGTATTATCAGTATCAAGTGTTCCCAAGCGGTCACCCATGTTAGTACTAACTGGGGTTGCGTTGCTTAATTGCAGTTATCAGACAAGGAATGGTGTGTTCAATGCAATACACCCACATGAAACACCCCGAGTATGACTTCCTTCAGATGAGAGGTAAACCCAAGGTCCCGCATGGTGTACGATGGCAGTGGCACGTAAAAGAACACTACTATGCAACAGGTAGATAAGGTCAAATTTCCCGGTGTAGAAGTCCGCCCCCTGGAATCGGAGGAGTGCCCCAACGAACAGTAAACTGACAATAAATAAGCAGTGGAGTTGCAGTTTTGCTCGTGCAGCCAGGTGAAAAATCACCTGTCCAATATATATCACCTTTGTGTCCATTCAGAAAGACAAGATGGGTACTCAGGTCCCTGCCATAGGCAGGAATAGGGTTAGGAGTAGATTTCTTAGGTATACCAAATGCCCTTAAAAGAAATGTGCAACCTTGAACATTCGTTGAATAATACTGGAATTGATGCCAGTTTTGATTGTCTCCTGCCCCAATGTGCATCGGTTGTCGACCAAAGCTGCAACCCTATGCTTATTTATCGTTGGTCTACTGCTATTTATTGCTTATTTGAAACTAGTTGCACTAATACTTAGGATCAATTATTTAATTTAATTTATTAAATTTAAATAAGTAGCCTATATTCCTGTCGTTTGCAAATCAATTTTTCAATCCAACGTCGTTTTTTCTTTGTGTTGCATGCTAGACCACATAAAATAATAGTAATATACGGGTATGCTTTTTCTATTATCCATTGTGAAATGATAAACAGAGGACACCAAACGAATGGTTCAAAATTTTTGAACTAACTAACTACTGACAATAATATTGATCGACTGAGGGCTCGTTATGAATACTGATGAAATATTGCCAGTATTCAATATTGACAGTAATACTGATCGTGTGAGGGCCGCTTTAGGGCTAATACTGATGTAGGGTCAGTATACTTTTTTTGTGCTGCATGGTAAACTGCTTAAGATAATAGCAAGACATGGTTTTTCTATTATGCATTAAGCGGCCCTCACACGATCAGTATTAATGTCAGTTCTTCACAATACTGACAATAATACTGATTGTGTGAGGGCAAATACTGATGTAGTGTCAATATACTGAAATACTTTCACCGTCGTGAAAGTATTTTGATTCTATTGTGGGCGGAGCCAAAATACTGACCACATATTGGTCGTTTGAGGGCTATACTGTCAACATTTAGTCAGTATAAATAAAGTTTGCCATGACGAAGTTCATGCTGCCGATGTCTCCTACTGTGTTTCACATATGGCTGTACGTGAAATATGGCTTGAAAGTTTTAAATTTTCAAAAGACTAAACAAAAAAACAAGGAGCTCCTAACCAATTGCCCGCCTATGGCAAGGGTCGGGTAACCATCTTGTCCCTCTGAATGGACGCAAGGGCGATATATAGGACAGTTTGTTTTCCAGTCGTTTCCGATGAAAGCTGCAACACTGTGCTTATTTGTCGCCGGTCTACTGCTATTTACTGCTTATTCTATACTAGTTGCAGTACCCCTCAGGATCAGTTACTTCAATGTAATTTATTAAATTTAAATAAGTACGTATTCCTGTCGTTTGTAAATCCATTTTTCAATCCAATTTCATTTTTTCTTTGTGTTTCATGTTACTCCACATAAAATAATAGCAATATATGGTTTTATTTTCTACTATCCATTGTGAAATGATAAACAGATGATACCAAACGAATGCTTCGAAATTTTTGAACAAACAAACTACTGACAATAATATTGATCGCCTGAGGGCTCGTTAGGAATACTGATGTAATATTGCCAGTATTCAATATTGACAGTATTACTGATCGTGTGAGGGCCGCTTTATAGACAGAGGACACCAAACGAATGCTTTCAAATTTTTGAAATAACTGACTATTGACAATAATATTGATTATCTGAAAGGCTTGTTATGAATACTGATGAAATATTGTCACTATTCAATATTGACAGTAATACTGATTGTGTGTGGGCTGCTTTAAAGTATTGAGGGTATACTGTCAACATTTAGTCAGTATGAATCAGGTGTGCCATGATGAAGTTCACACTGCCAATGTCTCCTACTGTGTTTCACATATGTCTGTAGGAGTAATATGGTTTGAAAGTTTTAAATTTTTGAAAGACAAAAGTACAACAAGCAGTCCCTATCCCCTTTTCCGCCTATGGCAGGGTCTGGTACCCATCTTGTCCCTCTGAATGGACACAAGGACAATATATTGGACAGTTTGTTTCTAAGTCGGTTGGTGGCCAAAGCTGCAACCCTATGTTTATTTATCATTGGTCTACTGCTATTTACTGCTTATTCTAAACTAGTTGAAGTAATCCTTATTATCAAGGATCAGTTAATTAAATGGAATTTATTAAATTTAGAATATCCATTTTTCAATCCAATGTCGTTTTTTCTTTGTGTTGCAAGCTAAACTGCAAAATTTAATAGCAATACATGCTATTTTTTTCTATTATCCATCATGAAATGAGAAACAGAAAACACCAAATGATTTTAAATTTCTGAACTACTGACAATAATATTGATCGTCTGAGGGCTCATTTTGAATACTGATGAAATATTGCCAGTATTCAATATTGACAGTAATACTGACAATATTGAATGCTGCATTAGAAGCGTTCAGAATCATAGCTTTTCCCCAGTATAATTCAGAATTTGCTTAACAGGCCACACCCTCGCACATGCTCAGATAAGCTCTACAAACTGCATGAGGCAGCCATTTTTCCCAATGATTATACTGGCACCTCTAGGATATACATTTGAACATCAAAACAGAAACGAACCAAGTAAATATAAATTAAGTTTAGAAGAATACCTATTAAAAACTAATGAGAAAACTATTAAAATCCCATAATTGTGAATTGACCTATAGTCTGTGGGGTGGTAGGGGACCTGTTGGGAGATGAGGGCTAGTGGAGGGAGTGGGAGTGGAGGTAAGGGTAGGATGATGATGATGAATTCAGTTGGAGTCACATGTAGTCAGCTCCAGTGTGAAACTAACCTTACATCAACATTGCTCTAAAAATTTTTTAAAATAATTATAAGTATCATCAGTGGGCTGTATTGCCTTGGACTAACTGCCCAAATCCTACCTCCCCCTCACCCGCGAGCAGTCTTCACAGGGTCTGGCTCGTTATGGCTGTTTGGCCAACTCCCCTACCCCTGGTTTTACAAACTAACAAACCAAACTACCAAAATAGAATGAGATGTGAATGCTGCGGTACCTTGAGAAGGGTGTCAGCAGCTGATAGAATTAGGAATGATTATATTAAAAGATAGCTTCGGGGGTGGGAGGCATTGAGGAAAAGATTAGGGATAGTAGATTGAGGTGGTATGGACATGTAATGAAAAGAGGCGAGGAGTTCTATTCAAAGACGGTGACACTTTCCCAGAGCTTCATGGAATGGCTCATAAACTTAAACCCTTTGTAGTTACCGCAGTCTTAGATACAGGGCCAGCCTTCTCTATAAAGAGACCCGGGTGTAAAAATCCTTTTGGGGCCCCAAAATATTTTACCAAAAGTAAAAATAAAAGGATTCAGAGTAAATGGACTCCTCTTAGATGCCCTCCTATCCCATTCTGAGATCCTTCCTAATTTTGGAAGGTATTACATTTTTGGATGATGCCATGTGTCCAAATATGTCGCCATTGCATTTGTGAGTTGGTCTGACAGATTATGTGGACGTCCACACCTTGGAACATTTTCTGTTGGACCTGACTCTTAACCTCTAATATAGCCTACCTGCTATGTAACACCTAACGTTATCTTCACCCGTTTTGGTTTTGACAGTCTGTGGCTGGCAATCAGTTCATGGAGCAGACGATTGACCCACAACTCCAGAAAGGTTGTACAACCCTGGTGTAGTTCAATGGCAGGGTTATTAGGTTACTTTGCATTGGCAGGGTCGAATGAGGGACATTGCCCCTACAACGACGCATTAAACTTTTAATATTAGCAATGATGGCCTAGGCCTAGATGGGTACTTTTGATGGGCCCCCCCTCAATCGTGGGGCCCGGGTGCAATGCACCCTCTGCCCTCCCCCCCGGATGGCCGGCCCTGCTTGGATATCATCTTTCCTCTTGAAGAGTGGCTATGCCCTACTCTCATGCCATGTAGCTGACATTCTATCACCCCTAGTGGCCAACTGATTCCTGTAATCCTAAAGGCAAGCCACACTTCAATTGGGATTCTGTCTGGGCCAAGCACTTTTTCGATCTTTAATTTTCTTAATGGCCCTGAGTATTTCCTCCTCCTGTACGTTGTCCATCACCTCAGTAAAGGTGTTATGGGGGTGAATGTCGTCCTCTCTTCCCACAGGATTCATGAGGCTTTGAAAATATTCTTCTTGACTCTTGTTTGCCTCAGAAGGGAGAAGCAGGACCTTACCTTTGCCATCCTTTCCCATTACTGCTCAGGGTATATCCTAAGTTGCCCTATTTCTAGCTGTAGCAAGTTTTAAAACTTCTTCCTCTCCTTCTGTTGTCTCATACTGATAACTTCAGTCCCATGGTTCTAATGTTTGGCCAAGGCAATTATCATCTTAGCTATGGTCTTGGTTTGCATATGATGTATTTCAGACTCATTACCGGCAATTTCTGTTCACTTCTGGAATGCAGGCTTCTTTTGTTTGACGGGTGCCTCGACGGCTGCCTACCCTGAAATGTACTTCCTATTCTTGCTAGGCTCAACATGGTTCCCCTCACGTTTTCAAATCTTCCTGACGACCCAGTCCTACATAGCATCAGCCATCCCTTCCCAGTCCCAATCTACATTTCTTCAAGACAGGACCACTTATACCATTCCCCATTGATTCTATGGGTCACATCAGAGTCTCTCTCACCATTGCTTTGGAACGCTGATCCTAAGTACCTAACCTTTTTCACCAGTTTGCCCTGATAGAGTAGGTGACCATTATTTTGCAGTCCTTCCCAATTGAAGGCTAAATACTCTGTCTTCTTCATGTTCATCTTTAGCCCTACCTTTTCTATCACTCCTCTAATATCGTTTAAGCCTTTCTCTACTTGTTCTCTGAAATTACTAAGTTTTGCAATATCATCAGCGAAAGATACCAACGTAATAAACACAAAATTTTCTTATGTAACAACTTAAAATTACTAACATAATAGCAGGGCCGGCGCTATATTTTGTGGGGCCCTGTGCAAACGAATTATGCGGGACCCCGCGAAAACAGGAAGCAGGGCCCTTCTATCAATAGATTCATTAATCCGAATGCGCGGGGCGCTGTGCCGTCGCCTTGTTCGCACACCCATCACGCCGGCCCTGCATACTAAAGACTCTGAATATTGGCATTCAGATGCCAATGTGAGTTTGAATCTAATGAGTTGCTAAGATGAAAGGCATGGACTAACTTATAACTGTGATTCCAGAACGGTCAGATTCTAAATCGGCCATTTCCAAAGGTTGAACTGACTGAGCTGTATGCCAGCTTAAGAGCTGACCGAACTCGTAATTCTACTTCTCTGAGACTGTCTTCAAAGAAATGTGCATGGATAATGCACTGTTATACATGGCAGCTTAGTCTAAACAGAATAAAATTACAGAGTTAAACTGATCACCAATGTCAATTTTATATAGATTTCAAACATGATTATTTTAAAAGTGATTGGAATTTAATCTCTTAGAAAATAATAGGGGAAGGTGGGGCTAATTAATGCATGGGGCTTGTTGATAAACGCCATGAGCCATCAAAGAAAAGCAAATGCAATCACTTTAAATATACCCTCTTAAAAAGGCCCCTATATGTTGCCAATGTACAACTTTCCACGTGGTTTGAGCTTTTGGACCATAAATTATTCGTTTTAATAAGTTTTTGACCTTGGTAAGTAATTTTTATCTAGCGTAATGTAAATTGTTTTGCACGAGGATGGCTAATACTCAATAACTATTCGTTTTGATTGGTAAATAGTAGGGATCTTACCTGTAGTTTACAACTAATTGTTGGCTGCCTATGCACAAATTTGAACCTCAATGACATGAATTTATAAATTCTCATTGTATGGGGTAAAATGATGCAAAACACAGGGGCTAAGTTGTTGCGCTATAAAAATATTTCCTGCTTGCATTCAATGTGAGTAAATGGTTTAATTTATAAATATTTTAATGTTATATAAACATTTTGATGTAACAAACATAAATTTCAGAAAATGAGAAATTATAAACTTCAAACAACACATGCCAAAACATCATTAGATGCAACAAAACACTTTCATGGGCTAACTGCAAAAGATGTCCGCAAGTTAGCCTGCAAATATGCTTTTTAAAATGGTAAAAGAGTCCCAAAATCCTGGATAATTAATAAGAAAGCTGGAAAAGACTGGTTTCTTGGAGTTATGAAACGTCACCCTGAATTAACCTTAAGAAGTCCAGAGCCCACTTCTTTGGCCCGTTGTACTGCATTTAATAAAACTGAATTTAATTTACAAGCTTGTAATGCAATGCCATCACTTTGGTCCTGAAAATATCTACAACACTGATGAAAGTGGATTAACAACTGTACAAAAACCATCAAGCGTAATTGCTGCAAAGAGCAATTGCAGTTGGGGATTTTATAATAGTCAAATTTATTACTGAAGCTGGAAGTCACTATCATTATATTGGAAAAGCTGTGGAAACCAATGAAATGGAAACTAAAACTCAATTTATGAAACAGCAGCAAATGTCCATTCAGACAAATGGCATTTCTTTTTACTGGAGAACCAGAAAATCATGACACAGAAGGTGTTGTAATGAAACTCCCACATCCTGAGAAACTTCATGGGACAAAAAGATGTTCCAATTACTTTACTTTTCCCTGTGATTTAAGTGGAATTAAAAATTTAAAATAATGCATCAAAGTGCCCCAAAAAAGATATCAACCTGCCCCCACCCTGGGGTATGTTGATGCATGTGGTGGCTTTCCTCATTTAAGGTTTTTGTATTTTTTCCACTTGCTCTTTTTTAAAACCAATAGTGGAAAAAGGTAGCTCTGTAACATAATTTTGCATGTGAATTAAAAAAATATTGAATTTCCAATTATAATTTGAGATTTATTTAAAAAAAATAAAAATGTGCATCAATTAGCCCCACCTTCCCCTACTTTTTAATGTTTATAATATCCTAAAATATTTCGTTTTCTGATTGGTCAATAGAAATAGACCGATTGAAATAGGATATTTTGTACCAGAAGGGGAATAATCCTGGAAGCGGCTTGCTGTTGGAAACTCCAGTTCTCGTCTCATCACTGAACTAAAGCAACGCAACCACAGCTACTGTGTTTCCCCGATAATAGGCTAAGCCACTGTCTTATTTCTACTTTGGTGCTGAAATAAGCACTAGGGCTTATTTTCGGGGAATGTATTACTCTTTTCTATAATATTATCTTTTAAAGTCAAGTATTGAAAACTCACAAAATAGAAATTGAGATATAACGGCAAAAAATTGTAGATGACAAACTATTGAAATCGTGTCCTTCTTTATTTCTATTACCACGACTTACTACACTCTGTACCAGGGGTGGCCAAATTTTGGGTACAAAAGACCGACTTTTTATGTTAAAAATGTGTCACGATCAACTTTTTATCCCAAAAATGTATCACGATCGACTTGTTGTCATAGGAGTAGGCTAAGTGGGGAGGGGGAGGTTCGATACTGGACCCACCTCGGTCCAGTATCAAATCCAGAACCACTGACGCAGTTACCAAGCGAGCTACCCACTATGCCACCGAGGTGGGTCTTAAGTCAACACATCATGAGCGATCGACCAAAATTGGCCTCGTGATCGACCTGTTGCCCACCCCTGCTCTATACCAGTGGTGGCGAACCGTTTTTGAAGACGGGTCACAATAACACGAAGCAACTCAAAGCAACTCCTAACCCTTTTCCCGCCTATGGCAGGGTCGGGTACCCATTTGTCCCTCTGAATGGACACAGGGTGATATATTGGACATAGTTTTTTTCTGCAGCCGGTTGCCGGCCAAAGCTGCACCCATACGCTTATTTATCGTCGGTCTAGTGTTCGTTAGGGAATGCTACCGACGCCAGGGGGCGAGCTCCTACACCTGGAGATTTTGCCTCATCTACCCGTTGCGTAGTAGAGAGGGTTCTTTTACGTGCAAGTGCCATCGTACACCCACACCGGACCTCGGTTTTACTTCTCATCCGAAAGAAAACCAAAATGATGTCCACGGGTCAGGTGCAACACTATTCAACATAATACCCTTATCCCAAATGTGGCAGGGTCGGGTCTATGGGTTCTAGCCCACCGTCTATCCCACACACTATGAGACGATAAACTAGATAGGATTCACGCTTGGGTCACTTAAAATTGCATGGTGGGTCACAGGTTCGCCACCACTGCTTTATACTCACGACTCCCTTTAATGAAATCACCTTATCAGATGCAGGAAGCAAAATGTGCTCTTTGCCTTACGGCTCTCGTAGGGCTTATTTTCGGGGAAACTCGGTAGTAGAAACATGGGTACCGCTAATACCCAAAAATCGTCACATTAATGTGGTGTCTAGTATTCTCTGCATTAAATCTAAGACGTGGAAGGGGCTCTGATGACCTTGTAGTTGAAGGGCCCTGAAACACCAACGAACCTAAAGGCATTGTTATAATTCATAACTTCAAACGGTTCACGAATTTTCCAAACCGTCAAAATTCTGAATGAAGGCCGATATCAAAGTCGTCGAGGTATTATACAAACACCCCTACCAGTATCAACGAAACTGTGTGCCGTGAGAGATTGCAGGTGTGCCGCGAGAGATTCCAGGTGTGCTACAATATGTGATTTATTTTGGGGGGCACTACTATTTGGTGTCCCCTAAAACAAATTTTCCTCGCCCAATGTGTCGTAAGGTTAAAAACTTTGGCAGACATACCCTACGAATTGTCACATTTAGGGGCGGGTTTATGATATTACCACCCCTAGGTTACATTTATTCTGTCAGCCCTGAATAAGTTGCTTAAAAACCTGTTGCTATGAACATGCCCTAAAGATTCTTTGTTACTTCAGTTCATGAGCCCACTGCAGTATCAAGACAATATTTCTGTTACTGTTTTAAACCTACAACTCAGAATTATGCCACCCGAGGCTATAGCCTGTTGGGCAGTGGTGGCGAACCTGTGACCCGCGGGTCGCAAAGTGACCCACCATGCAATTTTAAGTGAACGAGAATCATATCTAGTTTATCCTCTCATAGTGTGTGAGGTGGACGGGGACCTGGCTGGTTAGAACCTGCAGACCCGACCCTGCCACAGGCGGGGTAAGGGAATTAGGATGATGTTCTCTATTTGCTGCTTAAAGAACTAATTTATTCATTATTAATCATAATATTTTTATTCATAAAATTAAATAGTGCTTGCACCTGACCCACGGACAACTTTTTGGTTTTTTTCGTCTTATTGTGACCCGTCTTTAAAAAATGGTTCGCCCCCACTGCTCTAGGGCCTAATCAGAAATCCACCCCTAGTCACATCCCACCAATTGTACTATTCTACCAATTGCGTTCCTGTGAACTGTAGACCTGACAGGATCGGGTGACATTTCGTCCTATTTCGTCCCCTGCAATCAAGGTGACTCAACGCACGCCTCTACACCAATGACAGTTGCGAATCTACGCCATATAGGATTAACAGGTGGGGTTAATAAAGGATCAGGAATAAAGGCTGGAGGATCACCAACCATATTAAGATTTCAACCGTGTCACTGCTCAGAGAGCTTGGCAGCACAGCATCAACTCCAGGATCATTTTGAAGGTGAGTTGCACTTTATATATCTTTTGCTATAAACCAAAACTACATGGTGTAGTCGGGAGAGATATTTTTATACTGCTAACAAAAATCCCCTGCTAGTGGATCTGTAGTGGAGGAATTCATCAGGCAAGATCTGCAGCGAGATTTTGTGGGACCGGGTCAAAAATATTTTGCGGAGTCCTTTGTAGGAAAATACATTTTCTAAAATAGGCCCACGTGCGCGGCGAACGCGCTGAACCAGGCTCTGCATCCAGAATCCAATTGATATACAGACGGTGTGATTTCAATTGCAGTATCATCTAGCAAGACATGCGGGGCTACCACCGCGGTTGTTCTACTTCAACGTTGTGGTTTTTGAAAAACGGTCGTTACATGGGCCTAATGTAAAATTCTGTATATAACACAGTGGTACCTTGGCTGTCGATCAATAATGTCCATCTACCAGGGCCGGTTTTAACCATTAGGTGATCGCCTAGGGGCGCCAAAATTTCCAATTCGCTTGTTTGCTGTTTCATTTTCACATATTCGCGTTTTACTTCATATTTTACTGCTTATTATATATGAGCACGAGTATTGATAAGAGGCGTATACAATTTTCTTTGCCTGGGGTGCCATGTACTCTTGCCGCCAACAAGTTGGTTCCCAAAAAACAAAGTTGCATAGGTTTCAAAAAGCTCAACTCCTCACCAAGCACGTGAGATTCTAATTCTAATTGAATACACTGTAAGCAGCCCTAATAGGCCAAATTGGCAGCGGAGTGACTGACTCTCATTGCTATTGAACTCCGAAGGAACCTGAAGCATAGCATCTAATCTGCCATATACATGTAATTTCATACATTTTTTTTCTTTTAACATGAAAAAAAATCGCTTAACACGAAATTATTTTCCTTTTCAGCTAACAAAATACTGGCTATACAGCATATACTGTAGTTTTCGTTAAGGTTGCCAGTGTTGCTAGATTACAGCCTGGGTTTGGGATGGTAGAGACGTGCCATTGACAAACCTTTCAAACTATAGGGAGGGGGGCCTTTTTATTGACAATATATGCTCACGAAGACACTGCAAAAAATCACATTTTATCCCAAAAAACAATAATTCTTCTAGTTTTTTAATATGCATGTGCACATCGTTATTTAAATTGGAAATATTGAATCTAATATGATGCCCAGAAGTGTAACTTTTGGTCAACATCATCATCATCACACCCTCATCTCACCTGCAGCATGGTCAGGTCTGTGGTCTGTGAACCCACAGGATTATTGGCTGGGATGTCTGTGGGGGATGCTGGCCTACCCCACTTGTTCCAACATTACATTATACAACAAAAATAGAAACTTTGGCAGGTAAAAATAATGATTTGTTGGTTATATTACTAAAAATTACAAGTGTAACTTTTAGCAATAAATCCAATTAATAAAATATGACGACATAGAAAACAATGATGGGGTTTCTGCATGCATCGTTTAGTACGAAATTCTTTTAACCCGAAAAAATATTTTGGTCCCTTCAGTTTCGTGTTAAACGAGTTTCACTGCATTGCATTCCTCCTATAATGGCACATTCTTGCAGAAACTTCCTCACAATTACCCTCACTAAGAGAATTCCATTGTCAAATGACCCTTGAAAGAAAAGATCAGTAATATGAGTCTGTTCGTGCCCGATCTCATTCAATTTGAATGGATAATCATTTCTCCCCTACAGTCTGCAAGGATAAGCTTCCACCTGCAGTACCCTTGTACTCTATACTGTACTACAATGAATTTTTCACTCCGTGTAGAATTCTGCTGAAACTTAAAAAATCAAGAAATTGCTCATAAGTTACCGTAATTATTCTAATAAACGGCACGCCGTTAATTTTTTCAAAGGCGTTTTTGTTGCGCTGCTTATTGCAGGGCGCCGTTTATTATTTTTTTTTTCAATTTATAAATGGAAAATTTTTAGCCGGACAAGTTGATTTCATTAATTTTCATTTTTGCTGATGCCACTCTCGCATCTGAATTTATTGGCAAAATGAAATTGAGAAAAATAATCAATGGTTCATTAAAAATTTAAATCCTTGCCATAGATTTAGATAACTGTAGAGGTTTAGCCACACGACGATTGCTATCATTCTCAACTGCAGAAATTGCCAACAATTTAAATGCTAAAGAATACTTTCTCTTTGAAACTTTTCTTTCAACAATATCTGCACTGAAGCTTAGTTTACATGACTGTAACTTATTAGGAAGTTCAACCTATCATGTGAAAATACTGTGAATCACATTGCACCAGGGTCACCCACAGAACAGAGAGGAGGAAGAAAATCCCTGGGTTACACCAGTACCTCTGTTCAGGCATGAGCCTGATTCCTTATTGCAGTATAGTTGCAGTATAGTGCAATAGGTCAGACACCATGCAACATTAAAACTGACAAAGCATTAATTTACCTGCCAAAATTTATATTTTGGTTGTAAAATGTGGTGTTGGAAAGTGTGGTAGGCCGGCATCCCCACACAGACAACCAGCCAATATTCCTGCAGGTTCCAGACGCCTGGCTGGGGTGTTCCCAGTCATAGCATGTTCAATGGACCCACGGACCCAACCCTGCCACAGGCTGGATAAGGGTGTGATGATAATGATACCAGTACCCCTGTGTAGCATTAAAGGGTTAATCATTAAAAAAAATCAAGTTAACTTGCACCTTCCTGAAAGGTGCGCCGGGTTATTGGAGGGCGCCGTTTATTAGAATAATTACGGTATATTATATAGTAATATCATCCATTCCATCTTCTTTACTCCATACTTAGAGCCCTCCATTCCTGCCTATCCTGCACCAGTCCCCGTCCACCCCACACACTACCATATCCTTACATACAACCTTCTCCCATGTTTGCTTTGGTCTTTCTCTACCCCGAGTGCTTCCAACCACCTGCTTTCCCATAATTAACCTAACAGGCTCCTGCTCCTCCCATCTTCTAATTACGCGTCTATACTACCTCAATCTACTCTCCCTCTTTGTTTCCGCAATGTCCCCCCAGGCTACCAATGAACATACTCATTCCAAATTCTATCATCTCTCGACATTCACTCATGTACCACAGCATTTGCATTTCGGGTACTTGCATTCTATTTGCACGGCTCTTACTCACTTTCCAATTCTCTGTTATCCACATAGCATAGCTGATCTCACCACTGCCCTGTAAACTTCCCTCTCAACCTCATGTGAGGGTCAGGAATGGACTTTCCATTTTCGCTTAGTCCTATGGAAAAGTGGTTTTAGTTATCAAATAAATCGAGTTTAAAATACCCCTAAGCACAGTAGAACAGTGGATCCACTGTTCTCTTCATTCATATTCAGCCTCTAATGGAAATGGTGCTGATCTAAGCGATAGTTGTAGACAGTCATAGAAATCCATTGGTCATTTGGTCCAACCATTGCCGAATGATCGTTGGGAAAAAAGACCAGTAATATGAGCCGGGCCGTGCCCTGATCTCCTTTAAGTTGAATGGATGATCATTTCTCCCCCTTTACTCTGCAAGGGATAAGCTCCCAACTGGAGGACTCTCATATCCTATTTTCAACAGTCTGTTAAAAAAATTAATGCCGTCAGATATCCTCCAATGACATAGTGAGTCCCACCCTAATTCTCTGATCATGTCTGACACACTCAGGGAAGCGGTGTAGAACAATTCTTGCTGCCGTCCTTTGGATCATTTCAATTTCCCAAAATAAGTCCTGCCTAAAGGGAAACCAAATTGGACTACAGTATTCCACCATTGGCTGTACCACTAAAAAATAGGCTATTTGCATTACTTCCTTTATTCTGTCCCCCCAGCACTCTTCTAGCCAAACAGGTTATGCCCAGCCTTCCCAATCACTTTGTCAGTGTGCTAATTCCAGGTGCCCTGAGTGTTTAGAATAATTCCAAGGTGCTTATGGGTCTCAACCCTATTAACCTCATGCCACCTATGCAATGTATGTAAAATAAATTTGTTTTCTTGACCTGCTTGTCCTAAGAAAGCGACATTTGTGCAGGTTTAATGGCAACTCCCACTTTCTGCTCCAGTCATATAGGTATCTTGTTAAGATCCTGTTTCAATTTTGTGTAGGAAGATAACCCTTCATTCACCACCCTTGCAATGCATGTGTCATCTGTAAATAGTTCAACAAAGGATTTAATGTCAAACCCTATATCATTAACACAAAATATATAGAGTTAAGGTCCCATTACGCTTTCCTGGGGGACCCCTGATGTCACATTCTGATGTCATACCATCAAAAGAGACTCTCTGCTGCCTGCCATGTAAGTTGACCGTTACCATTGTCGTAATGAGGCATGGCGAAGAAGGTGCCTGCCATGGGCGCAACTGGGTTAGTGGCCCAAAACAAAGGATTATAACCTGGTTGAGATTTGCACGTGGATTTTTTTTTAAATGACCATTATAATCTACATGAATCAACACGGACTGTCACATTGCATTTAGTAAAATTTAACTTGTTAAATTAAGGGGAGGCGCAAGTTAGACCCTTGCCACAGGCGCATCATACCCTTGTTGCATGACTGGCCGTTACTCACTGAGTAACCTTACTGTGAATCATCCCTAACTTAAGACATTTTTGAAACAAGCTTGTCATGGGGTACCATGACAAAGGCCTGTTCAAAGTCCAGGAATACAATATCAACCTGCCTACCCTTATCTATAGCATTTTCAATACAGTCCATTAGACATACCAGTTGAGTGTCATATGACCTCCCTTTCCTAAACCCATGGTGATTATTGCTAAGGATGGCATTCTCCTCCAAATACCCCATAATAGGTGAGAATAGCATATGTTCAAATTTCTTGCATGCAGGACTCGAGAAAGAGAACGACCTGTAGCAGTTGGGATCTGCAAAACCCTCTGGCGTGAAGACTGACAACGTTTGCCAGCCTCCCGGAAGAGGGAACGATGTCAATGTCTACAGTGGCGGATCCAGGGTTTTCGTCGGGGACAGGGGGATGAGCTAAAGCTCACATATATTATACGCATAAGTTTATATGTGCATAGGGGGGTTGCAACCCCAAACACCCCACCCTGGATCCGTGCGTGACTGTCTAATGAATTTTTAAAAATTTCCACCATATAGGAGCTGACAAGGAAATAGCAGCTGACTATTTTGTTCATAAGGGGGCAATTTCACTTTATGATGTCAGGTAGCCACCTCTCAAATCTGAAAATTTCGTGCATGGCAGAGGCGTAGGTGGCGTGGGGGGGGGCGGCAAAATTTCACAATAAATACAGTAATAATAATAACCTGAAAGTCGAACTACTGTATTTCTTTTCATATTTTTGTCGCGCCTACAATTTGGACCGATTAAAATAAAAGTTGAGCTAAAGAAGAAAATATTAGTAGAAATGAGGGGCTAAAGATTTAAATACCTAAATAAGGGGGCTGCGAATTCGGCCTATGCCCCGGGCGGCTGAAACCCATGCTACGCCACTGGTGTATGGTGAACGGAAACCTGATGAAGAAAAGTGAGTTTTTGAATTCTGGCAAAAAAAATTTCTGTTGCAATTTCTCTTTCAAATCTCACAATTATTCTACTCACCAATTCTTACTTGGTATATACCTGGTCTGCATTGGGGATTAGATCAATTCCTAGCTGAGGAGACATGATGATGGTGCCACAGCTGCTGTTCCCTGATTTTGCTCACCTTATGTGACAGTAACATAGTATAAAGCTGGGTTTACACTGCGCGAAACATACTCGACTCAACTGTTTCCACAGGCTTGTGGCAATCTCGCCAGTCTCGCCCTTCGTGTTTACATTGAGCGAAATATTGCGCGAAGCAAGCATTCAAAACGTATCTAGAGTATTACACGAAGTGGGAGTGGCGAAACCCTTTGATGCGTGTCCAAAAACCGACTGTTCGGTGGCTCACCACGAGGCTGCCTCGCGCAGCAAATTTCGGGGCGAGTCCCCGTTTACACTGCGTGAGTCTTTTTTAACGAAGCAGTTGCGCGCAGTGTAAACCCAGCTTAATAAAATGCAAAAGCGAAATGTCTTTAGGTCATTTCAGAAAGGGAAATTTAAAGAGATAGCAACTCAATTGATCTTTGCAATTTTAATTTTTTGTGGTAGGTAAAATGCGTTTGCGTACTGAGTTGGTTTGCTGGTATTTTAGGGCCGTATGGTCATTAGAGCCCTGTCCACTGCGTAGATCTAATAAAGAGTCAGTAAAGACACTATATGGTTACAGCGACTTGGGTATTAGCAGTAACAAGTGTTCTCATGTGGTCACCCATGCCAGTACTATATTGGGTTAGGTTGCTTAACTTCAGTGATCATACGAGACCTGGTGCGTCCAAGGGAGTAGGGGAGCGGTAAATTGCGTTGGACACCCCAGTTCTCGTCCGATCACTGAAGTTAAGCAACGCAACCCCAGCTAGTACTGACATGGGTGGCCGCTTGGGAAAACTGGGTACTGCTAATACCCGAAAATCGTCGCATTAGTGTAGTGTCTGTGCAGTCTCTGCAGGAGAGCTACGCAGTGGACGGGGCTCTAATGACCTTGTAGTTGAAGGCCCTAAAACACCAACGAACCGAATCCAAGGGAGTAGAGTGGCTCGAAGCAATGAGTGCAGGACTCCCTTTGCACAGACTGCTGAATACAGCATCTACCATTGCCTTCTGGACACTAGCCTGGAACCAGTTAACACATTTCTTCAAGCTAAGTTTGGTATTGTGCTTTTAGGGCTTTACTGGTTCTTTTAATGCAGTATGTCCTCGTCGTGTTGAGACACCATATCCCAGGCGCCCTTTGGCCCAGGGGCCGGGTGACTCAGGTGTTCACCATGTGGTCCATCTGCTACAGTCGAAGAATGCGTGATGGACGCCCTCAGGAACTGGGCGACGTAGTACCCAATATCTCTCTGCCTACTTCTAACCCACTACCTCAAGTCTGAGATGAGCCTTCGAGTCCATCTCACATCCAGGCGTCTAGTATGCCCATTCTCCCCTCAGCAGTAGCTTTCGGCCTGCCGATCCCCACCGTCCTGTAATATATGCGTGACGTCAGCCACCTGGAATGTCAGCTGTGATACCCGGTGTTATGCCTAGAAGGATCTGAAGGCTCACCACGCTCGCACCAGCCCCAATTGATTCCGGCATACCATGTTATAGAGAACCTGAGCACAGACATATCCTGATAGCATGACAGACTGGATCGGCTGAAGAGGTGTCAAGAAGTTTGGCGTGCGCAACTCGGAATTCCTACTGGAAGTTTTATAATCCTGTCTGTATGGGAATGTTGTAGAAAAACCACTGTTTCCCTGGAATTTTCCTAATTCTGACAACACTCGGATGTGATCCATAAAATCAATGTGGGTGGTTGAAGTAGAGAGACAGCATGTGAAGTCCTGTGTGATAGGAGGGTCCCAATCAAGTTGGAAGCAGGGTCTTACAGGGCAGTGGTTAGGCCCGCTATGCTATATGGATCAGAGTGCTGGGCAGTGAGAAAGAGCCACGTCAATAGAATGCAAGCAGCCGAAATACGAATGCTGTGGTATATGAGCGGGGTGCCAAGAGTTTAAATAAAGAGTTAGGAATGATTATACGTATTTGAGGCAACCTGGGGACATCCCGGAACAAATGTGGAAGCATAGGTTGAGATGGTATGGACACGTCATGAGAAGAGGGGTGAAGGAGCTCGTTAGGTCCATTTCAGGAATGCAGGTGGTTGGAAGCACCTGGGGCAGGGGGCCACCTAAGCAGACGTGGAAGCCGGCTGTCCATAAGGATATGGTAGTATGTGGGGTGGACGGGGACCTGGTGGAGATAGGCTGGAGTGAAGGGCTAGACCCCGCAGACCCGACCCTGCCACAGGCGGGATAAGGGTATGATGATGGTGGTGATGATGATGACGACGATATCGGCATGATGCTAAAAGCGTTTACTGGAATATTCCCCTTTCACGTCGCACAGTGGTCCCAAATGGCAAAAACGCGGCCAAAAATTCAAAAATGAAATTTCAATTTGGGGATTTTTGAAAAATGGGATGTCCAGATAGACAATTGGACTATAAAACCTTACTGTGGTGGTCCCAGTCTTCTAGTTCCACCACGATTTGTTATGTGATTTTGTGATTTGAAACTGTGATGAATACAGCTAGATGTAGTAATTAAATATTACTATGTTTTAATGTAGACTTGTGTATAATATAAATAAGTGAATTAACTTTTACTGATGAAATAACATTTGTTAAATTCACATTGAGCAGAGATGAAATTGAGAGTGAAATTTGAGAGCGTCCAATAACAACAACCATTTAGAGGAACTCTACTTTTAGAAATTAAATTCAAAATTTTTTGTTGTATAATCGAATAAGAACATAAAATTCAAATTTGAATATAAAAATTCAAATGAACGAAGAATAACATGTGGCGTCAAATGTTGTGCACATGACGTGTGCAAAATCACAATACTCGTGGCATGACGTGTGTCAGATTACCCCATTACCATTTGAAAGAACATATTGCATATACAAGTATTGATATTACAGTTTAACGTAGACCCTTTTTTGGTCTATGTGTCTCCCTCTCATCATCATCATCATCATCTAACCCTTCTCCCGCCCGAGGCAGGGTCGGGTCTGCAGGTTCTAATCCTCCACTCTTGCCTATCACCCACCAGGTCTCCCTGCACCCTGCATGCCTCCATGTCCGCCAGTACTACCTGTTCCCACTTTCGCTTTGGTCTTCCTCTACCTCTGATGCCCCCAATCAGCTGCTGTCTCACAATGGACCTAATAAGCTCCTCCTCTCCCCTCCTCATCACATGCCCATACCACCTCAACCGATTCTCTCTCATCTTTTCCGCAATGTCCCCCACCCCCAGGCTACCTCTAATGTAATCATTTCTGACCCGGTCGGCTCTAGACACCCCACACATATATCGCAGCATTCGCATCTCCACTACTTGCATTTGCCTTTCATGGTTATTCCTAACTGCCCAGCACTCTGACCCATACAGCATAGCAAGCCTAACAACGGTTCTGTAGACCTTGCCCTTCAACTTTATTGGGATCTGATGGTGACACAGGACCCCCGCCTGTCTCCATTTCAGCCACCCTGCATTAATCCTACTGGTCACATCTGAATCTATTTCCCCATTGCCCTGGAAAACTGATCCTAGATAGCGAAACTCTTGCACTGCTGGAATCTCCTCTCCCCCACAACGAATCTCACCTCCTTGGCCCTTGCCACTAAAATTGAAAGCTAGGTACTCAGTCTTCTTCATGTTCACCTTAAAACCCCCTCCTCCATTGCTGCTTTCATGTCTTGTAGGCCCATTTGTGCATCTGCCTTGGACTCTTCAACCCTTCCCACATCATCTGCAAATACCAGGCACTGGGTGGCCCATTCCCCTACTCCCATCAGCAGCTCTCCATCACCAGAGTGCATAGGTATGGGCTAAGTGCTGACCCTTGGTGCACACCAACCTCTACTTTGAAGCTTGCAGTGTTTCCCCATGCTGTTCTCACCCTAGTGATGGAACCATCATACATATCCTGCACTACCCTAATATGGCCTTCATCCA
Organism: Trigoniulus corallinus; assembly: GCA_013389805.1. Lineage (NCBI taxonomy): Eukaryota > Metazoa > Arthropoda > Diplopoda > Spirobolida > Trigoniulidae > Trigoniulus > Trigoniulus corallinus. Next base: position 19,649,340 of record JAAFCE010007744.1, read on the forward strand.
CACCTTTCTTTCTTAAAACATTCCATACTAACTGTCTGGGAACACTATCATATGCCTTCTCTAGGTCAACGAATATTGCATGAAGGTCCTTCCTTGCAGCTCTATGCTTCTCAATCATCTGTCAGAGAATGAAGATTGGTTCCATGGTGGACCTACCTGGCATAAACCCAAATTGATTTCCCCAGACACTGATTAAGTCTCGTAGGCGACACTCTATGATTCGCTCCCACAGCTTCATAGAATGGCTCATCAGTCCTGGGCGTCAACTCTGCCTTTGAACAGTGGTACTATCCAGCTCTCTTGCCATGCAGAAGGCATCCTGTCGCCCTTTGCTAACTTATTGAAGAGCTTCCCTAGCCATGTAATTCCCATGGGGCCCAAAGTGTGCCAAACATCCATGGGGATCTTATCAGGGCCTACTGCTTTGTGACCTTTCATCTTCTGAAGGGCTCTGACCATTTCTGCCTCACTCACCCTGTCCACAGCCTGTGTTGTGGGTGGGTTTCTGCCTATGACAATTGGTAGTATTCCTCCCACCTTTTGACTACCTCTTCTGGTTGAAAAAGGACCCTACCATTGGTATCCTTGACCGTTATGGCCCTGGTAACATCCTTACTAGTCCAATCCCTGGTTCTGGCCAGTCTAAAAACTGCATTCTCTCCTTCCCTTGTCCCCAATTTTTCATATAAAGCTTCATACTTCTGGTACTTGGCCAGGGCAATGGTCCTCCTGGCGTTTTTCCTTGCCTGAACATATTCTATCTTTGAAACCTGATCCCCTACCTCTCTCCACCTATGGAAAGCCCCCTTCTTTAGTTTGATGGCAGCTTTCACCTCCTCATTCCACCACCAAGTCTGCCTGCCTTGATAAGTGCCTCCTACTCTTCCTAAACCTAACAGTGCCTCCCCACATCTCCTAATTTTCCTAGCAACCCTGTCCCACATGGAATTGGCTGACCCATCCCAATCCCAGTCAATCTGGCTGAGCACCTCCTGCCTGAATTCATCAGCTTTGGTTGGCAACTTCCACCACCTGATAACTGATTCTCCTTTCCAGGTATGCTTCCTGACTCCCCCTTCACTAGTACTTCTGTCATGAGCAGCTTATGGCCACTATCCTTCTGGAAATCCTCACTGGGTAGTGCCCAGCAAACCTTGATCTCAGTCCTGTGCTGTTCCCTAACCATAAAAAAGTCTATTTGTGACATCCCCTGTGGTGATTGGTAAGTGATTAAGTGCTTCTGCTTCTTCTTGAACCATGTATTGGCTAGTACAAGGCCATGCGCTTTTGCTGTCTCTAGGACCTTCGGCCCCTCAGGATTGATCATCCCATACCCCAATCCCCCATGAACTTCCTGATATACCATACCCTCCTTTCCAACATGGGCATTAAAGTCACCCCCAATAATTAAGCACTCATTTCCCATGCCCTGTCTAATTGTGTTGTTTGCTGACTGTACTACCTCATCAAAGTCCCTCCAGAAATCTGCTTTAGTCGTTTCACCCAGGCCTGCTTGGGGTGCATAAGCACTTATGAGGTGGAGCCCTATACGTTTCCACACAACTGTTACTAACATTATTCTACTAACTCTCTTGACTGAAGTGATCCCCTGGTGCAATTCCCTACTTAACGTGATGCCCACCCCATTTCGACCCTCTTCACTACCCGTGTATATGAGTTTGTATCCCTCCCCCATTACCCGTGATTGGTTTCCCTTCCACTTTGTTTCCTGCAGGAAAGCTATGCTAATATGTCTGTGCTTAAGGGTGTCAACTAACTCCCCTGTCTTCCCCGAGAGGGACCCAACATTCCACATCCCCAACCATAGCCTAACCCATTCACTCTGTGCAACGTTTCTGGCTGGGGGCACCCCAGCCAGACGTCTAGAACCCGCAGTGACAGTGACAGGGATACCTGAGGGGGTGCCATCCTACCTCACAGGAGACACTCGATGTTGTCGCCATTGCCATGTGAGCCAAGGTCTCCCACTCACATGACACATCACTGGGTCACACCCTACACCTGAAAAGTTACATGCAGTCCATGGACTGCATGTCAAAGCAGAGAACAAACCAATGGCAAACCCCCAACCAACCAAACAAACCTGTCAAACCAAACACTCTAAACAAACTAGACAAAAACAAACAAAGCAGTTCACCTAGTAAATAATTTCTTAAATAATTAAATTAAATTACACTAAAATCAAATCCAACCTGAATCTAATCAAATTTAAACTAAATCAATTTAACTTCAAACTAAACCAAGTTGTCTATATAAAATGAAAATAGTAGTAAAACCACTAGGTTCTAAAAGTGCATACCAATAAATACTACCCCTAATCCTAGTACAAAAATACTATTAATTAATATTCATAGAGTGAAATAAATAAATATATATATATATATATAAATAAATATTTCAGCTGTGGGCTGTTGTCACCACACTCCGAAGCTAACTAGCGTCTACAGATGCAGACGATACCAGCAATGCACCACAGCACGATGGAAAGCAGAAGTAGCATGGTGGTTAGGTTTAAAAGCCAACCTCACCACAAGCTCCCCCACCGTTTATGGGACTCCTACATGTTCTCCTACAAAAAGATGGCTTCAAATCAGGTGCTTTCTTGAAAAAAGTTTCTCAAGGCAGCCAAAAATTCAGATTACAGAAAGAGCCCACAGACAAGCCGACACGCCCCCTAGTGGTCTATGTGCCTCCCTCTAAACTGCATAAAATCGACTCTGTCTTTAACGTTAAACAACGATTTTTTGAGTTCATCAATTCACATTATTTCAAATGGAGGTAATTTCTGGAAGTTTTGCACTTTATTTTTGTAATATCTCCTGTACAAAGTAAATGCTAAAAAAAGCATGTGTTAATGTCATTAAGCTAATTGAAAAGTTATATATCGTTCAATATTGAGCTGAAATATATATTGGAGCCTTTACATTACAGTATTAGCATTAATGTTGTGAAACAATTGGCTGCTCCAACCTGCTCCTTTTACTGTGCTTGTTAAATATAGTATAAACTGCAAAAATGTCATATTATTTATGTTACAAATAAAGCAGACAAATTTTATAAATCTGAATAGGAAATAACTTATAAATGCATATAATTCAAGGGAGTGGTTAAGCCAGCATTGCTGTATTGATCAGAGTGTTGGGCAGTGAGGAAGACCCACATCAATAGAATGCAAGTAGCCAAGATGCAAGTCCTGAGGTACATGATTGGGGTGTCAAGAGCTGATGGAATTAGGAATGAGCACTACATATTAGAGGTAGCCTGGGGGTGGTGTACATTGCCAACAAAATGAAAGGGAATAGGTTGAAGGGGTATGGGCACATAATGAGGAGAGAGAGGAGAAGGAGCTCATTAGGTCGATTTTAGGAATGCAGGTGGTTGGAAGCACCCAGGACAGGAGGACACCAAAGAAAGTGAAAGCTTACTCAGAGGATGCAACGAAACTACAATATTACTTATACCAGGAACCCTTACACCAACTTAATCTGCTGAGTCTGATGAAAATTCAGATAACGTATTTGATGAGAATTCTTATAATGATTTAAAATTTTTATTTAAAATCCATATTTTTTATGTTAAGCAAAAAATATTTATTTATAAATTTACAAATTTAAATTATATTGACTGATAAAATTTCATTTATGACTTATTGGTTTTAATTCTCAGTAATCACGCCCTCCAATAACCGGTGGACCTTCCAATGTCCACTGCATAGTTCTAATGCATAGACTGCACAGACACTACACTAATGTGATGATTTTTGGGCATTAGCAGTATCCAATTTTGCCGAGCGACCACCCATGTCAGTACTAGCTGGGGTTGCATTGCTTAACTTCAGTGATCAGACGAGAACTGGTGTTTTGAACTGCAATTTGCTGATCCCCAGGCGTCTGGAACTCACAGGAATACTGGCTGGGTTGTCTATGGGGGATGCCTTGTTAAATAAACAGTGCACTCCAATAAACGGCGCAACAAAACAACCTTTTTAAAAAAAACGGCGCGCCGTTTATTAGAATAAGTACCGTATTTTGAATCTGACCCACCATATTGAATGTCATTTTGATGTTTCTCACTTTTTTGCAACATATTCATAATCAGCAAGGTGAAAAACTATGGATACAAACATTTATGCATATGGATACAAACATTTAAACATTTTCATATTTTGGCCAGGTTTTTGGGATTTGGGACCACTGTGCGTCGGTGATAGCATAATCCTGATGTAGTTGATGCTGTTAGCCTTAAGATTGACTAAATTTTTGTCTAGTTACATTTATCTCACCTGTTACTGACCATAAACCAATTAATAATGGCACTATGCCGTGATGGCATAGTGGTTAACACACTCGGCAACTACGCCAGTAATTCTAGGTTTGATACTGGACCATGGTGGGTCGGCTTCTTTCAGGCGAGAAAGAAGCCGTGAGTGTGTCTTCTTTCGGATGAGAAGTAAAACCGAGGTCCCGTGTGGGTGTATGATGGCACTTCCACGTAAAAAAACCCTCTTTACTATGCAACGGGTAGATGAGGCAAAATTTTCAGGTGTAGGAGCTCGCCCCCCCCCCCCTGTCATCGGTAGCTTTCCCCAACGAACACTAGACCGACGATAAATATGTGTAGGGATGCAGCTTTGGCCGGCAACCGGCGAAAAAGCTATGACCAATATATCACCTTGTGTCCATTCAGAGGGACAAATGGGTACCCGACCCTGCCATAGGCGGGAAAAGGGTTAGGAGTTACTTTGTATTCCTATTTCTATACTGCAAGTCCAATCCGTAGTTGGCTAAACCACTGAAGATAGGACACTGTCTAAGGGGCAGGAGAGGACCTATTGCAATTGCTAGCTAGATTTATACTAGGTGATTTTCAATAATTAAAAAATTTTTGGGCGCACTGCGTTTTAAGTGCCACCCCGATCTGCCACTGTCACACCGTCACACAGACCTCAGACTTTTTTACACACACACGTCAGTTTCATATATCACATGCGCAGTGGCATAGCCAGGTTTTAGATCCAGGGGGAGCAGCAAGCATATTAAGAAGGCACCATTTTTCAATCTTACATAGGCGCCATTCTCTGAAAATTTCCTCAGGGGAGTGGCCGCTCCCCCTGCACCCCCCCAGCTATGCCACTGCACATCGGTGTGTTCACACCGAACTGACACCAGTGATACCAATTGATCAGCTGGCAATCAACTTGTAAATCATTCTTAATTTTACAAATTTGCAGCGACTTTAACTTATCAACTCATAGTCAAAAAGAAAATGCCGACAACCTCCTGTTTTCCTTCACTGTCTATCTTCACTGTCACTGTCAACAACTGTGCCATGGAACTTTGGTGTGCCGCAAGATTCCTGAAATGTGCCGTCACCATGAATACCCATGCACAAGCGACGTCAGACAAGTATAGTAGTTCAATAGGGTTCTACCTTCCTAGGAGGGACTGAATGAATCATTTGGCATTAATACTCTATTATAGTTCTGACTACTGGCTAACAATGCTACAGTATGTACTACTATAGTCGTCGCCCTATAACTTGACACATCGGTGGGAGTGAATGGACGAGTCAATTTAAAAGAATAGGGAACCACATTACGGTAATGCAGTGAAGGCCACCGATTGTGATAGCAAGGGGACCTGCTACTTTACCTAATAATGATACACTGATCACTTATAACATTAAAGCATTTAGAAGTAACATATTATTGGGCTCAAATTATATTTTATTAACAGCATTCCTAATAAAAGCAAAATTTATTTAAAAGTCATGAATTGTGCTCTTTCATTTATTTGAATTTAACTGATGAATATACAGTAGGCTAATCTGCATAATTCTAGTGTTTTTACCTGCCATATGTTCTCTGCAGAGAAGAGACAAATTTGGACATTGCATTCAAACCTAGATGGTGGACACTTTGAGGTAGACCCCGGACACTTTGATGTGTGACACTGACATCCCCCACAGACAACCAGCCAATATTCCTGCAGGTTCCAGACGCCTGAGTGGGGCGTCCCAAGTCAGAGCATGTTCAATGGACCTGCGGACCCGACCCTGCCACAGGCGGGATAAGGGTGTGATGATGATGATGATGTTGCACTGTATACAACACCAGCTGTCTTCATCATGAGCACAACAGATCATCATCCTCATCACACCCTTATTCCCGCCTATGGCATGGTCAGGTCTGTTGGTTCTAGCCCTCCACCCCATCTATCTCCCACCAGGTCCCCATCCACCCCGCACACTGCTACATCCTTACAGACCACCTGGTCCCACGTCTGCTTTTGCCTCCCCTGCCCCAGTGTATCAGATCACCTGCATTCCTGAGATGAACCTAACAAGTTCCTCCTCTCCTGTTCTCTTCTCATTACATGTCCATACCACCTCAACCTATTTTCTCTCATCTTTTTGGCAATGTTCACCACTCCCAGGTATAATATACTCATTCCTGATTCTCAAAGCTCTCAACACCCCACTAATGTTTCAAAGAATTTGCATCTCAGTTACTTGTATTCTGTTGAAGTGGCTCTTCCTCACTGCCAAACACTGATCCATCTAGCACAACGTCATGAACACAACAGATCACAAAACTAAATTAGAAAATTCACAACAGGATAAACATACTGGTCACTGTGTTTTGCATGAAGTTGTTGTCGAATGCTTTACAATGTATCTGTATACTACTCGTATGTCCAAAAATACAGTACAAAATTATAAAAGGGGCACAATTCGTGCATAGTATGAGAAGTTAGGGTCCTACCATGGTGACTCAGTAACTCTGCCAGTGGTTCAAGGTTAGATATTGGACTGAGGTGGGTGGGCTTCTTTCGGACGATAATGATGCCCCAAGTGTGCCTTCCTTTCAGATGAGAAGTAAATCCGAGGTCCCGTGTGGTGTATGATGGCCAGTCCACATAAAAGAATCCTCTACTATGCAAAGGGTAGATGAGGCAAAATTCCCAGGTGCAGGAGCTTCCTCTGAAGTCGGTGGAATTCTCCAACGAACAGCATAGAAAAGCACAACCCTTGTGTCAATTCTGATTGGGGACACTCCATTCAGGCGTCTGGAACATGCAGGGATGTTGGCTGGGTTGTCTGTGCGGGATGCTGGTTTCACACGTCAAAGTGTCGGGGGTCTACTTTTTGAGTACCTCAGAGTGCCCACCATCCAGGTCACAATGCAGATGCCCGAATTTTCTGCAGAGCACATATGTGACGTCAATCAATGTGCAATTTCTATCAAAATAACCTTACTGGGTAATGGAAAATGGTCGAGACACTTTGAGGTATGGGTTAAATTACCTCAAAGTGCCCTCCCCGGACACATTGAGGTACCTCAGTACACTTTGAGGTATGACACTAGCCTACCCCACTGTACTAACACCACATTATGCAACCAAAACAGAAATTTTGGCAGGTAAATTAATACTTTGTTGGTTATATATTGCATGGTGCTGTCCCATTGCATAACTCTTAAAACAAGTATTATGTGCCTGCCATACTTTAACTTTTCTGGACAGAAGACTTCCTGCTGGTTTAATGACAATGTAATTAGTAATTAAACTTTGTGATGAGTGATCGACCAAAATTGGCTTTGCGATTGACTTGTTGGCCACCCCTGTTCTATATCATCATGGTTAAAAATGTCCAAATCACCTCCAAAAAAAATTTTAATTCTAGAGCATGTTCAGTGGACCTGCAGTCCTGACCCTGCCACAGTCGGGGTAAGAGTGTGATGATGGTATGATCGTGAAGTGTCATGTACAAGTGCGGAACCTCCTATTGTGTATGCAAATTTCTCACAGACTAAGACTGCTTTGACTGGCTAATACCATGTTCGGTGGATTTTACCAGTGTCTTGGGCCTTATACCGACTATACTTCCAGAACAACCATACAGTATGCATATTTGGCCAATTCTTTTTAATCAAATGCAAACCGAACAACATCAAATCTGGAAATACTCATCATCATTAACCCTTATCCAGCCTGTGGCAGGGCCGGGTCTGCGAGTTCTTATCCTCCACTCACACCAGTTCTAACCCCCACCAGGCTCCCCTCCACTCTGAACGTCTCCATGTCCTGTTGTACCACCTGCTCCAACGTCCGTCTTGGTCTTGCCCTACTCCTGGCGCCAACAATCACCTGCAGTCCCATAATGGAGAGAATAACTTCCTCTTCATCGCATGCCTATACCACCTCAACCTACTTTCTCTAATCTTTTCTGCGATGTTTCCCACCCCCAAGCTACCATTAATGTTTCAGATTCTCTCGGCTTGTGACACCTCACTGATGTAGCGCAACATTCACATCTCCGCCACTTGCATTCTCCTTTCATGGTTCTTCATGACTGCCCAACACTCTGAGTCATACAGTTAGCCTAACGACAGTTCTAAAAACTTTGTTTTTCAATTTATTGGGACCCAATGGTCACCCAGGACTTCACTTGCCTGTGTCCACTTTAACCATTTGTATGGGGAAATACTATAGAGGCAAAATTTATTTTGACAGATCACTAAACGAACTTTTAATTCTGGGACGCAAATCCATGTGGGGCGGAGAGCTGAAAATCCGGGAAGAATGGTCACCCTATCCTAATGACCTCCTCCTTCGCCCTCATTAATGTCCATACCACCTCAACCTACCCTCCCTCATTTTTTCCATGATGTGCACCACCTCCAAGCTACCCAGCATTCACATCTTGGCTACTTGCATTCTGTCAGTATGGTTCTTCCTCGCTGCCCAACACTACACCATATACTATAGCTCAGGGTTGGCGAACCGATGGCACGTAGAGAAATTTTGGTGGCACGTGGCAGGTACATGTACAGGGTAACCTACAGTATATAAAGCTAAACTAATCAGCAACTCCTAACCCTTTTTCCGCCTATGACAGCGTCGGGTACCCATCTTGTCCCTCTGAATGGACACAAGGGCGGTATACTGGACTGCCGGTTGCCGACCAAAGCCGCGATCCCTACCTTTATCGTTGGTCTACTGTTCGTTGGGGCATTTCACCCACCAACACTAGGGGGCGAGCTCCTGCACCTGGAAATTTTTACCTCATTTACCCGTTGCAAAGTAGAGAGGGTTGTTTTACGTGCTAATGCCGTCTTACACTACATGGGACCTCGGTTTTACTTGTCATCCGAAGGAGGCGCACTCAGGGCCTCTGCCCCCTCCCCCAAAAGAAGCCAGCCCGCCTCGGTCCAGTATCGAACTTAGAACTACTGATGCAGTTGTCGAGCATACTGCCAATCAATTGGTGAAATATCAATTTCCTGTAACAAACCTGGAGGTAAGGGTACCTTACTAGATACTGTATTCCTTTTACACACTACTGTATCTGGCACGTTAGTAACTCAAGAACGATAACTTCTTAAATTTTTGGCATGCCAGCAGAAAAAGGTTCGCCACCCCTGTCATAGCTGGTCTAACCACTGCACTGTAAAACTTCGTTTTCAACTTCAATGGGACCCTCCTATCACACATGGCTACACTTGCCTGTCTCCATTTCATCCATCACCCATTGATTCTGGCCCTCCATGGCCACATTGCTTCCGAAATGTCCAAGTAAGGGATTCATAGCAAGGCTACACAGTTGGTAGGGACCTACCTGCATGGTAGGCATCAACATCTTTTTTTAATGCCATCAGAGGAGAATGGATATGCTTTATGTTAATGTGATATAGGACTTGATATTAAATCCTTTGTTGAGAAATTTGCAGATGACAAATGCATTGCAAGAATGGTGGAAAAGGGATTATCTTCCTGTGCAAAACTGTAACAGGACATAAATATTTTTGACTCAGGTAGAAGATGGGTGTTGCCATTAAATCTGTGCAAATGTAGCTTTCTTAAGATAGTCAGGTCTTGGAAGCAATGTAAAGAATATCCAATATTGAATAAACCCTAGAGTCCCAACAAGGGGATCACCAGTGACCCTATACATCTTAAACTGCATCACATCTTTATGTTGAAGTTGACTGGCATGGTGGCACAGAAGCCAGCAGTACAGGCTCCACCCCAGGAAGAGTCATACCCAGGCTGGTTAGACCATCCAACCACCACATACAGGTGGTTAAAAGCACCTGGGTCAGGGGGAGATCAAAGAAAATGTGGGAGTGGGAGCAGGGAGCATGGTAGTGTGAGGGGTGGACAGGGACCTAGTGGGAGATGTGTGGTAGTGGAGGGCTAGAGCCTGCAGACCCAACCCTGCCACAGGCACTGCCAAGACGGGTCATAAAAACAAACCAGTCAATTGTGAAATTTCCATTTCCTGTAACAAACTGGAAGTAAGGGTGCCATACTATATATTTCTTTAACAAACTATCTGGCACGTTAGTACATCAAGAAATCTAACTTAAAATTTTTGGCACACCAGCAGAAATAGGTTCGCCACCCCTGAGCAAGTTAGTTTAATAATATCATCATTTAAGACATCATTCACCAGTTCCTCTATATCATCATGGTTTAAAATGTTCAAATCACTTCCAAAATAAGTTTTAAAATTTAGAGCATGTTCAGTGCAGCCAAGTTGCATTGGAGACACCAGTTAGTGTGAGATCACTGAAGTTAAGCATAGCAAGCCCATGTCAATACCAATTTGGGTGGTTGGTAAAGTACGATGGGTGCTGCAAATTAACCCTCTCCTTCATCCTTTTACCTATCTCCCCATCTCCCACGGGCAGCCTCCTAAGGGTTCGTCCTGTTATGGCTACCTCGCTTACTCCCCATCCCATGAAACTAATCCAGAGAATCCAGAGATATCCAGTGGACTGGCAGTGGACTACAGTTTTCCTGCTACAGTCAGGATAAAAGCACCTGGGGCAGGGGGAGACCAAAGCAAATGTGGGAGTGGAAGCAGGGAGCATGGAGGGGCTCTAACGACCTTGTATTTGAAGGGCCCTAAAACACCAACAAACAACAACAAGGGAGCATGGTAGTGTGTGGGGTGGAGAGGGACCTGGCTGGAGATGCATGGTAGTGGAGGGCTTGAGCCTACAGACCCAACACTGCCACAGGCGAAATAAGGGAAGAATGATGATATTTTATCATACATTTACATTTATGTTTTTACCCTTTAAAGGCTTTGCATAAAGTCAAAGAATATTTCAAAGCATGATATTTAAACAAAATAAATTCTTCTAAATATTTGGCTAAAAATTGTGGGGTTGAGAAAAAAAATTTATTTTGGAAAAGAAGAAGAATTAAGAAGGTCCAATACTTTCTTAAACCTTCAACATTGTCAAACCTTCAAAATTGTCAAACCTTCAAAACCGTCAAACCTTCAAAACCTCTTCAACCCTTCAACTCTCAACTACCTCAACTTTTTCCAACCCCCTTTTTTCCGTTTTGGACTGTCCTATCTTTTCCCTCCCATGTGTCATCTTTCGTGGCAAGCACTATAGTTTAGTCGACTAGTAACTCGCTTGATGGGTGCATAGGGTTAGGTTACAATGTAACTGCCAACCGTTTTCCCACCTATGGCAGAGTCGGTTACCGTCTTGTCGCTCTGAATGGGCACAAGGATGATACAGTGGAACCCACTTATCTCATCCTCCGTTAACTCGACAACCATTTTAAGTCGACGTTTTTGAAGTGGAACCACCAAATTCCCCCTTTGTCCTATTAGTTTCTGATCGCTTATGTCGATGACCCCTAATATCTCAAGCACAAAAAGGGTCAAATTTGCCACTCAACTTTGGTTATGTCGATCCCGGAATCCCCATGACTGCTGGCTTTTGAATACAGTATTAACCTTCCGTCCACAAGGTGGGGGTCTCGGCAGACCCCAGACCTACAAAGTTGTGTCTACACAGGTACCACTTTCTCCAATCTTAACCAACCTTTGAGTACCTGTTCCTTGATGTTTTCTTTACCTATCTAGGGAAGTTGGCAGGTCTCCTAAGTAATTAGCATATTTTATTTCAGGTTTAGCAATGCAACCCAAGTTAGTACCTACATGGTTGGCTGGTCAGAAACACTGGTTACTAAGGCAGAAATGGGAGCAGGATGTCCATAAGGATATGGTAGTGTCTGGTGTGGATGGGGGCCTGGTGGGAGATAGGCAGGAGGAGAGGACTAGACCCTGCAGATCCGACCCTGTCATAGGTGGGATAAGGGTATGGTGATGATGACGTCTTGTCTTCTTGGGGTAATATAGAATTTTTACCACATGTTTCCAAATTATTTTCATTTCTAAAGCTTTATATGGATGGTATTTAATTCAATATCCATAATAATGCCCTTAATCTGAACATTTAAGCCTTGAAAACCAAAGTCTTTTGGGGTCATCACAGACTCCAGCTTGTAGTGTGTGCCAGAAATCATCACCTTGTGGACGGAAAGTTAACCATTAACATCATTGCACCTACAATAGGGGGTGCATGGGAGCAGGTGGTGGAAAGGGACATGGTGGCATGGGAGGGGGACTTGGTGGGAGATAGGCGGGAGTGGAGGACTAGAACCTGCAGACCCGACCCTGCCACAGGCGGGAGAAGGGTGAGAAGATGATGATGACCTACAATAGGGGGTGTTGTAGTTCTCTGCAGATGTGTTGTATGTAGTATAAACGCATGTACATTGCACATTCTCCTTTATTTACCCACACCATTGCCGCCATATTGGTGTTTGGTTATCTCGATCATTGGTTATCCCGATGCTATTTAGCAAACCCCTATGCCATCGACATAACAGGGTTCCACTGTATATCGGTATTGTATTGGACAGTGCTTTTCACAGCCAGCTGCCGATCAAAGATGCAACCCCTACGCTTGTTTATCGTCGGTCTATTGTTCGTTGGGACATTTCATTGACCCCCACGGGGCGAACTCCTACACCTCGAAATTTTACTTCTACCCGTTGCGTAATCAACCCGCCTCGGTGGCACAGTGGGTAGCTTCCTCGTAACTGCGTCAGTAGTTCTAGGTTCGATGATGGAGCGGGAGCAGCTTACAACAAGCCCAGCTAGTGCTAACATGGGTGGCCGCGTAGGACACCCGGGTACTGCTAACACCCAATAATCGTCGCATTAGTGCAATGTCCGTGCAGTCTCTGCACTACAACTATGCAGTGGACGGGACTCTAATGACCGTGTAGTTGAAGAGCCATAAAACATGAACGAAACAAAAACATCGATACTAGATCGAAGTGGGTTCGCTTCTTTCGGGCTCAAGAGCGGCTCCGAATGCGCCTTCTTTCGAATGAGAAGTAAAACCGAGGTCCCGTGTGATGTACGATGCCATTTGCACTTAAAAGAATACTCTCTACTTTGCAAGAAGTAAATGAGGCAATATTTCCAGGTGTAGGAGCTCGACTTCTAGCGTCGGTGGAGTGCCCCAACGAACAGTAGACCAGCGATAAAGGGTTGCAGCGATAGGGGTTGCAGCTTTTGTCTGCAACCGGCTGCGGAAAAACGCTGCCCAATATATCGCAGTTATGTTCATTAAGAGAGACAAGATGGGCACCCGACCCTGCCATAGGCGGGAAAAGGTTTAAGAGTTGCTTTGCTACCCGTTGGACAATAGAGAGGGTTCTTTCACGTGCAGTTGCCATCGTCCGCCACACGGGACCTCGGTTTACTTCTTATCTGAAGGAAGGCGCACTCAGGGCTTCTCTCTCGCCTGAAAGAAGTCAAACCACCTCGGTCCAGTATAGAACCCAGAACCAATGACGCAATTACGACTTGGTCTTGTAACCAAATTTTTTTCACTGCAACGGAGAACACAATGTAGAAAAAATGGCGCATCGCATTTAATCTTGTTTATTTTGCCTACGTTAGTTGTCCTCTTGCACATGATGCAAGGAGGTTCCCAAAGGTTATGGGACTGACTAGTGCTTCTAAATTGCTTGGTTATTCTAATAAGGCAATGGTTGCAAATGCAGTATCAAAGAGACCCTAGCTTACTACAAAGGAGGATTATGATGTCTGGTGCTTTTCTTTGGATGAGAGGTTACAGATTGGGTGTGCACGGGAGTTAGAAAAAGAGAGGAAGAGTTGGTTGGATCCATCGTCAAGTTAAAAAGGTTCGTTTAGGCAATTTACAAATCGCCCCATCCCGAGCACTATCCGGGAGCGGCAAATTGTGTTGGACACACCAGTTCTTATCTGATCACTGAAGCATCACTTGTCTGATCACTGATCTGTCAACGCAACCTGAGCTGGTACTGACTTGGTACATTACTTCGGGCCAGGCTCCTGTTTATGTGCCCGTGGTGCTCTTCCAAATGTTTTGTTGACATCACCATTAGCTCACCACAAGTTTGACTCCAACTCAGCCTACCGGCTGGCTGGGGACTATCGGTTGCAAAGTAGGGTCCAGTTATGTTGGGTAACGGACGTGCGACTGTGGAAGACCAAACATCGCTGTGTGGGGTTGGGTAATAACAAGTGGATGTTTGACTGCTTCAAATAAAAGATATAGTTCATGGTAACCCAAATATGCTGATGATGGAATGACTTCAATATTTATTTCTGTTAACAAATGGAGATTTTGGAGGAAATATTCCATTGAAATTCCTTGAGACATGTGAAAATCTAAAAATTGGAATAAATGACGTCACGCTGGCTGATGCTTTAAAATAGAAGAACATCACCAGCTGATGACGTCAGCAGAAGTAGGCAGATGGAAGTGACTTGCTACACAGCTACTGCACAGACACTACACTAATGCAACGATTTTTGGGTATTAGCAGTATCCAGTCTTCCCAAGCGGTCACCCATGCTAGTACTAGCTGGGGTTGCGCTGCTTAACTTCAGTGATCAGACGAAAACTGGTGTCCAACGCAATTCGCTATTCCCAGAAAGTACCGAATTTGGTCTTTTGGCCCTATACGACTACAGCGGTTTAAAATTTTCCAGGGGAGCAGGGTATTTCGTAGGACACACCAGTTTTCGTATGATCACTGAAATTAAGAAATGTAACCCCAGCTAGTACTAACTTGGGTGGCCGCTTGGGAAAACTGAGTACCGCTGATACCCGTGCATACAGCACTCATTAAAGAATGTGGTTTTTAGCACTTAGAATCTGCAGTATCCCCTGACTTAAAGACCGGCACCATGGTTGCCAACCTCCTGGAGGAAGGAACTATGGCATTCCCAAAAGATTTTTTTCAGGGGACTAATATAATGAAGTAGGGGGATAGGAAAATTGGCACGGGAAGGGGAGGAAAGCCGGGGAGCGGCGAATTTCATTGGACACACCAGTTCTCGTCTGATCACTGAAGTTAAGCAACGCAGGCCCAGTTAGTACTGACATCAGTGGTCGCTCGGGAAAGCTGGGTACTGCTAATACCCAATAATCGTCGCATTAGTATAGTGTCTGTGCAGAATATGCATTAGAACTATACAGTGGACGGGTCTCTAATGACCTCGTAGTTGACGGGACCTTAAACTCCAACAAACAACCAAACAACTGAAGTTAAGCAGCGCAACCCCAGCTAGTACTGACATGGGTGGCCGCTTGGGAAAACTGGGTACCGCAAATACCCAAAAATCGTTGCATTGGTGTAGTGTTTGTGCACTCTTTGCATCAGAACTAAGCTATGGATGGGGCTCTAATGACCTTTGTAGTTGAAGGGCCCTAAAACACGAACAACAAATACAAAAGCTGGCAACATGAAAGCAGCTTCTATGGAAACAGTATGCCAGTAGATCTTCAATGCTTGGCAATCATTACACTGTAAAACAAGCTGAAAATATGTGACATGCCTTTCAGTGCTTCTATAGCAGATTTTCATGCTGAATTCAAATCTGCAAACAGACTTCGTCCATCACCTAAGATTGCAAAGATATTTCGAAATATAGAAATTTAACTGTTAGGCTTTGTGTGCATTCATTTTCTGTCTGGTATAAATGTTGAGGTTGATTCCATTTAAGAAAAGGAAAAGATGTGTCAGTAAACATTCAGACAGATTGATGTGCTGGCACTGAGGTCACTAGGTGGTGTGGGGGTACAGGCTGCATTGGGTGCCACCAATCACACCATGGTGCAGGAGCGGTGAGTTGCGTTGGACACACCAGTTCTCGTCTGATCACTGAAGTTAAGCAACGCAGGCCCAGTTAGTACTGACATGGGTGGTCGCTCGGGAAAGGTGGGTACTGCTAATACCCAATAATCGTCGCATTAGTGTAGTGTCTGTGCAGTATATGCATGAGAACTATGCAGTGGACGGGTCTCTAATGACGTTGTAGTTGACGGGACCTTAAACACCCACAAACGAACACCATGGCGACATATAGACACCACAATGGGTCACACCAAACCTAGGGATGCCTCTGGTTGTGGGTACCCCTGTTATCCTTCATAGATTCAGTCATTTGTGTGATATGGCATCAAGAGGTTTATGACATCACCAGATTTGTATCAGATGTGTGACATTTGAGATATGAGAGTGGGATAGTTGAGGCTGGAAACATTACTATGTGAAGAATTGGCATGTCAGAGATGAATCCATGAGCTGCTGGTGCAATGCAACAAAATCCTTATGCTAACTCTTTGCATAAAATTGGGATTAATGAAAATGGCTGTTACATGCTCAGTGATAGTGAAAAATATGCATGGGTAGGGTTTAAGTCAGTGGTAGGCAACTTCCTTGGCATTAAGAAATAAGCAAATTATGTGCATCTTGTGGAGCAGTGCACTGATGCAACATGTCCCTCAAAATTCATCTTCTTGATCCACACCTTGCATTCTTTCCTGAGAACATAGGTGCAGTCAGTGATGAGCATGGTGAATGGTTTCACCAAGGCATTGCAGTGATTGAGTCACGTTACCAGGGTCTATGTAGTGTAGCAATGCTCCCAGACTACTGCTGGACACTTCCTTGAGACGTTCCAGAGCTAAACATAGATGACAGTGAATGGCCAAAGGCGTGTATCTCACAGCATTTGTCATTTCATGAGACTGTTGCTGTTGGAGTGCAATGGACCTCTGGTTAGATCCCTGGCTGGGCATAAGGGAAGAAGGGATAATTCATATTAGTTAAAGGAAATAAGGGCACAAAGAGAATTATACTTCTGGTCTTTTTTTTCCGCAAGACCATTCATCAATGGAATACCCTTGTGGAGGATAAAGTGGAGGGCTTACTGAAGGGGAAGGCCGCCATTGCAAGTATTGTAGGGGTACACAACAACTGTAGTTTAGGGTTTTAAGGGTTTTACAGAATCCTATGTAGCAATGAGAGTTAGTCTCTCCATTGAAAAATTGGCAATAGAGGCTGCTTGCAGTGAATTAGAATAAAAATAGTGACAAATGGAGAATAGTAACAAAACCCCCAAAATTAAACATTGCTATATCTCAAGAACGGTAGGTGCTAGACAATCCTCATTATGAAATCCTTTAAATGTTGTAGAATTGGTTTAGCAACAGATAGATCAGAAGATTCTCAAACAGCTTGTTTTCAGGAATAAATGTGCGTTGGAACAGTGATGTCATGGAACATCCATGTCATAAATGTGTGTTGGAACAGAAATGCTAGCTGAAAAGAATGCCAAATTGGTTAATACCCTTGATTGATTATTGATTGATTGATTAGTTTGTGGGTTGGGGTGTAAGCCAGGCAGCCATAACAGGTCAACCCCTTAGGAGGCTGCCCGCGGGAGACGAGGAGGTAGGTGAAAGGACGAGGAAGAGGGTTAATTTGCAGCACCCAACGTTCTTTACCAACCACCTAAGTTGGTATTGACGTGGGTGTGCGCTGCTTAACTTCAGTGATCTAACGGGAACTGGTGTGTCCAACGCAACTTGGCCGCACTCCAACGCAACTTGGCCGCACTTGAAAATTGTATTGAAAACATTGTTAGTGGTATCAGTGATGTAGATTTGGACGATAATGCGCTTCATTTGTCCATTACTGACAACGTGGAGTCAGATGATGAAGTATGCGAATTTGAATTGTAACAATCAAATTTTATTCCATTCTTGGGTTAAATTATGTCGATGCCATTTATAAATGAAAAAAAAATAATAAACAGTGCTCTCCAATAAACGGCGCAACACAAAAGCCTTAAAAAAAAAAAAAAAAAAAAAAAAAAAGGCGCGCCGTTTATTAGAATAAATACGGTATATGAGAGTTAAAATTAATAAAATATAAATCTAAAAATGTGCCAAGAATACCTTGGAATAATATAAACATCAAAGTTTTATATTATAGCTACATTATTATCAACGCAGCAATTATTATAGCTACATTAAAATCGTAATCAATTTTTGCTTTTGCATCCGCCTCGACAACAACAGATCAAACTGATAATGCATGAAAATTAAAATCATGTTGGACGTGGATGAATAGGACTTTTGGAGTCACCAACATGCACGAAAAAATATCTTTGTCGAGAACGGCGACTAGCTTCAACACCAATTCAGGACAATCAATATCGTTATTCCACAAGCGTTGGAGCCATAAAATTCCGGAGTATGTATGTAATGAATTTCAGAAATGGTAATGGGTTCTATGCAGACCCATCCTGCCTAACATTGTCATTACAAGACTTCCCCAAATGCAATGCCCTATCGCGCAGCGTTGATAATTTCACCAGGTGGGACTCGTAATATGATATTGTTGATGAGTACCGTAGTAATAATATTATTATTATTACGTACAATCAGTACACACAAAGGCACACAGATATCAAGAAACCGATTAACTTAGACTCCTCAGCAAATAGTCACACAGTATTTTCTTAAAATGGCGACTTGTTAACATTTAAATTCGGAACAGCAGAAGACTCGAGAGCGAACCTCATAAGGAAGGGTGTTCCACGAGTCAAAATAGTTGAATGGGAAATATTTACGGCGAACATCTCCAGGTGACAAGGGGAAGACAAATCGAAACCGTTGGGTCCGTCTCACTGTGATTGCAGCTCGGAAGAAGGCAGAGACATAGTTGCAGGGGTTACTTGAGAGATGCAGTGCATTGGCCAGCATGGCTAGATTGGAGAAATTGAGAAAAGTTAAAGTAGGGAAGGAGATTGAATTTGACGCACCAAGGGGTCATCCTGATTCCTTGAGGGATACAGAGCGCCATTCTCAGGACCCAGGTATAGGCTCTACGAAGCTTAGCTGATGACGTTAGGGAGAGACTTCCCAGAAAAGGGGCTGAATAAAGAATAAGGGTTGTGCAAAATGCCGCTGTTGTGCAAAATGCCCCTGTTGTGCAAAATGCTTCATCGCGCATTGGGTCCTTTAAACTGCTGGGACCTCAACAATCAATGTTAGCCCCATGTTTGCCAAACTAGTCTGGATGGATAGGCCAACATGAAACCGCTTGTAGTTAACAGCTGGGGTAGAGGCAGGCCCAAAGCAAACGCAGCAGCTGGCGGTTCCTTGAGTCAGTTTCCTGTCGAAACAGATGTTTCCGGTTTCGTTTGGCTGATAACTGAACTGTTGGTTGGCAATCAACTTGTAGGTGTCACTAGTTTTCCACGTTTTCAGCTATTTAGGCTGCCAAATGTTGGCTGCTGATGTTACTGCTGCTGTTGATGCTGCTGGTGTTGTTGTTGCTGCTGCTGTTGTTGCTGTTGCTGCTGTTGTTGCAGCGATTGTTGCTGCTGTTGCTAGAGTTCATTAGGTTGCTTGCTAGGGGTATGCAGTGCTAGTACTGCATACCTTGGGCATAGAGTGTGGGTGGCGATTTGTCAGGTGAGTGTGAGATCTCCACTCACTTGGCAATGCTTCAAAAATTAATGAGTGTCTCCTGTGGGGTTGGATGGCAACCCCCCACAGGTAGCCCTGCCACTATTACTGCAGGTTCTCAACGTCTGACTGGGGTGCCCCCAGTCAGAGGTGTCACACCAAATAAGGGGGCTAGACTGAGACTAGGGACATGGAATATGGGGACCCTCTCTGGGAAAACTGGGGAAATAGTCACAACCCTAAAGCATAGGAAGATCAGCATTGCATTCCTCCAGGAGACGAAGTGGAAGGGTAATATGAATATGAATATGTAATCCTTTGTGACGGATACCTTGCTGGCGAGATCTTTTCATGCTAGACCCATATGCCCAGATCTCCACCAGCACCCCAGCAACACCTTTGCCTTTCGCACCCATTCCAGCCGCTCCACCCCAGAACCCACCACCCCCAGAACCTCTTCCAATGTGGGGGTTCCCCAACCCCTTCTGCAGTGATCCAGTGCTGGGCAGACCAGTATCACATGCCTGACGTCCTCCACCTGATCCCTGCACAATCTACAGCCCTCCTCTCCACCTGTGATCTTTGCCATCCTCTGTTTCGTCTCCAGTGACCCAGCTCTTGCCCAAAACAGAAGTGAGCTCTCCCACGTATTGTCGTAGATTACCTCCCTCTCTATGTTAAGCTTGTTCCCATACACCCTCAGCGTTTTCTTTGCAGCCCTTCCCTCCATACTCTGTCGCCACTGCCCTAACCCCCATTCCTTCACTTTGTCCTGTACGAGTCTTTGCAGCGTTACTGCCCCCTCCTTGCCCTCCCTGGGGTGCAGTGTTATGCCTATCTTCTTTGACATCCTGTTTACCCTCCTCTCCCAGTTGGTAGATACCCTCATGTTGTTTACCCATGCATTTACCTGCCATACTGGATTTTCCTTCTCTAGTCCCCATATCCTGCATAGGTATACCAACTTACTAATCATTTCCCTCTGTTCAAATGTAGACCACTCCATGTCTCCCTGTATTGCCTCCACTGCTGTAAACCTATTTCCCCCTAAGGCCATCCTACCTAACCTTCTCTGGGCTATTTCCATACAGTCCATTACCTTTTTACTAATGCATAGGACCTCATTTCCATATGTTAACCCTGGTACTGCTACCGCTTTCCATAGGCCCCTAACCAATTCATACATTGAGAATGAATCGAATGCTAGTTTCCTTATTAATCCTTCTCTGGTTTTCAGCTTACAAACGATGTTTTCTTCCATTGCTTTCAGGTATCCCCTATCATTTTTAAGTTTAACCCCCAAGTATGTAACCTCTGACACTACCTCTATCTCCCTCTCCCCAAGCTTGATTGGTATCTGATTGCTAGGCAGCACATTATCCTCTCCTATGAACATCAGCTTTGTTTTGTCCTGACCAAACTCTAACTGAAAATCCCTACTGTACTGTTCACAGATATCCAGTTCTTCCTGGAGTTCTCCCTCTGTCTCTGTCAGCAGCACTATATCATCACATTGGAAGATGGCAGGCAACTTGATACTGTAGCGAAGGCTTTTTTATAAGTTGTAGAAAATTTGAATAAAGATGTTTATATTCCAGTTCTATTGTAATTATGATTTTTGTTTTTTGTTGTATTCCATTAAATCCGACACTAATATCTTAGTGGCATTTTTAATGGAAGAAAGATTCAAATGGATATCCAGAAAAGTAGAGTGAACATTATTTCACTTTAATATTCTTGAACAGTTGAATATTTAAATCAATTAAAATAGCGTAACTAATATACAATATCACAAATGATGATAATTAACTTGATAAAGATTATAACTTATAATGAAAATCGTTAAGTTTTGGGAGACTCTGAAATATATGACTGTATGCTTGAAGATCTGACTTGGAACTGTTTTCTTTTAAATTTTGAATTAAATAACGAGATTTTTATGGAATGAACAGAAATGTTATTGTTTCTGTTGTTCTTTTTTTTGTATTTTAAAGTGTCATTCTAAAAAATAGGGTGCACGTGCTGAAGAACACGTGTGATTAATTTGAAATAATGACATCCAAATATCTTTTGGAATATGTGTTAGTAATGTTGGAGAGGGTGTCTCCAAAGTATTGTCACGACATACTGAAAATGGGTACAGCAAGTAAGATGTAAGTAGCGATGGAGTAGTGAGTCTCCACAATACCATCCCCCAGAGAAAACCCCAGCCCTCTATCTTGAAGCCTAATCCCCAGTTCATTGATGTACACTAGGAACAGAATTGGTGATAATGGACAGCCCTGTCGCAACCCCTTGTCCACACCTATCTGTCCTGTAGGTCAAGGTCCCTGGGGCAGGGATGCAAGCTGATCTATGCAGGTAGTGAAGAGGGACGAAATGGGGTGGGAATTATATTAAGTAGGGATTTGCAGCAGGGGATCACTTCAGTTAGGAGAGTCAGCAGTAGGCTGATGTTAGTTACTGTTGTCTGGCAGGGTATAGGGCTCCACCTCATAAGTGTGTATGCCCCCAAGCAGGCCTGGGTGACACCATAAAAACAGCTTTTTGGGATGATTTTGATGAGGTGGTGCAGCCAGTAGACAGCACAATGAGACAGGGCAGGGGTAATGAGCGACTGATTATTGGGGTGACTTCAATGAACACGTGGGTAATGAGGGACTGGGGTATGAGGATGTTCATGGGGGATGTGGGTATGGGGTGATCAACCTAGAGGGGCAGAAGGTCCTTGACACAGCAAGAGCACATGGCCTTGCATTAGCCAATACATGGTTCAAGAAGAGGGAGAAGCACCTAGTTACTTTCCAGTCACCACAGGGGAGGTCCCAAATAGACTTTTTCATGGTTAGGAAGCAGCGCAGGGCAGAGATCTGAGACTGCTGGGCACTACCCAGTGAGGATTTCCAGAAGGAAAGTGGCCATAAGCTGCTCATGATAGACTTATTAATTAAGGGGACAGGGAAGCAACATACCTGGAAGGAAGAATCAGTTGTTAGGTGGTGGAAATTGCCCACCAAGGCAGATGAATTCCGACAGGAGGTTCTTAGACAGGTTGACTGGGACTGGGATGGGTCAGCCAGTGCCATGTGGGACAGGGTTGCTAGGAAGATTAGGAGATGTGGTGAGGCACTGTTAGGTATGGGTAGAGTAGGAGGAACATATCAGGGTAGGCAGACATGGTGGTGGAATGAGGAGGTGGAAGCCACCATCAAACTAAAGAAGGTAGCTTTTTTTTTCATAGATGGAGGGAATTAGGGGATCAGGTTTCCAAGACAGACTATGTTCAGACAAAGAAAAATGCCAGGAGGACGATTGCACTGGCCAAGTATGAGAAGTATGAGGCCTTATATGAAAAGTTGAGGACAAGGGAAGGAGAGAATGCAGTTTTTAGACTGGCCAAGACCAGGGATAGAACTAGCAAGGATGTTACCAGGGCTATAACAGTCAAGGATACAAATGGCAGGGTACTATTCCAACCAGCTGAGGTAATTAAAAGGTGGGAGGAATACTACCACAGCCTCCCAAACACAGCTACCTGCTCAACAGTCACAGACAGCCCAACCACCACCCAGGCAGTGGACAAGGTTAGTGAGGATGAAATAGTTGCAGCCCTTCAAAAAATTAAAGGTCGTAAAGCAGTAGGCCCAGATAAGATCCCCATTGATGTTTGGCACACCTAGGGGACTACAGCCATTACATAGTTAGGGAAGCTTTTTAATAAGCTAGCAAATGGGGACAGGATGCCATCTGCATGGAGAGAAAGTTGAATAGTTCCACTGTTCAAGAGCAAAGGTGATGCCCAGGACTGTGGAAACTATAGAGGCATAAAGCTAATAAGCCATACTATGAAGCTGTGGGAGCGAGTAATAGAATGTCGCCTCAGAGACAAAACTCAAGTCCGGGGGAACCAATTTGGGTTTATGCCAGGTAGGTACACCATTGAACCAATCTTTATTCTGTGCCAGATGATAGAGAAACATACAGCAGCAAGGAAGGACCTCCATGCAGTATTCGTTGACCTGGAGAAGGCATATGATAGTGTCTCTAGACAGGTGCTATGGAGCGTTTTAAGGAAGAAGGGGGTTGATGAAGGCCATATTAGGATAGTGCAGGATATGTACGAGGGTGCCATTACTAGGGTTAGGACAGCGTGGGGAAACACTGCAGGCTTCAATGTGCAGGTTGGTGTGCATCAAGGGTCAGTACTTAGTCCATATCTATTCACTCTGGTAATGGATGAGCTGCTGACGGGGATAGGGGAATGGGCCCCTCAGTGCCTAGTATTCGCTGATGACGTGGGAAAGCTTGAGGGGTCCAAGGAGGATGCACAAAAGGGCCTACAGGACATTAAGACAGCAATGGAAAGAGGGGGTCTCAAAGTAAACACAAATAAGACAGAGTACCTAGCTTTCAATTTTAGCAGCCAGGGGCAAGGTGGTGAGATCCGTTGTGAGGGTGAGGGTATACCAGTGGTGCCACAGTTTCGTTACTTTGGATCAGTTTTCCAGAGCAATGGGGAGATAGACTCAGACGTGACCAATAGGATTAATGCAGGATGGCTGAAGTGGAGGCAGGTTAGTGGAGTCCTGTGCAACCGCCAGGTTCCAATAAAGTTGAAAGGCAAAGTTTACAGAACAGTCGTCAGGCCCGCCATGCTGTATGGCTCAGAGTGTTGGGAAGCTAGGAAGAACCATGAAAGGAGAATGCAAGTGGCTGAGATGCAAATGCTGCGTTACATGACAGGGGACCTGCCAGCAAGAAGCCACATTGAG
This sequence comes from Trigoniulus corallinus, assembly GCA_013389805.1. NCBI lineage: Eukaryota > Metazoa > Arthropoda > Diplopoda > Spirobolida > Trigoniulidae > Trigoniulus > Trigoniulus corallinus. The sequence continues at coordinate 19,673,772 of JAAFCE010007744.1, forward strand.
CATCAGCCAGAAGATGGTACTGTTCCAGATACCACACCAGGCGCCAGTTAACCATGCATCAGTGCCAGGCAAAAAGACAAATTTCCGCCCCTTAAGAATGTATTAATATAAACGTACTTATTGAAAAAGGTTCTATTAAGGCGCTGAGCACTAACATGGTACCATTTGTTACATTACTTTGGGATAGTCGTTACGTGCCCATGGGGCTCCTCCAACTGTTTCATGATAATGCCATTGGCTTTCCAAATGTAAGGCCCAGTATACACTTCCTAGTTTTACTCATGAAGCACCACTGCATCATTTTAATTATGGCATGGGATGCATTAGTTTTAATGAGAGAGTGCACACATATCTGTGGCGTTGCTGCAGCTCCATTGTCGGAGTTGCATCTGAAAATGCCTACAGATCACTACAGAACTGGAATGGCGCAAGACACGCCCATCTGACCACATAGTACCTCTTGGCCTATTGAGGGCTGCACACATCCATTGATAGCATAAGTGTGGTTTCTTTGTTTTGCAATTTCATAGGCAAAAAGTTCACATATTCAGTAATTAGCATCAATTATTTACACTTGCCCAATGTGTACTGGTGACATTTCACTGCATGTGTGTGCATTACTGCATTGGATTGTTGTGACATTGCTGCAGGACCCTCATGAGTAAAAATCAAATGTGTCCACTGAGCCTAAGAATCGATTTCTGACACTGGCACACCAGGCATATAGGCCTACCATGTATAGGTTATAAAGTGTGGTCCAGCTATGTTGGTGAATGGACGTGTTACCATGGCAGACCTAACACTACTCTAGGTTTAGTAATACCTTACTCCTAGAGGATATCTGCAAGTTGATGGTTACCTGCTTAAATTAAAAGCTATAGTACATATCATCATCATCATCATCATACCCTTATCCCGCCTGTGGTGGGTTCGGGTCTGCGGGTTCTAGCCTTCCACTCCCGTCTATTTCCCACCATGTCCCTGTCCACCCCACGCACACTTCCATGTCCTTGTGGACCACATGCTCCCATGTCTGCTTTGGTCTCCCACTACCTCGGGTGCTACCAACCACCTGCATTCCTGAGATACACCTGACTAGCTCCTCTTCCCCTCTTCTAATGACGTGCCCATACCACCTCAGCCTATTCTCCCTCATTTTTTTGGCAATGTCCACTACCTGCAAACGACCTCTAATATGCATATTCCTGATTCTATCAGCTCTAGACACGCCACTCATATATCGCAGCATATGCATCTCGGCTACCTGCATTCTATTCACGTGGCTCTTCCTCACTGCCCAGCACTCTGATCCATAGAGCATAGCTGGCCTAACCACTGCTCTGTAGAACTTCCCTTTCAACTTGATTGGGACCCTCCTACCACACAGGACGCCGCTTGCCTGTCTCCATTTCAGCCACCCCCATTGATTCTATGAGTCACATCCGAGTCTATCTCCCCATTGCTTTGGAATGTGGATCCTAAGTACTTTACCTCTTGCACCTTTTTCACCAGTTCACCCCTCGAGTGCACGTCACCGCCACTTCCCTGTCCTTCCCAATTGAAAGCTAAATACTCTGTCTTCTTCATGTTAATCTTTAGCCCTCCCTTTTCTATTGCTTCTCTGACATCGTTTAGTCCCTTCTCTATCTGTTCTCTGCAGTAACTAACTTTTCCAATATCGTCGGCAAATGCCAGGCACTGAGGGGCCAAATCTCCCACCCCTGTAAGCAGTTCGTCCAAAACCAGGAAGAAAAGGTATGGACTAAGTGCAGGACCTTGATGCACACCAGCTGTCACTGGGAAGCCCCCTGTATTCCCCCATGGTGTCCTTACCCTGGCTGTGGAGCCATCATACATATCCTGGATTATTCTAATGAATCCCTCTTCAACCCCCCTTTTTCGTAATACTTCCCAAACTACCTGTCACTGGACACTGTCAAAGGCCTTCTCCAGATCAATAAAGACGGCATGGAGGTCTTTCTTTGCTGCCCTATACTTTTCTACCATCTGCCTTAGAATGAAAATTGGCTCCATTGTGGACCTACCTGGCATAAACCCAAATAAAAGATATAGTACATAGTAAGCAAAATATTCAGGGGGTAGCAATGCTGCAATTGCTCCACCCTCAGTGCCTCAATGGGGGGGGGGGGCATATTTCAATTGATGCATGATTCAACTTTGCAATTCATGCAGTATTTTTGCATTTCCTATTCCAATTTCTATACTGCCAGTCCAATCTCCAGTTTGGTAAACCACTGAAGACAGATTGACTGAGACTCGTTGAACCACTGAAGTCTCTTGATTGCATTTACCTGATTCACAAAAGGTTTGGCAATAGCTGCTTTACCATGAATGTCTAATTTATGAAATTCCTGTCACACTGTTTTAGTTTAAACTGATTTCTAGATGTAAATTAAGCACAATGGAGACTTTTGTGGCAGTGGTCTTCTTATTTGAGGTCACAATCCTCTTCAATGCCCTTCTGTCTCTATCATTGAGTTTTGTTGTTCTTTCACTACTGTTCTTAGCAGACTACGATTTTCCATGTTTGTAAGCAGTCATTACCCTTGATACAATGCATCACTGATTCTCAACCATTTTTCATCATGGTACACTTTTAATAATTTAAAAATTTGGTGGCACACTAACAATGACACATTTTATAGCACATGTATACTGTAAGCGAGTGGTTCTCAAAGCATGTTCTGTGGAACACTGGTGTTCCGTGAAACCACTTCAAGTGTTCCACAAAAAAAATTTAATGCACAAAAAATGGTGTTTGAAAAAATCGATACAATTTAAAATAATGTTTGAATGGCATTGTAATCCACAAACGCAAATGACATAGTTGTTCGTTTTATAGTTACGTATACAAAGTGGTAGTAAGTACCAAGGTAGTTGGGAGGTATTGCAAAAAAGGGGGGTGGAAGAAGGGTTTATTTGAATATTCCAGGTTAGGTATGATGGCTCCATAGCCAGGGTAAGGACCCCTTGGGGGAATACTGGGGGTTTTTCAGTAAGAGTTAGGATGTAGCAAGGTTCAGCACTTAACCAATACCTTTTAATTCTGGTATTGGAAGAACTGCTGACAGGAGTAGGAGTATAGGCTCCCTAGTGCTTGGCATTTGCCGACAATATAGGAAAACTTGGTAACTGCAGAGAACAGATAGAGAAGGGACTAAACGATATTAGAGGAGTGATAGAAAAGGAAGGCTAACGATAAACATGAAGACAGAGTATTTAGCTTTCAATTGGGAAGGGCAATAAAATAACAATGACGTATGGCAAGAGGTAAAGTACTTAAGATCAACGTTACAAAGCAATGGAGAGATAGACTCTGATGGAGGAGGGGTGGCTGAAGTGGCGGCAGGCAAGCGGAGTCCTGTGTGATAGGAGGATCCCAATCTAGTTGAAAGGGAAGTTCTGCAGGACAGTGTTTAGACCAGCTATGCCATGTGGATCAGAGTGCTGGGGAGTGAGGAAGAGCTACATAAATAGAATGCAAGTAGCTGAGATGCAAATGCTGTGGCACATGTGTGGCGTGTCGAGAGCTGATGAAATTAGGAATGAGCATATTAGAGGTAGCCTGGGGTGGTGGACATCGCCGAAAAAATGAGGTAGAATAGGCTGAGATGTTATGGACACCTCACGCGAAGAGGGGAAGAGGAGCTCATCAGGTTAATTCCAGGAATGCAGGTAGTCATAGCACCAGGGGCAGGAGAGACCAAAGCAGATGTGGGAACAGGTTGTCCATAAGGATATGGAGAGTGTGTGGGGTGAGTGGACGGGAGAGATAGACGGGAGTGGAGGGCTAGAACCCACAGACCCGACCCTGCCATAGGCGGGATAAGGGTATGATGATGATGTAGTTAAGTACCATGTGTAGAAAGTGTTCAACCTGCTTTAAAGTTTATGTTGAATTTTAAATGTTCCGTGTAGTAAAATGTCACAGTTTAGTGTTCCCTGACTACAAAAAGATTGAGAACCACTGCTGTCAGCTGTAACCTAACCCTATGCAAAAACTTGCCTCAGTGGTACAGTGGGTAGCACGCTTGGTAAATACATCAGCAGATTTTGGTTCAATACTTGACCAAGGTGGGTTGGGTTTTTTGGGCAAGAGAGAAGCCCTGAGTGCACCTTCTTTCAGATGAGAAGTAAAACCAAGGTCCTGTGTGGTGTACAATGGCATCTGCACATGAAAGAACCCTCTCTATTAAGGAACGGATATATGAAGTGAAATTTGCAGGTATAGAAGCTAACCCCCTGGCTTTGGGAGAATGTCCCAATGAACAGTAGAAAGACGATAAATAGCATAGGGGTTGCAGCTTTTTTTGCAACTGGCTGTGGGAAAACAATGTCCAATATATCGCCCTTGTGTCCACTAAAAGGGTCAAGATGGGTACATGACCCTGCCATAGGTGGGAAGAGGTTACTTGTAACCCAGCCCTATGCCAACATCAAGCAGGTGACTAGTAGACTAAACTACTACATAGCTTTGTTAGGCAGTAGTGAGAAGTGTAATATTCATGCCCATTGGTTTAGCCAGTTCCTCCTGGAAGGCAGAACCCATTGAACTACCGCTAGCAGACTTGCAACTGTTATCACAGATGCACCAACAACTTGCCCTGTTTGAAAAGTCCCACATGATGACCAACAACAAGTAATCCACAACTATCACAGATGTACTAGTGGCTCAGACCACATCCATCATCATCATCATCACACTCCCGTCTATCTCCCACCAGGTCACCATCCACCCCACACACCGCCATATCCTTTCAGACAACCTGCTCCCACGTCAGCTTCGGTCTCCCCCTGCCCCAGGTACTACCAACCACCTGCAAACCTGGTATAGCACTAACTAGGTCCTCGTCCACTCTTCTCATCACGTGTCCATACCATCTCAGTCTATTCTCCCTCATCTTTTTGGCGATGTCCACCACCCCCAGGCTTCCTCTGACATACTTGTTCCTAATTCTATCAGCTCTCAATACACCACTCATATAACGCAGCATTTGCATCTCGGCAACTTGCATTCTATGGACGTGGCTCTTCCTCACTGCCCAACACTCGGACCAGTATAGCATAGCTGGTCTAACCACTGCCCTATAGAACCTTCCTTTCAACTTGATTGGGACCCTCCTATCACAAAAGACCCCACTTGCCTGTCTCCACTTCAGCCACCCCCCATTGATTCTCTGGGTCACATCAGCATCTATCTCCCCATTGCTTTGGAAAGTAGATCCTAAGTACCTTACCTCTTGCCCCTTTTTCACCAGTTTGCCCCTTGAATGGACGTCACCGTTTGTTGCCTGTCCTTCCCAATTGAAAGCTAAGTACTCTGTCTTCTTCATGTTTATCTTTAGCCCTCTCTTTTCTATCGATCCTCTAATGTAGTTTAGTCCCTTCTCTATCTGTTCTCTGCTGTCACCGACTTTTCCGATGTCGTCAGCAAATACTAAGCTCTGAGCGGTCCATTCGCCTACTCCCGTCAGCAGTTCATCCAAGACCAGGATGATAAGGTAGGGACTAAGGGGCTGAACCTTGGTGCACCCCAACTTTCACTGGGAAGCTCCCAGTATACCCCCAAGGTGTCCTTACCCTGGCTTTGGAGCCTTCATACATATCCTGGAGTAATCGGATAAGCCCTTCTTCTACCCCCCTTTTCTGAAGTACCTCCCAAACGACCTGCCTTGGGACACTATCATAGGCCTTCTCCAGGTCGATAAAGATGGCATGGAGAGCATACTTCTCTATCATCTGCCTCAGAATGAAGATTGGCTCCATGGCATGAATCCAAACTGATTACCCCGGATGCTGGTTCTATCCCTGAGGCGACATTCCATCACTCTCTCCCAGAGTTTCATAGAGTGGCTAATAAGCTTTATACCTCTATAGTAACTGCAGTCTTGGACATCCCCTTTGCCCTTGAAGAGTAGCACTATCCAACTCTCCCGCCATTCTGATGGCATTCTATCCCCACTTGCTATCCCACTCACTCGCTTGATTTTGATTATCACATAGGTGGAGTTAGGGTTGATAGGGTTGTAACCTATAAACATCTGGGTATTGTCTTAAATAGTGAGGGTAATTGGAAGGATCACGTTGGTAAAGTGATTGGGAGGGCCGGGCAATTCCTCCGTCTGATTAATAGGGTCCTTAGAGATAGCACAAAAGAGGTAAAGGAAACAGCATATATATCTATGGTATGCCCAATTTTGGAGTATGGCAGTCCAATTTGGTTCCCCTTCAGGCAGGACTTATCTTGGGAGGTTGAAAGGATCCAAAGGAGGACAGCAAGAATAGTACTAAATAGGTTTTCTCACACAGAGAGTGTATTTGCCATGATTAAGGAACTAAGGTGGGATACATTAAGCCAGAGGCGTATATCTCACAGCATTAGCCTTTTTATAAGACTGCTGCTGCTAGGATGTAATGGACCATTGGCTGGAAGTGTGTCCCCAGCTGAGTATAAAGGCAGAAAGGATCATCCATATAAATTGAAAGAGGTTAGGGCACAGACAGACTCATACTACTGGTCATTTTTGCCAAGAGTCATTCGACAATGGAATAGCCTTGGTGAGGATAGGGTGGAGGGCTTCATCCAAGGAAATCCAACAATAGCTGGTATTGTATTAGGGGAGGCTCCTGAATTATAGCTTAGGGTTTTAGGAGTATTATGTTATCATAAGTAGGATTGAGAGTTAGTCTCTCCACTGCCATATTGGCCAAAAAGCCTGCTTGCAGTGTATAATATTAGAATTAGAATTAACTAATAATAATATGGACTAATGATAGCACCAATAATATTAACTAACTAATAATACTACTGACTAATAATAGCAACAATAATATTAACTAATAATACTACTGGGCTCAGACCACATCCAAGTAATAAAAAACAAACTAGTCTTACAACTAAATTTATAATAACTATATTAAAAAAACGACAAATCGAGTTTAGACTTAGCTTTCATTGTCTTCTGAATATTAGTTGACTCCTGCTCTTCAGTGGCTCCTTGGTGACAGGTTGCTAAAACAATATTAGATTAGAATACACGCAAATAGCAAAAACTATTTAAAAACAAATTGCCAAATTAATTAACTTAATTAAATAACTTAAAACACAACTTATCTTTTGGAGTGAAGGTAATGATGATTCTCATTTAGGATCTTGCTTCTTGAAAGTTAGTGTAGTTTGGATTACTGCTTCCAAGTAGGGATGGCAGTTATCATCTATGGGAGAGGTTTATTTATTTTTTCTTTATTTAAATATTAAATGATCTTTTCCTTTGTAACAATGTCATAATGTTTTATTGCAGTTGGAATACTATTGGCATATATCCTGATATAGCTTTCAGCTCCTTTATCATGTGGGATTCTTTACATTGCCTCTCCTTTTCTGTTCTAAAGCCTGTCCATTGGGAAGGTTGCCTTGAAGTCCATCAACTGATGTGGTGTTTGATTGAAGTGGGTCCCCACTTTTGAAATTGCATTGTTTCCATGACATATGGACAGACAATTTTTTATTTTACATTTTTTACTACCCTTATTTGTATTGACCATGATTTTTGCTTTGACTAATATGTCCTGTAAATTTCTGTTCCTTTTGAAAGTGATTTTAAATGGTATTGGGAATAGTCTTTGTAAAGTGGGATTTGTCAGTAGTATATGTTTAATATGGAGGAAAATGAGTCTGATAGATTGTTTGACATTGTGCAACAAGTGAGGTTGTCATTTGGTTTCTTTGTATTGTTGCATGTTAGAATCTGTTGGAGTTGGAATGCCTGTCTTGCAACACCTCTAAGGAATTTTCCAGGGTATCCTGTAGTAGTTGTTTAGCATTTTATGCAGAAGTCTCTGTCATCTGAGCAGATCCTTTGTATTCACTTAAGTTGTCCAATGGGGATTCCAGTGTTGCAATTTTTGGGATGGACACCACTGTAATGCAGGTATCGATCGATAAGTGTCAGTTGGTTTCTAGTAGAGGGTGGTTGCAAATCAACCCTCTTTGTAAGAAATTTTCACATCAAGGAAGTCGATGTCCATGATAGAGGTTGTGGCTATCAAATGAATTCATCATTGATGGAGTTTGCAAAGATTTTTTCAGGGCCTTGTCTAATATCAGTTTTTCTGCATAGCCCATAAATATGTTGGCATAGGATGGGGCCATTTTGGTTCCTTTGGCTGTGCCTTCCTCTTGCAGGTAATAGTCTCCCCTGAATTCAAAAATGTTATTGGTTAGGGCCATTCCTCATCAGAGCACACAGTGTTTTGATGCCAGGGGATGTTTGGTTTGTCTCTCTAAGGGCTTCCCTGCATGATTCTATCCCCACTTCATGGGCAATATTTGTATATAGTGAAGTCTCATCAAGTGTACATAGCATTAGATTGTCTGAAAGGGTTTCCAATTTATGGAGGAAGTCTATTGTGTCTTCTATGGAAGGTGAAAGTGTTGACAAATGCTGAAATATTCTTGGTCACTGTATTGTTAGAAGACAATAGGTTGTCTTGGATTTCCTAGCTTATGGATTCCTGGCATGTGATTCTTTGTTGTTATGAAGGACATCATACTTTTAGTTATCGTTTTCTTGTTATAAAGGTCTCTAGATGTATCAAATTTTCAATAGAAACTCCTATCTAACAGTTAACAGTCTACTTCCTTAATATAATCTTACCATTTGAGAATTACTACTGCCCCACCCTTGACTGTCTTCTTGATTATAATGTCCCTATTATTTCTAAGCTCATCAAGGGCCCTCACCTCTACATTAGACAAATTATTTGGTGTAGTATTTTTTGGTGTTCAATGGCCCATTGGAAGTCCCTATAAATTTCTTGGTAAACTTTAAGAATGTCAGATTGGATGTTTGGGGTTCAAATGGATGGGGGGGTTTCAGGACATTTGAATGGTTGCACTGAATAGACTGTTGGGCAAAGAAGAAGTTAAGCTACATCATTCTAATCATTTAATCTAGAACTGAGAACACTTCAAATTTGTCAACTGTTGCATTTGTATGGCAGAACATAAGCCCTTTACTCAAAACACTCTCTTGGCTTTGTGTAAGTGGAATGTCAGAAAGATTTACTATGGTTTTTGATTGATACAGTCCTTTCTGTCATTAGGTTCTAATGATGATCTACATAGGCCCATAATGAAAGACCTATATTCGTATTCAAAATTAAATTGATTGGGATTTAGTGGATTTTTGTTGAAATTGCTTGATGATATTTTTTCAATACAAATTGAATAAGAACGTCTATGAACGCCTGTTTCTTTATTATGAAACTTATTGTTAAAGGAATGCATTCTGCATGTAACATAATGCAGGCTGTTGTTCCAGCCAGTTCGAGGTATTTAAGTGAAATTTCTTTACTAGCATCTATGCAATTTTCAACTATACTCTTCTGACATGTCTGGAATGTTGACATATTAAATTCTGCTACCCCCATTTAAAGGTTCAAACTATGACAGGCCTATTAATTTCTCTAAAAATTCTTTAAAAATATCTTTTTTCAATAAACATTAGAACTATGGGGAGAGGATGTTCAGCAACTTCTTTTAGCCAGCTATTGGAAATACTGTATAAGGTTGATGCCACTTTCATGAGTTAAAATTTGATCCACGTCTGAAAATGAGTGACATCAACTCACAAAAAATTTAATAAAATGTGCAGTTTTTCCTCTAGGTATCAAATAATGGAAACCCCCTGTATGTCACCGCCATGTTCAACTAACGATCATGCCAAAATACTTGCATTGTTCATTGGGTTAACCAAATGGTGGTTTGACATGTGTAACAAGTTTACAACTGAGGAAGAGGACATCAAAGGAAAGTTTCAACAAATAGACGACCTTATCCTCACAACTAACGAGGAAAAAGAGCTCATAGAAAGGCGTCAAGCACCAGTAACACCTCTACAGATGGGAGAACAGTATACCAAGTACGTTAAACAACTTGGCAAAAATTTGAATGAGTTGGAAAACGAGATTAAAGATTATAAAACAATGCTTGAAGGTAAATCAATACATGATATCAAGAACAGAATTGCATTTTTGTATTTAGGAAGGAAGCAAAAAGTCTATCCTGTTTTTTAATAGCTAATGCCAGGTTTTCATAGGGTCAAGTACATGGCTGCCGCCAGAGTTTGCCCTACTGATGACGAACCACACACCAGCCTTCTTCAGTCACGGGCAGGGGTGGATTTGTGATTTTCTCACCCTTCGGCTAAATTGTTCTGCCGCCCTTAAACAAATGTTGTTCAAATATGTACCTTTTGCTAAAAACATGCCCAAAAAGGGGTTTTACTTCTATTCATGAGTGCAACACAGTGTCAAGACAATATCCCAGTTCCCGGCTCGCAGGTCCCGCATAGCCATGAATCACTCATATTCCAAATGAAGTCATTGGCAATATATATGACACCAGTGGGAATTTTAAGGGCAAGTGAAGTTTAGTGTTTGATTTCGCCTGGGTTGACGCAGTGGGTAGAATGCTCGGCAAATGCGTCAGTATTTCTACGTTCGATACTAGTTCAAATTGGGTTGGTTGCTTTTGGACGAGAGATGTCCCGAGTGCGCCTTCCTTTACATTAAAGGTACAACAGAGGTACCACGTCTGTGGAACTCCCCAACGAACAGTAGCAAACCCATTTGATTATTTATCGTCTTTCTACTGTTCGTTGGCGCATTCCAATCACTCCAGGGGGCGAGCTCCTGCAACTGCAAATTTTTCACTGTGAAGTCACCAGTTACATCAGTGATTCCCAACGTGGGGCCCACGCCCACAAGGGGGCAATTTGATTGTTAAGGGGGGCGATTTGCAAATGGACTCGTCCAGAATTTGGGATGGGGAGACTTGAGACAGAAGTTAACTAAATTGGAACCTGAAATAAAATCTCTTTCAGTAGTTCACCCCTAGGAAGTACATCACCCTTATTTTCCTGCTACAAAAAGGTGCAAGGAGTAAAGTACTAGGGATCAACGTTCCAAAGCAATAGGGGGAAGGCAAGTGGAGCCATGTGTGATGGGAGGATCCAAATCAAGTTGAAAGGGAAGCTTTACAGGGAAGTGGTTAGGCCAGCTTTGCAATATGGATCAGAATGTTGGGCAGTGAGGAAGACCCACGTCAACACCATGCAAGTAACCAAGCAGTACATGAATGGGGCATCAAGAGCTGATAGAATTAGGAATGAATATACAGTCGACTCTTGTTATAACGAACCCGAAGAAGATGAAAAATTCGTGTGTTATATCAAGTGTTTGTTATACCATGAGGCAGAGTGCAGCAGGTTCAGCACGTTTGTCAGACCCGTGCCTGGGTTCATGTATTTTGTTAGTGTTTTAAAGCCCCTCAACTACAAGGTCATTAGAGTCCCATCCATCTTATAGTTCTAATGCAGAGACTGCACAGACACCACATTAATGCGACGACTTTTGGGTGTTAGCAGTAGCCAGTCTTCCCAAGCGGCCACCCATGTTCGGAGAGGCGAATTGCATTGGACACCCCAGTTGGACACAACAGCACAACCTTCTAAGCTCAAGTCATCTACAGCCAGGTGTCCTGATGGGTTTTCAGCCTCTCTGGTTAAACTTCTTGACCCTCATAGTCTCTCTATATTGCTTCACTTATTTAACAGTTGCATGCTTCTTGGGATCATCCCTCCCCCTTGGAAGGAAGCGTTTGTAGCACCCATTTACAAAGGTGGTTCTCATCTAGATCCAGCTAATTTTAGGCCTATAGCGATTCTCTCCCCTCTGGCTAAGATGCTGGAATGGTGGCTTTATGACCTAGTTCGAGATAACCTTCTTAAGGTCATTCCCAGGACCCAATACAGCTCTCGCCCTGGATCCTCTGTGTCTCTGGCTATCTCTTTTCATAGCTGTCTGTGAAGCCTTAGCACATGGTAATTGCTTTTTCATGCTTAAAACTGGCGTCTCTAAGGCCTTTGATTCCATTGATCATGCACTCCTCATTAACCTCCTATGTGGGGCTGTTGCTAATTCATATGTCTTAAATCTTATCCTCTCTTATCTAGATACTCGGACAGTAACACTGAGGCAGTCCAGTTGTACTCAGTGGTTGCTGTATAGCGTCACCCAAGGTTCTGCCTTGGGTCCTTTCCTCTTTAATCTGACTACTGTCTGTGTGTGATCCTTGGAATCTTTGGTCCTTCACAGGTGGCAATCTTCTTGGGTTCGAGTTCCCTTTTCAACAGCTCCCTCATGTCCAGGTGCTAACTATCGAGCTCTTGGATTGGTTATCTCTATGGCATCAGGCCAACTCAATGATGATCCATGTGGGAAAGACACAGAGGATCATGTTTGTGCCTACTGTTGACCGTTGTAGTCTAACCCAATATAACGAGCCAATGCGAATCCCAGGAGTTAGTTTTGACCCCAACCTTAAATTTCTAAATCATTGTAATAACCTAGCGGCTAAGCTTAACACTCTTCTGTTTTTGTTCAACTGCTTGAAACCTGACTTATCTCATATTAAACTTGTGTTGATATGTAGAGCTAAGGTGCTCTCTATTATATATTTTTCCTCTCCATTTCTTGCACACCATTCTAAGCTCCCACTTAGACCTGTTCTGGCATACAACAACGTCTTGAGTTATTTTTTCTATTCCCTTTCTACAGTGGAACCCACTTATCTCGACCTCCGTTAACTCGACAACCCTTTTAAGTCGACGTTTTTGAAGTGGAACCACCAAATTCACCCTTTGTCCTATTAGTTTCTGATCGCTTATGTCGATCCTTTTATGTCAATGACCCCTAATATCTCGAACACAAAAAGGGACAAATTTGCCACTCAACTTTGGTTATGTCGATCCTGGAATCCCCTTGACTGCTGGCTTTTGAATACAGTATTAACCTTCCGTCCACAAGGTGGGGGTCTCGGCAGACACCAGACCGACAAAGTTGTGTCTACACAGGTACCACTTTCTCCAATTTTAACCAACCTTTGAGTACCTGTTCCTCGATGTTTTCTTTACCTATCTAGGAAGTTGGCAGGTCTCCTAAGTAATTAGCATATTTTATTTCAAGTTAAGCAATGCAACCCAAGTTAGTACCAACATGGTTGGCTGGTCAGAAACACTGGTTACTAAGGCAGAAATGGGAGCAGGATGTCCATAACGATATGGTAGTGTCTGGTGTGGATGGGGACCTGGTGGGAGATAGGCAGGAGGAGAGGACTAGACCCTGCAGATCTGACCCTGTCATAGGTGGGATAAGGGTATGGTGATGATGACGTCTTGTCTTCTTGGGGCAATATAGAGTTTTTACAGCATGTTTCCAAATTATTTTCATTTCTAAAGCTTTATATGGATGGTATTTATTTCAATATCCATAATAATGCCCTTAATCTGAACATTTAAGCCTTGAAAATAAAAGTCTTTTTGGGGTCATCACAGACCCCACCTTGTAGTGTGTGCCAGATATCGTCACCTTGTGGATGGAAGGTTAACCATTAACATCATTGCACCTACAATAGGGGGTGCGTGGGAGCAGGTGGTAGAAAGGGACATGGTGGCATGCAGGGTGGAGGGGGACTTGGTGGGAGATAGGCAGGAGTGGAGGACTAGAACCCACAGACCTGACCCTGCCACAGGCGGGAGAAGGGTGAGATGATGATGATGGCCTACAATAGGGGTGTATTAGTTCACTGCAGATGTGTTGTATGTATAAACTCATGTGCATTGCACATTTTCCTTTATTTACCCACACCATTGCCAGGATATTGGTGTTTGGTTATGTCGATCATTGGTTATCTCGATGCTTTTTAGCAAATCCCTATGCCATCGAAATAACAGGGTTCCACTGTACATAGTGTGTCCAGGACTGCTAATAGGTTTGCTATCCTGTCATTTTGCAAATTTCTAAATTTTTGTCTCTTATGGATTATTGCATCAGCTCTTAGGAATTCACAACACCCCTGTCATTATATAATGCAATATTTTCTATCTGCTGTGGATATCCGATCAACCAGACGGTTCCTTTTTCAACCATCAAAACCACATCTTGACTTGCATCGACGTCTTTTTCCTGTTGTTGCTTTCCCATTGTGGAATTCTCTTCCCTATGCTCTTCGGTCTACTGTGTTCTCTTGCTCTGCACACAAGTTCTTATCAAATTGTGTACACTTTAAGTGTGCTCTGCATAGCCATCTACTTGCTAGCAGCTAATCTGTATTGTACTTGATGTATGTCAATAAATAGAATAAAAATAAAAAAATAAATAAACCTTAGCTAGTACTGACATGGGTGGCTGCTTGGGAAAACTGGGTACTGCTAATACCCAAAAGTCGTCGCATTAGTGTAGTGTCTGTGCAGTCCCTGCCTAAGAACTATGCTGTGGACGGAACTCAAATGACCTTGTAGTTGAAGGGCCCTAAAACATCAACGAACATAGTAACTCATGTCAGTACTAACTTGGGTTGCATTGCTTAACTGGCGTGTCCAATGCAATAAGTCGCTCTCCATTGGCTCAGGCTTCTGCCGAAGTGCGAGCCTGGTTCATCACTTTTGCCAGAACCCAGGTTGCCTTTGCAAAATCATCATCATCATCATCATCATCGTCATCATACCCTTCTCCAGCACGAAGCTGGGTCGGGTCTGCGAGTTCCAATCCTCCACCCCCGTCAATCTCTGACCAGACCCCCATCCACCCCACACACACCCATGTCCTTTTGTACCACCTGCTCCCACGTCCTCTTTGGTCTTCCCCTCCCCCTGACGCTCCCAACCACCTGCAGTCCCATGATGGACCTAACCAGCTCCTCCTCCCCCCTTCGCATCACATCCCCATACCACCTCAATCTGTTTTCCCTCATCTTTTCCGCGATGTCTCCCACCCCCAGACTACCACTAACATGGTCGTTTCGGATCCTGTCAGCTCGTGACACCCCACTCATGAAGCGCAGCATTCTCATCTCCGCCACCTGCATTCTCCTTTCATGTTCCTTTCTCACGGCCCAACACTCTGAGCCATACAGCATAGCTGGCCTAACCACAGTTCCGTAGACTTTGCCTTTTAGCTTTATAGGTACCCGGTGGTCACACAGGACTCCACTTGCCTGTCTCCACTTCAGCCAACCTGCCTTAATCCTATTAGACACTTCCTAGTCTATTTCCCCATTTCCCTGGAACACCGATCCTAAGTATCTAAACTCCTGCACTGCTGGTATCACCTCATCTCCTGAGCATACCTCGCCTTCTGGCCTCTGACCACTCCAGTTAAAAGCTAGGTATTCTGTCTTTTTCATATCCACCTTCAGGCCCCCCTTTCCCATTGCTACCTGGATGTCTTGCAGGCCCTTTTCAGCCTCCTCGTTCAACTCTGCAAGCTTTCCCACATCGTCGGCAAATATCAAGCACTGGGGGCCCATTCCCCCACTCCCGTCAGCAGCTCATCCATGACTAGAGTGAATAAGTATGGGCTAAGTGCTGACCCTTGGTGTACAACCACCTGCACGTTGAAGCTTTTTGTGTTTCCCCAAGCCGTCCTCACCCTAGCAATAGAGCCCTCATACATATCCTGCACTATTCTAATGTGACCTTCATCTACCCCTTTTCTTCTTAGCACATTCCATACTACCTGTCTAGGAACGCTATCATATGCCTTCTCTAGGTCAATGAATATTGCATGGAGGTCCTTCTTTGCTGCCCTATATTTTTCTATCATCTGCCTTAAGATAAATATTGGCTCCATTGTAGACCTGCCAGGCATAAACCCAAATTGATTTCCCCAGACCATAGTGAATTTTCTGAGGCGGCCCTATAGTTTCCACAATCCTGGGAGTCACCTTTGCCCTTGAACAATGGAACTATCCAGCTTTCCCTCCATGCTGATGGCATTCTGTCTTCACTTGCTACCTTATTGAAGAGCTTTGTTAGCCACGTTACTCCTGTGGCCCCCAGAGTATGCCAAACCAGCATGGGAATCTTATCTGGGCCTACTGCTTTGTGTCCTTTCATCTTTTGGAGGGCCCCAACTATTTCTTCCTCTGTCACCCTGTCGACTGCCTCTGAGGTGCCTGGGTGGCTCTCAACAGTCCTTTCCTGGTTGGCAGCATTTAACAGGCCATGGTAGTACTCCTCCCACCTCCTGGTTATTTCTGCTGGTTGAAAAAGGACTCTACCACTGCTATCCTTGACTGTTATGGCCCTGGTAATGTCCTTACTTGCTTGATCTCTGGTCCTGGCCAGTCTAAAAATGTTTTTCTCACCTTCTTTTGTCCCTAACTCATCATATAGTTCCTCATACTTGTGGTGTTTGGCCAGGGCAATTGTCCTCCTAGCATTTTTCCTTGCTTGAATATAGGCAGTCTTAGATCCCTGGTCTCCCATGTCCTGCCACCTATGGAATGCCACCTTTTTAAGTTTGATGGCTGCTTCCACCTCCTCATTCCACCACCATGACTGCCTACCATGAGGGTTGCCTCCTACTGTTGCCATACCAAACATCATCTTTCCTCATCTCCTTATTGTCCTGGCAACCCTGTCCCACATGGCATCAGCAGACCCTTCCCAATCCCAGTCAACCTGGCGAGAAATCTCTTGCCTGAAATCCTCTGAGTTAGCTGGCAACCGCCACCACCTAATAACTGGTTCTCCCTTCCATGCATGCCTCCTGACTGCCCCCTTAATTTGCATCTCCAGCATGAGCAACTTATGCCCACTGGCCTTCTGGAAATCTTCACTGGGAAGTGCCCAGCAGTCACGTATCTCTGTCCTATATTGCTCACGTATCTCTCTATCAAAAACCCTCCAAAACTCATCTCTTATTGTGTCACCCAGGCCTGCTTGGGGGGCATATGCGCTGATAAGGTGGAGCCCAATGCCCTGCCAGACTACTGTTACTAGCATCAACCTACTGTTGATGCGCTTCACTGCTGTAACCCCCTGCTGAAAATCATTGTTCAGTATAATCCCTACCCCATTTCATCCCTCTTCACAGCCAGTATAAAGGAGTTTATACCCTTCTCCCAGTGCCCTGGATCGATTTCCCTTCCATCTGGTCTCCTGTACAAAAGCTATGTTAATGCGTCTGTTCTTAAGGGTATCCACTAGTTCCCCTGTTCTCCCTGAGAGGGTCCCCACATTCCAGGTCCCCAACCTCAGTTTAACCCCTTTAGTTTGATTGACAGTTCTGACTGGGGTGTCCCCAGTCAAACGTCTGGAACCCACAGCATTAGTGACAGGGCTACCTGTGGGGGGTGCCGTACTACCCCACAGGAGACACTCATCAATGGTTGTAGAATCCCCAAGTGGGCAGAGGTCTCATACCCACCTGGCAGTGACCCTTTTACAACTTAATTTTTAAAAAGAAAATTACAGATAAATAAATCACTTCAATTTAAATCTAAATTAAATTTTAAATTTAAAAATTAAATTAAAAATTAAAATTTTGCCGCAGGAAGTTGGCCTCGCAACAGCGTGGCTTCACAGCGCCGACGATGCAAGCCAAACCATGCTGGTAGCGGCAGGGAACGTCACGAGGTTAGGCTTATTGCCAAACCTCGCAACTTGCTCTCCGCCACCAAAACGGCCCCAACCCCTACGGCCCTACCTTTTGTTGCAAAAAAACTTAAGTGTTTACGCCTTGAAAAAGGCGGGTTTCACCCCAGATAAAGATGAAATTCGAAATGTTGCCGGGCAAAATTCAAAAAAAAAATTCGCCGAGCGTAAGGAATCAGAATCACCGGGGACAAGCGCCCGTTGCCTTTGCAAAATGTAAAATGTATTTTCTTATGAAAGGCCCCACAAAATATTTATTTTTGAACCCGTTTCTGCAAAAGCTTGCACCAGCTCTGCCAACGGACCTGGTTTTACACTGTTTTTGGTCCCAGGCAGTTTTCATGGATTTTTATGACTTCTAGTGGTTTTTACCTAAATTTGCTTGCAAAATTTTTTCCCAATGGCAAAAGGATATTCTTTGCATCCGACCTACGGCATCCAATAACAGCTCATTATAAAGAGAGTCATTTAGCACTGTGGTATAATGAAGGGACCAGCGAAACCGTTCTTTATATCCAGGGTTTCATTATATCTTGTATTTGTTATATCAAGCAGCTAATACATGGGAGGGATAGAAATTTTGGCCGGGACCAGCTATCCTTTTCATTATATTGAACAGTTACTTATATTGAGATTCGTTATATCGAGAGTCGACTGTATTAGAGGTAGCCTGGAGGTGGTGGCCGAAAATTGAGGGAGAATAAGTTGAAGTTGTATGGGCATTTAATGAGAAGAGGGTTGGAGCAGCTCATTAGGTCCATTTCCTTAATGCAGGTGGTGTGAAGCACCTGGGACAGGGGGGGACAGAAGCAGACATGGGAGCAGGTTGTCCATATGGGTGTGGTAGTGTGTGGAGTGGATGGGGACCCAGTGATAGGTAGGAGATAGTGGAGGGCTAGAACCCATAGACCCAACCCTTCTGCAGGCGAGATTAGGGTACGATGATGATGACATAAAATCTCTTTGCAGAAAGCATGAATTGGAAGGATTTTACTAAACTTAAATAATAAGTAAATACTTATAATTAAAACAACATAAAAATATCTCCATAAAATTATTTTCCACTTGAATTTCAGTTCTCCATTATGTTTCAAAAATTTACTTAGTGTGTTTATTCAACAATTTTCTAGTGATTTCTTCCTAATACCTATCATTCAAGTGAACATTTTAATTGTTGAATATTAAAAATTATGCATATGTTGGGGGGGGGGGGGGGGGTTGAACCATTACAACGGGGGTTGAGCTAGTGCTCGCATATCTTATGCGAATAAGTTTATATGCACATGGGGGGTTGCAACCCCAAAAACCCCATCCTGGATCCAGGCGTGGGTGGGGCAAAGCACAAAAAAGTTTGGGAAACACTGCGTTAAATAGTAGAGAGGGTTCTTTTACGTGCCAATGCCATCGTACACCATAAATAATGTTCATATTTAATTAATGAGTGGATTATTTTTACAGCTGAAATGAAGTCACGAGTGATTCGTGCATCATTACTTCTATTTGCAGCATCACTTCTCATTGCCTTTTACGTGCAGCTGTATATAGCAGTCAGTATAATAGGTAAGTGCTTCATTCACTCTCTTAATTAAGGTGAGTTTACATGGTTCACTCTTGATGACCACCCTGGATCAATCACCAAAATTACCACTGACATGGGTAGTTGGTTGAACATTGGGTGCAGCTAATTTCCCCTCTCATACATCCCCCAATCCTACCTCCCTTTCATCTGTGAGCAGCCTCCACATGGTTTGGCCCATCATGGCTGCTTGGCCAATTCCCCAACCTCATGGCTTCACATACTGACATAAAGTGAAATCACTCATTGTTTACACATATCATCCAAAAAATCCAAAAATGAATTGTCATTCACTTCAGTTGACCTTAAAGGATGGCGCCAAATGATGTACTAATTACCACATTTGAAAAAGAAACCGGTTTACACAACTCATTTCTGATTAATCACTCCAGTGAATCATCAAAGGTGATCAAAAAGTTGAACAACGTTTACACAGTTCACTGTGCATTTGCACTGAGGTAATCATCATGGATGATTATCAAAAGTGAACCATTTAAACCTGCAATTAAAACCATTGGTCTGCGAAATTTCCATTATTGTTCATATATTTTAAATCATCATCATCACACCATCCTCCCGCCTGAGGCAGGGCCCGGTCCAGTGGCGTGGCGTGGGTATCTAGCGCCCAGGGCAAGGCAAAAATTGGCGCCCCCTAACTTATGGACAGACTAGTGATCTTCTAGACTAGTGGTCAGCAAACTCATCAGTGAAAAGAGCCAAATATCAAAAATACATGATTGGGATTTCTTTTGAGAGCCATATTTCTTAAACTATCTAGGTAGTGACACCATTTATTAACTTAATAATGATCTTATCAAGCAAAAGAAGGCTGCTTTCCACAGGTGGAGGGACATAGGAGACCAGGAGTCTAAGATACAATATAGGCAGGTCAAGACCACCACTAGGAGGATCATTGCCCTGACCAAGCACCAAAAGTATGAGGCCCTCTATGAGCAGTTAGAGATAAAGGAAGGAGAGAGAGAGGTCTTCAAACTTGCCAAGGCTAGAGATAGGGCAGCTACAGACATACCCCAAGCCATAACAGTAAGGATAACAAAAGTAGGGTCCCGTTTCCCCGTCAGAGGTAAAGAGGAGGTGGAAGGAGTAATTTCAAAACCTCTTGAATACTGCAAGGGGAGAGGAGGACTTTGCCACCTATCTTGCATCAACAGGGGTGTTGGATTGTGTAACAGAGGAAGAAGTAGCCAGGACACTTAGGAAGATGAAAGGCTGAAAAGTTGTGGGCCTTGATAGAATCCAGGAAGGACAGGTATCAGGTGTCTAGGGAAACATTTCAGTAGGGTAGCTGGGGGAGATAAAATGCCATCTGCATGGCATGAGAGTTGGATAGTACCGCTCTTCAAGGGCAAAGGGGATGTCCAAGATTGTGGTAACTATGGGGGTATAAAGCTAATGAGCCACTCCATGAAGCTGTGGGAGAGAGTAATGGAACCCCGCCTCTGGGATAGAACAAGTGTCCATGAAAATCAGTTCGGGTTTAGGCCAGGTAGGACCATCGCCATCTTCATCGACCTAGAGAAAGCCTACAACAGTGTCCAAAGACATAGTTTGGGTGGTATTACGAAAAAGGGGAGTAGAAGAAGTGTTTAATCGAATAGTCCAGGATATGTATGAGGGCTCCAAAGCCAGGGTAAGGACACCTTGGGGGAATACTATTGGCTTTCCAGTGAAAGTTGGGGTGCACCAAGGTTTGGCACTTAGTCCATACCTTTTCATCCTGGTTTTGGACGAACTGCTTATGGAGGTATGATATTGGGCCCCTCAGTGCGTGGCATTTTCCGACAGCAGAGAACAGATAGAGAAGGGACTAAACGATATTAGAGGAGTGATAGAAAAGAGAGGGCTAAAGATGAACGAGACGAAGAAAGAGCATTTAGCTTTCAATTGGGAAGGACAGGAAAATAATAGTGACGTACGTTCGAGGGGAGAACTGGTGAAAAAGGTGCAAGAGGTAAAGTACTTAGGATCAACGTTCCAAAGCAATGGGGACATAGAATTGGATGTAACCCGTAGAATCAATGGGGGTGGTTTAAGTGGAGACAGGCAATCGGAGTCCTGTGTGATAGAAGGGTCCCTATCAGGCTGAAATGGAAGTTCTATAAGGCAGTGGTTAGGCCAGCTATGCTGTATGGATTGGAGTATTGGGCAGTAAGGAAGAGCCACGTCAATGGAATGCAAGTGGCCGAGATGCAAATGATGTGGTACATGAGTGGCGTGTTGAGAGCTGATAGAATTAGGAATGCCTATACCGGTATTAGAGGTAGCCTGGGGTGGTGTACATTGCAGAAAAATGAGGGAGAATAGGCTGAGGTGGTATGGACACGTCATGAGAAGAGGGGAGAAGGAGCTCGTGCAGGCGGTAGGTAGCACCCGGGGCAGGGGGAGACTGAAGGAGACGCGGGAACAGGTGGTCCGTAAGGACATGGCAGTGTGAGGGGTGGATGTGGACCTGGTGGGAGATAGGCGGGAGTGGATGGCTAGAACCCGCAGACGCGACACTGCCACACGTGGGAGAAGGTTATGATGATGATGATGGCTAGTTAGGGTCGGTACTATATTTTGCGGGGGCCCCCTGCAATGTAATGAAGTGAGGTCCATCTATAAATTGGTTCATTAATCCGAATGTTCGGCGCCCTGTGCTGTCATTCATTTCGCACACCCATCTCGCCGGTTCTGTCCAGGCTGGTTAGAAAAATACAGGTAACTTTATGTTTTAAGAAGATACTTTTGTCACCCACGTGTGGTTTGTGGACCCAACAAGCATTGGCCACTTTTCACAACGAGACTGGGAATAGGAAATCACAAAATGTGAAAGATATGGCTCGCTAATTTTATATTTCTTATTTTTTTGTTTTAAAATGTTTGCAACCCTTAAAATTTTGCGCCCCCTAAAATTTAGTGCCCGGGACGGCCGCCCCCTTGGCCCCCCACGCTACGCCACTGGCCCGGTCTGTGGGTTCTGATCCTCCACTCCCACCTATACCCCACCAAGTCCACCTCCACCACACATGCTTCCATGTCTCTTTGCACCACCTGCTCCCATGTCCGTTTTGGTCTTCCACTACTCCTGGTGCCCCCAATCACCCGAAGTCCCACAATGGACCAAACAAGCTCCTCTTCTCCCCCCTTCATCACATGCCCATACCACCTCAACCGATTCTCTCATCTTCTCTGCAATGTCTTTTAACGTCAACTGAAGTAAGCAAGAATTCATTTTTGGATTTTTCGTATACGTGTATACAAGAAGTAATTTTACTTTATGTTTCACTTCAAGTGAATGATCCGGGATGATCATCAAAAGTGCACCGTGTAAACCCACCCTAAACCGAATACTAATGATGACTTGCGTGATTTGTCCCAAAATTTCAATATTTGACCAATTTTGTATGTTCACGACCATTTTTACTACAAGAAAAGTATTGGCTGGCGACTAGGTTTAAGAACGAGTTATTAATTGCTTTGATGACCAGTTGTTAAATGTTTTCACAAGCTTGCAGACATCATGAAAATCACACTTCTCACCAGGGAGTGAAAGATGATCTAATTTGGGAAGGTGGTTGTTAGCAGGAAGGGAGCAAAGGTGAACGCCTCCCACCTGGCAAATGAACTGCAGTTCTCCAACAATTAGAAAATATTCATAAATGGCTCTGGATTACTGAAAGTATGACCACCCATATACTAAACGGATGTTCAAAGAGTTAGTTTCACCCAAAACTGCGTAAAAGCACTTATTCCAAAAACGAACAAACTCCAGGAATTGTTATGATCTTCCTGGTGCTGGTAGGCTGGCGGCCATACAATAAGTAAATCGATTTCAACGATATGCATAATCAAAATCACAAATTTACTCAAAGCACCATAGGATCCAAATGTTTGCCAGGAATATCCCTGTCCCTTAGTTATTGTGCAATAGATCAGACACCGTGCAATATTATAACCAACAAAGCATTAATTTACCTGTGAAAATTTTTATTTTGGTTTTATAAAGTGGTGTTGTAACATGTGGGGTCGGCCAGCATCCCCCACAGACAACCCAGCCAATATTCCTACGAGTTCAGTGGACCAGCAGACGCGATTCTGCCACACGCGGAATAAGGCCTCCTTCACATGCAGCGATTAACGTTGCGTTTAGCGCTGCGTTACAACCTTTCACATGAAAGCGATTTTGAGGTGGACCGCCTACGTGGTGGCTTCTCTGTAACGCTATTCCCTCTTTCAAAAAATGAAAACCTACAGTGAAAACGCGCGGTGATATGAAAAGGTCAATTGGGTTCCTTGTATTTCAAGGCGCACGCTAACGCTAGAAAATCGCTGAACTCTCGAATCGTGCGTTGCTACGCGCGTTAGCCAAAATCGCGCGTTTCCATGTAAAAGCAGCTATTCACCTCTGTGTCTTCCCCAACGCGCGTTACAAAATCGCGCGGTAGCTAACGCTGCATGTGAAAGAGGCCTAAGGGTAAGATGATGATGACTCAAAGCACCATATGAAGGGAAATCTAAAAGGTATATAACTGGTTACGAAACTGCAACTAGTTTCTTCAATTAAAATTAATTGGGATGGGTCACATGCTGGATAGGATTCAGCAACTCCTAACCCTTTACCCACCTAATGTGATGTTTGATAATCATGTTGTCCCTCTTAAATGGGCACAATGGTAATACATAAGATGGATTTTTATGCAGCCAGCTGCCGGCCAAAGGTACATCCCCTAAGGCAGTGACGTAGGGGAGACAGGGGCAAGTTGATGCTACTGAGAATTTTTAAATCAAATTTTTATTTTTCTTTCGAGATAAAATGCTTTTCCGCGCTGAGATACTTAGGCTATGCCCTAAGTGGCAGCGTCTAGCGTGAGCGGGCGTGCTTTTAGAGTGTAAGCGCTACCATTCTGCCTATCATTAATGTCCAGCGTGGCAGCGTGATTTGAGCTCTGAAAGCGTCAAAAAAAAACAAAAAAAAAAACAAACATGGCGGCAAGAATGCGTTGTTAAGTGCCTATCGATGACTTTGGAAAATAGTATGGTATTCCATGGCAAGATCATGCTTCATGATGAGTTTTTCCACTGTTTGGAGAATTTATTTGTTGAGTATAATGTGAATTATAATTTCATCATGAGTGGAACGGTGGTGTATAGTGTAAATTCGTCTGCTTGGCGTAATTTACGTTGTACACCGACGTATCACTCGAAACATGGATCATCTTCATCATCATACCCTTATCCCGCCTGAGGCGGGGTCGGGTCTGCGAGTTCTAACATTCCACTCCCGTCTGTTTCCCACCAGGTCTCTGTTCACCCCGCACACTGCCATGTCCCTCCAGACAACTTGATCCCATGTCTGCTTTGGTCTCCCCCTGCCCCAGATGCTGCCTACCACCTGCAGTCCTGGGATGAACCCAACGAGCTCCTCCTTACCACGTCTCATGACGTGTCCATACCACCTCAGCCTATTCTCCCTCATCTTTTCAGCAATGTCAACCACCCCCAGGCTACCCCTAACATACTCATTCCTAATTCTATCTGCTCTCGACATGCCACTCGAGTACCGCAGCATTCGCATCTCGGCCACTTGCATGCGATTTACATGGCTTTTCTTCACTGCCCAGCACTCTGACCAATATAGCATAGCTGGTCTAACCACAGTCCTGTAAAACCTCCCCTTCAGCTTGCCTGGGACCCTCCTATCACACACGATTCCACTTGCCTGTTTCCATTTCAACCACCCCCCATTGATTCTATGAGTCACATCCAGGTCTATCTCCCCATTGATTTGAAATGTCGATCCTAAGTACTTTACCTCTTGCACCTTTTTCCCTAGCTCACCCCTTGAGTGTATGTCCCCATTGTTTTCCTGACCACCCCAGTGGAAAGCTAAATACTCTGTCTTCTTCATGTTAATCTTTAGCCCTCCCTTTTCCATTGCTCCTCTCATGTCGTTGTTGTTGTTGTTTGTTGGAGTTAAAGGTCCCATCAACTACGAGGTCATTAGAGAACCGTCCACTGTATAGTTCTAATGCATATACTGCACAGACACTACACTAATGCGATGATTATTGGGTATTAGCAGTACCCAGCTTTCCCGATCGACCACCCATGTCAGTACTAACTGGGCTTGCGTTGCTTAACTTCAGTTATCAGACGAGAATTGGTGTGTCCAACGCAACTCGCCGCTCCCTCCTCTTATGTCGTTTAGTCCTTTCTCTATCTCCTCTCTGCTGTCACTAACTTTCCCTATATCATCGGCAAATGCCAGGCACTGAGGGGCCCACTCACCTACACCCGTCAGCAGTTCATCCAGAACCAGGATGAAAAGACATGGGCTAAGTGCAGAACCTTGGTACACCCCAACTTTCACAGGAAAGCCCCCAGTGTTTCCCCAAGGTGTCCTTACCCTGGCTATGGAGCCATCATACATATCCTGGACTACTCTAATAAATCCTTCATCAACCCCCCTCTTTCGTAGTACTTCCCACACTACCTGTCTTTGGACACTGTCGAAGGCCTTCTCTAGGTCGATAAAGATGGCATGGAGGTCTTTCTTTGCTGCCCAATACGTTTCTACCATTTGTCTCAGAATGAAGATAGGCTCCATTGTGGACCTGCCTGGCATAAACCCGAATTGATTTCCACAGACACTTGTTTTATCCCGGAGGCGACGTTCCATTACTCTCTCCCAGAGCTTCATCGTATGGCACATTTGCCTTATGCCTCTATAGTTGCCACAGTCTTGGACATCCCCTTTACCCTTGTAGAGTGGTACTATCCAACTCTCACGCCATGCAGATGGCATTCTATCCCCACTAGCTATCTTATTGAAAAGTTTCCCTAACCACTTGGTACCTGTCCTCCCTAGGCTGTGCCATACTTGAATGGGGATTCCATCTGGGCCTACAGCTTTTCAACCTTTCATCTTCCTAAGTGCCCTGGTTACATCCTCCTCAGTTACACAGTCCACTGCCACTGCTGGTGCAGGGTTGGTGGCCATGTCCTCACCTTCATCCACTTCATTTAAGAGGCCTTGGAAGTATTCCTCTCACCTCCTCTTTACTTTCGTTGGGGAGAGCAGGACCCTACCTACACCATCCTTCACTGTTATGGCTCTGGGTACATCTTTTGCTGCCCTGTCTCTGGCCTTAGCCAATTTGAAAACTTCTTTCTCCCCTTCCTTTGTCTCTAACTGCTCGTAGAGGGCCTCATACTTCTGGTGCTTGGCCAGAGTGATCTTCCTCTTGGCAGTGGTCTTGGCCTGCCTATACTGAGTCTTTGACTCCTGATCCCCTATCTCCTGCCACCTGTGAAAAGCAGCCTTCTTTTGTTTGATGGCTGCTTCAACCTCCTCATTCCACCACCATGACTGCCTATTACCCTAGCCAGTGCCTCCCACCCTACCCTGCCCCAAGATGTTTTTCCCACAGGCTCTGATTTTTTGGGCAACCCTGTCCCACATGGCATCAGTTGTCCCTTCCCAATCCCAGTCTACCTGCCTGTGAACTTCCTCTATGAATTCCTCCATCTTTGTGGGTAGCTTCCACCACCTGATGACCTGCTCTCCCCTCCAAGAATGTGCCTTTCCTGTCGCTCTCACTAATAGTTCTATCATTAGTAACCTATGCCCACATTCCTTTTGAAAATTTTCACTGGGGAGTGCCCAGCAATCACGGACCTCTGATCTGTGCCGCCCTCTAACCATAAAGAAATCTATCTGCGACATTCCCTGTGGTGACTGGTATGTGATTAGGTGCTTGTCCCTATTCCTAAACCAAGTATTCGCCAATGCAAGGCCTAGTGCATTAGCTGTGTCGAGGATTCGCAGCCCATCTAGGCCAGCTGCACCATACCCCCATCCCCCATGGACCTCACCTTAACCGTGGTATTTTTTGCCCACATGGCCATTAAAGTCCCCCAATTACTAGGTGCTCATTTCCCTGACATTGCCCTACCTGAGCCTCCAGTGAGTGTACCAGGTCCTCAAACTCCATCCTGAAGCCTTCCTTTGTGGGTTCATCCAGATCTGCCTGGGGGGCATATGCACTAATTAGATGAAGCACTACTTCTCTCCAAACCACTGTAACTAGTAGGAGCCCGCTATTGATACGTTTTACCTGGGTGACCCCCTGCTGCAGCTCACTATCCAACACGATCCCCACCCCATTCAGCCCCCCTTCACTGGCAGTATATATAAGCTTCTAACCCCCCCCCCCCAAGGGGCCTTGATCTATTTCCCCTCCACCTAGTTTCTTGGAGGAAGGCTACCTGTATCCTCTGTTGCCTTAAGGTATTAGCTATTTCCCCAGATTTGCCTGTAAGGGTCCCCACATTCCACATTCCTAATCTAAGATTTGCCCCTTTGCTATCAGCACATGTACCGACTGGGGTCACCCTAGTCAGGCATCTTGAACCCGCAGGAATGTTGGCGCTGCTTGCAGTGGGGGGATGCCGGCCTACCCCACAAAGGACACTCAGCACACTATCTGCCATGGAGTCCAAGGTCCCAGCCCCCATGGCATTGTGAACTACTGCTGACTGTGGCCCGAGGCCAACTGGCAAACCCCTGTTGACTGCCAGTGCTGGGGACTTTCCCTGCACTGGGGGGTGGATGCCTCTCAAAATTGGCATCATGTCTGCAAACTATATGGAATCTATATGGAATATTAATGACAGTATTATATAGTAACTTTATAAAACTAATAATTAAAATAAATAATAGTAGGAATAAATATTAGGAATAAATACTAATAAATATTAGGAATAAATATTAATAATACCAATGTTATAATATTAACTAACTTACAGAATTAACTTACAGAACTAACTAAAAATTTTGTGAAAATTTGGCCATGGGTAGTTTGTGACCGGCCCCAACGCAGTTGCGGACGAGTGCAAGAGCACCACGAGGTCAGGCTTATGTAGCCAAACCTCAAAAATGTTCCCCACCACCCAAAACCAGCCCCAACACCCACGGACCTACCTTGCACAGGAACGTGCAAGGTGGTGAAACAGTGGTGAATTAATGATTTGCCGAAAAGAGCGAAGCGCAAGGAAAGTCGAACGCACAGGGAGTCCGCGCCACCTAGCGATTCCACTCAAAACATGGATCATAAAAAATTATAAAAAGTCATAAAAAATATATAAAAAAATAGATTCACAATCAGATTCGCCACTAGATTCACAGATTCTCTACTGTGTTATTTTTTCCATTCAAAATCCCACAAGACAGGTAGCTTCAAAACTTTGGCAGTGGAGGCAACGAAGGCAGCCATATTTAAAAATCACGCCAAGAATCGCGAGGAAAGGAAGCCACGATCAAACTCATTTGATTGCTGCTTGCAACTCGAGTGACTAGGTCGAGCTCCCGCTAGTCACTTTACACCACTACACGCGTCCATTTTGGACATCACCATTGAAAAGCATTAGTTTGTCCGCCTTGAGTGGTAGCACATGCATGCCCACTCACGCTATATGCTGCCACTTAGGACATAGCCTTAGAATTAGTCATCTTGCCCCAGACATGGGACAAGATGACTTTGGCAAGATAACTACAGTGAAGAAGTAAACGAAATTAGTAAATTTTCCACATTCTATTATTGTACCCTTATTTATTATATAGTATATAGAATTCAGCTATATTTATTACATTGTTAAGGTATATGAAATAGTTTTTTTTTTTTTTTTTTTTTTTTGGGAATAATAAAAAATCCGCCATGGTGGCATAGTGATTAGCATGCTCAGCAACTGCATCAGTAGATCCAGGTTCAGTACAGGAATGAGGTGGGTTAGCTTCTTTTGGGCAAGAGAAAGGCCACGAGTGTGCCTTCTTTCAGATGAGAAGTAAAACCAATGTCTGGCACACCTTGGGGACCACAGGAATCACATGGCTTGGGAAGCTCTTTCATAAATTAGCAAAAGGTGATAGGATGTCATCTGCATGGCGAGAGAGTTGGATAACTCCATTGTTCAAGGGCAAGGGTGACGCCCAGGACTGTGGAAACTACAGAGGCATTAAGATAATGAGCCATTCTATGAAGCTGTGGGAGTGTGTCATAGAGTGCCACCTCAGAGAGCAAACTAGGGTCCGAGGAAACCAATTTGGGTTTATGCCTGGTAGGTCCACCATGGAACCAATCTTTATTCTAAGACAGATGATAGAGAAGCATAGAGTAGCAAAGAAGGACCTCTATGCAGTATTTGTGGACCTGGAGAAGGCCTATGATAGTGTCCCTAGACAGATACTGTGGAGCATTTTAAGGAAGAAAGGGGTTGATGAGGGCCATATTAGGATAGTGCAGGATATGTATGAGGGTTGCACCACTAGGGTGAGGACAGCATGGGGAAACACTGCAGGTTTCAATGTGCAGGTTGGGGTGCATCAAGGGTCAGCACTTAGCCCATATTTATTTACTCTAGTAATGGATGAGCTGCTGACTGGAGTAGGGGAATGGGCTCCTCAGTGCCTAGTATTGCTGATGATGTGGGAAGGCTGGAGGAGTCCAAAGAGGATGCACAAAAGGGCCTACAGGACATTAAGACAGTGGTGGAAAGTGGGGGTCTTAAGGTAAACATGAAGAAGACAAAGTACCTCACTTTCAATTTTAGTGACCAGGGGCAAGGGGGTGAGATTCATTGTGGGGGTGACAGGATACCAGTGGTACAAAAGTTTCGGTATTTAGGATAAATTTTCCAGAGCAATGGGAAAATAGATCCAGATGTGACCCATAGAATTAATGCAGGGTGGCTGAAATGGAGACAAGCAAGTGGGGTACTGTGCGACCGCTGGGTCCCAATAAAGTTGAAGGGTAAGGTTTACAGAACCGTCGTTAGGCCAGCTATGCTGTATGGGTCAGAGTGTTGGGCAGTTAGGAAGAACCATGAAAGGCAAATGCAAGTGGGCGGAGAGGCGAATGCTGGGCTACTTGAGTGGGGTGTTGCGATCGGACAGAATTAGAAATGATTACATCAGAGGTAGCTGGGGGTGGGAGACATTGCAGAGAAGATGAGAGGGAACCAGTTGAGGTGATATGGGCATGTGATGAGAAGGGGAGAAGAGGAGCCTACTAGGTCCATTATGGGACTGCAGGTGGTTGGGGGCAGCAGAGGTAGAGGAAGACCAAAGTGGACGTGGGAACAGGTGGTGCAAAGGGACATGGAGGTGTGTGGGGTGGAGAGGGACTTGGTGGGGAATAGGCGGGAGTGGAGGAGTAGAACCCACAGACCCGACGCTGTCCCAGGCGGGAGGAGGGTGAGATGATGATGATGATGATCCCAAATTTGGATTCATATAGCACACAGCAGGAAAACAATGAAACACATGTAACTAATACTGTAATGTCAACAGTGCCTTGCCAACATGACATTTTAGTGTCTAGTCATAAGGAGTGCTAGTAGTATTCATATGGTGCTGCTAACCATCAGGAAAATCGCTAATTAAGTCATTAATCATCTTGCCCTGCTCGTCATCTTGCCCCAGTCTCTCCTACCTAGGCTTGGTGTCTGTGGTGTAGTAAACCTGGTGTCACCTCCCACGCACACCCACATCCACACCTGAGCCACTAAAATTTCATAAAGTTTTGATTAAGCATGGTTTTAGAACACATGGCTTATACTGTATAAAAGCAACTTCTAACCCTTTTCCCATCTATGGCAGGAAAACATCGTTGGTGTACTGTTCATTGGAGCATTCCTCCAACGCCAGGGGAGTGAGCTCCTACAACAGAAAGTTTTGCCTCATCTGTCCAATGCATAATCAACATTTTGTTCCTTACCCTGGTAAAGAAATCGTCATGCATGTCTTCCACTATCCTAATATACCCTTCCTCTACCCCTCTCTTCCACAATACTCCCTGCACCACTTGTTTTGGAACAATGAGTAAGAATGACTTCCAGCCAGCATATGATATGGGTGCACCAACAGGAATGAATGAGGTTATTATCACTAGGGTGGGAATTGAGTGACTGCTTCCCCATTGATTATGCAACAGCTTTCTGGGATTATTAGCTATTAATTGGCAGAAATATTTAAAAAGTTGTTAGCCACTGCCATTGTTCACTCATCATGGAAGTTGGCTACCATAGCCAACATAATGTAACATAGCTGTATGTATGTATAGCTCTGTTTTCTGGATGCCAATGGTGCATATGACAAGGAGAATAGAGAGATGCTATGGGCAGTTCTTCCCAAGTATGGGGTTAATAAGGGGCTGGTGGAGCTGCTCCAGGAAGCTATATATGGGCACTAAGTATGATTTCCATTGGGAGGGAATAAATACAGAACAGATAGGTGTGGACAAGGGATTGCGACAGGGCTGTCCATTACCACCAATGCTGTTCCTAGTGTACATCAATGAACTGGGGCTTAGGCTCCAAGATAGTGGCCTGGGGTTTCCTCTGGGGGATAGTATCAAATTGCCTGCCATCTTTCAGTGTGATGACATAGTGCTGCTGACAGAGACTAAGGGAGAGCTCCAAGAAGAACTGGATATCTGTGAGCAGTTCAGTAGGGATTTTCAGTTAGAATTTGGTCAAGACAAAACAAAGCTGATAATCGTAGGAGAGGATGACATGCAGCCTAGTAATGAGATGCCAATCAAGCTTGGGGAGAGGGAGATAGATGTAGTGTCAGAGGGTACATAATTGGGGGTCAAACTCACAAATGATAGGGGATACCTAAAAGCAATGGAGGAAAACATCATGTGTAAGCTAAAAACCAGAGAAGGATTAATAAGGAAACTGGCATTTGATTCATTCTCAAGGTATGAAATGGTTAGGGGGCTATGGAAAGCAGTAGCAGTTCCAGGGCTAACATATGGAAATGAGGTTCTGTACATTAGTTAAAAGGTAATGGGCTGTATGGAAGTAGCCCAAAGAAGGTTAGGTATGATGGCCTTAGGCGGAAATAGGTTTACAGCAGTAGAAGAAATACAAAGGGACATGGGGTGGTCTACATTTGAACAGAGAGAAATGGTAAGTAAGTTGGTATACCTATGCAGGATATGGGGACTAGAGAAGGAAAATCCAGTATGGCAGGTAAATGCATGGGTGAACAACATGAGGGTATCTACCAACTGGGAGAGGAGGGTAAACTGGATGTCAAAGAAGATAGGCATAACACTGCAACCCAGGGAAGGCAAGGAGGGGGCAACAACACTGCAAAGACTAGTACAGGACAAAGTTAAGGAATGGGGGTTAGGGCAGTGGTGGCAGAGTATGGAGGGAAGGACGGCAAAGAAAACGCTGAGGGTGTATGGGAACAAGCTTAACATAGAGAGGGAGGTAATCTATGACAATACGTGGGAGAGCTCACTTCTGTTTTGGGCAAGAGCTGGGTCCCTGGAGACAAAACAGAGGATCGCAAAGATCAAAGGTGGAGAGGAGGGCTGTGGATTATGTGGGGATCAAGTGGAGGACGTCAGGCATGTGATACTGGTCTGCCCAGCACTGGATCACTGTAGGAGGGGTTGTGGAACCCCCACATTGGAAGAGGTTCTGTGGGGGATGGGGTCTGGGGTGGAGCGGCTGGAATGGTTGTGAAAGGCAAAGGTGTTGCTAGGGTGCTGGTGGAGATCTAGGCATGCAGGTCTAGCATGAAAAATCTCACTAGCAAGGTATCCATCACAAAGGATTACATATTCATATTTGAAAAAGAATGGCATCCTTAGTAGTAATCAGCATGGGTTTAGGAAAGGGAGGTCATGGTACACCCAAATGACTTGCCTAATGAAATATATTCAAAGAAGGCTTTAGATAACAGAAAGCAGGTTGATGTTGTGTTCTTGGACTTTGAACAGGTAATAGTACCCCATGACAAGCTGATTTCAAAAATGTCCAGCTTAGCAATTCATAGTAAGGTTACTCAATAGGTAAGATCCTGTCTGCTTGGTAGATGACAGAGGGTCATGTTCAAGTCTAGCACATTGGAATGAAAACCAGCCACATCAGGGGTTCCTCAGGGAAGTGTATTGGGTCCTTTGTCATACATTCTTTATGGGAATGATATAGGACTTAGAGATGCGCCAATATGGGTTTGGCTGGGATTGTGGTCCTGTTATTTAATTACAATCCAAATCATGAATATGATTTCTAGTGATTTCATGTTTTGGAAATGGCTGATGACAGTCGATGTGCTCAGCTTTGGTAATAAAAACCAATTAGTGTCTGCACACTTGTAAAAAGGCGTCTAATAGACAAAACTGATTGGCAACCACAAATCACACAAACTGCCATCAGTGCTGTAAGTGAAAATATTGTGAAATACGTTTTTAGTCCAGTTTTACTTGATATATACATTGGTACTTTTGACAATCCATGTCAAATGCATTATACACTTACAAAATTTTAAAATTATCAGTAAAAGCTGGCTGATACCAATACCTCCTTCCTTGAACTATTTGAAGATGACACACGTATTTCTTTGGTATTGGATGAGGAGTTATCATGTTGTGCACAATTACAACAGGGTCTAGATAAAATTTATGACTGGTGTGCAAGATGGGAATTGCCTTTAAACCTGTGGAAGTGTAGGTTTCTTACAATATCTAGATCTAGGAAGATAGCTGTTTTTGATTAATACATAGGTTGTGCATTGGTTGTGGGGGTTATTACCCATAAATACCTTGGAATTATTTTAAATAGTCAAGGTAACTGCAAGGATCATATTGATAAACTGATTGGGAGGGCCGGTTAATTCCTCCATCTGATTAGTAAAGTCCTTGGGGACAGGACAAAGGAGGTAAAGGAAACAACTTATATTTCAATGGTACAATGAATTTTGGAAATTGAAGGGATCCAAAGGAGGGCAGCAAAAATTGTACTCCACAGCTTTTCTCACAAGAAAAGTGGGTCTGGCATGATTACAGAATTAGAATGGGACACACTAAGCCTGTGGTGTGTATCACCCAGCTTTAGTGTTTTTATAAGACTGCTGCTTGTGAGGTTCAATGGACCTGTGGTTGGAAGTGTTTTCCTGGCTATGTATAAGGGGAAAACGATTATTCATATAAATTGAAGGAGATAAGGGCACAGACAGACTTATACTACTGGCCATTTTCCCAAGGATCATTCAACAATGGAATACCCTTGGAGAGGATAATGCAGAGGGCTTCCTGAAAGGAAAGGCCACCATTGCAAATAATGTAGGGGGAAACAGCAAATATAGCTTAGGGTTTTATGAGTTTTACAGTATCATATGTAGCAATGAGAGTTAGTCTCTCCACTGCCAAATTGGCCAAAGAAGGCTGCTTGCAGTGTAGTGCATTAGAATAAGAACTATCACATTCCTTCTCAAAGTCAGTGAATACCATATGAAGCTCCTTCTTTGCTGTACAGTGTTTTTCAATCATCTGCCTCATAATAAAGACGGATTCTGTGGTGGGCCTACCAGGCATAAACTTGAACTGATTACCTCTGACACTAATTCTATCCTGGAGGCACCATTCAATTATTCTCCCCCAGTTTCATAGAATTTATTATCTGTTTTATTTTATACCTCCATTGTTGTGCATTCCTGAGTATCTCCTTCGCCATTGAAGAGCAGGACTGTCAAACTCTCCCTCCATGCAGATGGCATCCAATTCCCGTTACCTAACCTACTAAAGAGCTTCCCTGGCCACTTTCCTCCTGTGCTCCTATCCTCTGAGCTTACCAGATCTTGAGTGCCTTGTCAATTTCTTTGACTTGTGTCATGTCCACCACTCCATATGAGGTAGGACGGGTATGCATGACACCCCCAACGCCTGTTAAATTCGAGAATGTGGTAATATCTCTCCCACCTCGGGATTATTACATCAGGGCGAGACAGGAATCCCACCCTTCTGTCATCCTTGGCTGTTCGTGCATCACACGGGGCCTCGGATTTTGTTTTCATCCGTAGGAAGACGTACTGGGGGCATTTCCTCGCCCAAAAGAAGCGAACCCAACTCGATCCAATATCGAATCTGGAACCATTAGCGTAGTAAATGGAACATGCCGCCTATTGCGCCTATGAGGCAAGTCGAATTACTCGTTGAAACATAAACATAAAATAATAAATAGAAAAGTATGCATGTCTGTGAATGGACGTTATAGATTGGGAATAGCTGAAGGAATAGCTAAACCGAACAATAGTAAATTAATGTAGAACTGGAGAAATTTTCAAAGTACAGCATTTCAAGGATGGTACCTACTCTAAGATAGTGAAATTTCATGTCTTTGCAGGCCTCTGTCTTTGCGGATTTCTTAGAAGCTATTGGATCGTTTCACCTACTCTGGATGCGAGGACCTACTATAAACACTATAAATATCGGCATATTGTTTTGGAGGCAAAAAAGTCGTACTTTGAATGTTATTTGTAATCCCGTTAGGGTTTTCATATAGGCCTACTGTATCCTATGTCCAGGGGTGGCGAACCTATTTCTGCTGGCGTGATAAAAATTAAAAAAGTTGTATTTGTACTAACGTGCTAGATGGTGTTACAGGAATATATAGTAGAGTACCCTGACTTCCGGTTTGTTACAGGAATTGGAAAGAGCGACTGTATTGCGTTGGACACACCAGTTCTCGTCTGACCACTGAAGCTAAGCAACGCAACTCCAGATAGTACCAGCATGGGTGGTCGCTTGGGAACACTGGGAATTGCTACCACCCTAATCGTCGTAACAGTGTAGTGTCTGTGTGGATTTGGCATTAGAGCTACGCAGTGGACGGGGTTCTAATGGTCATTGTAGTTGAAGGGCCAAAAAATGCCAAAAATCAATTAATCAAGAAAAATAGAAATTCCACCAATCCCTTGTTTGGCTTCACATATAGGTTCCCCTGTATATATACAGTACATTTCGCGTGCCAGCAAAATTGTTGTAATTCCTGGCACTCATACCATAGGTTCGCCACCTCTGTCCTAAGTTATAGCCATATGAATAAAGGTTCAATAAAGCATCAACGCGTAGTTATTGAAATGAAGGAATCACTGAACAACAATTTGAGGGAAATATATAGAACATCATCTCAAAAATGCGGCGCGCGATGGTGTCTCATGCGGCCGGCAGAGATTTTTGTCAATTATGGGTACATTAGAAAAAAATGACGGTAAACGAATTGTACATTAAATGTGTGTTAAATCGTATATAAAACATTACTGTACCCGCAGGCGGTCTGGAATATCCCTGTTACTTATTGCCATTGTTCAATAGGCAAGACACCATGAAATATTATAACCAACAAAACATTAATTTACCTGCCAAAGTTCAAATTTTGGCTGTATAATGCAATGTTGCAACAAGTGGGGTAGGCCGGCATCGCCCCACAGACAACCCAGCCAATATTCCTGCAGGTTCCAAACGCCTGGCTGGGGTGCCTCCAGTCAAGAACATGTTCAGTGGACCCGCAGACCCGACCATGCCACAGGCGGGATAAGGGTATGATGATGATAAAACATTACGATACATGTATGTTAAAGTATGTATTTGATCATTTTAAGTCGTCAACTAACGACTGTTCGACTTTACGACCAGTTTGGCAGCTGGCGTTGGTCGGCTAATGACCCACAGCCAATCAGCAGTGATGAAAATTGATAGTTGTATTTTGGTACCGTATTTTTGAAACTAATCATCATCATCACACCTTTCTCCAGCCCGTGGCTGGGTCGGGTCTGCGGGTTCCAATGCTCCACCCCCACCTATCTGCAAAAAGGTCCCCTTCCACCCTGCACACAGCCATGCCCCTTTGTACCTCCTGTTCCCAGTTGTACTGGTATTGCAATGTTTTAATGGCATAAAATATACAATAATAATGAAAGAAAATTATGATAAAATATGACTTGAAGATTTATATAACATTATTTCACAGTACAGTACTAGAAGCTTCAAGGTGAAGGTGAGTGTACATCAAGGGTCAGCACTTAACCCATACTTATTCACTCTAGACATGGATGAGCTGCAGGCAGGAGTAGGGGAATGGGCCCCTCAGTGCTTGATATTTGCCAGTGATGTGGGAAAACGTACAGAGTCCAAAGAGAAAGAGGCACAAGACCTACAAAACTACAATATATCTATGCTAAGTGGCTCAGAGTGTTGGCCCATGAGGAAGGACAATGACTGGGGCAAGTGGCTGGGATGCAAATTGCTGCGCTTCATCAGTGGGAGTGCAGGACATCACAGAAAAGATGAGGGAGAGTAGGTTGAGGTAGTACAATACCTCCTAAACAGAAGGCCTTTTCACTGATATGTGATGTTATCCATAGTAGTGCTAAGACCTACTGCAAATAATCATGAATGCTGACGCTTGCCCTTTCACAGAAAAGTAATGAGTTATATATTAATTAAGTATAAAACAAAAATTAAATGTACATGCTAATATTTCATTAACTAAATTCACAGTTTGAAATAACTACTGTAATTTATTTCCAAATTTTTGTTAAAACACATCCACATTAAAAATGCAAACTATCCATTACAGATCAGCATGTTTAATTTTCAATTTTTGCCTCTTGTAGGCTTCTGCCTCTCAATATTATCACTTTCCAAATATTCTCTCCATCATGTCCAGCATCACAAGCCAGGGGGGCAATGCAGCAATTATTCCCCCTGAGTGCCTCAATGGGGTGCATATTTCCACTGATGAACGATTTAATTTTATAACTGATGAAGCATTTTTGCATTTGCTATTGCTATTTTGATACTGCTAGTCCAATTTGCAGGTGGCTAAACCACTGAAGATAGGACATTGTCTAAGGGCCAGTAGAGGACCTAGTGCTCCCCCTGATCTGCCTCTCGATCTGTCCCTGTCACAATCACTTGTTGCTTGTAATGCTGGACATGATCTGGCTCATAAGCTGTTAGTTTCAAATTTACCAGGTAGAATGTAATTCATTTAAGCAATAGTTTGCTAACTGTATCATCCCCTCAATTCTAGATTTTCTCTCGTGAATTTTTGTGCTCATTAATATGCTGGACAATTGGCAACTGAGATGGGACTAAGCTTGGAACCAACCTTGTTACAGTTTCTTCCTTAAATTTTAAAATTCTTCCAGCCTTTCCATTAGTCCTAGTGCTGTGATACCTTCAAGTGGAATTCACAAACCTAAAGTCTAATGCATTAAATTTAATTTATATAAGTCTATGGGTGGAATGAAAAAAATCATTTTCTATCATTCATAAGGTGGGGCCTAACAGTCACCTATCAGTATAACTGCTCCACCACTCATTACAAATGAAATCTGTTTACCTTGCTATGTTTAGTCAATGTAAAATCCTTTTTTCTTTATAGCTGTACTCCATTTTATCACCATTTCTGGGTGTTTCTGAAACCTGAATAATTGAACTTTACGTCCACTTCTGTAATTTCCCTTGCATCTGGCCACAACACAATTATACATCATTTTGTTTAAACACACTCTAATAATTTAATATGATTTAAGTTGAAAACACAATTCAAATATCAATTTAAAAAACTGCTAAAAACGCAGTTTCACAGTGTGCTAGCACTACTTTGTGTGACGTCACTAGCTAGTGATGTCATAGTGCAAGGACCTTGTTATCTAGGAGGTTTTGGGTAGTATGAGCATGTGATGAGAAGGGGAGGAGGAACTAATTAGGGTCATCGTGGGACAGCAGAAGGTCAGATCTAGGTGGTACAATAGGACATAGTTGGGTGCAGGGTGGATGGGGGCCTGGTTGGAGATAGGCGGAGGTGGAGGACAGGAACCCGTAGACCCGACCCAGCCACGGGCTGGAGAAGGGTGTGGCGGTGATGATGATTTTACAGTACTGTATGTATAGCCCACTCAACTTAGGACGAACTCGTGTTACGACCAGCGTCAAACCACAAAGTTTAACACATACTGTACCTCAAAGTGTCCTGGCCGTTTTCTATTTTACTCGGATAGGGTTTTTTGGATCGTTGGTGTTTTATGGCAAAATTATTGCCAAAAACAAGTATTTTTATGAATAAACAATATTGTTGTAGTGACAGAATTGCAACTTGAGTGTGGTGACGTTGAGGCCAGGCAGAAGGAAAGCAGAATTGAGATTTTTCTGTGTCAAGAAAAATGAGTTTCGTACAAACGGTATATTCATGGCTATACAAAATCATTCACAGAATCGATATGTATCTGGTTCGAGAGAAGGGCAGGGGGACCGAAAGACCAAAAGTAGAGAGCATTGTAAAGGTGGCGAACCTGTGACCCACTGTGCACTGTGACCCAAGTGACTCGAATGTGAATCATATCTAGTTTATCATCTCATAGTGTGTGGGGTGGACGGGAACCCGACTTTGCCACAGACGGGATAAGGGTACTATTATCATGTTCTCTATTTGCTACCTTAATAAACTAATTTATTCATTATTAATAATAATTTTTTATTCATAAAATTAAAGTGCTTGCACCTGACCTGTGGACAACTTTCTGGTTTTTTTTTCGTGTTATTGTGACCCGTCTTCAAATAAAGGTTTGCCACTACTGTTATATACCAAAGACAATTCATCACCTTCATCGTTCACCTCAATGGCTAAGTAAAATTATTAACCAGGTAAAATGGAAAGCGTACACCAAAAATGGAAGAGCATTGTATCATCTATGACAGTGTATCTCAAATTGTGTTCCGGGAAACCAATTTAGTGTTCCACAAACAAATAATTTGTTCATGGAACACTATTATTAATTGCAGAAATAAAGGTGTTGGAAAAAATCAATACAATTTAAAACAATTTTTGGATAGGATTGTAATCAGCAAACACAAACGACATACCGGTAGTTGTTCCTTTTATTTTTATATAAAGTGGTAGTAAGTACCAAGTGTAGAAAATGTACAAGCTGCTTTAAAGTTTACGTTGAGTTGTAAGAGTTCTGTGCAAGTAAAATGACACAGTTTGGTGTTCCCTGGCTTCAAAAGGATTGAGAACCACTCAGTGGCGTCACTAGGGGGTGTGGGCTGCACCAGGTGACACCACTCGCACCATGAGAAAAAGGGGGTGACACCAAAGCAGAAGAAGCTGCTTTTTTTTGGGAGAGGCGGGAGTGACACCAACCCCAGCAACGCCACTGGAACCATTGATCTACGAGATGGAAAGCCTAACATTTGATATAAATTATGCTGTGATTTGATCTGCCATGGTGGCATAGTGGGTAGCACGTGTGGCAACTGCTCCAGTATTTCTAGGTACGATACAGGACCAACGTGGGTCGGCTTCTTTTGGGCGAGAGAGAGGCCACGAATGTGCCTTCTTTTGGATGAAAAGTAAAACTGAGGTCCCATGTGGGTGTACAATGGCACTTGCACGTAAAAGAACCCTCTCTAATATGCAACGGTAGATGAGGGAAAGCTCCAGGTGTAGGAGCTCGGCCCCTGTCAATGGTAACCAACGAACCAGGTCAATGGTATGCATAGGGGTGCAGCTCTGGCTGGCAACCGGCTGCAGAAAAAACTATGAGCAATATATTGCCCTGTGTCCATTCAGAGGGACAAATGGGTACCCGACCCTGCCATAGGCGGGAAAAGGGTTAGGAGTTGCTATTTTATGCCGTGATCCACGTTGCATATGTGCTATACAGAAAAGACAAATTCAGGCATCTGCATTTGGATCTAGATGGTGGACACTTTGAGGTACTCAAAAATTGCTACAAAGTGTCTGGCATCTCCACAAAATCTAGGCATGCACAGTTATGTGCAGTACTGAATGCAATGATATTGTAGCGTTATTTAAGTGGCTCTCACACGATCAGTATTACTGTCAGTTCTTCACAATACTGACAAAAATAATGATTGTGTGAGGGCAAATACTGATGTAGTGTAGTATACTGAAATACTTTCACTGCCATGAAAGTATTTTGATTCTATTGTGGGCGGAGCCAAAATACTGACCATACATTGATCGTTTGAGGGCTATACTGTCAACATTTAGTCAGTATAAATAAAGTTTGCCATGATGAAGTTCATGCTGCCGATGTCTCCTACTGTGTTTCACATATGGCTGTACGTGAAATATGGCTTGCAAGTTTTAAATTTTCAAAAGACTAAACAAAAAAACAAGGAGCTCCTAACCAATTGCCCGCCTATGGCAAGGGTAGGGTACCCATCTTGTCCTTCTGAATGTATGCAAGGGCGATATACCTATTGGACAGTTTGTTTACCACTAGTTTCTGACGAAAGCTGCAACCGCTGGTCTACTGCTGTTTACTGCTTATTCTAAACAAGTTGCAGTAACCCTCAGGATCAGTTACTTCAATGTAATTTACTAAATTTAAATAAGTACATATTCTTGTCGTTTGTAAATCCATTTTTCAATCCAATTTTTCAATTCGTTGTGTTGCATGTCACTCCACATAAAATAATAGCAATATTTGCTTTTTTCTATTATCCATTGTGAAATGATAAACAGAGGACACCAAATGAATGCTTCGAAATTTTTGAACAAACTAACTACTGACAATAATATTGATTGTCTGAGGGCTTGTTATGAATATTGATGAAATATTGCCAGTATTCAATATTGACAGAATTACTGATCATGTGAGGGCCACTTTAGAATGCAAATGCGTTCTATACATATTATGAAATTCGAAAATGCTATTATTCATTTTTATTTGAAATTCAAATGTTTCGAACAGAAACAAGTTAAGAGCAGTTGATCATTTAAATTTCAGAAATGCTGATGTTCTAAAATAGTTAGAAAAACGACAGTTGTTCCAGTTTAAAAATTTCAGTCTTTCTTTTGATCTTAGTTAGGACAGACGTCTAACTAACACATCTTTCTTGTTCACTTAAACTAGGATTTAAACTATGCTACTTGTTTTTAACTTATCACTATGTTAACAATTAAATATTAGTTGCTGTTAAAAAAATGACAATTTTTTATTTCGTGAAAACAAAAGACATTCGAACGAAATTCATCTCAACACACTTAATCATCTACAGTAGGCAAAAAAAGTATTTGAGCAGCCTAAAATTTCCATTTTTCAGATTAATTAATGTAAAAAAATCTTTCAAATAATATTTATAATAATTCTAACATGTTATATTTTATGCAAGTACAAAAAAATTTTGTAAAAAAAAAACAAACAATAATATTTAATAAAATAAATATGACATTTTTGCTACAAAAAAAGTATTTGAGCACTGATACAGGTAATTGTTTAGGAATTCTTTATTTCTTGAAGTGCTGATTTCAGAGATCCCTTGCCCATAATGTTTCATTTTTTAATGTTTAAGTCCAAAAGATGCCATAGATGCTCAATTACATTAAGGTCTGGGTACTGAGGAAGCATTTTAAATTTCTAATCAGCATCAGAAAGGAGCTACAATTTTGTAATGTGTGCAGTATGTTTGAGGCCACTATCCTGCTGGAAGATGAAGGCATTTTCTAACCTCAATTTTCCAGCACTTTCTTTCAGAATATGGGCCAAAACACTGACATGTCTTTTCACTGTCATAATATTTCCATTGAAATGTAAATTTCCAACTTCATCATACCCAACAGAGCCCCAGACCATAACACTGTCACTGCCATTCTTCACAATTCTCAAAATATTTTGGGGCTCCAAACCTATACCTTTTATTTTCTAATGCCAGAACAAATGTGTCTTGGCTTGAATATTTTGAATTTGCTCCCAACTGAAAATATAACTTTTTCCATGACTCAATATATTCATCTTTATATTTAAGAGCAAACTGAAGCCTTTTTTCAGTACCCAGTACCCCTTTCAGTACCTTTCAGAAACCCTTCACAAATGAAGGGTTTCTTTCTTGGTTTCTGGTCTGTAATACACTTCTTATTCTTTGTGGTGTCAAAACCATTGCTGATGTTGAAGCAATATGTGAGACCACAATTTGAGCATTGCTTTGAGCAATATTCAAAGCTTCTCTGACAACTTGTCAGTTTTCTATCATAGTCAACCTGCATGATTAGCCTGTTCTTTGTCTGTTTTCAATACTGCCAGTTTCTTTTTGTTTTGTTAGTCATAACAAAT
Source organism: Trigoniulus corallinus (assembly GCA_013389805.1). Lineage (NCBI taxonomy): Eukaryota > Metazoa > Arthropoda > Diplopoda > Spirobolida > Trigoniulidae > Trigoniulus > Trigoniulus corallinus. Next base: position 19,716,817 of record JAAFCE010007744.1, read on the forward strand.
CGTCACAACCTTTGATCTTTTAATTATACCCAAGGTGAATTTTAAAAAATTACAAAACTATTAAAACTTTAAACTACTTTGTAAAAATTGAAAAAGTGCTCAAATACTTTTTTGCAATGAAAAGCTCATTTTTATTTTATTAAATATTATTACTTGTTTTTTTAAAAAACTTTTTTTTGTGCTTAGATAAAATACAACATGTTAGAAATATTGTAAATATTATTTGAAAGATTTTTTTACATTAATTAATCTGAAAAATGGAAATTTTAGGCTGCTCAAATACTTTTTTTGCCTACTGTACACAGTAATTAGAAGCAGCCACCACCACAATATTATCGGATAATAATTGTTTAACGTGCGAAAATTTCAAATCGATAGACACTGGGAGAAAGACCTCAAAACTGGGACATGCCCCGGTGTAGAGGGGCGTATGACAACCCTTTGTTAGACCCGTGTGCCCTTTTTACCCATTCTTTTATTGAATAGTTGCTATTGATTATACACTTTCATCAAATTTTTACTCAGATACCACAATGGAAATTCATTTGGAATTAGCACTGATTTCCAAGTCAGTCTAGTACAATTATTTGAGAGTATTATATCCAAATTTAACTCACCCGAATGATTACTTACAATGCACAATGTAGGTTTCATTTATGATAGCTGCATCCACTTCCTCTTATCAGCCGACTTGTTGAAAATGGCGCCTATTTCATACCCAGGCAATTGTTGACTGCACGCTCAAGGTGGCGCTCACACATGTACTGGATATATATATATACTGTATATACACACGCGCACACACACACACACACACGTTTTTTCCGATGAGATTTGAACTTGGAAGCAGAAATGGATGGTTCTAATATACTTCCGAGAACTCTCGCTGAGTTTTTCAGTTACTTCTGGACGTGCGATGATCTAGAGACATTCATCAAAAAATGTAGGGAAAGAAAATATGATGAACCTATTAAGGAATTTCTTGATTTGTTAAAAAAACAAAAAACAGATTTGGAAGGCTATTACAACCGATTTATTGATTCGAATGTTGCTAGAGAAGAAAGGGTCAGAATCGAAAAACTTTCCAACAATCTTCTTGCCGAACTGAAGAAGAATCTAAAAATATTCAGTGACATGATCGGGGAAATCACCAGTGGTAAGTGGATTTCAATTCGTTTTCCATGTTCAATAACTTCGGACAAGCAGACTCGCGTGGCTGCTTGGGAAAACTGGGTACTGCTAATACCCAACAATCGTCGCATTAGTGTAGTCTAGTGTCTGTGTAGTCTCTGCATTAGAGCTACGCAGTGGATAGGGCTCAAATGATCTTGTAGTTGAAGGGCCCTAAACACCAACGAAACACAATTCAACAAGTTGGGAAAAGCAAACTTTCCAGAATGCTTATTCTGCCACATTTTCTTCATCTGTAGCAGATGGCAGGCACATCAAGAAAACCTTAAAGGGGAGGTAGACTCCTACAATGCAGTGTCATGTCTTGCCATCGGTGGCGGATCAGGGGGAGCACTTTGAAATATTTTTAAATATTCAGAATCCCTTTGCATAAATCTAGCTAGCAATTACATTAGGTTCCCCACTGTCCCTTAGACCAGTGGTTCTCAAAGCGTGTTCCGTGAAACCACTTCAAGTGTTCCGCTAAATATTTAATGCACAAATAAACCAATGGAGAGATACTGTGATGTGACGCGCAGGATCAGTGGGGAGGGGGTCAGTGAAGTGAAGACAGGCAAGTGGAGTCAGTCCTGTGTGATAGGAGGATCCCAATCTAGTTGAAAGGGAAGTTCTACAGGATAGTGGTTAGACCAGCTATGCTATATGGATCAGAGTGCAGGGCAGTGAGGAAGAGCTACGTAAATAGAATGCGAGTAGCCAAGATGCGAATGCTGTAGCACATGTGTGGCGTGTCGAGAGCTGATAGAATTAGGAATGAGCATATTAGAAGTAGCCTGGGGTGGTGGACATCGCCGAAAAAATGAGAGAGAATAGGCTGAAGTGGTATGGACACGTCATGCGAAGAGGGGAAGAGGTGCTCGTTAGGTTAATTCCAGGAATGCAGGTGGTCGGTAGCACCAGGGGCAGGGGAAGACCAAAGTAGATGTGGAAACAGGTTGTCCGTAAGGATGTGAACAGTGTGTGGATGGACGGGGAACTGGGGGAGAGATAGACGGGAGTGGAGAGCTAGAACCCGGAGAGCCGACCCTGCCACAGGTGGGATAAGGGTATGATGATGATGTAGTAAGTACCAAGTGCAGCGAGCGGCGAGTTGCGTTGGACATACCAGTTCTCGTCTGATCACTGAAGTTAAGCAACGCAAGCCCAGTTAGTACTGACATGGGTGGTCGCTCGGGAAAGCTGGGTACTGCTAATACCCAATAATCGTCGCATTAGTGTAGTGTCTGTGCAGTATATGCATTAGAACTATGCAGTGGACGGGTCTCTAATGACCTTGTAGTTGACGGGACCTTAAACACCAACAAACAACAACAACAATCAAGTGTAGCAGGTGTACAACCTGCTTTAAAGTTTGTTGAATTGTAAGTGTTCCGTGCTAGTAAAATGTCACAGTTTAGTGTTCTCAGACTTCAAAAAGATTGAAAACCACTGCCTTAGACAATGCCCTATCTTCAGTAGTTTAGCCGGGAGAGGTTCTCGTGGCCCGCACATGGGTGGCCGCTTGGGAACACTGGGTACTGCTAATACCCAAAAATCGTCGCATTAGTGCATAGAACTAAATTGTGGGTGGGGCTATAAAACACCAACAAACTAGTGGTTTAGTCAACTGCGGATTGGGCTGGCAGTACAGTATAGAAATTGGGATAGCAAGGCTACAATGCCTAATCAGTTGCAAAGTTGAATCATGCATCAGTTGGAATATGCGCCCCATTGAGGCACTGAGGGGGGAAGCAATTGCTGCATTGATCCCCCTGCTTGCCATGGATAGCACAGCACTTACAACATTAAATGAAGAGTGAGCTGTGTCAACCGGAATCGAAAGACATGCTAATGACTTGAAATACGAGAACGTTTCCACGGTGACTCCCAAGTGTCGGCGTTATTTTCAATGATTAAGTCTAGTATGTATGTCAGTATGTTACGCCAACGGGTTGGGGAGTAAGACATAACGGGCCGAACCCTATGGATACTGCGGGTGAGGGAGGGTAAGAGTGGGGGATGTGGGGGGTCTCTAATGACCTCGTAGTTGACGGGACCTTAAACACCAACAAACAACAACAAAGGGGGATGTGGGAGAGGGGAAATTAGCAACACCCAATGTTCAAAACCAACCACCCATGCCAGTACTAACTTGGGTTGCATTGCTTAACTTCGGTTATCTGACAAGAACTGGTGCGTCCAGCCCAATCCAGCCATTGAGCACACTTTAGTCTAGTCCTGTTTCAAAAACAGGACTTACTGTTTGTGACCGAAAACAAGAACTGTTTAACCATTATATTATAGTCATTTACCACACAATTTAACAACCGCCTCAGTGGTTACGTGTTCGATGTCACAAAATGTCACATGCGTATGCAAGAACGCTTTCTACTATTATAAAGAGTACACTGGCAAAATTTCCCGGAACAGGAGTTTGCCACACTGGCGTCGGTGGAAAGTGCCCCAATGAAGAAAAATAGAATAACGGTGAGTTTCCGCATGCAATGATTACTGGCACCAGTTTACTTGCATGTGGATACCGTCAAATTGCACTGGTGCCAGTGTATTGGCGCCACAGATCATTGCGCCAGTAAAGTTAGTTGCTGGTGAACTTTCTGGCACCAGTTCTTAGCTTGCACCTGAACAGTAGGCTTCTTTAGCAGCTTTATAGATAGCATCCGATACTTCCCTTTTAAACTGTGAAATACAATTTTTTGGGATGTGGTACATATACTGCAAATATGCAAAAGAGTCCCCCAGAATTTTATATGAGCTGGTATGGCATCCCTCATATGGGTATTTGATCTGGATCTGGAAACACAGTTCAATAAAAACATGAACTTTTCTTTAGTCATTCTTAAATAATTAAAGTATGCTTCATGGTCCTCATCAGCTATTTAATTAAGGTGTTCAATGTTCCTATATCACCTCTACATGCAATCCATGTATGAACCTACCACCTATGCTTTCTTTGCTTTTTTTAAAATTTCAAAGATAGATAAACTCACAATTCGAGTCACCGCACGAATTATTTTAGTTGGAAACATCTTGAAAGCAATGTGGATTGCCAGAAGATTGCAAGCAATCTGGAAACATGAACTGGTGCCACTAATTTTGGCGCCATAGTAGTGACGTAGTCCTGGCGCCAATTATCATGGCATGTGGAAACGTAGCTTTAGGCTAGTCTGCAGGTAATTGGGGGCAGTAGAGGACCAAAACGGACGTGGGAACAGGTGGTGCAAAGGGACATTTAAGCGTGTGGGGTGGAGGGGGACTTGGTGAGGGATACGCGGGAGTGGAGGATTAGAACCCACAGACCCGACCCTGCATCAGGCGGGAGAAGAGTGAGATGATAATGATGATAATGACAAATAGACCGCCACCCTCTATTTGAACACCACTTCTACTAGACCGCCACCCTGGAAGAGGGGTTGAAAAATAGAGCCCCATGGTTTTCAAATAGAGGTGTGTCTGTTTGGGGGTTTGCCTTTTATCTTTGTGTTATCCCTTTTGGTTTTTTTTTTTTAAAATTATTATTGCTATATTGCGCATTTACCCTTTTTGACATCACCATGGTGGGATTGCACTTTACACTCCCACCATGGGTTGACTGTCTTTTTGGGTCTTAATAACCATTGTGGTTCAAGGGCCCTGAAACACTAATATACAACAACAATCACTTCCACCACTGGCTGGGTACTATCGGTTTTAAAGTGGGGTCCAGTTATGTTGGTGAATAGTTGTGTTACCATGGAAGACTTTAGGGTTGGGTAATAATGAGTTGATGTTTGACTGCTTCAAATAAAAGATATAGTACATAGTAAACCAAATAATGCTGAGGATACGATTGCTTGAATAAATATTTTGCCTAATATTCATGTTGCACCCAATGATTTAGATTAAGTTAACAAATAAAGGTTTGGAGTAGATTTTGCAATAGAATTCCATGGTAAACATGTGTCTTCCGCTTGACATTCATTCATGACAAGTATGGTAAAGTACCCAAAATCCGTTCCCTGCCCTAAATCCGTCCCCCCCTTTAACTTTCAAGGGGAGTGCTGTAGCCTTCAGAACAGCACATGAAAGCCTTCAGAACCATTCAATTTATTACTGGCTCTGATGCAGTTTCTTTGTTCTGTTTTTAACTATTAAATTTTTCAAAAAATAGGTTTTACTGCATTGTGGAATCGAATTTAAACAGTTATATTGACACCCCCGAGTAATTGTTTCATCATTTGGCAATTGATAATTAAAGATTACTCCTTAAATATTGTGTTCCAGTTGTCAGAGCTATGTAGCTGTGGACTTTTTCTTTTGTTATTGCTGGGATCCTAGATCCGTCCCCCTTGAAATTCTCAAATTCGTCCCTGGGACAGGTTTAGGACCCTCATAATGTATTGCTCTTATTTTATATTCTATAATTTCCCAACACCTTAGACTAGTTTTGATTCATATATGATCACGTGTTGACCTTTTGATAATGTGTTTACCACTTCTATGCCTTATTATTATAATTTAGTAGAGCTGAAGTTCTATGAAGGCTATCATTCCAAATTGATATTAGGCTATTTTATTTAAACAGTGAATAAAAAGTTTTTCTCTCGATAAATTTATTATTGGAGATGTGAACTGTGTTTTAATGAAATTTCCCATAAAAATAATTCAGTAGATGTTAGCTGGAAAGGGGGGACGGAATTGGGACACCTTTTTAGAAAAATCAAAATCTGCATTCTTGTAATTTTTTATTTTTCTATGGTTTAGAAAGTTTTATTCAATAGTATCACACTACCCATACAAGTAAGTAAGGAGTTGAGAAACATAAATCAGTTTTTCAATTATTTTTCCTGTAAGTATTTTTTTCAGAATTGAAAATTTTGCTTAGGGGGACGGTATTTGGGCACTTTACCATAATAATAACAATAATAGTAATAATAACAATAAAACACTTAAGATGCTAATTAAAAAGAATTTAAGCTGTAGGGAGTCGGTATGAGGCCACAAACGCAGTGTGGTCACAGACAATGCAGACGACGCACACTGTGAAGCAGCACAATGGGATCGGCAGAAAATGTCACTAGGCTAGGCTTAACCACCGAACCTCGCAACAGGTTCCTCACCCATAAACATACCACCACACCTACAGCCCTACCGTTTGTTGGAACGATGGGGTTAAAACTTCCTTGAAAAAGGCAGTTTTCACCCAGAAGATATATTAAAATTTGCCAATAAATGAAAAAAATCGCCAGGCGAGAGAAGACAGCAGCACAGGGTACCAGCGCCACCAATCAAACGCAATAATAATTAAATTTATAGTAACATATTACTGTATTTGTTTTATTTTAATCAATTTAAGATTATTGGACTTCAATAAGCCCTAGGACCTGAAAAACCTAGATCCGCTCCTGCTCACGGATCAGTTTGCATAACCGACTTTTTCAATCCAACCATGTTTTTCAATCTAAACATACAGTAATAGATATTCAAATTTTATTGCGTTATCTATTGTGGCCATTGCTTCTTTCACGAAATTTCACCACTGATGTGTCCTTATTGAATCGTTGTACACTGCGAATTCCTTTTGAAGTAGTACCAATTTTCAGATATCAAAACCTGCAGTCAACTGTTCATATATTTCATTCAATCAATCGTATCTCAGTAGCTGTTAAATTAAGGAATGTAGTGGTTGGTGGTGAATATGTGGTGGCTGAATTTTAGGCATTAGCCTGACTCCTTGTGCATTATAGTTATTGTGCAATAGGTCAGACACCATGCTATATTCTAACCGACAAAGCATTAATTCACCTGCCAAAATTTATATTTTGGTTGTATAATGCAGTGTTGGAACAGTGGGGGTAGGCCGGCGTCCCCCACAGACCATCAGCCAATATTCCTGCGGGTTCCAGGCACGGGCCTGGGGTGCTCCCAGTCAGAGCATGTTCAATGGACACGCGGACCCGACCCAGCCGCAAGCAGGGTAAGTGTGTGATTATGATGATGTGTATGATGTGGTGGTTGAATTCAAGACCGCTTTTCAAATTCAGCAAACTTTGTATCTCTCAAGGTGGCTAGTTGATTATTGTGCTTTTACTTCCGGAGTGTGGGTTTCAGTCGCCTGGGGCGTAGGCCAAATTCGCCGACCCCTTATTTACGTAGTTATATCCTTAGCCCCCCCCCCATTTCTTCCAATATTTTTTTCCTTATCTCGAATTTTATGTTAATCGGTCCGAATTTTAGGTACGACAAAAATACGAAAAGAAATAGTTCATGGTTTTAGTTTAAATTTAAGGACATTATTATTATTTTTTAGTGTGCAATTTTGCCGCCCGGTGCGGGCCTTCCTCGTCACGCTACACCACTACAACACTCCCGTCTTATTCGTGATGACTGTGATTGGTTCATCTAGATTTGCCAACCCCATTTCCTGGAATCTCAAGATGCTCAGCACTGCTATTGCAACAGTTCACATGTGACGCCCATACGAGACCCCTTCAAATTGCCTATACAGTGAAACTCCTTTAACACGAAACTGAAGGGACCAAAATATTTTTTCGTGTTAAAAGAATTTCGTCCTAAACCATGCATGCAGAAAACCCATCATTGTTTTGTATGTCGTCATATTTTATTAATTGGATTTATTGCTAAAAGTTACACTTGTAATTGTTAGTAATACAGTATAACCTCCCAAGTTGACCACCTCTTTATCTTGACCATGAATCATTGGAACCCACATGCTCCCATAAGCATACCATTGTGGGCACACTCCATAAGTTGACCACCTCTGGATATTGACCACTGACCACCTACAGTTGGCACAGCAGTCATCATCACCTCTCTATATTGACCATTTTGGTGCAATCATGCTCCAATCGGCCAGCTATGTACAAAATTCACTCTACCAGTCACTCATAGGGGAAAACTCTTTTCATCTACCAGACACTCATAGTGGAGCTAACGATAGAAAAGAAGGTGGAAGTTCTGGACCAAGTAAAGGCAGGGAAATCTCAGCAAAAGATAGCCAAAGATTTTGGGATTTCGAAAACAACAGTGGTGAATATTGTCAAGGCAAGAGACAAAATTTTGAAAGCATTTAATGAAAATTGTTCTAGCAGAAGAAAAAGGATTGTGGCTGATAATTTGGATCAAAAAGTTTTTCAGTTTTTCTCAAGTTGTCGATCCAAGAACATTCCTTTAACTGGGCCACTGCTTCAGGAAAAAGCAAAAGTAGTCACCCAAGTACTGGGACGTGAAGATTTCACTGCTGAAGATTTTAATGCCGATGAAACGGCTGTGTTTTACAGACAGCTTCCAACCCGTTCCCTTTTTCAGGAAGGTGATCAGTGCAAGGGTGGCAAACAAGCTAAGGAACGCATAACTGTCCTTCTCTGCTGTAGTGCCTTGGGCAAAAAACTACAACCTCTAGTCATTGGTCATGCTGAACGTCCTAGAGCTTTCAAGCAAAATAACATGAATCCAAAAAACCTTCCAGTCCAATACTGCTTCAACAAAAAAAGCGTGGATGACCAGTTCTGTTTTTTTTTTGGACTGGTTGAAAAGTGTAAACACAGCCATGAAGTGCAAGCAACGGAAAATTGTCATTTTGGTAGACAATGCTACTAGTCATGGACCCATTGAGCTCACAAATGTTTGGCTGCTGCATTTACCCCCTAACTTAACATTGGAGGTGCAACCTCTTGATCGAGGGATAATCCAAACAATGAAGCTCCACTACTGCTGGCAGTTGCTCAACATGTAAATTGCAAATGCTGAAGACTGCCAAAAGGCCGTGGAGTTTAGTAAGTTAATCACTATTCTAGACTGCATTCGGTGGGTCGATTCAGCCTGGCAATGCGTTTCCAAGATCACCATTGCCAAATGTTTTCAACAGTATGGTGTACCAATGGACAACCCCAACGTTGCTGATGTGGATATTGTTCCCACTGATGAACAACTGTTGAACATGGAGTTGGTCAGTGTTAACCTTCAAGCGCTCGCATGGGCGGCAAATTGGCCGCCAAATTAAATAAAATTTTGTGCCACTGTAGCAGGACTGAATAAATGATTGGGACCACCTAGTATTCTCAAGTTGTATATTTGGTCACAACTTGCAATTAAAATTTTTTTTCCAACTCATGTCATTTTGGAGCAATTCATTTTCAAAGTAGCTGGGGTTGTGGAGGATTACACAAACGGCCATTCTGCTGCCTTGCAAGTTCATAGGAAAGTGGTTCCCTATAGCAGGATTTTTGGGGCTCCATGGGACAAAGCACTGCAGATCCATGGTCCGACTATCAGGGTCCCACTATTGGAGTTTGACCATTGTGGTCCAACTAGCAGGGGCCCACTACCAGAGTCCCAGTATCAGTGCCCAAGTATCGGGGTCTGACTGTCATGGTCCCAGTATCAGGGCCCAAGTATCAGGGTCTGACTATCATTGTCCCAGTATCAGAGTGAAGGTATCAAGGTGCCAGTATCAGGGTCCCAGGATTAGGGTCTCAGAATCAGGGTCCTACTATCATGGTCCCACTATCATAGTCCTAGGATCAGAGTCCAAGTATCAGGGCCCCAGTGTCAGGGCCTGAGTATCAGGGCCTGAGTATCAGGGTTAAGATATCATGGTCCCAGTATCAAGGTACCAGAATCAGGGTCACACTAGGTCACATCTAGTTTAGTTTCTCATTTAATTTCGTTTATATCTGTTTAATTAACTAGATTTGTCATGATGCCTTCTATAAACATCTAGTAAACTGCCATATGCAAAGAAAAATGAGAGGCGGCCAGTTTGCCGCCTTGCGAGCTTGAATGTCTGTCAAAATAATGCGAGTGCTTGAAGGTTAATGAAATGATGCAATATGACAGCAGTGTGGAGCTTCATGAGACCCTTGGTAGTGATACTGAGAGCATACTGCTTTCTGTAATCAGTTCAAAAGAAACAGAGGAAGGGAGTGAGGAATCCAAGGAAGAGCAAGAAAATTTTCAAAATGTCACTGTTCAACAAGCATCACTATATATTAAAGAAATAGTGTGCTTTGCAGCAGGCACCTCTGGAAGCTTACTAGAAAAGGCATTTGATCTTCAGAAAGAAATCGAGCAAGTGTATGCCGCATCCAAGTCCTCCAAACAAAGTGCAATAACAGATTTCTTTAAATCCACATAATATACTGTACATCCATGTTAATGCTCACAATATTTTTACATACATACTGTACATAAATGTATGTTATTTATACTGTATGCTCATGAAACTTACATGATTTCTTCTGATATGTTCTTTTATTAAATATGTACAAATGTACATTTATAATTTTATGTGACCTCCAGATGTTGACCACCTCCATATGTTGACTGGTTTTGCTTGGAACAGTGACCGGTCAGGTTAGGGAGGTTATATTGTATAACCAACAAAGCATTAATTTACCTGCCAACGTTCTATTTTGGTTGTATAATGCAATGTTGGAACAAGTGCGGTAGGCCAGCATCCCCCACAGACAACCTAGCCAATATTCCTGTGGGTTCCAGATGCCTGGCTGGGGTGTCCCAAGTCCAGAGCATGTTCACTGGGCCCACAGACCTGACCATGCTGCAAGTGGGATGAGGATGTGATGATGTTCACAAAAGTCACACTTGTGGGTATCATATTAGATTCAATATTTCCAATTTAAATAATGATGTAGGGGAGACCAGGGCAAGATGACTATTGCCTTAATTAGCGATTTTCCTTATAGTTAGCAGCATCATATGAATACTACTAGTAGTCCTCATGAATAGACACTAAAAAATCCTTTTTTCAAGGCACTGTTGCCATTACTATATTATTTACACGAGTTTCATTGTTTTCCTGCTGTGTGCTATATGAAACCAAATTTTGGAAGTAAGATTTAATTAATATAGAAGTAAGCTATAGAAATATCTAATAGCATTTTCATCTACCTTAGACAACTGGCTATTCATATTCAGTAATCAATAGTAAAATAATTTTTTAATCTTATTGCTATGATACTTGAATTTTAAAATTGTTGCTGGGGCAAGATGACTGGGGCAAGTTGACGAACTCATCATCTTGACCCTCAGTGTTAACTGGCATCTTCTTTGTGGTAGACAGCTTACCTGTGATTATTTTTAACTAGAAACATTAACTTTTAAGTTGACAATAAATTCGATTTACTATTTAATTGGATTTTAACTTTTAGTGTTAATGCGTTTTCGTTATTCACAAAAAAAATTAAAAATATTATTTCATTTACCTTTAATAATGTAATAAATAATGCCTAATCCTATTTTACTATAAAAGAAATAAGGGTACAATAATAGAATTCGGAAAATTTACTAATTTCTTTTACTTTTCAATGACCGTCATCTTGCCCCGGGTCTGGGGCAAGATGACGAATTTTACATCGTTCATTAAACATTAGAAAATCACCTTGAAGATATCAAAAAATGTTTCACTTTAAACCACTAAATTATAAATAAAGGAACATTCTAAATATCTCAGCACAGTAAAACATTTTATCTCAAAAGAAAAATAAAAAATTAATTCGAAAACTCTTAGTATCGTCAACTTGCCCCGGTCTCCCCTACACATGCGTAATTAAAAAACTAAAAGAATTACCATATTTCTTCCAATAAACGCCGCACCCTTTATTTATTTCGTGGCGATTTTGGTGCGGTGCTTACAAGAGGGCGGCGGTTACTAGAAGGCGGTACTTATTAATTTTGTGAGCCCTCAGATAGGGTAACAATTCGTCCCGGATTTCAGCTCTGCGTCCCGCATGGATACGCGTCCCAGAAAATGTCCCGGAATTATCAATTTGCTTAGTGATTTATGAAAATAAATTTAGCCTCTATAGTATTTTTCCGTAGAAATGGCTAAAGTGGAGATAGGCAAGTGGATTTCTGTGCAATCATCGAATCACAATAAATAGAAAGGCAAAGTTTACAGGACTGTCGTTAGGCCAGCTATGCTGTATGGGTCAGAGTGTTGGGCAATCATGAAGAACCATGAAAGGAGAATGCAAGTGCCTGAGATGCAAGAGCTGCGTTACATCAGTGGGGTGTCACAAGCCGTTAGCATCCAAAACGACTACATTAATGGTTGCTTAGGGGTGGGAAACATGTGATGAGGAGGAAGTTATTCTCTCCATTATGGGACTGCAGGTGATTGGTTGTTTGTTTAAGGGCCCTTCAACTACAAGGTCATTACAGCCCCGTCCACAGCATAGTTCGTATGCAGAGACTGCACAGACACTACACTAATGTGGCGATTTTTGGGTATCGGCAGTACCCAGTTTTCCCAGGCGGCCACCCATATCAGTACTAGCGTCACTTCAGTGATCAGACGAGAACTGCTGTGTCCAACGCAATTCGCCACTCCCCAGGTGATTGGTGGCACCACGAGTAGAGGAAGACCAAATCGGACGTGGGAGCAGGTGATACAACGGGACATGGAGACGTTTGGGGTGGAGGGAGGCCTGGTAGGGGATAGACGTGAGTGGAGGACAATAACTTGCAGACCCGACGCTGCTGCAGGCGGGATAAGGGTGAGAAGAGATTTTAAAAAGAGAGTTTTAGATAGAATTTGAAAAAAATAATCAAGAAAAAAATGTTTTTCCTGATTGAAGGGGGGGGTCAATGTCCCGGATTCGCCCGCAAAAAAATGGTCACCCAACTCATAGACGAGAATAATGGATGGTAAAATAACTTTCTAGGGGCGAACTGGTGAAGAAGGTGAAAGACGTCAAGTACTTGGGATCAACGTTCCATAGCAATAGGAAAATAGACTCTGATGTGGCCCATAGAATCAATGGTGGATGGTTGAAGTGATGGGCAACCGGTGTCCTGTGTGATAGGAGGGTCCCAAACTAGTTGATAGGGAAATTTTACAAGGTGATGGTCAGGCCAGCTGTACTGTATGAATCACAGTGTTTGGCAGTGAGGAAGAGCCACATCAATAGAATGCAAGTAGCTGAGGTGAGAAGAGGGGAGGAAGAGCTCATTGGGTCCATTTCAGGAATCCCAGATTTCCCAGATATCACCACTTCTCTGGGTTGAGATTGTTTTTTTTTTTTTCATTTTCTTTATTTTTTATATTACCCAGGCTGGGGAAGGTATTGTTTATTCCCACCTTCCTCAGCCTGTTTACATGCACGTCTTTTATCTCCTGAGGATTTTCAAAGAATTATAGCTTAGGGTTTTAGGGGTATTATGGTATCATAAGTAGGATTGAGAGTCAGTCTCTTTACTGCCATATTGGCCAAAGAAAAGGCTGCTTGCAGTGTAGTAAATTAGAATTAGAATACCTTATTCTCGCCTATAATGGGATATTTGGAAAGGAATGGCATGCTCAGTAATAACCAGCATGGGTTTAGGAAAGGGAGTCTTAACTTTTATCATCAATTCATACCTCATTGTGCAATGCTTATGCAACCACTGCATGGCATGTTGTTAGGAAAATCCAGTAGGAATGCATCACTTCATTGGGATGGACTAACTGACAGTGCTTTTAGCAAGGCCAAAGATGCTTTGTCTTAGTCAGTGTTACTCAAACATCCATACACAGCACCTGAGACCAAAATTGCCTTGTTCACTGATGCTTCAAATGTAGCTACAGGTCCTGTGCTTCCGTGGTATGTTGATAATACTTGGCAACCTTTAGGGGTTTTCTCATGGAAATTCCAACCAGCAGAAATGAAATACTGAGCGTTTAGAAGAGAATAATTCATCATTTATCTAGTGGTCAAGCATTTTTGATACTTTCTTGTGGGTAATCATTTTACCACTTATACAGACCTTAAACCACCCAAATTTCCCTTGAGAAGCCCATCACCTAGATTTTATTTTGGTGTTTACAACAGATATTCAATACATTGAGGGCCCAGAGAATACAGTTACAGAACCTTATCATGGATGACATTGCATCATCTTACCACATCACAAAGTCATCTGGAGCGGCGAGTTGCGTTGGACACACCAGTTCTCGTCTGATCACTGAAGTTAAGCAACGCAAGCCCAGTTAGTACTGACATGGGTGGTCGATCGGGAAAGCTGGGTACTGCTAATACCCAATAATCGTCGCATTAGTGTAGTGTCTGTGCAGTGTATGCATTAGAGCTATACAGTGGACGGGTCTCTAATGACCTTGTAGTTGACGGGACCTTAAACTCCAACAAACAACAAAACAACAAACAAAGTCATCTCAATTTAGAGAAGCTTCTTCAAGAACAGGTGATTGACACTGAGTTCCAGGCTTTACATCAAAACCCTCAGTCACTACAAATTCCACTGATTCCAGTACCAGGATCTCATGTTAGTTTGTAATGCAACACTTCATTGGCATGACCTAGGCCAATAATACCACAAGCTTTTTGATGACAAGTCTTCCATGATATTCATGATGCTTCTCATCCTGGTACAATAGCTTATTACCAAACATTTTGTTTGGCCATGAATCAACAATGACATATAACAATGGACAAAATCTTGTATTCAGTGACAAAAGTACATCGACATACATACTCATCACCTGCTAGTTCTAATCCTCCCACTTCATGTTACAACAAAATTCAAATCAACATCATTGGACCACTACCTCCATTGCAGGGCAACCACTACATTCTAACACAGCGATTCTCAACCTTTTTTTCGCAACAGTACACTTCTACTAATTTCAAAATTTGATGGCACACTAAAAACGACACATTTCGAGGCACACAAACGCCAAAGAAACTATATAAGTTGTAACCCAAACCTATGCAAAAACTTGCCTCGGGAACTGTGTCAGTAGTTTCTGGTTCAATACTTGACCAAGGTGGGTTTGATTTCATTCGGCCGAGAAAGAAGCCCTGAGTGCACCTTCTTTTGGCCGAGAGAGAAGCCCTGAGTGCACCTTCTTTCGGGTGAGAAGTAAAACTGAGGTCCTGTGTGGTGTATGATGGCATTTGCACGTGGGAGAACCCTCTGTATTATGGAACGGGTAGAGGACCAAAATTTCAAGATGCAGGAGCTCGCCCCCTGTCTTCGGTGGAATGTCCCAATGAACAGTAGAAAGACAATAAATAGCATAGGAATTGCAGCTTTGGTTGGCAACCGGCTGTGGGAAAACACTGCCCAATAAATCGCCCTTGTGTCCAATCAGCGGGACAAGATGGGTACCCGACCTCACAGCACACTCTCATGAATCTCACAGCACACTAAAGTGCCGCGGCACAGTGGTTGAGAATCGCTGTTCTAACATGTATTGACAGTTTCACATGTTGGCCTGATGCTATAGCAATGTCAGTTTTTACCGATTCCACAGTTTCACAAGCATTATTACAGCACTGGTTCTCCCATTTTGGTGTACCATCAACAATCACCACAGATAGAGGCCATTGATTTGACTGTGCAATATTTTGGGCATCAAACACATATGTCCTTTTATCATCCTCCATCTAATGGCATGATTGAATGGTTTCACCATCAGCTCAAGGCCACTTTCAAGGCTATGGGCAATCCATTACATTGGAGCATCAATCTTCCTATCCTTCTCCTTGCTCTGCTCTGCATTGCCTGCTGAGTTACTCTATGGCATGATGTTGGAACTACAAGGAGGTATTCTTGCATCTGAGTATAATGCGTTGTCTAGGAGTGATTTCCTGCAAAATTTATGATACAACATGTGCATGTTGCTGCATCAACTGTCATGTGTTCTGTCCACATCACCTCTTTTTCATACCCCTGATTTTGATAATGCAGCTCATGTTTTCATACATTCTGGAGCTTTGAAACACCCACTCTCTATGCCATATGAAGGACCAAACAAAATTATTGACAAACATGACAAGCATTTTACCCACTTGGACATTTTTGAAACAAGCTTGTCATGGGTTACCATGACAATTGCAAGTCACCAAGATGCAAAAGCTGCGGGATATGAGTAGGGTATCAAGAGTTAATAGAGTTAGGAATGAGTATATTAGATGTAGCCTGCAGACGGGTGACATCACCAAAAAAAATGAGGGGGAATACTTTTAGGTGGTATGGACACGTTATGAGAAGAGGGGAGGAGGAGCTTGTTACATTCATTTCAGGAATGCAGGTGGTTGGTAGTTCCCTGGGGCAGAGAAAGACCGAACCACAAGTGGGAGGAGGTTGCCTGTAGGGGTGGACGAGGACCCAGTGGGAGATGGATGGAAATGGAGGGCAGGAAGCCAAAGACCCATCCCTGTCACAGCCGAGATAAGGGTATGATGATGATATTATGAATTATTTCAAAACTACCATTTTCCCATCACTTGATTATTATTCTCTGATTGGCTTTTGTTATTAGGGCTAATATTAACCCTAGACAGATAATGCTCCCTTGCAGATGACTTTATGCCAGGTAGGTCCACAATTGAGCCAATCATCATTCTGAGGGAGATGATAGAAAAGTACAGAGGTACCCCGCTTAACGAACGTACTTCGTTCTAGCAATACGTTCATTATGTGGAGTGTTCGTTGTGCAGAACACAATTTCCCATAGATCTCTATGTTATAGTGTATAATGCGTTTGGGGTTGCCACGAAGATTTGTGAAAATTGTTAAGAAGTTAAAAACAAAGTACAGTATTGTATTGTTAATGAGCAAAAACTCTCTTAGGACCCATTTTTTGGGGGTTCATACTTCACAGAAACAAGGAAATGCCCTGCATTGAGAAGGCAGTCAATTACTTGCAGTGTGCAGTTGAACAGTGCTCGTCGGCAAATGCCATGCACTGAGGGGTCTGTTCTCCTACTCCCATCAGTAGTTCATCCATAACCTGAATAAAAAGGTATGGACTTAGTGCTGAACCTTGGTGGACCCCAAACTTCACTGAGGAGCCCCAGTATTTTCCCCAAGGTGTCTTTACCCTAGCTATGGAATGGAACCATCCTACATATCCTAAACTATTCGAATTAACCCTTTTTCTACCCCCTTTTGCATTATACCTGTTGTGGAACACTGTTAAGCCTTCTCCAAGTCGATAAAGATGGTATGGAGATCTTTCTTAGCTGCTCTATACTTTTCTATCATCTGCCTCAGAATGAAGGTTCGTTCCATTGTGGACCTGCTTAGCATGAACCCAAATTCATTTCCACAGACACAAGTTCTATCCTGGAGGTGACATTCTATTACTCTCTCCCAGAGCTACATGGAATAACGCATTGGATTAATATCTCTATAGTTACTACAATCTTGGACATCCTATACCATTGGTGGCAAACCTTTTTTGAAGACGGGTCACAATAACAAGAAAAAAACCAAGAATTTGTCCACAGGTCAGATGAATGAAATTATGAATGAAAATAAGTTATTATTAAAAATGAATAAAGTTTATTAAAGGAGCAAATAGAGCAAATCATCGTCATCATCACCACACCTTCATCCCACATTTATAACACGTTTAACATCATCTCATTAACACTTGTGGCACTTAAAATTGCATGGTGGGTCACAGGTTCGCCACCACTGTCCTATACACTTCCTAGTTCACTTTATATATTGAACAAGCGTTCGTTATGTGAAACAAGTTCGTTATGCGATACTCCCGTGCTTTCTTGACGGTGTTCATTATAGGGAACATTCATTATACGAGACGTTCGTTAAGTGGGGTACCACTGTATAGGGCAGCAAAGAAAGATCTCCATGCTATCTTTACGAAAGTGTCCAAAGACAGGAAGTATGATGTCCAGGATATGTATGATGGTTCCACAGCCATCTTGGGACATAAGGCCATCTTGGGTTCCACAGCCATAAGGACAGGACATCTTGGGGGAATAGCAGGCGCTTTCCAGTGAAAGGTGGGGTGCACCAAGGTTTGGCACTTAGTCCATATCTTTTCATCCTGGTTTTGGACAAACTGCTTATGGGGGTAGGAGATTGGGACCCTCAGTGCTTGGTATTTGCCAACGATATCAGAAAAGTTAGCAACAGCAGAGAACAGATAGAGAAGGGCCTAAACTTTATAAGAGGAAGGATAGAAAAGGGAGGGCTAAAGATGAACATGACGAAGCAGAGCATTTAGCTTTCAATTGGGAAGGATAGGAAAATAATAGTAACGTACGTTCGAGGGACAAACTGGTGAAAATGGTGCAAGAGTTAAAGTACATAGGATCAACGTTCCAATGGAATGGGGAGATAGACTTGCATGTGACCCATAGAATCAATGGGGGTGGCTGAAGTGGAGACAGGCAAGTGGAGTCCTGTGTAATAGAAGGGTACCAATCAAGCTGAAAGGGAAGTTCTACAAGGCAGTGGTTAGGCCAGCTGTGCTGTAGGGATCAGAGTGTTGGGCAGTAAGTAAGAGCCACATCAATAGCTTGCAAGTGGCTGAGAGGCAAATGCTGTGGTATATGAGTTGTGTGGCAAGAGGTGATAGAATTAGGAATGTCTATATTAGAGGTAGCCTGGCGTGGCGGATAGAGTTTCCAAACACAGTGAAATCCGTTTAACACGAAAATGCATAACATGAAATAATGGTTTACATGAAACAACACTGTGGTCCGGACAAAATACTCTGTAATTCCACACATTTTTTTTTCTTTTAACATGAAAGAAAATTCACTTAACACGAAATTATTTTCCTTCTCAGCTAACAAAATACTGGATATACAACATATACTGGAGTTTTCGTTAAACTAAACAAATAAACAATGGTTGCCACTGTTGCTAGATTACAGCCTGGGTTCAGGATGTTAGAGGCATGCCATTGACAAACCTTTCGAACTATGGGGAGAGGGCCTCTTTATTTACAAGTTATGCTCAAAAAGACACTGAAAAATAAAGCACATTTTATCCCAAAAAAACAATAATTCTTTTAGGTTTTTTTTAAGTTATGCATTTGTAGCCTACATCATTATTTAAATAGAAAATATCACACCCTCATCCCACCCGCAGCATGGTCGGATATGTGGGCCCACTGAACATGCCCTGGACTGGGGGCACCCCAGCCAGGCATCTGGAACCCACAGGAATATTGGCCGGGTTGTCTGTGTGTGATGATGGCCTACCACATTTGTTCCAACATTGCATTATATAACCAAAATAGAAACTTTGGCAGGTAAATTAATGCTTTGTTGGTTCTATTACTAAAAATTACAAGTGTAACTTTTAGCAATAAATCCAATTAATAAAATATGGTGACGTACAAAACAGTGATGGGTTTTCTGCATGAATCACTTAGCACGAAATTCTTTTAACACGAAAAAATATTTTCGTCCCATCAGTTTCGTGTTAAGCGAGTTTCACTGTATTCGAATATCGAATAATAAAATTCAAACTATAGTAAAACATGGTTATAAGGTTTTGTTGGAGACCAAGGGGAACAAACGTTATAACCATGAAAACGCTATAGCCATTATATGCTTTTTTGTGCTTTTCCATCCATAATACTTATTGGATTGTATGTATGCAATGCAGTGGTAAAACAACGTCATGTGGGGTACTTAAATGATTTCTCTATATGTACAGTAACCAAGAATTTATATTATGTCATGGTGGATGGCTGCTTCCACCTCTGGATGTTGCGGTGCACATATCCTCTTGGTATCTTGACTGACCTCTTCACATGTACATTGTATTTTGCCACAATTGTTGATGTTGATAGCTGTTTTGAGAGTGGTAATAGGAATCCCTAATTGTCTTACTATTTCAATTTTAGGTCGCTTGTGTCATTACTACTAAAACCACACATTAGCAAGATTGAGTAGTCTGTTCATGTACAATGTATGTAATGCACAGCTTATGTTGTACATTCTGCACATATGCAACATTCCTAATCAGGACGTGCACATATAGTTTGAAAATTTTTCATATCCATTATAGGATATAAAAATCTTGGCTGCCCACCACAGCCTTGCAAACAAACGCTATATCCATGACCCTTTACCATTATAAAGCCATAGGCTCTGCCAGGACCAGCCCAAACAGACACTATAGCCATGAAAACGCTGTAGCCATGAACGTTATTAACGTGTTTTACTATATTTGAATATATGATCAAATAGTTTGAATTGTGAGAGAACAATGTAAAAGCTCTATTCCAGGATAATTAAAGTGAGTAAAATAAGATATATAATAATAAAATGAATAAAAAAATAAAAAAAAGCATTAAAAGCTTCAAAATATAACTATAATAAAGTTGAAAAGCATCTTTTATAAGACAGTAGTTAGGCCTGCTATGCTATATGGAGCAGAGTGTTGGGCAATGTGGAAGAGCCACGTAAATAGAATGCAAGTAGCTCAGATGCTTGGGGTTGGGGGACATTGTGAAAAAAATGAAAGAGAGTAGATTGAGGTCGTATGGACATGTAATGAGAAGAGGGAAGGAGGAGCTCGTTATGTCCATTACAGGAATGCAGGTGTTTGGAAGCACCCGGGGAAGGGGGAGACGTGGGAACAGCGTGCTCATAACTATTTGGTAGTGTGTGAGGCTAGAACCTGCAGACCTGACCCTGCTACAGGCCAGATGCAGGTGTGATAATGGTATTTATTATGTGTCACATACCTAAAAAATTAGGATAACCCAATTTTAATGTTCCATGAAATTTCAGTGATGATGTTTCAAGAATGATATTAGCAATAAAACTGAACTCAACCAAGTGATGGAGTACACTCATTTTGTTTTGTTATTAGTCAAAGGATCACCCAGTGGGTGGAAGTAAAAACTACCATATTGACATCTTCCCAGTAAAACATTATAAGTGACATTTTTTGAGATTTTAATTAGAATCTAATCAAAATCTAATCAGTTTTGCCCTACGTTAAATAGTTATTTGATTTTTTTAATATCTAAAAATATTGTAAGCATATGAATGAATGAGGAAATCAGAACGTTTTTCTCATTTCCTGTAAAATTTATGAAATGGTGCTTATGATGTTTTACCGGGTAGGTGGCGATATGCCATATTTGTTGAGAACTTAATTTATACAAGCAGTTAGCGGATACCCCCTAACCCTAACACATCCATGAATACAAAGCAACTCCTAACCCTTTTCCCGCCTATGGCAGGGTCGGGTACCCATTTGTCCCTCTGAATGGACACAGGGTGATATATTGGACATAGTTTTTTCTGCAGCCGGTTGCCAGCCAAAGCTGCACCCCTACGCTTATTTATCGTTGGTCTAGTGTTTGTTGGGGAATGCTACCGACGCCAGGGGGCGAGCTCCTACACCTGGCAATTTTGCCTCATCTACCCGTTGCATAGTAGAGAGGGTTCTTTTACGTGCAAGTGCCATCGTACACCCACACAGGACCTCGGTTTTACTTCTCATCCCAAAGAAGGCATACTCGTGGCTTCTCTCTCGCCCGAAAGAAGCCGACCCACCATGGTCCAGTATCGAACCTAGAACTACTGGCGTAGTTGCCGAGTAACACATCCATGAATAAGTCTGGATATTTCTGGAAAATCTAGGTAAAACAGCCATGCATCAAACCATCGACTGTACTCGCTGCTGAATTCATCACATAATGTCGCCATTTGCACAATATTTAGTTACAAATGGCCCTAAATTTTTCCCAAATATTATTTGAATAATTTCTAAAATATTCGAATATCAAATACTTCCAAAGAGGCCGAATATATCTGGATATCAAATATTCAGATTGGAAACTCTAGTAGTAGACATTTCAGAAAAAAAATGAGGGAGATAAGGCTGAGGTGGTATGGACACGTCATGAGAAGAGAGGAGGAGCTCGTTAGGTCCTTGCCAGGAATTCAGGTGATCGGTAGTACCTGGGACATGAGGAGACTGAAGCAGACGTGCGAACAGGTCGAACAGGCATGGGAAACAGACAGGAGTGGAGGACTAGATCACACAGACCTGACGTGAAGTGAGGTCCTTCTATAAATTGGTTCATTAATCCGAATGCATGGGACCCTGTGCTATCATTCAGTTTGCACTCCCATCATGCCAGCCCTTTCCAGGCTGGTTAGAAAAATACAGGTAACTCTGTGCTTTAAGAAGATACATTTGTCACCCACGCCCCCTAAAAATTTACGCCCGGGGCGGCCGCCCCCTTGAACCACACCACGCTATGCCACTGGTTAGGTCTGGTTAGTTTGGTTAGCTTCCATGAAGAACTGGTGACAAAGGTCTAGGACAGCGATGGCGCACCTGTGACTTGCATGTCAAAAAGTGACCCAGCATGAATCACATCTAGTTTATACTCTCTTAGTGTGTGTGTGTGTGTGTGTGAGGTGGATGAGAACCTGGTGGGCTAGAACCCACAAACCCAACCCTGCCACAGGCGAGAAAAGGGTATAATGATGACGTTCTCTATTTGCTGCTTTAATAAACTAATTTATAAATTACACAGGCCTGCGAAAAAATACTTTTTAAAAATTGTTTTACTTTTGATAACTGATTTTTATATTATTAGGTGTGCTGATTCCAAAAACGCAATTGAATTTTTTCAATCACGTAAGGTTTTCTCTCAAAAAATTTTCATAGTTTTGAAGAAATAATGGAAATTGCAGCATTTTGATGTTTCAATTTTCATTTTATCACTCCACAAATATACACTTTGCATTTATATTATAGGTCTAGTAATGAATGAATACACAATGATTTAATTTTCCTCTTGTGGAGTTACTTCACATCTCTTTTTAACCCTTATGTCAATACCCAGCAAGTTCCACATTGTTCAATAACCAGGGTATCCATATTGAATGAAATGGAATTGTGCCAAACACATGTTTTGACATGCAGGTATTTCTGTAGCTATCATATTTGTTGATGCATGACAGCCCATAGTTGATCTTTACTTATGGTTCTACTATAATCTTTCAACCATAGGCAGCAAAACTTTTGTGCATCTAGCCTTTCTATTCGATATCAACGAAAAATCCATTGTGTCGAACATTCCAAGACACCTATTCCCACACAACAGTAATCTCTTATGCTTCGTCATCATATCCTTATCCTGCCTGTGGCAGGGGTGGGTCACTGTGTTCCAGCCAGTGGCAGATCCAGGAGAGGGAGCAATGCAGCGATTTCTCCACCCCCTGTGCCCCAGTGGGGTGCATATTTCAACTGATGCATGATTCACCTTTGCACCTGATGAGGCATTTTCACAATGCTATCCCCATTTCTACACTGCCAGGTCAACAGTTGCAGTGCAATCCACAGTTCGCTAAACCACTGAAGAGAGGACACTGCCTGAAGGACAGTAGAGCACTTATTGTAATTGCTAGCTAGATTTATAACAAGGGATTCTGAATATTTGAAAATATTTGGAGTGCACTTATTTGAAGTGCTTCCCCTGATCCACCCCTGTATCCGTCATTGCATTTATCTTACCACTACTGCCTACCTCCAAATTAATCCCAAGTTCATTTTGGTTCTCCCCCATGCTTCCTCTTTCCTCTTCACTTTACATGACCATAGCACGCACATCCATTCATCATCATGCCCTTTCCCTGCCTGTGGCTGGGTCATGTCTGAGAGTTGCATCCCTCCACCCCCAACTATCTCCCACCAGGTCCCCATCCACCCCATACACTACCATTTCCTTACATGCAACCTCCACAAACTTGTGTAGTAGTGTTTTGTCTGATCTGCCCAAAACCAGCTGCCTAGACAGTGACAAACGCCCCTTTCTAGGGGCAGATCCAGAGGGGGAGCAATGCAGGGATTGCTCAGCACCTCAGCACCTCAATGGAGCTCAACTGATGAGGCATTTTACATTGCTATCCACATTTCTATACTGCAAGTCCAACAGTTGCAATCAAATCTGTAGTTGGCTAAACCACTGAAGATATGACATTGTGTAAGGGGCAGGAGATAACCTATTGCAATTCCTAGCTGGATTTATAGTAAGGGATTCCACATATTTAAAAATACTGTATTTGGGATGCACTTTTTTTGAAGTGCTCCCCCTTGATCTGCTGCTGGATCTGCCACTGCCCCATTCCTTAATGAATGGCCAACAACCCTATCATCCTTCAGCCACCTATTTCAAGAGCCAAACTATTCTTTCCAAGGGACATTTACACAATAGTCCACCATAAATAATAGCATACTATTTCTTTGATTGTATTTATATAGACCAAATCTTAATCTAACATTAATAGGTTCACGCAAATAATATTTGCTAGGTGATAGATACACTAAATTTCTGAAAATTGAATTTTTGATTAAATTATACGTGATAGAATATTTTAATTATTTTTCCAGTAATCAGCATCCATAAAACTAAAAAAAAAAATAGTTGTTTTGAAGACAATTTTTTCATCGCAGACCTGTAATATTAATACCGTATTTATCCCAATAAGGGCGGCCCTCAAATAAACGCCGCCCTCTAATAAGCGCCACATCATCAGCGTGAAATAAACAATAGATGCCGCCCTCCAATAATCGCCGCTGCCATTGCTCATCATCATACTCTTATCCCACCTGCAGCAGGATCGGGTATGCAGGTTGTTGCCTGCCAATCCCACCTAAGTCCCACCAGGTCCCTGTCCACCCCACACACTGCCATACCCTTATGGACAACCTATTCCCACGTCTGTGGCTACAAATGTAAAACTTCCCTTTCAACTAGATTGGGACCCTCCTATCACAGAGGACACCGGTTGCCCATCTCCACTTCAACCATCCACCATTGATTCTATGGGTCACATCAGAGTCTATTTCCCTATTGCTAGAGAAAGTTGATCCTAAACTCTTGACCTCTTTCACCTTCTTCACCAGTTAGCCCCTGGAAAATACGTCACTGTTATTTTACCATCCATTATTATAGTCTATGAGGGCTCACAAAATTCATAAGCGCCGCCTTCTAATAAACGCCGCCCTCTAGTAAGCGCCGCACCAAAAACGCCACGAAATAAATAAATGGCGTGGTGTTTTTTGGAATAAATACGGTAATAATTTTTATTCATAAAATTAAATAG
>JAAFCE010007744.1:19741971-19943065 GCA_013389805.1 Trigoniulus corallinus
CAGAGCTCTCCACATCACTTGGGGATAACCCTCAGGCAGTGGAGAGCTCGCTAGTATTTGTGAAAGAGGCTGGCCTCTTTCACAAAATTTGAAGTCTATGCCATTTCTTTTAGACACCTTTTGTAATTATTTTGAATTATATGGCTTTTGCCTTTTTGTTTCTGTATTCTTTTTGGCTTTTGCCACATTTATTGTAATGTCTGTTTTGGCTTTTGCCACAATTATTATTCTGTCTGTTTCGGCTTTTGCCTTTTTATCTCTGTGTTTGTCTTGGCTTTTGCCACATTTATTCTTCTCTCTGTTTTGGCTTTTGCCACTTTTATTGTTACAGTAGAATCTCGTTATATCGAACCTCAGGGGACCGTGAAAAATAGTTCGATATATCCGAGATTCGATATATCCAAATCCGGAATTATATGTAAAGCTAAAATTTACATCTGGCGGGACCGGCGCTCAAGCTTCGATATAAGCGGGAATAAGCAGGATTTCGATATAAGCGAGTTCGATATACCGAAGTTCTACTGTATGTATGTTTTGGCTTTTGCCTTTTATATGTCTGTTTTTGGCTTTTGCCTTTATTTATATGTCTGTTTTGGCTTTTGCCTTTTTATTGTTATTAATTTTATTGGCCTTTTGCCCTTTTTATTGCCATCATGGTGGGATGGCCATTTACACCCACAAGAGGGCGCTATTATAGAGGACAGGCGATATATGGCAGAATAGATGGTATGCTTCAGGCTCCTTGGGGTTTTAAAATGAGTGAATTTTTAGGAATGAGAGATATTCTCTCCACTGCCAATTTGGCCTATCATGGCTGCTTGCATTGTATTCAACTAGAACAAGATATTCAATAAAATGTGCATTTTTTTCCTGTAGGTATTAAATAATGGGAACCCCCAGCAAGTCACCGCCATGTCCAACTAAAGATCATGTCAATATATTTCTGTGCTTCATTTCGCTAATCAAATGGTGGTTTGATATGCGTAATAAGTTCACATGCAAAGAAGAAGACATTAAAAGACGTTTCAAACAAATAGACGAACTTATCAAGGACACTGAGAAGGAAGATAACCGTATGAAAGAGTGCCAGCGTGACGCTCCAGTACCACATATGGTAGAACAATATGCCAAGTATTTGAAGAACTATGAGTGTGGCACTGAAAACCTTCGCAAACATTTGAAAGAGTTAGAAAAACAGATTCAGGTTTATGAAAAAATCCTCAAAGGTAATTTAATAAATCATATCAAAAACAGAATTGTATTCTTATACTTAGGAAGGAAACAAAAGAAAGGGCCCAACAACTAACAATAGTCCTTAATCATTTTATTACAGTGAAACCTCTCTAATTGGTACACCTGTGGGAATCGGCTAAAGTGTACCCATTAGAGGAGTATGGCACACTTCAATATTACTGTTGTTTAATTTATACAGATACAGTACATACAGTATATTGTTTTCCATTGCATTTTTTAACTGAAAAAAATGCATTATATAATATTATAATAGTTCACAACATTCTTAATGTACACAAATTTAATTTTTGCAAACAAACGAATCCAGGGTCGGCCATAATCTTCATAGGAGGCCATAACCTTCTTATGGTCGCCTATGCAGGGTCGGGCACCCATCTTGTCCCTCTGAATGGATACAAGGATGATCTATCGGACATTGTTTTTCCGCAGCCGGCTGCAGACCAAAGCTGCAACCCCTATACTTATTTATTGACGGTCTACTGTTTTTTGGGGTATTCCACCGACGCAAGGGGGCAACCTTCTACACTGGAAATTTGCATAGTAGAAAGAGCTCTTTTATGTGTAAATGCCATTGAACACCACATGGCTTTACTTCGATTTTACTTCTCATCCAAGAAAGGCGCACTCAAGTCATCTCTTTCGCCCAAAAGAAGACAACCCACCTCGCTCCAGTATCGAACCTAGAACCACTGCTGTAGTTAGCAAGCAAGCTACCCACTACATCACCGAGGCGAGATGTACCCATTACAGAGGTTGTTTTCTGAAAATGGTAACATGTATTAGGTGTATCAATAGAGGGGTGTACCCGTTACAGAGGTGTACCGCTTAGAGGGGCTGTAATAACATAAATCCTATGGGCGAAAAATCGGTGCCGGGAGAATCTGTACCGATATGAATGCTGCACCCACCCATAGAGAGGTTTTACTGTAATATCTAACGCCAGGTTTCCGAAGGGCAGTAGACTTCAAACTTTTCAGACTCACGGAACCCTTAGAACTATAAGGTTTATTTCCGGAAACCGCTGTGAATGAATCGGCAGCCCACACAGGAAGCTTCTGATCACTTTCCAAATATGATTAAATGTTTCTTTATATTTCTTAGTTAATAAGCACTATTCAACTAATGTGAGTGCTTATAATCTTTTTTTGAATTTCTATTTTGACTCGCGGAAGACCACTTCCACAGGGTCACGTACATGGCTGCCTGCAGACTTTCCGAGCGGCAAATTTCGTTGGACACACAAGTTCTCATCTGATCACTGAAATTATGCAACGCAAGCCCAGTTAGTACTGACATGGGTGGTCGCTCGGGAAAGCTGGGTGCCGCTAATACCCAATAATCGTCGCATTGGTGTAGTGTCTGTGCAGTCTCTGCATTAGAAATACACAGTGGACGGGACTCTAATGACCTTGTAGTTGAAGGGCTCTAAAACATCAGCAAACGAACGAAATGCAGACTTTCCTTATTGATTGCAAGCCCAGTTTGCCCTACTGTAGATGAACCACACACCAGTCCTCTTCAGTAATGCGCAGGAGCGGATTTACGATTTCGCCACCCCTAGACTAATTATTCAGCCGCCCCTAAAATTCCGTTACTCAAAAAACTCTTGCTATGAACATGGCCAAAAGATGTTTTACAGTAAAACCCCGCTATAACGAATTTGTAGGGGAATGCAATCACATTCGTTACAGCCAGGAAAGCTGTTTTTAACTCCTGATAGCTAACCAGTAGTCAGTGATACTACCCCAAATATCAAGAAATTGTGGTTTTGGTAGTTCTGCAAAACATTAGGTTTCTAATCTTTGTGCACCTTCGTATTTACCCCAATGAAACTTTTATGCATGTTTTTCTTACTATTTGAATGCCCGTTTATCTAGTTTTCTTGCAGTTGGTATTCTCCCAGACTACTGGTTAGCTGTAACGACTGCCCTTAAGTATTGAAGGGCAGTCAATTCTTGAGGAGTGCAGGTTATTTGGTGTTGGAAACAGAGGAATTCATGCTGGAAGTAGATAGGCAAGTAGACTGGAATTTGGAAGAGACAGCTGATGCAATGTGGGACAGGTTAGCCAGAAAAATTAGAAAAAGTGGGGAAGCCATTTTACTTCTCATCCAAGAAAGGCGCACTCAAGGCATCTCTTTCGCCCAAAAGAAGACAACCCACCTCGCTTTAGTATCGAACCTAGAACCACTGCTGTAGTTACCAAGCACGCTACCCACTACATCACCGAGGCGAGATGCACCCATTACAGAGGGTAGGTGTAATAACCCTGCACCTGCCATGATGCATGCAAATGAGGCAGCCACCAAACAATAAAAGGCTGCATTCCATAGGTGGATGGATATAGGAGACTATGATTCTAAAATATGCTATAGGCAGATCAAGGCCACAGCAAGGAGGATCGTTGCTTTGGTCATACACCAGAAGTATGAGGTGCTCTATGATAGAGGCAAAGGATGGGATGAAGGAAGAATGCAGACTAGCCAAGATCAGAGATAAGGTGATTAAAGATTTACCCTGAGCCATAACAGTGAAGCATAGAAAAGGTAGTCCTGTTTTATCCTTCTGAGGTAAAGGAGTGGGGAGAATATTTCTCCAGTCACTTTAATTCCTGCAGAGGGAGAGGATATGGTAATGGTGGGTTGAATGAGGGATCATGTGGGAGATAGGCAGGTGTGTAGGGCTAGAACCTGCATACCTGACCCTGCCTCAGGCGGGGTATGAGTATGGTGGCGATGATGATGAGAAAATGAACGTTTCTAATTTTCACCTATACAAAACAGATCTATTGGGGAGACCACTAGGTGGCGCCTGTTTGGTGACTGCTACGATTTTCGTACATAAAATGGGACAACTTTGCCAAGTGGGGCAACTTCGCCACTTTTTGAAATTCGTGGTGTTTGGCACACTAATAAATTCCTGAAAAATCCAACAGCAGCGTCAATGCTTTATTCTCTCAAAGAAGATATTGCCTAATAGTATTTTGGCGCCTTTTCATCTTTATTAGTCGATTATGGTGTTTGTTGTATGCTTTTTTGTTTTCAAATCATAGAACAGGAGATTATAGTAGTGTAGAAAGTGTCGTTCCCTGCCCAATCATACAAACGTAATTAAAAACTACATGACTTTCATCAAACAGCATGTAATCTCCTTTCTGAAGAAATATTCAATAATTAAGTGTAACACTAATGTTTTCTTACAAATAATGTTTGTAGGTAACTAATGAGAGGATTACTGTTACAGGTGAAGAAAATTCCTTACCATTTCAAAAACGAGTGATTTATGTATCATTACTTCTACTTGCACTATCACTTCTCATAGCTGTTAAAGTGCAGCTGTATATAGCGGTATGCATAATGGGTAAGAGTTTCATTCTTTTTTTTCAACTAAAAACCACGTGTTTCACATTATTCTTCTTAAAGCCTGGTATACAAGTAACGCTTTTCCGTTAGTCTTGCATGAATATGCCAGGTTGGGCGTCTTGCATGAACTGAAGAGGTTGGGAAAACCTACCAAAATACTTATTGGCTAGAGCTTTGTATACATGTAAGATGGTCAAACTTTGCTTCTCTGTCGTTTTCTTTTGGCAAACTTGCAGGTTACAAATTATACTTTTATTGCGTTCAGTGGAGAAAGAAAATGGTGGCAGACATGAGGCAGTGGTATCACGAACTTTTCCACCAAAACTTTTGTTGCCTCTGGCAAGTGAAATCAAAGGATGTTTACTGCAAAAGTCTTGTTGGTCAGCCTTTGCAGATCGTGCAAGACTGCTGATAAAATGTTACATGATCTGCAATGACTGACACATACCGTGTGGCTACATACCTCAAACCTTCACTCAAAGGGGGTATCCATAAATGATGTCACGGCATTTTTGTTAACATTTTACCCCCTCCCCCTATGTCACATTTTGTCCCACTTGGCTGATCCCCACTAAAGTAGAACGTCACATTTTGTATCACCCCCTCAAGTAGGGGAAAGTGGAGCTAATTCATGCATGGGGTATGTTGATATTTACCTTGATGCCATCAAATGGCACAAAATGCAACCACTTTGAATGTAGCCTCTTAAACAAGTCCCTATATGAAGATAATGTACAACTTTCCATGTGGTTTTAACTTTTGGACCATAGGCTATTGCAACCTTTTGCATGAGGACAGCTTATAGTAATAACTATTTAATTTATTTGTTAAATAGCAGGGATATTGCGAGTAATTTACAACTAGTTGTTGGCTGCTTGTGCACAATGGTTAACTTCTTTGATATTAATTTATAAATTCTTAGGACCCACAAAGTATATCAACCTGCCCTGACCCTGGGGTATGTTGATGCATGTGGTGGCCCTCCTCACTTTATTCTTTGTTTTTTTCTACTTGTTCTTTCTTAATAGCAATTGTGGGAAAATGTAGCTCTGTAACATACTTTTCTTGTGAATTAAAAGAATTGAATTTGCATTTATAATTTCAGATTTCTTTAAAAAAAACTAAAAAGATGCATCAACTAGCCTGACCTGAAACAAAAGGAAATATTTTTAAACCCAATATTTTACAAAAGATTGCATTGAAAGTTAAAATCTATAGTGAAAGAAATGTGACGTCCACTAGTCATGACCTCCCCCACCCCTATGTCACTTACTGTCCAACACTGCATTACTCCCCCCTCCCCCATAAAGTGTGACGTCCTTTATAGACGTCCCCAAACTTTTGCCCACACTTTTGCTCAGTCGTTCTGAACCCACCATGGAGGTAGAACTGTTACTGACAATCATCACACCATGTGCCCAAAAATTAAAAAACAACAAAATCTGTATGTTGTGTCAGTCATGGTGGTCCCAGCAGTGGTTACTGAAGAGAGGGGACATTTTCCCATGTGAATATTCTCTAAGAACCAGATCAGGAACCTGAATATTAGCACCATTATTTGCATAATGGATCTGGGCACATACTGTAAAATGTGTTAATGCAGGTAACCCCCAAAATAGAAAAGCAAGACCCCCATTAGTGAATGCCTGGTTTTTGTCTCTGTTGCACTAAAAATACATGGATTTTACTTGTCAGAGGCAAGGAAAGCTTGCATAGAGCTCCATGAACTCACTGGAAAAATTCATGAGGCCAGTGCCACATGCCTGCCACCATTTTCCATCACCACGAAATGCAATAAAAATATAATTTGTAACCTACAGGGTTGTTGAAAGGAGACGACAGGGAAGCAAAGTTGGATCATCTTGCATGCACACTAAGCTCTAGTCTAGTCCATCAGTCTTTTGAGAGGTTTCTCCAACTTCTGCAGCTCATGCAAGACATCCAACTTTCTGTCTACACATAACGTTTTGTTTTTCAAATCTGGCATGATCATGAAAGAGTAATGAAAAACGTTACATTTATACCAGGATTTATCCTAAACATAAGTTACAGTCATGGCCTCTAAAAACTCCATTTTTTTACTTTTAGCCCCATGTCTTTCTGTAAGTGTCCATTTAACAATGTTCTTTATGTTCTTTTATCATGGCTACATGTTGTGCAGACATATCAGTACTTTCATTTATTCATTGGTCTCTGAAGTCTGAAATCTGAATGATGCCTAGTGAGCAGGCTGATTTCCATCCTTGCAGAATACCTTGCTCCAGTGGCCAATGAAGAATTTTCTTGGTAGAATTTTTTGAGGAACACTTTTAAAATCCAATTTTTTAAATACCTCATTGAGTTTTGAAATACTTTGGAGATGGGTTTTTAAAGGAAATATGGGATTTTTTTTGTGTGTGGATTTACAGGATTACTATAAAATGATGGCTGTAGGTAACAGTAAAATATTTATTTTCTAACTGGAAAGAGGTATGGCCTAACACTTGGCCATATGGAAAATTGATGCCACTTTTCCATTTAAATGTGGTACTGCCTTGAAATTGGGCAAAACAGCACAATTATGGTTTAACTTACTTTTGCAGAAAATGAAAAAAAAATGTTGTACTGTGAATCCAACCCATAAGTGCATTTGAAGTTGGTCAATTTTCCTTAAACTAGGGGATACTGCTCTGATTAAAGAGGGAAAGGGGAAGTGAAGGTGTGGAAGATAAGTCATTGAAAGCAAACTAAAAGGAGTATTGTCTATTGTTTTAGTCATTTAACCATTGAAATTTGTTTTAGGAAAGTATTTGTCAGTTAATTGCCTGGAGGTGGAGGACAGTGTGGAAAAGCAGAGGTAGAGTAGGTTGAGGTGGTATGGGCATGTACTGGCAAGAGGGGAGGAGGAGCTCCTGAGGCCCATTACAGGAATGCAAGTGGTTGGAAGCATCCATGGTAGGTGAAGACAACACCAGACTTAGGAGGAGGTTGTCTGTAAAGGCCACTTCACAACAGCCATGGGAATGGCAACAGAAACATAAACAGGAATGCCAACGTGGAAGCAAGCTTCACAATACCCCTGATAACGAATACAATGGAATTTTGCAAAAACACTCTAGATTCTGCACTGCCGATATTGTATGAGTGAAGGGCAGTTTTGTGATGGTGAAGATTGCTACTGTTAGCAGCAAGAAGAAAGCAAGTAGACTTTAAAGTTAAATTGTAACAAGTGATCATTTTATTCTCATTTCAGTCCAAATTTATACTAGCTCCTCTTAGCTAAAATGCATCACGTGCCAAAGAGGGGAAAATAAAAGACAGGATGTTGAGTTTTTTCATCACAAAGGGCAGGAAATGAAAAGGAAAAGGGTTACATATAGTGCTCCTTTAGTCACTATTGTAGGTTTACCCATGAGACCTGTACTTGCTTGCAGATGCAAGTCATTGGCCCAAAGCATAAGGTCCAATGTTGCCACTGCAACCTTAACAATCCTGCCCCCCCTTCAAAGATATTTCAAAGGTTTGGTTTGTACCTATCCCGATCATCAGGAAATCCATATGCATACTGTGACAGAGGGTTAAGGCCAGTTTACATGCTATGTCTTAACATACATTTTGTCCATCATATAAAATGGAAGACAAAATGTACGTTTTGTTGGGTGTTTACACATAACGTCTTTTACTCCGTTTTCAATCACAATTCCAACTTGTGATTCTAGCGTTTGCATGATCATTGGTTGACTCCTTGGCGTTGCAGAATTCCCTAACGAACAGTAGACCGACAATAAATAAGCAACCGGCTGGGGAAAAACACTGCCCAATACATTTTATTTTCAAAAGTACCAGGATGCCCAGCTCAATGGTGACATGACAATTCATGAAATGGTATGGGGGAGTACGACTTCTGATAGGATGTATAGCACTTAACTATGTTCATTTTCAAAACGTTTTAAATTTTTCAGTCAAGGCCCAAGGGGGGATTTAACCCTTCCCCCCTTGGCTACCCCTTTCAACTGCAATCAGGGGCAACTGTCCCCCTCTCTGAGTAGCAGACCAGATATGTAAATAATACAGTACCTGGGTGGTTGGTTGGAAACATTGGGTGCTGCTAATTGACCATCTCCCACACCACCATTCCAACCTCCCTCTCACCTGAAAACAGCCTCCACAGGGTCCAGCCCATTATGGCAGCATGGCTGACCATCCAACCCATTGGCATAACATACTACGGGCATCATATTGATTGTGACGGCTGCAAGCTAGGCATAAAGGGCCGCATGTAGCTCATGAACCACCAATTTGATGTCCCTGGTGTAGTCCAACATGGAGTGAAATGAACTGAAAAGGGACGTCTTGCGTCTACATGCTCCATTTTTATCGTACAATTTCCAGAAAAGGATGCCTTTTCCATCAGTTCTCCTTTGTGACCTTGAACTTGTTTCAGTTTCAATAAGACGTCCCTTTTGTGGTCTACACGTTCCCTCTTAACTGACACAATTTGTCGTTTATGACAAAACGTCCGTTAAGACGTAGCATGTAAACCGGCCTTTATTCTGTAATCCATATTCTAACCAGGAAGTGAAGGCACAGGAAAGGAGGTGGGAGTTATGTGACACTTGTAGTACCAGATGGTGGTGTGTAATGGTCTGACCTGCATTGGGTTAGGTATCCATCCTGGTTTACCAATGACTGCTGATGATATTGATCACTGTACTGTGCATGTGATTAAGGTACTAGTGGTGGGGGTGGCAGAGAAGTGCTAGGATTCATCTGCCCTGGATATGTGTAGGGAGAGGTGGGACCATATTGGCTGCCTGTGCTGTACTCAGTCCTCATCACATGAGGTGGTCTTTGATTATCATAAGCATGATTTGAAGCCTCCATTCCTGGTTGAGTCATTCCATTATGAGGTGGATACCTGTGCTGAATGTCATCTGTAAATGGATTCTGCACATTGATGCTGTCAAGCGATGGCTGTTGTCCTGTTACAGGGCTCTGACCATTTGAGGATTCCACTGAGGGTGGCAGCAGATGCCCACTATGATTAAGTATTATACTTTGAGGGTGAGAATCCATCTGCATAGAACCAATAGGGACCATTCCCACTCCTGCACTTCCATAATCACTTGATGGCACATGGCAATACGGCATTCCAGATGTGAGAAACCCCTCTGTGGGCTGACTGCTATTTTGGTGGAAGGAGTTGTGAGAATTGGCTGATCCTGGAGAGAGAGCCACTGCTGCTTTGGTAGGTTTCTTGCAGTTTGACAATTCAAGTTGGCTAATAATGGGTTGGGGATCAATACCCCCATGATCAATCTTGCATTCAAAGGGTAACATATGCCTCTTGGGCTCCTCAGAGAGGTCATAATTTGGTAGGCTCATCTAGCCCTTTAGGGTGATATTTGTGCATTTGGCTATTTGCCACTGGACTGGTTGGCATGTGTGGCCATGATGGCCTACTAACACCCTCAAAATCATTGTGAGAAGGTGAAATGCTGGCAACTCCTGGTGAAGGCAGGGGAGTAGCTGGAGTGGGACATGAGAAACTGGAATTTCTTTCCTTGATTGGAGAGTTTCCTGTCCCTTGTCTGCAGTGGATGCATTTGAAGCAGTAGAATGCTGACTTTCCTCTTCATGGATGGGCCCAGTCATGGTGTTGTTCAAAGGAGAAGGATTACTCTCATTACTTGTGTCACAGGAGTTTTTGCTGTAGTGTCCACCCATTCCAAATGGTGTCATGGTGGGTGGAGTATAGCTAGGGGTTGAACACAGTGTTGACATTTTGGGAGGGAACTGGAAGGGTGCATGGCAGCAGAAGAAGTGGGAGTGGCTGGAGGTGGCATAGACTAATTCTAATTTACTACAATGCAGGCAGCCTTTTCTCTGGCCAATATGGCAGTGGAGAGACTAAATCTCAATCCTACTTATGATACAATAATACTCCTGAAACCCTAAGCTATAATTAAGGTGCCTCCCACCTCACAATACCAGCAATGGTGGACTTTCCTTTCATGAAGCCCTCCACTTTATCCTCACCAAGGCCATTCCATTGTCTAATGACCCTTGGCAAAAGTGACCAGTAGTACGAGTCTATCTGTACCTTAATCTCTTTCAATTTATATGGATGATCCTTTCTGCCCTTATACTCAGCTAGGGCTACACTTCCAGCCAGCAGCAGCAGTCTGATAAAAAGGCTAATATTGTGAGATATATGAGTATGCCTCTGGCTTAGTGAGTACCACCCTGGTTCCCAAATCATGGCAGACATGCACTCCCTGTGAGAAAACCTGTGGAGTATAATTCTTGCTGCCCTCCATTGGATCCTTTCAACCTCCCAAGATAAGTCCTGTGTGAAGGGAAACCAAACTGGACTACCATACTCTAAAATCGGTCATACCATTGAAAAATATATGCTGTTTCTCTTACATCCTTTGTGCTGTCCCTGAGGACCCTGCTAATCAGATGGAGGAATTGACCAGCCTTCCCAATCACTTTACCAATATGAATCTTCCTGTTACCTTGACTATTTAAAATAATTCCACAGTGTTTGTGGGTCACAACCCTCTCAATCCTCACTCCACCTATGTAGTAATCAAAATCAAGTAGCTTCCTAGATTTGGATATTGCGAGTATCCTACACTTTTGCAGGTTTAAAGGCAAGTACCCTCTTACACACCAATTGTAAATCTTATCTGGATCCTGTTGTGATTGCACACAGGATTATAACACATCATCTCATACCCAAGCAGTACATGCGTCATCTGAAAATAGTTCAAGGAAGGACTTAATATCAAGTCCTATGCCATTCACATAGAGAATGTACAACAAAGGACCCAATCAGATGCACTACCCTCGAAAAGGACCCTGGCAGATAGGACCTTACCCATTGAATAACCTTACTACAGTAGAACTTCAGTGTATCGAACTTGCTTATACTGAAATTCTGCCTATATCGAAGTTTAAGCACTGGTCCCGCCTGACACAATGTTAATCAATACGACAGATGCCCTGATATATCGAAACTCGTTTATTTTGAAATCTCAGTTATATCGAAGGTGATTTTGGGTCCCTCTGATCAGAAGCCTATGGGATATATCGAAGTATCATAAATATAGTATGTATTTGACTTTGGTCGACAGGGTCTATAGAGTGGGTCTCACTCCAT
The DNA here is from genome assembly GCA_013389805.1 of Trigoniulus corallinus. Classification (NCBI taxonomy): domain Eukaryota; kingdom Metazoa; phylum Arthropoda; class Diplopoda; order Spirobolida; family Trigoniulidae; genus Trigoniulus; species Trigoniulus corallinus. The sequence continues at coordinate 19,753,734 of JAAFCE010007744.1, forward strand.
CTAGACCAAGGTCTTCAAACTGTGTCCACTCATGAAACCCCTAGAACTAAAAGGTTTTTTTTTTCATCACTGCAATCGACTTGGCAGCCCACACATAAAGCCTCTGATGTATGAATGTACCCCTCTGGTTGGAAGTGTGTCCCTGGCTGAGTATAAGATAAGAAAGGATCATACATATAAATTGAGGGAGATAAGAGCACAGACAGACTCATACTACTGGTCTTTTTTTGAAAAGGACCATTTGGCAATAGAATACCTTTAGAGAGGATAAAGTGGAGGGCTTCCTGAAAGAAAAGGCCACCATTGCAAGTATTGTAGGGGGGACACAATTATAGTTTAGGGATTCTTGATTCATTTAATGAGTTGGGGAGTTAGCCAAGCAGCCATAACAGGACAAACCCTTAGGAGGCTGCTCGTGGGAGATGAGGAGGCAGGTAGTGGACATAGGAGAGGGGAAATTTGCAGCATCCAACGTTCTTTACCAACCAACCACGTTGGTACTAACATGGGCTTGCGCTGCTTAACTACAGTGATCTCACGAGAACAGGTGTGTCCAGCGCAACTTGGCTGCACAAGTTGCAGGTTTAAACTCTGCACAGCAGGGTTTTAGGAGTTCCACAGAATTATTTGTAGGAAAGAGAGTTAGTCTCTCCACTACCAAATAAGGCTGCTTGCAGTGTAGTGAATTAGAATAGAACTTCTTTATGTTGTGATCTTATTGTATTTTTAACATTGTTGATCTTAATATTTTAGGTAGTGTGTGGGCGTGGATGGGGATCAAGAACTCGCAGACCAAACCCTGCCACAGGCATGATAAGGGTATGATGATGACGATGACGATATGATGATCTTAATATTTTATCCTAAAATAGAAATTTTAGATATTATTATAGCGGGACATTGTTTCTGGGACATATAATTTCTGGAATTGGATATATCAAAACTTCTGTATATATTTCAAAGTATTTTTCACGGTCCCCTGAGGTTCGATATAACAAGATTCTACTGTATATATCCCTAAGCTGGACATTTTTGAGACCAGTTTACCAATACATATTATGACAAAAGCCTGTTCAAAGTCCAATAATACTACATCTCTAAAGACTTTTGAATATAATCCATCAAGCAGGCCATTTGGGTGTCACATGACCTCCCTTTCCTAAACCCATGCTGGTTATTACTAAGTATAACCTTCTTTTCCACATATCCCATTATATATGAGAACAAGATATGCTCAAAAATCTTGAATACAGCACTTGTTAATGAAACATGTATATAGCACTTTGGGTTTGCCATGTCGCCTGACTGGAAAATTGGCACCACATTAGCCAGTTTCCGTGATGATGGAAGAATGCCAGTGTCTAACGACTTTTTAAATATTTCCACCAAGTAATAGCTTATAATCCCTGAAAGTTGCAGCAAAATAAATGATGAAATGCCATCAGGGCCCACATCCTTGTAACCTGCTAATTTACTCAGTAGTTGCTCGATTCCCACTCTAGTGATAATAACCTCATCCATTCCTCCTGGCAAAACCCTATCAAACACTGGCTGAAAGTTATTCCTACTGCTTGCAAAGCATTTTGCAAATGTGTCATTAAAAACATTGGCACTCATAAGACTATCCTTAACAAAATTTCCACACCCATCCTTTACCACTGTATTACTATTACAATCGTTCCTACACCTCTTTAGATACCCCCAGCCTTTGGATTTTTCCTAAGCCTACCTCCCAAAATGTTCTCATTAAAATTCTTCTAAGCTTTCTTGATAAATACTTTAGCCATTTTATGGGCCCCCTTATAGAACACCTCACTGTTGCCATCCCTCCCTCTCCTAGGTGCATTCCTAGCCCTTCTGTGGTTCTGCAAAGCTACTTTCACCACTTTAGTATGCCATTCTGTGTCCTCTTCTAAAAGGGCTAGGAATTTTTGCCATGATTTCTCAAATACTTGCTGCTACTGGTCTAGGTAACCATTTCAATATCTCCACCCTAACCCCTGAATGGTCACTAATTCCTTCAATACACTACATTATTGATAGAGTTGGGCACATTTGTAAAAACTAAATCTAAAATCCCCCTTTCTCATGTGTAGGCATGGTCAATATCTGTTCCAATCCATTACAATAAAGTTGCTCCAAAAAAGATTCTTACTACCCAAATTGTTACCCCAAATTATTAAATAAAAAGTGTTACTGTTTTGCATACACTGTAAGCTACATGTGTGTAGCTAAAATAAAACAGCATTTAACCTAGAGTGACCAACATTACCAAAAATTTTTTCATATTCTGCAAAAATACACCATAATTCCTCATTTTTTTTGCATGATTTCAAGGCAGCACCACATTTAAATGGAAAAGTGGCTATAATTTTCCATATGGCCAAGGGTTAAGCCATACCTCTTTCTACTTAGAAAATAAATATTTTACTGTTACTTACAGCCACCATCTCTACAGTAATCCTGTAAAGCCAAACAAAAAAAATCATATGTCATCTAAAAGAACCCATCTTCAAAGTATTTTAAAAGAATTTGAAAGAATGTGGAATAAAGAGTTTGCAATAAGCCCATGCAACAAGTTTTTCAAAACTCAACCTGGTATTGATAAAAATTGTATTTGAAAAGTGTGCACCTCAAAAAAAATTCTCCCAAGAAAATTCCACATTGGCCACTTAACCCGTAGAGAGATAATGCTCCCTTAGCTGTTACATTACAGGTAAAGGGTAATCAGTGAGACTACCAAAGTAAATTCCAATATTTTATTGAAATGCAGTGCTATAACTTTAAAACTCAATTTCATATTTATTAATCAACTAGCTGTCCCCAGTCACACATTGCTGTGCCTCAGTAAAGAGAAAGGGCATGTTCCTCCATAATCATCATCATCACACTCTTCTCCAGCCAGTGGCTGGGTTGTAACTGTAGGTTGAAATCCTCAATCCCCACCTATCTCCAACCACACACCCATCCACCCTGCACACAACCATGTCCTTTTGTACCACCTGTTCCCACGTCTGGTTTGGTCTTCTCCTGGTGCTCCCATCACCTGCAGTCCCAGGATGGAGCCAGTTAGTTCCTCCTCCCACTACTCATCACATGCCCATACCACCTCAACCTACTCTACCTCATCTTTTCCACAATGTGTCCAACCCACAGGCGACCTCTAACATTATCATTTCAGATTTTATTATCACACGACACCCCACTCACAAAGTGCAGCATTTGAATCTTTGCTACTTGCATTCTATTGATGTGGCTCTTCCTCATGGCCCAATATTCTGAGCCATATAGCATAGCTAGCCTAACCATAGTTCTGGAAACTTTGCCTGTTAGCTTTTTGGAACCTGACAGTCTCACAGGTCTCCACTTCCCTGTATCCATTTTAACCATCCTGCCTTGATCCTATAGGTGACATTGAGTATTTCACAGCTTCCCTGGAACACTGTCCTAAATATCTAAACTTCTGCATGGCAGGTATCACCTCACTTCCAGAGCAAACCTAAAGTAGGTATTCTGACTTGTTTATATTCACCTTGAGGCCTTCATATTCACCTTTGAAATGAACTAAAGCACGTCAAATGCAGTGAAAAAGAAGAAAGAAGGTTATACCAAAAACATAAAATTGCAAAACATTTAAAAATGGAAGAAAATATGGACTAAAAAATCAAAAAATTCTAACAAAGTATTGCAATTTAACCACAGATCAATCGACACAATGCAATTGCAGTGAAAAATAATAACAGTTAAAAACGAAATGAAAAAAAATAAACTATACTCACAAAATGAACTATGGTAAATGACACAGCTCAATTCCAACTCAATGTCACACAAAATAATGAAATTGTCAAATCAAAGTGAAAATAAATTGAAATTATTGAAATTCAACTAAACAATGCAATTGGAAACACTGAAATGGAATAAGAAATGGAATGGCAAATGGAATATTAAAATAGAATATTGAGATGGAATATTAAAGTAGTAAATGGAATATTAAATTGCATATTTGTAAATTAGACTAGCATATGCTGCTTTGACGTCCAATAGATGGCATTTTACAAATTAGCATGTTTTTACCTTTTTTTACCTGTCACAGCTGTGACATCTGTATAATCGTTATATAAAAACCTGGCTCTAATGGAATGAAACGTTGTTTCAAAATTTCAAAGCAATCAATCAAGAACTTTCAGAGATTTGCAGTTTTGAACAAACACATTCACATTTATATTTATATAGATATGGTGCAATGCAAAATACACAATTTATTTTAAATGTTCACATTCAATACAAATTTGTTCTCAATGATTACCACAAATTGGTCTGGAGCATCAGTGACATGAATATTGCATCACCCATTTAATTTTTGAAGGGCAGAAGGAACAAACCTGGCGATTTCATGTAGCAGATGTGCTTGCACCCTCCATAGCTTGACTTTTGGTTAGAGGGGCCTTTGGTCTCCCCCCACCCAGGGTGCTTGACGACCACCTGCATTCCTGAAATTGACTTAACAAACTCCTCATCTCTTCTCATTATGTGTCCATACCACTTCAACTTATTCTTCCTCATATTTTGAGCATGTCCACCACCCCAGGCTACCTCTAATATACTCATTCCTAATTCTATCAGCTGTTGACACCCCGCTCATGCACCACAGCATTCACATCTCGGCTTGTTGCATTCTACTGAAGTGGCTCTCCTTCCTGCCTAACATTCGGGTACTGCCAGTCTGCCCCCATAATAGTGCTGCACCGCGAATTACAGGTGTCATGCAGAGCTGCGCTACTATGGCAGCTTTACATTTTTTAAAGTTTGTTGGAGTTTAAGGTCCCGTCAACTGCGAGGTCATTAGAGACCCGGGCAGCTTTACAAACGTGGATGGTAAAGGTAGCCTGTAAGACTACCATCTACCAAAAAAATATAGATTGGAATTAATTTATAAGAAAAGAATGAAGGTACTAAAAATTTCAGGGACATTGCATGCTTAGCCCTTAACCCGTGACGCGTGGTCCCTTGGACCATGTCATTTATATTTTCATTAGCAACTTTTAGAACAATAAAGTTACAAGGGTCATTCCTTCAGTACCTTCATATCTTTTACTATCTAGTAGAATCCTGGTCAGTCAATATCCCTAGGTAAAAAGGGAAATTGTAAACAAAAAATCGTGGTCCCTGGGACCTCACCTCACTGATTATGTAGCTATTTCACAATGTTATATATGCTATTTGACATTAGCATGAGATTTACAAAATGTATTTTTTATTCAGTTTATGATAATCTTTTGATGCTCATAATGTAATATATTCTATTCTGCTAGCAATACAGCAGATATTTTGTGTAAACCAATTTATTATTTTAAAAAATATACGTTTAAGTAAACCTATACAGAATCTTTTGAAATTCTACAATGTTTGGCATTACTTTGGTTTTTTGGTAAAAAAACGATTATAGGAATCGTTTCAATGTGGTTCCTGAATTATAAGGACTCTGTTGGCCTATTGCATGACGGACATTGAAAAAGAAGCTATACTTAATTCAAATTAGTGAATAATTGATGTGGTCCCTGGGACCACACCTCACCACTTATGTACCATGAATTGCAGGTCACGGGTTAAGGGTTAGAAAGCAATGATGAGTGATTTTTGTAAGATGCAGGTAGTCTGTCAGACTACTATTTACCATTCTAGGGTTAATTAAGCAAGGTATTCTGCAAGGAAGAAAATGAGTCACTTCCCCAGGCATCATTCAGATTTTTAGACTTTAGAGGAGATGGTCGTTTTATCAGTAAGTCCAGCATCCCTATGGGATTTGTTCCTGCAGAGAACATTTTCTGTGGTCCAATTCCAAGAAACTTGCAGCTTCATATGTAATTTCAATTGAATCTAATGTGCGTTATGGCACATGTGCATTAATGCATTTATAATAACTTGAGTCTAATGCAATTTTGATGTGGAGACTTGACGATGTGGCGCTGGACACATGTGTTGTATGCTTCCTTGTGCTGGTGGAATTTCATTCAATTTTTTGAACAAAAAAACGATATCTGCGTAGTAACTGCCTTTTTCCAAGGTGGAAACCCCACCATTCCAGCAAAGGTAGGGCTGTTGGGGGGGGGTGGTCGTTTTATTTTAATGGCTTGGGAACTTGTCATGGGGTTGAGCTGTTTAAACCTAACCTTGTGATATTTTTTCACTGATCTGGTCATGCTGCTCCACAGCGTGCATCATCTGCATTGCCAGTCGACCATACTGCATTCTGCAGCCTGGTGCTGACCCTCTACAGCATTAATTTAAATTCAATTTAATTTCTCTATTATTGTTATTACTATTATTATTAATTTCATTATTAAATTTAACTTAATTTCATTACTATTATTATTATTCTGGTATTGGTTTTGTTGACAGCTGGGGACATGCAGCATTAGAGCTGCATCCCTCTGGCATAGTCTAAGTGGACCTGTCAGGTGAGTGCAAGACCTCCACTCACTTGGCAATGACAACACCTTTAATGAGTGTCTCCTGTGGGGTTGGATGGCACCCCCCTCACAGGTAGCCCTGCCAATATTGCTGTGGGTTCTGGACGTTTGACTGGGGTGCCCCCAGTCAGTACTGTCACATCAAATAGGGGGTGTGATGACTAGGGACGTGGAATATGGGGACCCTCTCAGGGAAAGCTTGGGAACTAGTTGAAATCCTAAAGCATAGGAAGATCAGCATTGCATTCCTCCAGGAGACAAAGTGGAAGGGTAATAGGTCAAGGGCGCCAGGGGAGGGATACAAGCTGATCTACACAGGTAGTGAAGAGGGTCAAAATGGTTTGGGTATTATATTAAGTAGGGATTTGCAGCAGGGGATCACTTCAGTTATGAGAGTTAGCAGCAGGTTAATGTTAGTTACTGTAGTTTGGCAGGGTTCCACCTCATAAGTGCATATGCCCCACAAGCAGGCCTGTGTGACACAATTAAAGCAGCATTTGGGAAGTATTTTGATGAGGTGGTTCAGTCTTAGATGGCACAATTAGACAGCACAGGGGAAACCAGTGGCTAATTATTGTGGGTGACTTTAATGCTCATGTGGGAGATGATGGTCAGGGATATGCAGAGGTACATGGGGATGTGGGTATGGGATGATCAACCTTGGAAGGCAGAAGGTTCTTGATACAGCATGAGACCATGGCCTTGCATTAGCCAATGCATGGTTTAAGAAGAGGGAAAAACACCTTATCACTTTCCAGTCACCACAGGGGAGGTCCCAAATTGACTTTTTCATGGTTAGGAAGCAGCACAGGGCAGATATCAAAGATTGCTGGACACTACCCAGTGAGGACTTAAGCTCCTTAAGTCCTTGGCCATAAGCTCCTTATGATAGAATTACTAGTGAAGGGGACAGTTAGGAGACATACCTGGAAAGGAGAATCAGTTATTAGGGGGTTAGACATTGCCCACCAAGGCAGAAGAATTCCAGTATGAGGTTGCTCAGCAAGGTGGACTGGGACTGGGATGGGTCAGCCAACACCATGTGGGACAGGGTTGCTAGGAAGATTAGGAGATGTGGAGAGGCACTGTTAGGTAGGAGTAGAGTAGGAGGAACCTATCAGGGTAGGAAGACATGGTGGTGGAATGAGGAGGTGGAAGCTGCCATCAAACTGAAGAAGGTAGCTTTCCATAGGTGGAGGGAGTTAGAGGATCAGGTTTCCAAAACAGACTATATCCAGGCAAAGAAAAATGCCAGGAGGACCATTGCCCTGGCCAAGTACCAGAAGTATGAGGCCTTATATGAAAAGTTGGGGACAAAGGACACCAATGGTAGGGCTCTGTTACAACCAGCAGAGGTAATCAGAAGGTGGGAGGAATACTACTGTGGCCTCTTAAATACTGTCACCTGTGCTGCAGTCACAGACAGTAACCCAATCACTACACAGGGAGAGGGTCTTAAAGTAAACATGAAAAAGATGGAATACATAGCTTTCAATTTTAGTGGCCAGGGGCAAGGCGATGAGTTATAGTGTGGCAGTGAGGGTATACCAGTGGGGCAGGAGTTTCGTTATTTGGGATCAGTTTTCCAGAGCAATGGAGAGATAGATTCTGATGTGACCAATAGGATTAATGCCAGATGGCTGAAGTGGAGGCAGGCAAGTGGAGTCCTGTGTGACCGCTGGGTCCCAAGAAAGGTAAAGGGCAAAGTTTACAAAACGGTCGTTAGGCCCACCTTGCTTTATGGCTCAGTGTTGTGCAGTTAGGAAGAACCATGAAAGGAGAATGCAAGTGGCTGAGATGTGAATGCTGCACTACATGACGGGTGTCACAAGCAGACAGGGTCTGGAATGACTACATTAGAGGTAGCTTGGGGGTGGGAGACATCACATAAAAGATGAAGTGGTATGTGGTTGAGGTGGTATGGGCAATGATGAGGAGAGAGGAGGAGGAACTTATTAGGTCCATTATTGGTATGCATGTGATTGGGGGCATCAGGGATAGTGGAAGACCAAAACGGACATGGGAGCAGGTGGTTCAGAAGGACATGGAGACGTGTGGGGTGGAGAGCGACTTGGTGGGGGACAGGCTGGGGTGGAGGACAAGAACCCGCAGACCCAACCCTGCCTCAGGTGGGATGAGGATGTGATGATGATAATGCAATTTTGATGTTGTGTGAATATATTTTTGTTTTAAACTCCAAGTTTTCTTGAAAACCAGTAGTAGTCATTTCAAAATCCATCTCAATTAATAATAAGAATATGTTAACTACGTTTGAAACTTTAAAAAACACTAACTTAGAGACATGGGTTTTTTTAGGGACCATGGGATTTTTTAAAAGTTCCTCTTTTTTGGAAAATACTAAAAAATGAATGACCAATGAATAGATAAAAGTACTGATATAATTGCACCACATGTAGCCATGATAAAAGAACACAAAAAACGTTTGTAAATGGACACTTACAGAAAGATAAGGGGCTAAAAGTGAAAAATGGGTTTTTTTAGAGGCCACGACTATATACATACCTTATTTTGTCTCATTTACTAGCTGTATGTATAAGTTTGTATCATTCACCGAAGGCCCTTGATCTAACCCCCTTCCACCTAGTTTCCTGGAGAAAGGCTACATTAATCTTCCTTTGCTTTAGGATATTAACTAATTCCCCTGTTTCACCAGTAAAGGTCCCCAAATTTCACATGCTGAATCTAAGATTTGCACCTATGCTTTCTGAACCCACAGGAATATTGGCTCTATTGGCTGAGGGGATGCCAGCCTAACCTACAGAGGACACTCAGTGCACTATCTGCCATGGGACCCAAGATCCCTACCCCCATGGCGCTGTGGACATATGATGATGACAGGCCTGGCAGTCACCTGTACAGGAGTTTTTTAATCTCCTGTACTGTAGGTTGGGAGTTTTTTTTTTGATTTTGGAATTTTTCATCATGAGGGTTAAGAATTTTAGTTTCCTCTCTGCAGTCCCCACCCACCACAGAGTCCAACAGATCGCCCATTCAGATCACCAGGGTTGCTGGTACAGGTAACCATTAGAGAACCATTACCCCCAATTACCAGGACCAATAGGAATCAGGGGCTGACCATGTCATCTGCAAAATTAACCCTTAGGGGTGAGAAGCCCCTCCTTTAGCTGTTTTTCCCTGCAAGCCATAACCAAAGTGGCATATTGGAGACTGGGGGGGTCGCAACCCCATCCCCAACGTGTCAAAGTCGTCCTGACAGCACAGAGTTGACCTACTGCACAAAAGTACATGTAAGTAACGGTAACTACATGGTAACTACAGGTAAGTAACGGTAAGCAACAGGGATATTCCAGACCACATGTGGGAAACACAATAGAATATAAATGGAAAGGAATGCATGTCTGGAATAGTTGGAGGAATTCTGATTTCTGTAAAGAACAGTTATACAGTATATCAAAATGGTGAATTAATTTAGAATTTTTCAAATATTGTACCTACTCTAAGATAGTGAAATCTCATTTGTCTTTGCAGGTATCTGCCTTTACGTATTTCTTAGATACTACTGTAACATTCAACATACTGTTGATGCAAAAGTCTTCTATGCAGTTTGTGGACAAAAGTATTTGATTAAGAATATATGGGTATCAGATTTTGAGAAGGGTTTGAAATACAATCAGAAGTTTGATATATCCTAAGTTATAGCCATATGATTAGATACTCACTAAACCATCAGTGTTGACCGGTTGGGTATTGTTTTTGACCTAGCTGGTCAGATAATACGTGACAGGGATTTTGGTATAAAAAGTGAGTTGTTAATATGATAGGTGTGGCAGGAAGTGAGTATTTATAGAACTTTGGCTTATCGCACTGTTTTGTTATCTGATATACCTAGTTGATTTAGCATTGCATATTAGTTGGAAACTGGAGATATATTGCATATTATTTTAACATGTGGCTGAAAATATATAAAGTAATATCAGAAAATAATGTAATTTGGCTAGGGTTGAAACACTAATATAAACCCACTCATTTGATTTCTTATGTTTTATCCAAAATCTCTCTTTCATTGAAAACATCCCTTTTTATTCGCATGTTGTAAATATTGCTCACAAAATGAAGCAGCAGCCTTAAGCCTGGTCCAGTGGTAAGTGCAACAGCGGCAAGTACTGCGTGAGCAGACGAAGCAACACAGAAACGAATGACGTCGGTGCACAATTATATAGGAAGCGAGTTGAGGAATAGGTGCAAAAGCACAGTTCACTAGCAGTCAACTGCTTTCATAGTGCAGCACTCCTGCACGCATATCATTGGCTAGTTGTACTGCAGATGACACCCGTTATGCCATTACACCATTGTTCAATAATTATGCCACCCAGCAGACATTGTCAAAATCAACAGGCATGCATCCTATCTGCCACGTACCACTGAACGATTACAGCCAGGTCTCTTTTTATGTGGGGGATACGTTCCTCAGACAATCACATAAAAAGAATTCGCATAAAATGAGACTATAAGTCTATGGAAAATTAGGGATACATTCCATAATTTGTAAAATATGCATAACTCTCATATAACGAATTAAAATGAATGTACAATTGCATAAAAAAGTTTGTTGATGTTAAAGAAAATAGGTTTCTTAATAAATATCTTTGGGAAGCTGAAAGAGATTTATATGAACCTTAAGGGTATACACCATCTGCAAACTGTTTGTAAATCACTTTCATCTTCAGAAATACCATAATTATTCTAATAAACGGCGCGCCGTTTATTTTTTTCAAAGGCCATTTTGTTGCACCGTTTATTGGAGGGCGGCGTTTATTAGAGGGCGCCGTTTATTATTTTTTTCAATTTATAAATGGAAACTTTTTAGCCAGACAAGTTGATTTCATTAATTTTGATGTTTGCTGATGCTACTCTCACATCTGAATTTATTCACAAAATGAAATTGAGAAAAATAATCAATGGTTCATTTAAAATTTAAATCCTTACCCTAAATTCAGATAACTGTAGAGGTTTAGCCACAGGACGATTACTATCATTCTCAACTGCAGAAATTGCCAACAATTTAAATGCTAAAGAATACTTTTTCTTTGAAACTTTTCTTTCAACAATATCTGCACTAAAGCTAAGTTTACACGACTGTGACTTATTAGGAAGTTCAACCTATCGTGTGAAAATACTATGAATCACATTGCACCAGGGTCACCCACAGAACAGAGAGGAGGAAGAAAACCCTGGGGTACACCAGTGCCTCTGTTATAGTTGTTGTGCAATAGGTCAGACACAATGCAATATTAAAACTGACAAAGCATTAATTTACCTGCCAAAATTTATATTTTGGTTGTAAAATGTGGTGTTGAAACAGAGTGGTAGGCCGGCATCCCCACACAGACAACCAGCCAATATTCCTGTGGGTTCCAGTCGCCTGGCTGGGGTTTTCCCATCCATAGCATGTTCAATGGACCCACGGACCCAACCCTGCCACAGGCTGGATAAAGGTGTGATGATAATGATACCAGTACCCCTGTGTAGCATTAAAGGGTTAATCATTAAAAAAATTCAAGTTAGCTTGCACGATCACTTCCAGACAGTTTTGAAATAAATGGCGCGCCGTTTATTATTTTTTCAGCTGAAAGGTGCGCCGGTTATTGGAGGGCGCCGTTTATTAGAATAATAACGGTAACTGTCTTTGCAATAGATCTCTTTGATATAGACAATACATTTTCACAAACATATTTTTTTCTATCTCTCCACAGACTTTTATTTTGACAATCATCATCATCAACATACCCATATCCCACTTGCAGCAGGGTCCGGTCTGCAGGTTCCCTGAACACGTTCTGACCAGGCGTCTGGAACACACAGGGATATTGGCTGGGTTGTCTTTGGGGGATGCCGGTGTCACACATCAAAGTGTCCAGTTTCCACTTAAAAGTGTCCAGTGGGACAATTTTTGAGTACCTCAAAGTGTCCACCATCTACATCCGAATGCAGATGCCCAAATTTGTCTGTTTTCTTGTTTGTTTGTTGTTAGCTGAGGCTCAAGGTGAAGCCCTCGCTTACGACAGAAGTGCATGACAGTTGTTTTGTCAGGGGAGAACTTATAGCCACGAGAGGTGGCAAACTGGTTGGCACTATTTAGTGCCAGTTGCAGCTGACGCTCAATGCTGTGCATCGTAGCAGCCCAGTACCTAATAGAGAAGTCATCCACAAATAGCGACAAATTTACTGGGGAGTGAATGGAGGATGGTAGGCCGTTCACTGCAACAGCAAATAGCGTCACACTCAAGATGCTCCCCTGTGGGACACCATTCTCCTGCAGGAAGGCCGAGGAGAAGGTGTTACCCACAAGCACTCTGAAGGTCCAGTCAGACAGAAAGCTATGGAGGGAGAGGGGCAGATTACCCCTGAGCCCCCACTGGTGCAAGGACTCCAATATACCATGGCGCCATGTGGTATCATATGCCTTCTCCACATCAAAGAAGACAGCCACTAAGTGCTGCCTGTGGAGAAAGGCCTCACATACTGCAGTCTTCAGGGAGATCAAATGATCCACTGGAGACCTACCAGCACAGAATCCACATTGGGCATTGGCGAGAAAGTGGTGCCATTCCAGATACCACACCAAGTGCCAATTCACCATTTGTTCCATTGTTTTGCAACGACAGCTCGTCAATGAAATGGGTCTATAATTAATTGGAAGGCTACTGTTCTCCCCAGGGTTTGGGAGTGGGATTACAGTAGCCTCCCGTCAGCCTTCAGGGACTTCATGCTGCTGCCAAATGCTATTAAATACCTCAAGGAGGTAACTAACGCCTGTTTCTGGTAGGTGTCATAGCATTTGATAGTGGATGCAATCTGGTCCAGGGGCAGTGTCCCTGGCTCTTGCTAGAGCTGCCCACAGCTCCCAAGGGGTAAATGGATTGTTATACCCCTCGGCGACGTTCTGCAGCCTGCTTCCTTTGTAGAAATGTTGTCGTGTAGTGCTGGGAACTGGAAACAGCTGCAAACGTCCTTGCCAGTTCCTCAGCCACTTCACACGGCAGAAGGCAATGTCTCCCTTGTACAAGGAGACCGGAGCCACATGATGGTAAATATCTGCCTTGGATCTTCCTCAGCTTTTCGCAGACTTTCTTGGAGGGTGTGTGATGGGTAAGTGAAGAGACGTACTGACTCCATGAGGAGCGTTTGGCCTCCTTGATCAACTGTCGTGCATATGCCCAGGCTCGGAGATAGTTGATATGATTGGCGTCAGTAGGATGAGATTGGAAGCAGTGAAGGGCTCATCGCGAGACCGAATTGCACTCCAACAATCCTCCGTCCACCTTGGCATCTGCTCGTGGTGGGTTACACTAGCTCTGGGGGATGGATGCCAATGCCGCCCCGACCACCACCTCTGTGAAGTGACTCACTAGGTCATTGACCCCATCTAAATCACACAGTGGGGAAAGGTAGATATGGCAGGCGAACTCCTCCCAGTCTGCCTGACGCAGACACCACCATGGTGGGTGTTGGGGCAATAACCCATCTCCACTGCTAATCTTGATGGGGAAGTGACCACTTCCACAAGGGTCTGACAAGACCTCCCACTGCAAACCTGGTGCCTACCCAGGAGAGCAGATGGATAGGTCTATGCACGAGAGACCACCAATGGCAGTCATCATATGCATGGGGGCACCTGTGTTAAGAACAATGAGGCCATTGTGTGACACCCATTGTTCCACAAGTCGCCCTTGGGGGTTGTGACTGTCCGAGCCCCATTGAGGATTATGGGCATTATAATCACCCATAATCTGGAAGCGTCTTGGACGCTGGGTACTGAGGGAGTCAAGGTCTGCCTGTGGGATATCAATCCCAGGAGGCATGTAGAGGGAAAATAGAGTAGTGGGCACATCCAGTTGCAATGAGACCGCCACTGCTTGCAGAGGCGTCTGCGAAGCCACTGGTACATGCAGGCACCCATTCCGGATAAGGATAGCCACCCCTACCACAGGGTGGCTTCCTTGCTGCTTGGTGGCTGCATATGTGTACCCTGATATTGAAATGGGGTATCACCACGACACAGGATCTCTTGGAGGGAGATGCAGATAGGGTTGTGCCTGGAGATCAGCAGTGTGATCTCGTCCCTCAGGTGGGAAAAACTTCGACAGTTCCATTGTAGGAAATGTACCATCATGTGGGCTTTGGTGGCTTATTTCTATTCATCCCTTTTCTCAATCCCACTGCAGAAAAGGGAGGGATGCCTTCAAAGGAGGAATCCCCATTGTGCCCCAGTTGTGGCATGAAACCACCCCATGCTCTCTGCCGTTGGCCAGAGAGCTTGGGTGGGTGAACCAAGGACATGTGCCCCACTGCAGTAGTGGGAGGTGTCCCTAGTTTCTTTCCACTGTCTCACCCACCACCCCTTCCGTGTAGGAGGCTGGCTGGGCTGAGACAGAGAGGGAGGCCTTCAAGGAAGATGCCTCTCTTTGACAAGAGGCATCTGGGGCCTCCAAAGAAACTGGCACCACCATTATTGGGGGCCCATGCATGGGCCAGGGGCAGTGGTGGAGCTGGAAGAAGCCATGGAAATGGGGTCAGGGTCCGTCTGGCAGCCAATGCTTGCACAAACCGGCATGGACGCCATGGGCCCAAGAGGGCATCAAATGGATGAGAGGGGGAGCTGAGGTAGCATGTCTGTCTGGGTACAGACAGAGGACACAGCAGCTGTCTTTGACACACGTGCATAGGACACTCCATGACTGGAGGTCCCTGGCAAGGCTAGCAGCTGCTGCATATCCTGAAAGCTCATACACTTCTGGACATGCAACTCCTGGATCGAACGTTGCTGCAGCCAAGTGGGGCAATCCTGAGAAGAGGCGGAGTGGTTGCCCTTACAGTTGATACAAAAAGGTACAGTCTTACAAGACTGAGGGAGGTGGTCACCCTGTCCACAAGTGCCACACACGGCCTTGGCAGAACACAAATTCTGTCCATCGCCATATCACTGGCACTTGAAGCACCGAAGTGGGCTTGGAATGAAGGCACGTGCAGGCAAGCGGAGGTAGCCAGCCATGATGTAATCTGGTACCTTGGGCCTACCAAAGGTCAGCACCAAGGTGTCAGATGGGCGGGATTATCCATCCCGTTGGACGGAGGTGTGGCGGATAGCCACCACACCGTGGTCCCTAGGCTCCTCTGCTATTTGCTCTTCTGATTCCCCACGTAGGTCAGGGCACCGCACCACACCTCTACTGGTGTTTAAGGAGCGATGGGGTTCGACCACAATGGGGATGTCACCGAGCTTCCACTGTTTTAGTAATGCCTCTATCAGTTGGGGGGCAGATGCCTCCACCAACAAGGTGCCATTGCACAGTTTCTTGACCGAAGTCACATCACCGGCAATGCCCTTGATGGCTTTGGCGATAAGGAAGGGCGACGCCTTCCCCAAGGCTGCACCATCCTCCCCAGATATGGAAAGAAACCGGGGAGGACAGGAAGAATGTATAGGAGTGCTTTTGACTGCACCTAAGGCCTCCTTTGATGCAGGAACATGCTTGGCATCAGCGGTGGAGCCCTTCACCTTTAGGCTAAGAGGTCGTTGCCTCTTGTTAAGGGCAGGTGTTGATGCATTAGACGCCACAGGTGCGTTCCATGATCCAGTTGGCTTACTGGGGGAATGCGGCCTCTTTGTTGGAGCAGTACATGTCTCCATCAGCTCAATGGCAGCTGGCCCAATCAGTTGGGTGGGACCGAGCCCGCCATCTTCCAGCTCAACACAAGTCAATAAAGTTAAAGAAGGGGGAGGGGTGGGGTTATTTGATAAGGCCCCCAGCCTCTGTTTTTGAGTTGCGGTAATTTTATTTAATTATGTATTCGCTGCCCACAGGTCTTACCCACCATGGAGCCCTACACTGGGACGCCTATTCGGGTCGTCGAGACTACTCGGACAGGATACTGCAAGGGTGGCATAATCCCCAAGTCCCAGACCATTGGCATCGGGATTGACTGCCGGTCCACTCACAGCAACCCTAGGGGGCATAACAACTTATGCACCCCTGGCCGGTTGACCAAGACCGGGTATCTGCCGAAGTGATGTGTTGGGGCTGTAGGTCACAACCATAATCCTCGATGTCTGTCAGCCACCTCACCAGCGTGGGGTGGCCCAGAGACATCGCAGGACATGTGCAACCTCAATCACCAGGATCCGCTTTTCTCAGGGGTGCAGGTCTCCATGCATGGCTAACACATGGGTAGGTGGTTATTTATTGTCACCTCAGTGAGGAGTCTACATTGACCGACATCAAGTCAGTCATCCAGTAAAGGACACAAGGACAATGACAACCACCATGATGGTATCGTCCTGTCCAGGATGCAAGTAATGGCCAATGAAGGCCAGAAAGGCACCCCTTTTAGTCACACCCAGGGCACACACAGGTGTCTGTTTTCTGCAGAGCACATGTGTAACGAGAATCAACACAAAATTTCTATCAAAATACCTTAACTGGGTAATGGAAAACGGTCGAGACACTTTGACATGAAAGTGGACACTTTGAGGTATGGCACCAGCGTGCACCAAAAGTTAGATTAATAATATCATCATCATTTAAGACATCATCCACCAGCAGTTCTTCTATATCATCACGGTTAAAAATGTTCAAATCACCTCCAAAATAAGTTTTAATTTTAGAGCATGTTCAGTGGAACTGCAGACCTGACCCTGCCACAGTCGGGATAAGGGTGATTTGATAATGGTATGATTGTTAAGTGTCATATACTAGTGTGGAACCCCTATTGTGTATGCTAATTTCTGACAGACTAAAACTTCTCTGACTGGCTTATACAATGGGTGTGGATTTTATCAGTGTCATGGGCCTTAGACTGACTATACTTCCTGAACAAGCATACAGTATGCATATTTGGCAGAATTTTTTTTAATCAAATGCAAGCCACACAACTTGGAAATCTCATAAAAGGAAACCTCACAAAAAGAGACCAAACTGTACACACACTGTGCTTTACACAAACTGTATGGACAGAGACGGCACCTACTGGTGAAAGTCCCCAAATCCATTACCGCCATCTATTTGATACAAGTGTGCAGCAAGCGTATACACGAGAAATTCCCATCACGTGAGAAGGTCACGTCGATATGCTAAGAAAAAAGAAGTTACCTTTTTGCAAAGCATGTGGAGACTGATTTACATCTGTTGCCATAGGTTACCATAAACGGTTGATGGGAACACAAAACTCTCTTTTATTACTTTTCCAGTAATATACAGTTGGCTCTCTTTTTATGCAGGTTCTTATAAACGATTTCAAAGTTACGCAGTTTGCATTTTGTTAAAAAAAAATTCGCCAAATATGCATACTGGTTGCTTGTTCAGGAAGTATAGTCAGTCTAAGGCCCATGACAATGATAAAATCCACCGACCATTGTATTAGCCAGTCAAAGACGTTTTAGTCTATCAGAAATTAGCATACATAATAGGGGGTTCCGCACTTGTACATGACACTTAACAATCATACCATTATCATCATACCCTTATCCCGACTGTGGCAAGGTATCACATCCGAATCTATCTCCCCATTGCTCTGGAAAACTGATCCTAAATAACAAAACTCATGCCCTGCTGGTATACCCTCACCCCCACAACGGATCTCACCCCCTTCCCCCTGGCTGCTAAAACTTATTTTGGTGGTGATTTGAACATTTTAAACCATGATGATATAGAAGAACTGCTGGTGGATAATGTCTTAAATGACGATGATATTATTAAACTAACCGTATCCGCATGTGGGATACGGGTATGACGATGATGATGGTCAAAACAAAAGTCTGCAGAGAGTAAGAAAAAAAATATGTTTGTGAAAATGTATTGTCTATATCAAAGAGATCTATTGCAAAGACAGTTATTTCTGATGATGAAAGTGATTTACAGTTTGCAGATGGTGTATGCCCTTACCAGATAGACAATTGAATGCGGTTGTACATTCATTATAATTCGTTATTTCGGAGTTACGCGAATTTTAAAAATTATGGAACGTATTCCTCATTTTTCCATAGACTTATAGTCTCATTTTATGCGAATTCATTTTAGACGATTTTCTGAGTAAAGTACCCCCCCCCCCCCCCCGTATAAAAAGAGACCTGACTGTACAGCATAATACATTGGAAGCCACTTATTCTGACCACTGTGGGACCTGTAACTTTTTATAACAATAAGCAGCTGATAACATTTAGCAGAATAAAAAAACTCCTTAGTATTGATTTCTACAACAAAGAATTTGTTGCACATCTTTTCCCGTGTGGCGTACGACGGCATTTAAATGAAAGAACGCCCTCTATTATGGAACAGGAACATGTGGCAATAATTCCAGGTGTATGAGCTCGTCCCCCTGGCGTTGCCAGAGGAACGAGTTCTTGTCTGATCTCAGAAGTTAAGCAACATAATCCCTGCTAGTACTAACAAGGGCGGCAGCTGGGGAAAACTGGGTAGTGCTAATATCAGGTTGCCATACGGCCTGCTACACTGGGACATATCCCACTTGTGATTTAAAATTTTTGCAGGTTAAACAATTATTTTCCAATCATATCATTAGATTCAGTACTGTGCATATACATACAGATAAACCTCTCATCGACCCCCCCCCCCCATAAACGGACTCTGAGGGAGAGGTGGTAGTGTGACTAAAAATGTTAGGTATAAGAGATTCCATTGACACTTTGTTACAATTCGTTGATACAACAGATAGTCCTTCCACACATTAAGAGAATTAATGCGGCGAAGTTGCGTTGTGTGCGGCGAAGTTGCGTTGGACACACCAGTTCCCGTTAGATCACTGAAGTTAAGCAGCGCACACCCACGTTAATACGAACTTGGGTGGTTGGTAAAGAACGTTGGGTGCTGCAAATTAACCCTCTTCCTCCTCCCTTCACCTGCCTCTTCATCTCCCATGGGCAGCCTCCTAAGGGGTAAACCTGTTATGGCTGCCTGGCTTACACACCAACCCACAAACTAATCAATCAAACAATCAATAATTTGTGAGCAGTATAAGTGTGGAAGGCAATTTTAAAGTTGGATTCATATACTCCCCCTATACGTTCGTAGATGAGAGGTTTGTCTGTACCTAGATTTGGTACAGGCGCGTCCACGAAAACACATGGGGCTCTAATGACCTTTGTAGTTAAAGGGCCCTAAAACACAAACAAACGAAAACACATCACATTTTGCCAATGAAAATGACTGTTCAGGAATGATCCACCATTGATCCAAATGTTTTCTGGGTCCTCTAAAATATTTTATTTTTCAATGAATTATTGAAAAAAATATGCAATTTTTATAATATAATAAAGCTATGCATGTACTGTATATAATATGAGCATGGCAACTCCTAACCCTTTTCCCGCCTATGGCAGGGTCGGGTACCCATCTTGTCCCTCTGAATGGACCCAAGAGCGATATATTGGACAGTGTTTTTCCACAGTCCGTTGCCGATTGAAGCTGCAACCCCTATGGTTATTTATCGCCGGTCTACTGCTCATTGTTTTTGGGGAATTTCATCGACGCCAGGGGGTGAGCTCCCATATCTGGAAATTTTGCCCCATCTACCCGTCGCGTAGTAGAGAGGGTTCTTTTATGTGTAAGTGACATCTTACACCAACACGGGAACTCGGTTTTACTTCTCATCCGAAAGAAGGCGCACTCATGGCCTCCTCGCCCAAAAGAAGCCAGCCCACTACGGTCCAGTATCGAACCTAGGACTACTGACGCAGTTGCCTAGCGTGCTAACAACTACGCCACCGAGGCGGGTCTTGTTTATAATTTGAAATGAATTTAAAAAAATATAGGGGGGGGGGGGGGGTCCGGGTCGGTGGTTCGACAATTATGGCAACCCTATGCTAATAACCAGAAATCGCCGCATCAGCATAGTGTCTGTGCAGTCTCTGCATTGGAACTATGCAGTGAACGGGTCTCTAATGACCTTTGTAGTAGGACGGCCCTAAAACACAAACAAAACGAACATCTACCGCCTGCAGAAAAACACCATCCAATATATCACCTTTGTGTCCATTCAGAAGGACAAAATGGGTACCTGACCCTGCCATAGGCGGGAAAAGGGTTAGGAGTTGCCCGTTTCATCAGTAATGTCCTGATATACTGTATTTCGGTGATTGTTGTTGTTTGTTAGAGTTTAAGGTCCCGTCAACTACGAGGTCATTAGAGAACCGTCCACAGTGTAGGTTTGATGCATATACTGCGCAGACGCTACACTAATGCGACGATTATTGGGTATTAGCAGTACCCAGCTTTCCCGAGCGACCACCCATGTAAGTACTAACTGGGCTTGCGTTGCTTAACTTCAGTGATCAGACGAGAACTGGTGTGTCCAACGCAACTCGCCGCGTATTTCGGTGATAGGCATTGTAGCTATCACCTCAATATCAATATGTACCCAAATTTCAAATTCATCCTTAGGCATATCTAGGAAAGAAATTCTTCTTTTCAAAATCTCTTCAAAAAAAAATTTAAAATATAAGTAAACGACAACGAAACATATTTGTGTGTTGTTGGAGTTTTCAGTCCTTCAACTACAAGGTCTTTAGAGCCCTGTCCACTGGGTAGCTCTGATGCAGGGACTTCAGAGACATTACACTAATGCGACGATTTTTGGATACTAGCTGTACCCAGTTTTCCAAGCGACCACTCATGTCAGTACTAACTGGGGTTGCGTTGCTTAACTTCAGTGATCAGACGAGAAGTGGTGTGTGCAACACAATTTGCCGCTCTCAAAACAAAACATACAAACGCAGTTAAAAAATACTGAAAGTATGGATAATTGGCACAAATGATTAGTTTTATTTTGCCGATGTGTCACTCCCCAGACATAAAAATATGCCCAATGCCGCTAATGAAAGGCTCCGACAATAATACGATCCATATGTGGAAATACTCATCATCATCATCTCACCCTTACCCGCCTGTGGCAGCGTCGGGTCTGCGAATTCTTATCTCCACTCCCGTCTATCCCCCACCAGGCTCCCCTCCACCCCGAACGTCTCCATGTGCCGTTGCACCGCCTGCTCTCACGTCCGTTCTGGTCTTCCACTACTCCTGGTGCCACCAATCACATGCAGTCCCATAATGAAGAAAATAACTTTCTCCTCATCACGTTTCTCACCCCCCAAACTACCATTAATGTAGTCATTTCGGATGCTGTCGGTTCGTGACAACCAGGGCCGGCCTTAGGGCAAGGCGACCAAGGCAGCCTCCTTAGGCCCGCGCTTCAAGGGGCCCCGAGCTAATGAATTGAAAATTTTTTTTAAGAAATACTATAGGCCTACAAAATGTTAATCCATAAAAATCAAAATCTCATTTTTTGTGTTTGCATTTCGTCTTCAATATGAAATTAGCTGTTGCTTAGTTCATCATCATCATCTTACCCTCCTCCCGCCCAAGGCGGGGTCGGGTCTGCGGGTTCTTATTCTCCACTCTCGCCTATCCCTCGCCAAGTCCCTCTCCATTTCGCACGCCTCCATGTCCTTCTGCACCACCTGCTGCCATGTCCGTTTTGGTCTTCCCCTACCCCTGGTGCCCCCAATCACGTGCAAACCCATAATGGACCTAATCAGCTCCTCCTCCTCTGTCCTCATCCCTTGCCCATACCACTTCAACCGCCTCTCCCTCATTTTCTCAGCGATGTCTCCCACTCCCAAGTTGCCCCTGACGTAATCATTTCTGACCCTATCAGCTCGTGACACCCCAGTCATATAGCGCAGCATTCGCATCTCTGCTACTTGCATTGTCCTTTCATGGTTCTTCCTAACTGCCCAACACTCTGAGCCATACAGCAAAGCAGGCCTAACGACCGTTTTGTAACCCTTGCCCTTCAACTATATTGGGACCTGGCGGTAACACAGGACTCCACTTGCCTGCCTCCACTTCAGCCATCCTGCATTAATCCTATGGGTCACATCCGAATCTATCTCCCCATTGCTCTGGAAAACTGATCCTAAATAACAAAACTCATGCCCTGCTGGTATACCCTCACCCCCACAACGGATCTCACCCCCTTCCCCCTGGCTGCTAAAATTGAAATTGAGGTATTCCGTCTTCTTCATGTTTATTTTAAGACCCCCCTCTTTCCATTGCTGTCTTCATGTCTTGCAGGCCCTTTTGTGCATCCTCTCAGGACCCCTCCAGCTTTCCCACACCTACCTGCACGTTGAAGCATGCAGTGTTCCCCCATGCTGTCCTCACCCTAGCAATGGAACCCTCATGCATATCCTGCACTATCCTAATGTGGCCTTCATCCACCCCTTTCTTCCATAATACTGTCCAAAGTACCTGTCTGGGGACACTATCATATGCCTTCTCCAGGTCAACAAATACTGCATGGAGATCCTTCTTTGCTGCTCTATGCTTCTCTATCATCTGTCTTAGAATAAAGTTTGGTTCCATGGTGGACCTACCAGGCATAAACCCAAATTGGTTTCCTTGACACTAGTTTGGTCTCTGAGGCAACACTCTATGACTCGCTCCCACAGCTTCATAGAACGGCTCATTAGCTTTATGCCTCTATAGTTTTCACAGTCCTGGGCATCACCTTTGCCCTTGAAAAGTGGAACTACCATAAAATCTCACGTAAAATTCGCAACTCAAATATAGTACACACCCGTCTATAGTCCGCATTAGTGATGCATATGTTTCAAATATAGTCAGTACTCATGTATAGCCCTCGCTTTAAAAATTCCCAATGTAACCAGTGGTGCAACTTGTAGGGGGAATGGGATCAAATGAATTTGAAAATGAAATGTCAATTGCTCTGATGATGAAATTCAAATGTTAAAGATTTTATATTGCATTATCATATAAATAACAACGTACTGTGTAAAGTCATGTTGTTAAGTGTAATAAAATGCTCAGAAAATGAGAAGCAGTTATATACACTCATATATAAACTCATATACAGTGAAACCTGTATAAGCGGACCACCTGCGGGACCCCATATAGGTGGTCCCCTTACACAGTTGGTCCGCTTGTGTATGTACCTCATTACACTTCATGAATGAAGACCAATATGCATACATATACATAGATCAATTTTTTCTTTCAATGTTAAGGTCTTTATCTCTGCTGCTGAGCAAATGAATCAGAGCCAGTGCAGGCAAGAAATGGACACTAAGGCAAGGCACAAAATGAGGCCGCAGGGTGACGCAGCATAATGCAGCCCTGCAAAATTCTGCTAGCAGGCAATCGCCGCACATTGAATCGCAGTTTATCAGCATACTGGTTTGCAATTTGCGTCAACTAAAATGGCTTTCAACATAACAGTGATTGCCTGCTAGCAGAATTTTGCAGGGCTGCATCACACTGCGTCATGCTGCATCACACTGCATCACCTTGCGGCCTCATTTTGCACCTTGCCTGAAGCAGCTGTTCACTACAAAACGCCAATGACACATAGCACAGCATTCCCATTAAGAGGCATAGTGACATTTTTGACTCACCCCTGCAAACAAACTTGTCAAAGTGGAAGCACAACTGGTGAAATTTACTTTTTTTGGTCCTCTTATTCAGGGTCTGCTAAGGTTCGGGACCGAATTTGTGGTGGTCCCGGTCACGTTAGACAGGCGGTCCACTTAGAGAGAAAATTTATAGGTTAAGTCTATGGAGCCCTATTTGGTGATGGACCGGTCAGGTCTGCTAATACAGGTGGTCTGCTTCTGGAGGTGGTCCAGTAGACAGGTTTCACTATATAGTCCACCCTCACATATAGTCCACACTAAATGGCCCTATGTTTTGTGAATAATCCGTGGGCACTATGCGAGATTTTACGGTATCCAACTGTCATGCCATTCAGATGGCATCCTGTCCCCATTTGCTAACTTATTAAAAAGCTTCCCTAGCCATGTAACTCCTGTGGTTCCCAAGACATGCCAAACATCAATGGGGATCTTATCTGGGCCTACTGCTTTTTGACCTTTCATTTTTTGAAGGGCTGTGACTATTTCATCCTCACTCACCTTGTCCAATGCCTCTGGAGTTATTAAGCTGCTGTCAGTGACTGCTGCACAGGAGGCAGTATTTAAGAGACTGTGGTAGTACTCTCCCACCTTTTGATTACCTCTGCTGGTTGGAACATGACCCTACCCTGGGCATTCTTGACTGTTATAGCCCTGGTAACATCCTTACTAGTTGTGTCCTTGGACTTGGCCAGTTTAAAAACTGCTGTCTCTCCTTCTTTTGTTCCCAACTTTTCATATAAGGCCTCATGGTCAATGGTCCTCCTGGAGTTTTTCTTTGCCTGAACATAGTCAGTCTTGGAAGAATGATCCCCTAATTCCCTCCACCTATGAAAAGCTAACTTCTTTAGTTTAATGTCAGCTTCCACCTCCTCATTCCACCACAATGTCTGCCCACCCTGATAAGTTCCTCCTACTCTACCTTTACCTAACAGTTCCTCTCCACATCTCCTGATTTTCCTAGCAACCCTGTCCCACATGGCATTAGCTGATCCATCCCTGGCCCAGTTGACCTGGCTGAGAACCTCATTCCTGAATTCATCTGCCTTGGTTGGCAATTTCCACCACCTAATAACTGATTCTCCCTTCCAAGTATGTTGCCTAACTGCCCCCTTCATTTGTAATTCCATCATGAGCAGCTTATGGCCATTTTCCTTCTGGAAATCCTAACTAGGTAGTGCCCAGCAGTCTCTCATCTCTGCTGTGTGCTGCTTCCTAACCATGAAAAAGTCTATTTGGGATCTCCCCTGTGGTGACTGGAAAGTGATTATGTGCTTATCCCTCTTTTTGAACCATGTATTGGCTAATGCAAGGCCATGTGCTCTTGCTGTCTCAAACACCTTCTGCCCCTCAGGGTTGAGAATCCCATACCCACAACCCCCATGTATCTCCTCATATGCATACCCTCACTACCAACGTGTGCATTAAAGTCACCCCAATAACCAGTCATTCATTTCCCTTGCCCTGTCTAATTGTGCTGTCCACTGACTGTACCACCTCATCAAAATCATCCCAAAAAGCTGTTTTACAGGTGTCACCCAGGCCTGCTTGGGGGCATGTGCATTTATGAGGTGGAGCCCTATACCCTGCCAAACTACCATAACTAACATTAACCTACTGCTTATTCTCCTAACTGAAGTGATCCCCTGCTGCAAATTGCTACATAATATAATACCCACTTCATTTCATCCCTTTTCACTACCTGTATATATCAACTTGTATCCCTCTCACAGGGCTCTTGGCCTATTACCCCTCCACTTTGTCTCTTGTAAGAATGCAATGCTGATTTTCCTATGCTTTAGGGTTGCAACTAGCTCCCCAGTTTTTCCTGCAAGGGTCCCCATATTCCACATCCCTAGTCTTAGTCGAGTCCCCCTATTTTGTGTGACAGTACTGACTGGGGACACCCCAGTCAGACGTCTAGAACCCACAGCAATATTGGCACGGCTACTTGTGGGGGGGGGGGTGCCGTCCAACCCCACAGGAGACTCTCATTAGAGGAATTGTCATTGTCAAGTGAGTGGAGGCCTCACTGACAAAACTGACAAAACATGCCAACTCTATGCCAGAGGGATGCACCACTACTGCATGTCCCCCAGCCACAAACCACTAACAATACTAAAAAATAACACCCCACACAACAGCAACCCCAAACACTAACAACAACAACCCCAAAACACTAACAGCAACAACCCCAAACACTAACAGCAACAACCCCAAACACTAATAGCAACAACCCCAAACACTAATAGCAACAACCCCAAACAATAACAGGAACAAAACAACAACAACAATAGAAATAATAATGATAATAATAATAACAAAAAACAACAGAGGTCACGCTTCAGCACGATGGGACGCCCCCAATGCACAGTGGGTGAAATGACGAATCTAGCATGACAAAATTCATTTTTTCACTATTAAAGTTGTTGTTTATAAACTAGATACTAATAAAGAAAAATATCCAAATATTTTAAATCTGAAAAAATAAAAAAAAATATGTCCACAGATTACAGCGTCACAGCTCTCTAAACATGAAAAAGATTTGGAGTTAGATGCATTCGGGGAAAGTCCCCTAATAGTGATTGTACTTTGAAGTTGTATATTGCAAGTTGTAAATGTTTTTTTTGATATTTTTTAAATGGGGAATAAACAGCAAGGTTAGTGAACCATTTTACATAATTTTTAACTGGACTCATTGCAAAATATTGCATTCTGGGTAATTAATAGAGTCACATGTAAATCAGTAATGAAAATCAATCTTTCTAAACTTTGCTTAGATTTTTAATTTGGTATTTTTTCATATTAATTATTGAAATTACTTTCAAAATAATACATAGTCATTCTACTTTAAAATCCATTTGAAAAATTGTGCATTTTTTT
The DNA here is from genome assembly GCA_013389805.1 of Trigoniulus corallinus. Taxonomy (NCBI): domain Eukaryota; kingdom Metazoa; phylum Arthropoda; class Diplopoda; order Spirobolida; family Trigoniulidae; genus Trigoniulus; species Trigoniulus corallinus. The sequence continues at coordinate 19,780,572 of JAAFCE010007744.1, forward strand.
GCACATTTTGACAACTCATAGCTTTAAACATAGTCATGACGTTTCCAAATTTTGTTGCTTGCAGAGAACCAATGAAGAATTTGCAAAGAGACCTATTTGATCTACTTCAAACAAAAACTGAAACTAAGAAATAACTTGTTGACCATGTTTTACAAAATGCAGGTTTAAACAATGCATCATTTAATATTCAAAATTGTGTTAAAAGAGAAGTTTCATCTTTTATATTCCAATTCAACATCCGATGGAAAAGGAGTTATAGGATTAAGGATAAGTTTATTTCTAGCAACAAGCAATGGCTGCAACAATATTTAAACCTACCAGAACTAATTAATGATCAGCAAGGAAGTTCTAGTGTTAGTGTTGGTAGGCCTAGGAAACTTTTTACAAGTTGCAAAAGAAGCAAGATGCATAAAGTAAGCCACCTTCTCATGCAGCATTCAAAGGATGAACTAACATTTGTTGCTCAGCTTTCTTTCAGTAAATCAGGAGAAAAAGATGCTGCAGCTATAGTAAAAGAAGCAACACAAACAACACCAAGATGAGCATCAAAAATTAAAAAAGCATATCATACACCCTCTCCAATACCAATTCCATTTACACCTGAAGAAGCTTTACAGCTCCTGGTGAATGCAAAAATGACCAAGACTCAATATAATTTAGTTAGAACACAAGCAAAACAAAGAAATTGTGATATACAGTATACCCTTCATATGATGTCATAAAAAAGAAAAGATTACTTGTTATCAATCTAAGAGTACAATCCAAATTACAAAGTTTTCTGCAGAAATTCAGCTGCAAGCCTTAATAGATCACACAATAGCACGAATCTTTAGGTTACATGATGAGTCTGATCTTTTTCTTGCATCTTTGGTACCAATACAATTATATTCTTGTCCTGAAGGGGTTAATGAGAGTATGATTATATTATGGCAAAACACAAGACCATGTTTACCACGATTTTGTTGGCCTATTAAAATTTTATTTGAAAAAGAGAATATGGATTTAATAAAAAAGAAGTTGCTATTATTGAAGAGCAAATAGCAAATCTTCATCATACCTCTTTATCTGTGTCTGGTAAAGAACTAACTGTTCATTCAAAACTTGCATTTACCATGGTGGATGGAAAAATTTGCAGTGCTGTTACAAATATTTCTCCTCAGAAATGTTATATTTGTGGGGCAAGTCCCAAGGAGATGAACAACATTGCAAATATAACAAAAAACGTAGGAAATTCAAAGTATTTTAGTTTTGGGCTTTCACCCCTCCATGCATACATTCGCTTTTTTGAATGTTTATTGCACATTGCATACCATCTTGATGTAAAAAAGTGGCAAGTGCGAAGTAAGAAAGAAAAAGAGATAGTTGCTGAAAGGAAGAAACACATTATCAAAAATTTTCACTCTAAAATGGGTCTAGTCATGGACCAAGTAAAGCCTGGCTCTGGCACTAGTAACAATGGTAATACTGCTGCCAGTTTTTCAGAAATATACTCAAAGCTTTATCAAGTGGATTTCCTGTAAATATCTCAGCATTTGATGAACATGCAAAAGAAACTGCAAATATATATTTAAAATATTATTCCTGGTACTATTTGCCTGCAAGTGTTCACAAAATTCTTATACATGGATCTGAGATAATTGAAGAAGCAATTCTTCCAATTGGGCAACTGTCAGAAGAAGCTCAAGAAGCAAGAAATAAAGATATTTGAAGGTACCGTGAATTGCATGCCCGAAAGTCATCAAGAACAAATACCATAGAGGATTTATTGCACATGCTGCTGATAAGTTCAGATCCAGTTATTTCACAAATGCATGGTATCTCTACTAAAAAGGGTGGAAATTTACCTTTAGATGTTCAAAAACTCCTTCAGCAGCCTGACATTCAAGGTAGACTTATAGTGGATGAAATGGACAGAACCAGTAGTGAGTTGGATAGCATTGAACAATAGATCAATCAATCAATCTTGGTATATGTACTCACTGTAATGAGGTTTAGCTGTAAGATTAGGCTTATCTGTTTTTATTTATTTTTCCAATAAGTTATAAATTAACATTTCAATGCTACATTACTTATCCCAATGCTAATTGATTTTAACATGAAAAGGGCTGTATAAATAATCTTTATTATGCTTTGTTCTTATAACGTTTTGTTAGAAATAAATAATTTCATAATTAATATATACTTTTTGCTGACATAAACGTCATTGTAGCAAAGAAATAATTTTGTCATGCTAGATTGGTCATTTCACCCACTGTGCCATGGCAGAAAAGGACGCTAGGTTAGGCCTAACCAGCCCAACCCCCACAATCACTTCCCTGAACTGCCAAAACGTTCTACCACATCTGCAGCCCTACCTGTACCAGCACTTGGAGGTAGCCACCTTGAAAAAGGCGATATCTAACTGTAAAATTTGTTAAAACTTTTCAAAAGTTGAAGCAAATACAGAGCTCAAAAATACTGCTTTAACAAGCAACCTGCGCCACCTAGCGGTCCCTGTTGCTTAGTTGCATTCCATAAATTTTGCTGCATACCACCCTCCTGGAATATTTTGGAATATTTATTTTGCTACATTTGTTTAGGGCTACAAATTGTGGTACTGAAATGAGATCACGATTTTGGTAGAGAGGCAACATAATTCAATAACTTCAGAAGGCAATTATGATGTTGCCATTGCCTCCACTTCTGAAGATAACATCATGTGTGAAATGGAAAATTGTGCTTTTGATGTGAGAGGAGTACTTCCAAAATCTCTTGAATGCAGCAGGGGGAGATGAGGACCTCACAACCTATCCTGCATTGGCATAGGTTGTAGACTGTGTAACAGAGGAGGAAGTAGCCAGGACAGTTAGGAAGATGAAAGGTCAAAAAGCTGTAGGCCCAGATGGAATCCCCAGTCGTGTGTGACATAGCCTAGGGAGGACAGGTACCAGGTGGCTAGGAAAACTTTTCAGTAGGATAGCAAGTGGAGATAGAATGCCATCTGCATGGTGTGAGAGTTGGATAGTACCACTCTTTTAGGGCAAAGGGGACGTCCAACATTGTGGTAACTATAGAGGTATAAAGCTAATGAGCCACTCCACGAAGCTCTGAGTGAGAGTAATGGAACGCCACCTCTGGGATAGAACTGGTGTCTTGGCAATCAGTTTGGGTGTATGCCAGGCAGGTCTACAATAGAGTTGTGCATATTTCAAAATGAACATATGCTCGAAGCCCGCTTGCTTGTTCATAGCGTTGTAGGGGTTTCAGGAAAACTCTCGCTTGGGGACTTTTTTTGTGAACGAGTCTTGCTTGACCCTTCTTACCAATTAATGAAAATTGAGGCTTGAGCTCGGCTGCTCTCCTATTGAGTTTATTGAGCAAAACAAAATAATTATGAAAGTATAACTGAATTAAACATATTTAGTTATGGACTCTTGCTCGCATTCCCTCCCACAATGTGAGCCAAGACTCACTCTTGGCTCGCTTACCTAAAAAATACTATGCTAACTCACTCATTACACCGAGAGTGAGCGAGCCCAAACATGTTTGCTTTTTCGAGACTCATTGCACAACCCTAGTGTACAATGGAGCCAATCTTCATTCTAATGCAGATGGTAGAAAAGTATAGGGCAGCAAAGAAAGATCTCCATGTCATTTTTATTGTCCTGGAGAAGGATTATGACAGTGTCCAACGACAGGTAGTTTGGGATGTATTACAAAAAAGAGGGGTTTATTCTAATAGTTCTGGATATGTACAATGGCACCATAACCAGGTAAAGACACCTTGGGGAAACACTGGGGGGAGTTCCAGTGAAAGTTGTGGTGTGCCTGGGAGTAGCAGAAAACTTAGTGACTGCAGGGACTAAATGATATTAGAGGAGTGATAAAAAAAGGGAGGGCTAAAGAATAACATGAAGAAGACTGAGCATTTAGCCTTCAATTGGGAAGGACAGGGAAATAATGGTGAAAACGTATGTTTGAGGGGCAAACTGGTGAAAAAGGTGCAAGAGGTAAAGATCTTATGATCAACGTTCCAAAGCAGTGGGGAGATACTCAGATGTGACCTGTAGAATAAAGGGGGGAGGCTGCAATGGAAACAGGCAAGTGGAGTCCTGTGGGATAAGAGGGTCCCAATCAAGTTGTAAGGGAAGTTCTACAGGTCAGTGGTTAGACCAGCTATGTTATATGGATCAGAGTGTTGGGCAGTGAGGAAAAGCCATGTAAATAAAATGCAAGTAGCCAAGATGAGAATGCTGTGGTACATGAGTGGTGTGTCGAGAGATGATAGAATTAGGAATGCTTATATTAGAGGAAGCCTGAGGCTGGTGGACATCACCAAAAAAATGAAGGAGGAAAGGCTACCTTGGTCTTGACACGTCATGAGAAGAGGTGAAGAGGAGCTTGTTAGGTGCATTCTAGGAATGCAGGTGGTTGGTAGCACCCGTGGTAAGAGGGGGCCAAAGCAGATGTGGGATCAGGTTGTCCATAAGGACATGGCAGTTTGTGGGGTGGACAGGGACTTAGTTGGAGATAGACGGGAGTGGAGGGCTAGAACCCGCACCCTGTCCCCGCCACAGGCGGGGTTAGGGTATGATGATGATAATGACATTGATAGTCAAAACGCTAGGGTGTTTTGATCTGATTAACATGTTGATTTTGTGTTCGACAGTGCTTTAATAAATCATTTTATTTTGATTTCATGTGTATTTAAACATTCCTGCATTGATAAGCAATCAACTTTATAATGGTTTACACTGGGTCCCCACTCTCTCCTGCTGCCTTGGGCCCTGCAAACTCTAGGGCCGGCCCTGGTGACACCCCACTGATGTAGCCCAGCATTGGCATGTTATCCACTTGCATTATCCTTTTATGGTTCTTCATGACTGCCCAACACTGTGAGCCATACAGCATAGCAGGCCTTAAAACAGTTCTGTAAACTTTGCCTTTCAATTAATTGGGACCCGGTGGTCACACAGACTCCACTTGCCTGTCTCCACTTTAGCTATTTGAACGGGAAAATGCTATAGAGGCTAAATTTATTTTCACAAATCACTAAACGAATTGTTAATTCTGGACGCGTATCCAAGCGGGATGCAGAGCTGAAATCTGGGATTGTCCTGCAAAATCCGGGACGAATGGTCACCTTAGGCATATTGCTAGAAAAGCTTTCCTTCATTTCAGCTGTACAGTCATGTTCTTACAAAGCAGAACTTTCGCCACTTATTGTAGGAAATCCACCAGCATTGATAAATAATAACCGAAGTTTGATTATAATAAGCAGATTACTTTTAAGTAATTTTATATCATGTTGTTTGGCACCAACTGATTGCGTTAACAATAGCCGTTTGATTATAAAATCTGTGATTACAATATCTGCATTCCAATGTATCAATCACTGAAAAGTTGGTTTCATTAACATACTGTACGTTTATACAAAATAATTTCTATAGCAAAAATTGTCTTATCTGTTATCGGATTTGTTTTCCTCTTCTTCAAATGCCTGTCATAAAATGCGAGATCGAAGAGTCACTGAGTCCTTCCTTACCATTTGCTGTTTTTTTTTGTTTGGTTTTGTGGTAAACCTGTATTTTAACGGTCGAAATGATTTCGTCATTCTTAGCAGATGAAATGTTGCCCTTCGGTTGGTATGACTTCGTAAAAATACTCGTTCCAGGGCCTGCTATGAAAACAATGTTAACGGGCCGATGAATTTCTTTTTTACCAGACGAATATTACGCAATGTAAAATACGCGGTGGTAAAATTAACATGAAAAGCATTGCATAAATCGAAAGCTTCCAGTTAAAATAACGAGAAATAAATGAGTCCAACACGGATAATATCTCGGCAATATGTGCAGCAGGCCCTGGAAAGAGTATTTTTACGAAGTTATACCGACCGAAGCGCCACATTTCATCTGCTAAGAATGACGAAATCATTTTGACCGTTAAAATACAGTTTTACCGGTTTTGTTTTGAAAAAGAACGCAGCAATCCAACATGTAAATCGCCAAAGTATGTTATCAAGTCTATCATGGAAGTACTTCACCTCATATGATTCTATTAGTTCCTGTTTGGTAATACACTTTTACCGATTTTTGATACTGGGAAAAGTAAATGGAAATTCGTTTGGAATTAGCACAGATTTCGAAATGACAGTCCCGAACAATTATTTCAGAGTATGGCATCTAAATTGAATTCACCTTAATGACTACTTATAATGCACAATTTACATTTAATTGAGGGTAGTTGCATACTCCTTCTCTTACCAGCCATCCTGTTGAAAATGGCGTCCTTTTCATAATAAAGGCTCCCTCACACCAACGCGAATAAATCGCAGTCGCCGCGGATGTTTCGCGGCGAATTATTCGCATCAAACGCTACCCACGAAGAGCAATGGCCATGTGTACACCGAAGCGAATGTATCGTGTTAAAATCGCTGCATGCACGGTTTTTAAAGGCCATCGTTGTTCGAATTCCGATAGAACAAGATGGCGTTCACCTAAAAAATAATAGAATTAATGAGAAAAAGCTGGTCAAAAAAGAACTAAACTGACGTTGGTGTGCATATCAAGGCGTATCCACCGCGTCGCAACGCGTGCTCCTGTTCGGTGCGTGTTCCTGTAGCGAAAATTCCGCTGCGACTGCGATTGTTTCGATTCGGTGTGAGGGAGCCTTAAGACTGCAGCGCTTCTAATTCCCTCAGGCTCTAGGTGGCGCTCATACATCCTTGTACCTGCCTATATATGCGATTCGTTTTGCGTGATGCATTATAGACTTGGAAGCAGAAATGGCTACTTGTGATGAATGTAAGGTAGTCCTGGATACGTTTTTAGCCTGCATTGACACTGACGATGCACTAAAGACATTCATCAGAGAATCGGATGAAAATTTCAAGAAATTTCTTGATTTATTTTATAAGAAGGTAAAGGATTTCGAAGACTTATACCAACAACTGTCCATACCGGGTGCTCCTACTAATGATACAAACTTTCAACTTAAATACGGCCATGCGGAAGAGATTTTAACAGAGTTGAAAGAAAGTCTACGACAATTATCTGACTTGATCAACAAAATGACCAGTGGTAAGTTGGTTTCAATTCGTTATCGCTCTTCGTTGCAAAAAGATTGAACGATCATATTCGCTAGAATGCCCATTGCACTCTCTTAATCTGTAACAGATGAGCGGCACATCAAGAAATCCTAATACGACAGGTGTGTCTGGTCTCCGGCTATTGTCGATATCATGTCATGCCTTGTAGAGGGCAAACAACACGAAAACAAGAATGAACAGGATCAACAAGCATCCAATACCAACGCCCATCATCATCATAATACCCATATCCCGCCTGTTGCGGGTTCCATCCCTCTACTCCGTTCTATCTCCCACCAGGTCCCTGCCCACCCTAGCATATCTTTACGTACAACCTGCTTCCACTTCTGCTTTCGTCTTACCACGCCCTGGGTGCAGCGCCTGCTCTAGCACTTATGCCGCCCCGGACATAAGGACAAGTTGCCGCCCTTTGAAGCAGCCATCTGTTCGCGTGCTCTGTTCTCACACTTAGGGCGGGCCCTGCTGGGTGCTTGCAACCACCTGCCTTCCTGTAATGGACCTAACGAGCTCCTCCTCCCCTCTTCTCATTACATAGCCATACCACCTCAATCTACTCTCCCTCATTTTTTTCCGTGATGTCTCCCATCCCCGAGCTACCCCCGGTATACTCGTTCTTAATTTCATAGGGAGCGGTTCTCGTCTGATCACTCAAGTTAATCGACGCAACCCCAACTAGTACTAACATGGGTGACCGCTTAGGAAAACTGGGTACCGCTAATACCCAAAAATCGCCGCGTTAGCGTAGTGTCTGTCCAGCCTGCATTAGAACAATGAGTGGGCGGTGTTCTAAAGGCGTTGTAGTTGAAGGGCCCTAAACACCAACAAAACAAATCCTAATTTTATTCACTCTTGACACCCCACTCGTATACAGGACCATTCGCATCTCACCTAATTGCATTCTATTAGTGGCTTTTCCTCACTGCCCAACACTGCTCCATATAGCTTAGCTGACCTATTCACTGCTCTGTAAGACTTCCCCTTCATCTTTATTGGGGCCCTCCTATGAAACAGGTCTCCACTTGCCTGTCTTCACTTTAAACATCCTCCATTGATTCTGTGGGTGACGAATCTATCTCCCCATTGCTCATAAATACTGATCCTAAGTACTCTACCTCTTCCACCCAGTGGCGTCGCTAGGGTTGGCGTCACCCAGTGGCGTCGCTAGGGTTGGCGTCACCCTGTGGCGTCGCTAGGGTTGGCGTCACCCAGTGGCGTCGCTAGGGTTGGCGTCACCCAGTGGCGTCGCTAGGGTTGGCGTCACCCAGTGGCGTCGCGAGGGTTGGCGTCACCCAGTGGCGTCGCTAGGGTTGGCGTCACCCCCTTCTTCCGAAAAAAATACCTCTTCTTCTGCTTTGGTGTCACCCCATTTCCCATGGTGCCAGTGGTGTCACCCGGTGCGGCCCGCACCCCCCTAGTGACGCCACTGCTTCCACCTCTGACACCAGCTCGCCCTTAGAAAGTGCGCCACCATTATTTTCTCGTCTTTCCAAATTGAAAACCATATACTCTTTCTTCTTCATGTCGATCTTTAGGCTCCCTTCTTTTGTCGCTGCTGTAATGTCGTTTAGGTCCTTCTCCACTTGTTCTCTGGAATCACTTATTTATGTTTGTTGGTGTTTAAGGTCCCGTCTATTACATGGTCATTAGAGACCCGTCCACTGCATAGTTCTAATGCATAGACTGCACAGACACTACACTAATGCGACGATTTTTGGGTATTAGCAGTACCCAGTTTTCCCAAGCGGCTACCCATGTCAGTACTAGCTGGGGTTACGCTGCTTAACTTCAGTGATCAGACGAGAACTGGTCACTCCAACGCAATTCGCCGCTCCCTGGAATCACGAAGTTTTCCTACATCATCTGCAAATAGACACTGAGGAGCCCATTCTCGTACTCCAGTGAGTAGCTCGTCCTTAACCGGAATGAAAAAGTATGGACTTAGTACTGAACCTTGGTGTATCACAACCTTCACTGGGAAGCTTCCAGTATTTCAAAACGAAGTCTTTATCTTGGCTACGGAACCAGGCAGGGTCCTTCCAGTGAAGGAGGGACCAAGCAACTCCTAACACTTTTCCATCTGAATGGACATAAGGGCGATATATTGGTTATAGTTTCTCTGTAGCAGGTTACCGGCCAAAGCTGCACCCCTACGCTTATTAATCGGCGGTCTAGTGTTCGTTGGGGGAATTCTACCGACGCCAGGGGGCGAGCTCCTACACCTGGAAATCTTGCCTCATCTACCCGTTGCATAGTACAGAGGGTTATTTTACGTGCAAGTGCCATCGTACATCACGTGGGACCTCGGTTTTACTTCTCATTGGAAGGAAGGCGCACTCGGAGCCACTCGAGCCTGAAAGAAGCGAACCCACTTCAGTCCATTACCGAACCTAGAACTACTGACGCAGTTGCCGTGCGTGCTAACCACTACGCCACCGCGGCGGGTCCAGGGGAGGAGGGGGACCATCCATCCAAATTAAAGTAGATCAGGGCACATACAGACTCGTACTCACGGTCTTTCTTCCAAGGCACATTCGGCCATGGAATGCTCTTCGAGAGGGTAAAATGGAGAGCTGTCTGAAAGGAAAGTCCCCCATTCCAAATATTGTTAGGGGGCACAATAGATAATATTGTAGTGGTTTTTGGGCCTAATAGGACTACTTGCAGTACGTATATTCCATTATAGTTAGAATCATACATATCCAGCACTAATCCAAGACTCACATTAATCATCATGTCACCCTTCTCCCGCCTGAGACAGGGTCGGGTCTGCGAGTTGTAATCCTCCACTCAGGCCTATCCCCCACCAAGTCCCCTCTACCCCGCACGCCTCTATATCCTTCTACACCACCTGCTCCCACGTTCGTGTTGGTCTTCCTCTACCTCTGGTGCCCCCAATTACCTGCAGTCCAACAATGGTCCTAATAAGCTCATCTTCTCCACTCCCCATCACATGCCCATACCACCTCAACCGATTTTCTCTCCATCTTTTCTGCAATGTCTCTCACACCCATGCTACCTTTAGCGTAATGGTTTCTGATTCTGTCGGATCTTGACACCCCCCCCCCCATGTATATAATGCAGCATTCGCATCTCAGCCACTTGCATTTGCCTTTCATGGTTCTTCCTAACTGCCCAACTCTCTGAGCCATACAGCATAGCGGGCCTAACGACGGTTCTGGTGCTCGTGCAGGACCCCAATTGTCTGTCTCCACTTCAGCCATCCTGCATTAATCCTATGGATCACGTCAGAATCTTTCCCCATTGCTCTGGAAAACTGATCCTAGATAGCGAATCCCCTCTCCCCCACAACAAATCTCACCCCCTTGCTCCTGGCCCAGCGGTTTCCAACCTTTATGCTACTGCGCCTCCCTAAAAAACTTGTCGAACATGCATATTTATGGTATTTTTATATCAAATTACTAATTTACCTACATTTAAAAGCAACGCCTAACCCTTTTCCCGCCTATGGCAGGGTCGGGTACCCATTTGTCCCTCTGAATGGACACAGGGTGATATATTGGACATACTGTAAAATCTCACGTAGTGCCCGCGGATTATACACGAAACATAGGCTCATTTAGTGCGGACTATATGCATAGGCGGACTATAAATGAAGCCCAGGGTTCTCAATGAAAACTGCTCTTCATTTTCTGAACATTTTATTACACTTAACAACACGATTTTACACCGTACGTTCTTATTTATATGATAATGCAATATCAAATCTTTCACATTTCTATTTCATCGTCAGGGCAATCTGACATTTCAGGTTCAAATTCTTTTGAGCCCATTCCCCCTACAAGTTGCGCCACTGGATACAGTAGGAATTTGAAAGTGCGGACTATATTTGAAACATACCCATCGCTAATGTGGACTATAGACGGGTGTGTACTATATTTGAGGTGCAGACTTTACGTGAGATTTAATGGTAGTTTTTTCTGCAGCCGGTTGCCGGCCAAAGCTGCACCCCTACGCTTATTTATCGTTGGTCTAGTGTTCGTTGGGGAATGCTACTGGGAATGGGGAAACAAGTAAATATCAATGATATACTGTATCTTTCATAATGATTTTAAACAATATATAGGGTATTTTGGGGCTGGACTGGATTAAAGGCATTTCAATTAATTTCTATGGACAAAAATATTTTGACATAAGAGCAATTTCAGTTATGAACTCAATCGCAGAACGAGGTAAACTCATAAGTCGAGGTATCACTGTATTTGGTTTTCATTGCAGCCTGTGTCGAAAAGCCCGTTTCAAACGAATAATACATTACAAACGGTAGAAGGACTTGTGTTGCTTTGCAGTACAATGATTCATACTCTCCACTGGCGCCTCCCCTGGCAGTAGTCCATGCCTCCCAGGTTGGAAACCACTGCCCTGGCCACTAAAATGGAAAACTATGTACTCAGTATTCAAATTCACCATAAGGCCCATCCTTCCATTGCTGTTTTCATGTCTTGTAACTCCTTGTGTGCATCATTCAAGTGGTGGCGTCACAACGTTACTTCCGGTGCTGCAGAGGATCTATGTGTGGCGCTGCAGTCTGCTTCGAAAATGGCGGAGGATAAACAGACATGCTGGTGGTGTGACGTGACTTGAAAAATGCGCTACATTTAAGGAATTGTGCTGGCGCTCCTTCATAAAGCGCTAGCACAAAATGTCATCAGTGTTGACGCGATTATCGTTGTAGTTTGGTGATACGGAACTAGGCATTAAGCACTAATCACGTCGATGCTGTCAACATTTTAATGACGTTTACTGCAAGCACTTTAGAAAGGAGTGCCAACGCAATTCCTTATGTGTAGCACTTTTTTGGAGTCACGTCATGCACAGCGTGCAGACAGTTCAACCACCAGCCAATCAGAATGCAGCATGACTTGTGGAACGCTATTTGAGTTGATCACCTGTCACCTCAAATAGCGTCACACATAGCTACTCTGCAGCGCCCGAAGTAGCGTTGTGACGTCACCACTTTTTGTTCTGTGTCGTCTGATTCCACGCTAATAGAATTAGTGCATGGGTATACGGAACCAGACATTAGTTATTAGAGAGCTTGAGTGATCCGTTTTCGAACAACGCATGTTACACAAAGCAGACGAATATCTTACTGCGCATGTTCAACATTCCAAAGTAAAGTTAGAAACGTGTGTTTGAGCGTATGCTGAAGTAATCATACGTTCTACGTAGGTTTAAACGAACGTTACGATAAAATGGCGGACCCATTCAAAATATTAAAAAATTCTAAAATTACTTCGAAAGGAACCAAGTTTCACGTTCCAACCAATAGAGGGCAGGACGTTAAAGATAACGTGTGGTTCCAGATCACTCAAACTGTTTTTTTTTTTTCCACAGAACCATACGTTCTACTGTGTTTTTATGTTGTGTAACACGTTGTTCTATAACGGATCACTCAAGCTCTCTACTGTGGAATAGGTCCGAAGCCATGCAATATTTTAACAAACAAAGCATTCGTTTAACTGTTAAAGTTTCAAATTTGGTTGTAAAATGCGATGTTGGAATAAGTGGGGTAGACGACGTGCCCCACAGACAACCCAGCCAATACTCCTGCGGGTTTCAGACGCCTGGCGAGCACCAGTCAGAGCACATTCAGTGGACCCGCAGACCCGTCCCTGCCGCAGGCGTGATAAGGATGTGATTAGTATTACTTTTTCACTTTTTCATTGATCATATTTAAACATGTTGTCCTGCCTACTTTTCATTGCAGATTTTGAATCGATTTGTATTAACTATGCGTGGCTGAAGAATATGAAAGAAGCTCTGAATGGGATTTTAAACCCAAATCCTGAGAACAACCATTACCTAGGAGTTCTCGTCACGATACTAACAGGTATGAACATCTTAATGTTGGATGTGATAAAAAGATGAAGTTTAGATCTATAGCACTAATTGAACGATATATGGGGGTATGAATACAAAAGATGCGAGAAATGGAGAACTGGTGTTGACAACTATTTGCATAGTAGCCTTGATCAACTGTACGCCGGCCAGGCCTGGCTCGTGAGTTTCAGGCGCCCTAGGCAAGTGGGTCCGCCGCCATGTCGCCGCCGCCGCCATTAAATTTAGGCCCGATGCACACATGCGATTTTTACTCGTGCGCCCTCGTAATTGCGGCGTGATACATATAGTTGCAATGGGAGAGTGCACTCTCACCCTCCTCCCGCCTGGGGCAGGGTCGGGTCTGCGGGTTCTGATTCTCCACTCCCGCCTATCCCCCACCAGGATCCCATCCACCCTGCACACCTCCATGTCCCTCTGCACCACCCCCGCCCACGTCCGTTTTGGTCTTCCTCTACCCCTGGTGCCCCCAAATACCCTCATTCCTATAATGGCACGAATAAGCTCCTCCTCTGCCTCCTCATAACATGCCCATACCACCACAACCGATTCTCCCTCATCTTTTCTGCAATGTCCCCCACTCCCAAGCTACCTCTAACGTAAGTGTTTCGGATTTGGTCGGCTTTTGACACCCCACTCATGTAGCGCAGCATTCGCATCTCCGCCACTTGCATTTGCCTTTCATGGTTCTTCCTAACTGCCCAACACACTGATCCATACAACATAGCGGGCCTGACGACAGTTCTATACACTTTGCCCTTCAGCTTAATTGGGACCCGTCGGTTGCACAACACCCCACTTGCCTGTCTCCATTTCTGCCATCTTATCTTAATCCTATGTGTAACATCCGAATCTATCTCCCCATTGTTCTGGAAAACTGATCCTAAATACCAGAACTCCTGCACACCTGGTATCTTCTCACCCCCACAGCAGATCTCACTCCCTTGTCTCTGGGCACTGAAATTGAAAGCCAAGTACTCAGTCTTCATCATGTACACCTTAAGGCCCCCCTCTCCATTGCCGTTTTGATGTCTTGCAGGCTTTTTGTGCATCCTCTTTGGACTCCACCAGCCTCCCCACGTCATCAGCAACTGTCAGACATGAGGGACCCATTCCCCTATTCCTATCAGCAGCTCATCCATTACTAGGGTAAATAGATATGTGCTGAGGGCTGACCCTTTATGCACCCCAACCTGCATGTTGAAGCTTGCAGTGTTTCCCCATTCTGTTCTCACCCTAGCAATGGAACCATCATACATATCCTGCACTATTCTAATATGGCCCTCATCCACTCCTTTCATTCTTAAAATGCTCCATACTACCTGTCTAGGGGCACTATCATAGCCCTTCTCCAGGTGAATGAATACAGCATGGAGGTCTTTCTTTGCTGCTCTGTGTTTCTCTGTCATCTGTCGTAGAATAAAGATTGGTTCCATGGTGGACCTACCTGGCATAAACCCAAATTGATTTCCCCAGACACTAGTTTGGTTCCTGAGGCAACATTCTATTACTCGCTCCCACAGCGTCATAGAATGGCTCATCAGCTTTATGCCTGTATAGTTTCCACAGTCCTGGGCGTCCCCTTTACCTTTGAATAGTGGAACTATCAAACTCTCCATGCAGATGGCATCCTGTCACAATTTGCTAACTTGTTGAAAAGCTTCCCTAGCCATGTAATTCCTATGGTTCCCAAGGTGTGCCAAACGTCCAGGGGTATCTTATCAGGGCCTACTTTCATCTTTTTTCCTTTCATCTTTTGGAGGGCACTGACTATTTCATCCTCACTCACCATGTCCACTGCCATTGGAGTAAGAGGGTTGCTATCTGTGACTGTTGCATGGTTGGCAGCATTTAAGAGGCTCTGGTAGTATTCTTCCCATCTTTTTATTACCTCTGCTGGTTGGAATAGGACCCTACCATTGGTATCCTGGACCATTATGGCCCTTGTGACATCCTTACTAGTTCTGTCCCTGGTCTTGGCCAGTCTAAAAACTGCTTTCTCACCATCCCTTGTCCCCAGCTTTTCATATAGAGCCTCATACTGCTAGTACTTGGCCAGGGCAGTATTTTTCCTGGCGTTTTTCCTTGCCTGGACATAATCTGCCTTTGAAGCATGATCCCCTGCTTCTCTCCACCTATGAAAAGCCACCTTTATTTTTATGGCGGCTTCGACATCCTTATTCCACCACCATGTCTGCCTACCCTGGTAAGTGCCTCCTACTCTACCCATGCCTAATAGCACTTCTCCACATCTCCCAATCTTCCTAGCAACCCTAATCTTCCCACATGGCATTAGCTGGCCCATCCCAGTCAACCTGTCTGAGAACCTCCTGGAATTCATCTGCCTTGGTGGGTAGCTTCCACCACCTGATAACCGATTCTCCTTTCCAGGTGTTTCCTAACCTATCCCCTTTATTAATAATTCTATTATGAGCAACTTATGGTCACTCTCCTTCTTAAAATCCTCACTGGGTAGTGCCCAGCAATCCTGGATCTCTGCTCTATGTTGCTTCCTAACCATGAAAAAGTCTATTTGGGATCTCCCCTGTGGTGACTGGAAAGTGATTAGGTGCTTTTCCCTCTTACTGAACCATGTATTTGCTAATGCAAGGCTGTGCACTCTTGCTGTTTCAAGGACCTTCTGCCCCTCTGGGTTGATCATCCCATACCCCCTCCCCCCATGTACTTCCTCATATCCCAGACCATCCTTACCCACATATGCATTAAAGTCTTCCCCAATAATTAATCACTCATTTCCCTTGCCCTGTCTTATTGTGCTATTTACTGACTGTACCACCTCATCAAAGTCCTCCCAAAACTGCTTTTGTTGTGTCCCCCAGGCCTGCTTGGGGGGCATATGTGCTTAAGAGGTGGAGCCCAATACCCTGCCAAACAACTGTAACTAACATTATCCTACTACTGACTCTTAACTGAAGTGATCCCCTGCTGTAACTCATTACTTAATACAATCCCCACCCCATTTTGTCCCTCTTTGTTACCTGTGTAAATCAGTTTGTATCCCTCACCAAGAGCCCTTGACCTGTTTCCCTTCCACCTGATCTCTTGGAGGAATGCAATACTGATCTTCCTATGCTTCAGGGTTGCAACTAGTTCCCCATTTTTCTGTGAGAGGGTCCCCACATTCCATGTCCCTAATCTCAGTCCAACCCCCATATTTGGTGTGTTCGCTCTGACTGGGGGCACCCCAGTCAGATGCAAAGAACCCACAGTAATAGTGGCAGGGCTACCTGTGAGGGGGTGCCATCCAACCCCACAGAAGATGGTCATTAATTGGCTGATCATCCCCAAGTGAGTGGGGGGTCTCACACTCACTTGGCATTCTACCCTTCACAACTTACTCTTAAACCAAACTTACATACTAATGTTAACCTTCAAGCGCTCGCATGGGTGGCAAATTGGAAGCCAAATTAAATAAAATTTTGTGCCACTGTAACAGGACTGAATAAATGATTGGGACCACCTAGTATTCTCAAGTTGTATTTTTGGTCACAACTTGTAATTAAAATTTTTTTTCCAACTCGTGTTATTTTGGAGCAATTCGTTTTCAAAGTAGCTGGGGTTATGGAGGATTACACAAATGGCCATTCTGCTGCCTCGCAAGTTCAAAGGAAAGTGGTTCCTCGTAGCAGGATTTTTGGGGCTCCATGGCACAAAGCACTGCAGATCCATGGTCCGACTATCAGGGTCCCACTATTGGGGTTTGACCATTGTGGTCCAACTAGCAGGGGCCCACTGCCAGAGTCCCAGTATCAGTGCCAAAGTATCAGGTTCCAACTATCATGGTCCCAGTATCAGTGCCCAAGTATCAGGGTCCGACTATCATGGTCCCAGTATCAGTGCCCAAGTATCAGGGTCCGACTATCATGGTCCCAGTATCAGGGCCCAAGTATCAGGGTCTGACTATCATGGTCCCAGTATCATTTTCTCAGTATCAGAGTGAAGGTATCAAGGTCCGAGTATCAGGGTCCCAGAATCATGGTACTACTATCATGGTCCTACTATCAGGGTCCTACTATCATGGTCCAACTATCATAGTCCTAGGGTCAGAGTCCAAGTATCAGGGTCCCAGTGTCAGGGCCGAGTATCAGGGTCTGAGTATCAGGGTTAAGATATCATGGTACCAGAATCAGGGTCACACTAGGTCACATCTAGTTTAGTTTCTCATTTAATTTCGTTTATATCTGTTTAATTAACTAGATTTGTCATGATGCTTTCTATAAACATCTAGTAAACTGCCATATACAAAGAAAAATGAGAGGCGGCCAGTTTGCCGCCTTGCGAGCTTGAATGTCTTTCAAAATAACGCGAGCGCTTGAATGTTAATGTTAAAGGTTACTAGTTAGTAGCGCTAATATTAACAATACAAATAGCAGTTATTTATATAAATAAATAAGTAAAATTTCCCTGCTGCAGTGAAATTGGGTAACCAGCTGCTCTGCAGCACATCGTTTGCGTAAGCAGCAAAAATAGCATGAGATCAGGCTTAACCACCAACCCCATGCCAAGCTTCCCACACCGTTTCAGGGGCCAAAAAACTGCAGCCTTACCTTGCTCTGGGGTGACCAAGACCAAGAGCAAGCTTTTTTTTTTTTTTTTGATAAATTCAAAATCGCTCCAAAAAGCCACACACCATGAAAACATGAATCGGGAACACGCACCACCTAGTGGGCATCTCCTGGGAACTCGAGGGCTATGACTACTTTAAATGACTGATAGACTGCATGGCAACGAAGAACCTCTGAAATTAACCACACCCTTTGAAATTCGCCGCCCTAGGCAGCTGCCTAGGTTTGCCTGCCCCATGAGCCGCCTGTGACGCCATTGCTCTGAAACAGGATCCCGAACGTTCACCCCTGGGAAGGCAAATGGCCGTTTTTTGTTAAATTTTGTTATTCTGTTTTAGGTAAGGTAAAATGCCAGCGTAAATATCAAAAATAGTGTAAATTTGCATAAATATCGTCAATGCTAGCCTTTGTCTTTTACCATATTTTGTTGTTGTTGTTGTTCTGTTTTTACCTGGAAAAACAGCATTGTTCGTTTGGACCTTTTTCTGAGTGTTTCAAGGAATGGGTAAGGTAAAAATTCAGCAATTTCGGCAAGAATTCTATGCATTGTGGAGGACATCAACGATAGAAATTTAAGACTTTCTGAATGCATAGCCTACAATTTCAAATCTTAGTTTGTTTGCATTTTTTTATGTGACAGTCTTGCTTGATGTTTGAGATTTTTTATTTTATTAAAATTATTATTACAGTAAACAGAGCAACAAAAAAAACTAGCCATTTACCCTCCCAGGGGCGAAATGTTGGGGGCAAAATTTCCGTAAACCCACTGAAACACTGATCGTTTTACCTAAAATTATCTCCTTTTACCTAACGCCACCTCACACGCAGAGTACATCGCCATTATTTCAATGTGCTTTCCAATTGAAATTTGTATACTGTACTTTGGATTCTTCAAATATAAAGTACTTTGGATCAGCGTTTCAAAGCAATGGGAAGATAGACTTGGATGTGAACCATAGAATCAATGGGGGATGGTAGAATTTGAGACAAACTAGTGCGGTCCCGTGTGACAGGAGGGTCCCAACCAAGATGAAAGGGTTAGAGGGCAGTTTTAAGGGCAGTTTAAAAGGCAGTGGCTAGGCCCGCTGTGCTATATGGATCAACGTGTTGGGCAGTGAGGAAGAGCCACGTAAATAGATGCGAAGGTGGAAGAAGGACCACTGTCATTCGGAAGAGAACTTGCTGGTCCAATGCAATAACCTGCTACCGGTATTTTCTGCCATCAGCAGGCAGTGAGTTACGGTGGATGAATATGTTGCCGACTATGCATTCACTTTAAATATGTCTATTATTTTTCAGTTATAACTAAGAGGAATCCCAACCACCCTGACAATGACGTGCTTAAAAATTTCTTGGAGGACAAGGAAGATCCATATCAGAAGATGGATGGAACTATTAAGGAATTGGAAGGAAAACTTAAGAATTTAAACATTAACCCTTAAGTAGGTGCACTGAGAAAATTACACAATTGGGCACATGGGGTCACCAGAGATCCCAAATTTAATTATGAATATGAAATTAACCAAGTGGGTTTGAAACATTACAGCTACAAATAATAATACATAATGTTTACTATTTTAATGAAGAGATGAACTTTCACTACAAAATCATCAAAATAATTTAAAAAAACCTAATTTTAAAGTGGATGTTTGGGAAATTCAATGTAAAAATAAAATGTAAAGTCATGAAAATCCTGCATTACATAAGTGAGTGCATGGGGTCCAATTCACTAGAACTGCATTTCTGCATTTTGCAGCAGCTAAAGCCCCACAGAAATGGCAATCAAAAATGTGAAGCTACTGGGCATGGAAGGTTTGAAAAACAATGCTTTCTATATTTTTTTTTTTTTTTTTGCATTTGAATTGGCTGTGACCCTACTTAAGGGTTAAGAAGGAATGAAATTCATACTTTGAAATTTTGAATAAAGGAATCAACAGAACTCTGATTAAAATGTGGTATGGATAGTAAAGTATAAAGGCCCCCTCACACCAACGCAAAACAATCGCAGTCACAGTGGAATCTTCGCCACAGGAACATGCACCGAACAGGAGCATGCGTTTCGACTCAATGGATTCGCCTTGATATGCACATCAACGCGTCAGTTTAGTTCTTTTTTGACCAGCTTGTTCTCATTAATTCTATTATTTTTTAGGTGAACGCCATCTTGTTCTATCAGAATTCGAACAACGATGACGTTTAAAACCGTGCGTGCAGCGATTTTAACTAAATCGCTGCACTTTCGCAACCTTGGGTGCGAGGCATTCACTTCAGTGTACACCTGGCCATTGCTCTTCATGGGTAGCGTTTGATGCGAATAATTTGCTGCGAAACATCTGCATCAACTGCTATTTATTTGCGTTGGTGTGAGGGAACCTTAATAATGAAAACACAACTAAGTGACCACTGGTACAGTAGAATCTGGACTATGCAGCCTACTGCAGCAGAAGGGCAGGCCGGAATACAATAATATTCACACTTTCTGCCCCACCTATACTTCTTAAAGCACCCTTTTAAACTATAACCTGCTTTTCATATGTGAAAAAAAAAATACAACATTATATCAACACAATATGTCACAACCGCCCTAATCGTTAATCAATTTCGTTCTTTGGCCCATTGGTCCGTCACTTCTCCCAGCTTCACAAAATCAATTTCAGCAAATGTACTATAGTCGTCCCCATATAACTTGACACATTGGTGGGAGGGTATGGACGCGTCCATTTAAAAAAATAGGGAGCTGCATAAGTAATGCAGTGAAGGCCTCCTATTTTGATAGCAAGGGGACCTGTTACTTTACACCAATAATAACACACTGATAACATTAAAGCAAAAGTAGATGAAACATATTATTGGGCTCAATTTATCTTTTATTAACAACATTCCTAAGGAAATGAATTTTTAAGAGTCATGAATTGTTCTCTTTCAGTTTTTTGAATTAAACTGCTGAATATACAGTAGGCCTAACCTGCATAATTCTAGTGTTTTTCACCTGCAAAAATTTATATTTTGGTTTTATAATGCTGTGTTGGAATAGTTGGATAGGCTGGTGTCATACCTCAGTGTCCTGGGGGACGTCCATAAAGGACGCCACGCGTTATGGGGGAGGGGGGTCATGACTAGAGGACGTCACATTTCTTTTATTATAGATTTTAACCTTAAGTGCAGTGTTTTGTAAAATATTGGGTTGAAAAATATTTCCCTTTGTGTCAGGTTGACATTAAGACAATGCCATTAAAAAAATAAACCTGTTTACTGAACTCGGAAAGGAGGGGCGGTGATACAAAATGTGACGTCCTAATGTAGGCGGGGGATCATCCAAGTGGGAGAAAATGTGACATAGGGGGAGGGGGAGGAAAATTTTGGCAAAAATCCTGTGGCGTCCTTTATGGATGCCCCCTGGCATCAAAGTGTCTGGCCAGACACTTGATTCCCAGCACTTAGTAATCGGGCCAGACCTGGTAATTTAACACATACCTCAAAGTGTCCCAGCCATTTTCCATTTTACCTGGTTAGGCTTTTATGATATAATCTGCACCTTGATTCACATTGCATATGTGCTCTGCAGAAAAGAGATAAATTCGGACATCTGCATCCCAGACCTAGATGGTGGGCACTTTGAGGTAGACCCTGGACACTTTGATGCATGACACTGACATACCCCACTGACAACCAGTCAATATTCCTGCAGGTTCCTGATGCCTGAGTGGGGCGTTCCAAGCCTGAGCATGTTCAATGGACCCGTGGACCCGACCCTGCCACAGGCGGGATAAGGGTGTGATAATGATGAAGATGATGTTGCACTGTATTGAACACCAGTTGTCTTTATCATGAGCACAACAGATCATCATCATCATCACACCCTTATCCCTACCTATGGCATGGTCAGGTCTGTTGGTTCTAGCCCTCTACCCCATCCATCTCCCACCAGGCCCCCATCCACCCCACACAATGCCATATCCTTACAGACCACATACTACCACGTCTGCTTTGGCCTCCCCCTGCCCCAATGTCTCTGATCACCTGCATTCCTGAGATGAACCTAACAAGTTCCTTCTCTCCTCTTATTACATGTCGATACCACCTCAACCTATTTCCCCTCACCTTTTCGGCAATGTTCACCACTCCCAGGCTATAATATACTCATTCCTGATTCTCAAGGTCCTTGACATGCCACTAATGCTCCAAAGCATTCGCATCTCAGTTACTTGCATTCTGTTGACGTAGCTCTTCCTCACTGCCAAACACTGATCCATATAGCACAGCATCATGAACACAACAGATCACAAAACTAAATTAGAAAATTCACAACAGGATAAACATACTGGTCACTGTGTATTGCATGAAGTTGGTGTTGAATGCTCTATAATATCTGTATACAGTGTCCAAAAGTGCAGTACAAAATTATAAAAGGGGCATAAGTCGCACATAGTATGAAAAGCTAGGGTCCTACCATGGTGACTCAGTAACTCCGTCAGTGGTTCTAGATTAGATACTGGACTGAGGTTGTTGGGCTTCTTTCAGAGGATAAGGATACCCCAAGTGCACCTTCCTTCAGATAAGAAGTAAAACCGAGGTCCCGTGTGGTGTATGATGGCCTTTCCACATAAAAGAATCCTCTACTACACAAAGGGTAGATGAGGCAAAATTCGCAGGTGTAGGATCTTCCCCTGAAGTCGCTGGAATTCTCCAACAAATGGTATAGAAAAACACAACCCTTGTGTCAATTCTGATTGAGGGCACTCCAGTCAGGCATCTGGAACACGCAAGGATATTGGCTGGGTTGTCTGTGGGGGATGCTGGTTTCACACGTCAAATTGTCCTGTACCTTAAAGTGTCCGGGGTCTACTTGAAAGTGTCCAGCGGGACACTTTAAGGCAATTTTTGAGTACCTCAGAGTCCCCACCATCTAAGTCCGAATGCAGATGCCCAAATTTTCTGCAGAGCAAATATGTAACGTCAATCAATGCGCAATTTCTATCAAAATACCGTAACTGGGTAATGGAAAATGGGCGAGACACTGAGGTACTGTATGTATTAAATTACCTCAAAGTGTCCCCCCGTACACATTGAGGCACTTTAGGACACTTTGAGGCATAACACCAGCCTACCCCACTGTACTAACACCACATTATGCAACCAAAACAGATTTTGGCAGGTAAAATAATGCTTTCTTGGTTATATATTGCATGGCGCTGTACCATTGCATAACTCTTAAAACACGTGTTATGTGCCTGTCGTACTTTAACCGTTCTGGACAGAAGACTTCATGCTGGTTTAATGACAATGTAATTAGAAATTAAACTTTGTGATGATTCGACCGAATTTTTATACAATTCATGGTATCGAGAAACGCTGTTCTGCAGCTGTTTCAGAATTAACAGCATTAACTAGAAAGTGATTTTCTAATTTACCGCAAAAACAAAGACCATCATGAATCGATTTTACTGTGAGGGGGAGGGGGCCTGGTCTTTCTTCAATATCATTTTCACTTTCGGGATCAGCTAACGCATCTAAAGTTAGTTTAATAATATCATCGTCATTTAAGACATTATCCACCAGCAGTTCTTCTATATCATCATGGTTAAAAATGTTCAAATCACCTCCGAAAGAAGTTTTAATTCTAGAGCATGTTCAGTGGACCTGCAGACCTGACCCAGCCACAGTCGGGGTAATAGTGTGATGATGATGGTATGATTGTGAAGTGTCATGTACAAGTAGCAGATAGAATTAGGAACGTGAACATCAGAGGTAGCCTGGGGGTGGCGGGCATCGCTGAAAAGATGAGGGAGAACAGGCTGATGTGGTACGGACATGTTATGAGTAGAGGGGAAGAGGAACTCGTTAGGTGTATCCCAGGAATGCAGGTGGTCGGCAGCATTCGGGGTAGGGGGAGACCAAAGCAGACGTGGGAGCAGGTTGTCCGGAGGGACATGGCGGTGTGTGGGGTGGATGGGGACCTGGTGGGAAACAGACGGGAGTGGAGAGCTAGAACTCGCAGACCCGACCCCGCCACAGGCGGGACAAAGGGGTGATGATGATGATGATGATCTGGAAATACTCATCATCATTAGCCCTTATCCCGCCTGTGGCAGGGTCGGGTCTACGAGTTCTTATCCTCCACTCCCACCAGTTCTAACCCTCACCAGGCTCCCCTCCACCCGTCTCCATTTCCTGTTGTGCCACCTCTAAAACGTCCGTTTTGGTCTTGCCCTAATCCTGGCGCCAACAATCACCTACAGTCCCATAATGGAGAGAATAACTTCCTCCTTCTCACTGGCCGATACCACCTCAACCTAACCTCCCTCATTTTTTCTGTGATGTCCACCACATCCAGGCTATCCAGCATTAACATCTTGGCTCTTCCTCCCTGCCCAACACTACACCATATGCCATACATAGCTGGTCTAACCATTGCACTGTAAAACTTCGTTTTCAACTTCATTGGGACCCTCCTATCACACATGGCTACACTTGCCTGTCTCCATTTCAACCATCACCCATTGATTCTGGCGCTCCATGACCACATTTCTTCAAAAATGTCCAAGTGAGGGATTCATAGCAAGGTTACACAGTTAGTAGGGACCTACCTGCATGGTAGGCACCAGCGTCTTTTTTTAATGCCATCAGAGAAGAATGGAGATGCTTTATGTTAATGATATAGGACTTGATATTAAATCCTTTGTTGAGAAATTTGCAGATGACAAATGCATTGCAAGAATGGTGTAAGAGGGATTATCTTCCTGTGCAGAACTGTAACAGGACATTAATATTTTTGACTTAGGTAGATGATGGGTGTTGCCATTAAATCTGTGCAAATGTAGCTTTCTTAAGATATTCAGGTCTTGGAAGCAATGTAAAGAAGAATATCCAATATTGAATAAACCCTAGAGTCCCAACATGGCGGGGGGGTCACCAGTGACCCTATGCATCTTAAACTGCATCACATCTTTATGATCAAGTTGACTGGTATGGTGGCACAGATGCCAGCAGTATAGGCTCTGCCCCAGGAAGTCATACCCAGGCTGGTTAGACCATCCAACCACCACATACAGGTGGTTAACCCTAGATCACTAACGTCCTCTTTTGTGTCACACATTCACTAATGAGTAGTCTCTCAGACAACGAACTTTAACATTATTTTTTTATTAGAAAAATGATATATAATTAACATGTTTTGTTGTTTACAAGTCCACATACATACAATAAAGTAAATCAGCAGTATTTATTTATTAGAACACATTCTATGCATATTTCTGCCATATGATCCCCACATATAGCTCTTTTGCACCACAGGCAACAAAACCTTGTCATTCGTTTTATTTTATTGGGACAAAATGAGCATATTCTTCTTTTTCTTGTACCAGAGGTTGAAGGCTGCTCAGTAGGAGTGGATTCATCTAAAATTTCCATAATTAAACTTCTTAATGGTCAGGATAAAGTTTGTATGCTAAGACGCCACTTTAACCAGGGTCTCATGAGCTCAAAACTAACAATTTGAACAAAACTACGTCTACTAATAGGCTTTTCTTTTTTTGTAAGGGCATTGTGACAATATACTATATAGCAATTTACCATTTTTATATTCAGCATACTAAAAAACACACATAAGTGCTACCTGCAGGTTTTTCTGCTGCAACTCATTCCACTACACATCTGATCCAATGTGTCAACAGCTCCTTTTGTTGAATTATAGAAGTCAATTATATCAGGTTTATTAGAATCAGGGTTAATATTTGGATGTTCATGGGTAGTGGATAGCAGAATTACCACTTTATTTTTCTTGGCCTTATAGGAAAGTAATGTTTTTTCCTTGCTGTAGCAAAACATAGCTGATCCCACTCCTCTATTTTTTGCATCAAGCATTTCAGGAGGAATCTCCTTTTTATTTTTTCTCATAGTGCCTACAACAGTTAATTTAAAGGTCCCTTCAGTAAGTCCTCAGCAAGTGGTACAGATGTGAACCAGCTATCCATGGTGATATTTCTATTACTGCCATAGATAGGTCTTGAAAGTTCTTTTACAAAATATTCTGATAATGGTTGGCCCTTGGTGTTTGTGTGCCTTCCAATATATGGCACAGCATTTAGCATGTACTTGGTTTTCACATCACATATCATTACTATTTTTATGCCATACTTAGCAGGTTTGCTTGGAATGTACATTCGAAATGGGCATCTACCTCTGAATCCAACCAACTGCTCATCAATGGTAAGAAAAGAGCTAGGTTTGTATAATTCCTGACAACGACTAACAAATATGTCCCAGATTTCACGAATTGGAGCAAAATAGTCAGCCTTCTTTCTCTCTGACCTTGTGGATTTGTTATCAAAGCGGAGGCATTTTAACAAAAATTCAAATCTTTCAGAACTCATAGCAGCTTTATATCATTGCCCACATAAGGAAGAATTAAATAATTCTCTTGCAGAAAGGTGATTCATTTTCATAGCAGCTGAAAATAAAAGAACCCCCAAAAATGCATGCATCTCTTCATTAGTCACTTCTTGTGTGGTTGCATTCTGTGCAGCATACTGTAGTTGGTTAATGTGTATGCTGCTATTGGTGTGATTTATAACTTTACTTATTATTGTATCAGTCATAAAGAGTTGAAAAATATCTATTGGTGAACCTGCATTCCTAGCGTCCAATGTGGGCCCAGGAATTACATGTATTATATAATGGGCTGTATGTCGTCCTCTTCTTAATTTTCTCTGTATGGTACCCCACTTCATTTTGTTTTTTCCATGCAAGAAAGGCCTCTTTGGAATTACTACTAATTGGCTTCTTGCATTGGAAGATTCACCTGATGCACTTGGTAAGACTTCAGGTTCTTCTTCAGAAGCACTATCATCACAGATGTCTTCTTCAACTTCATCCTCCTCCTCACTTGATGACTGAATGATATCTTCCTCCTCTGCCTCCTCTAATAAATGGCTGATGTAGTCACTATGACTTTCAGAAGGAATATCAGTTTTTTGAGACATTTATTATTGGCCTGAAACATAATAAATATGAATATCGCTATGCTGAATATCTCCTCTGTTTCCTAGTAAAGTAATGCCATGCTTTTTCAAACTGTTGTATCACCCTGATACAACAGTTAGCATTGCAGACATTGCAAAATGACATTTGTTTTAAAAAATGAAATTATCACTGTGATATTGGTTAGTGTTCACTTCACTAATCAATGATGGACAATAAAATGATCAACATTCAAAGTTACAATTGGTAATGTTAAACTTTCTTTGAATTACTATTTAATGGACAGCTTACTCACTAAATCTGTGATCCCCAATGTGGTTCCATTGCAACTAAAATAAATATCAGGGTGCTTGGACAGTGCTAAGGGGGCTATGGAGGATTAAATTAAAAGTAAAATAGTCATTACCCTAGCTCATTACAATAAAAGTTAAAAAAAAAACTAAAAATAAATTGGCAGCCATTGTTTTATTGTGGGATTTCACAGTGTGAGTGGTGACCTATCGATTTTTGCAGGTGCAAAGCCAAAGATGTAACATTGTGTCTCTAGGAAGCAAAATCTAACATTGTAACAAAACGTTGACAACTTCTGCACTAATGTTGATTGTCGATTTTTTTGTTATGAGAAGGGATCCATGGGCAGGTGCCATGTATTCATAGCTTATGTATAATGCCAATTTGCAACAGTTATGCAATTCTTTTTTAATTCTTCCTATTAACAACATTAAATTTTATGGATTGATGCATAATAATCAATTATTCATTTGGTTACTAAATTAAAGCCTTTTCATTAAAATACAACTGCAAACTAAATGCAACTTCATCATGCAGCTATCAATGCTAATTACAGTGATATTCAGCAATTATTTTAAAAATGGAAAAAGAATTATATTCTTACCTTAAATTTTTAGCTGTTCATGAGCAATTTAGAGAAGGTGACGACAGTATAAATGGCAGCAAGAATGGAGTATGTATGATTTTAAAATGCTTAGTTTCAATTTTTATATCACAAAAAGCTGCAAACCAGGAATTGAGTATACTGGACAAATGGCATAAAAAGTTCAACACAGTTAGATATTCACTTTTGATGACTAAAGTTTTAATTTTGGTGTGTATGACACAAGAAATGTTTTAAATTGAGTTGCTTTCAACAAATAATTTTATTTCTGTAATTTACAGGGTATATATAGTAAATTTGATTTGTGGGTATGAGGAGTCTAATATTACAAATGGAGTTGTAAAGGAGATTGACCTCAGCCTTCATCTTAGCAGCACAGTCCATAGAAAGTGGTGTTTGCATGTGTTGCTGATAAGGGACCTTTTGTTATTAGAAGAGTAATTCACTTACACAGGATATACCTTCCATGAAGGCTCATAAGATAAATGGTATTCTTTACAAACCAATGTGTTACAACTTCCTTTCATTCAGAACCCCAAGACCATCATAAGACAAACAAAACAGTGATCAAATCTGATAAAATTTGAAAGTAGAAACTGTGCAAATGTGAGATGTGTAAATTTGTAACTAGTTTAGTGATTCCAAGAAGTTTACCTATAAAGAATAATTGTTTGAAGTAAAATGAAAAATGCAATTATTTCTAATGAAATTCTGAAGTCATGGTTACTAAGCAGTAGTCTGATGGACTACCTATTTTAAATGACATGGTTACTAATGAGTAGTCTGGGAGACTACACACCACCTGATATTCATTAATACAGGTCACAAAATGAGAAGATAACAATGTTTAATTGAAATAATATAAAAATTAGGAAAAGTCACCAAATTTCAAAACGATCCATTCATTTTAAGGGTGACATTTCAACATTTTGGACAAGTGGGGTAGTCTGAGAGACTACTCGTTAGTGATCTAGGGTTAAAAGCACCTGGGCCAGGGGAGACCAAAGCAAATGTGAGAGTGGGAGCAGGGAGCATCGTATTGTGAGGGGTGAACAGGGACCTGGTGGGAGATGCATGGTAGTGGAGGGCTAGAGCCCGCACACCGAACCCTGCTACAGGCAAAATAAGGGTATGATAATGATATTTTATCATACTTTGGCATCTTTTTATATAACCAGACATTTGGCTAAATATTTGGCTTAATTGTGGGGTTCAGAAACAAATTTTTTATTTTGGAAAAAAAAGGAAATCAGAGGTCTGATATTTTTCTAAACCTTCAACATCTTCAAACCTTCAACAGCTTTAAACTTTCAACTTCTTCAACCCTTCAACCTCTTTAACTTTTTAACCTCTTCAACCTCTTAACCTTTTTCTAACCCCCTAATTTCAGTTTTGGACTGTCCTACCTTTTACCTCCCATGTGTCATCTTTCGTGGCGAGCACTATAGCTGCACTGTACCCCTCCAGTGCCCTAAGGATTAGTTATTACATTATGGAAAATAATTATTAATTTCAACTAGCACTATAGTCGAGATTGTACTGTTTTAGGAGAAAATTGGCAATTAAATGTATCATTCATCCGATAATAAATTATGTTATTGTTAATATTTGCCTTTTTTGCACGAGACAAACACTTCCTGTAACACTTTAGGGCAGTTGACACCTTTTTTTATTAAAACCATCAATGGGCGACACATTCGTTAGATTTCAAACGGATGCTCGAAGTACTCTGCTTCACTTCTGGCAGGTCAGAGACTTATGCCCTTTGCCCAGGGCCACTGTTTCCTCTAAGGTGGGCAAGCATAAACGTCTTACACCTAGGGCACAAAAGGAAACGTTTTGCGCAGTTATTGTGCACCAAATGTTTTTGACATGAAAGAAAAATATACAACTAAAAATGGTAAACATAAGTGTACCAGGTGTGAGATATCAAAGGTGTGCCACTATTTAGGTTTGCACATACTGGTAGTCATTGACTTACGACCACAATTGGTTCAGACAGACCGGTCGTAACACGATTTGGTCGCAAGTTGAGTAGTCTATATATACAGTACTGTGCTGTGAAAATAATCATCATCACACCCTTCTCCAACCCGTGGCTGGGTCGGGTCTGCGGGTTCCAATCCTTCACCCCCGCCTATCTCCAACCAGGCCCCCCATCCATCCCGCACACAACCATGTCCTTTTGTACAACCCGTTTCCACATCCGCTTTCGTCTTTCCCTCCCACTGGTGCTCCCGACTACCTGCAGTCCCATGATGGTCCTAATTAGTTCCTCCTCCCCCTTCTCATCACATGCCTATACCACCTCAACCCACTCTCCCTCATCCACCCCCAGACTACCTCTAACATGGTCTTTTTGGATCCTATCAGCTGGCGACACCCTACTCATGAAGCGCAGCATTCGCATCTCAGCCACTTTCATGGTCCTATATTTTCGTCTTGTAGGTCTTGTGGCTCCTCTTTGGACTCTTGCAAGCTTTCCCACATCATCAGCAAATATCAAGCACTGATGGGTCCATTTCCCTACTCCTGCCAGCAGCTTATCCATGACTAGAGTGAATAAGTATGGGCCAAGTGCTGGCCCTTGATGCACACCCACCTGCACCTTGAAGATTCTAGTACTGTACTGTATGACAGTGGTTCTCAATCTTTTTGATGTCAGGGAACACTAAACTGTGACTTAAAATTCAACATAAACTTTAAAGCAGGTTGAATACTTTCTACACTTGGTACTTACCACATCATCATCATACTCATATCCCACCTGTGGCAGGGCCGGGTCTGTGGGTTCTAGCCCTCCACTCACGTCTATCTCTCACCCATGTCCCCATCCACCCCACACTCTGTCCGTATCCTTATGTCCATATCCTTTGGTCTCCCCTGCCACTGGTGCTACGACCTCCTGCATTCCTGGAATTAACCTGATGAGCTCCTCTTCACCCCTTCGCATGACGTGTCCATACCACTTCAGCCTATTCTCCCTCATTTTTTGGCGATGTTAACCACCCCCGGCTACTTCTAATATGCCCATTCCTAACTCTATCAGCTCTCGACACGTCACACATGTCCTACAACATTCGCATCTCAGCTACTCAGCGATTCATGCAGAAAACCCATCATTGTTTTGTATGTCGCAATATTTTATTAATTGGATTGATTTTTAAAATTACACTTGTAATATAACCAACAAAGCATTAATTTACCTGCCAAAGTTTCTATTTTAGTTGTATAATGCAATGTTGGAGCAAGTGGGGTAGGCCATCATCCCCCACAGACAACCTGGCCAATATTCCTGTGGGTTCCAGATGCCTGGTCCAGGGCGGTCCAGGGCAGTTCAGGGCATGTTCAGTGGGCCCACAGATCCGACCATGCTGCAGGTGGGATGAGGGTGTGATGATGTTGACTAAGAAGTTACACTTGTGGGCATCATATTAGATTCAATATTTTCAATTTAAATAATGATGTAGGCTAGAAATGCATAATTTAAAAAAAAAACCTAAAAGAATTATTGTTTTTGGTATAAAATGTGCTTTGTTTGCCAGTGTCTTTTTGAGCATAAATTGTCAATAAAAAGGCCCCCTTCCCCATAGTTTGAAAGGTTTGTCAATGGCATGTCTCTACCATCACGAACCCAGGCTGTAATCTAGCAACAGTGGTAACCATTGTTTATTTGTTTAGTTTAATGAAAACTCCGGTATATGCTGTATATCCAGTATTTTGTTAGCTGAGATGAAAAATAATTTCGTGTTAAGCGATTGATGTTTCGTGTGAAAAGAAAAAAAAATGTATGGAATTACAGAGTATTTTATCCGGACCACAGTGTTGTTTCGTGTTGACCATTATTTCATGTTAAGCGTTTTCGTGATAAACGGATTTCACTGTAACTATAAAACGAACAACTATGTTATTTGCGTTTGCTGATTACAATCCCATCCAAACATTGTTTTAAATTGTATCGATTTTTTCAAACACCTTTATTTGTGCATTAAATTTTTTTGTGGAACACTTTAAGTGTACTGCATAAGGAATATTTATAAAAATCTTTAAGTCATATTTAATCATAATTTTCTTTCATTATTATTGTGTATTTTATGGTGGGGTGGATTTTATGACGGGGTGGATGGGGATCTTGTTGCAGATAGGTGTGGGTGGAGAATTTAAACCCGCAGACCCGACCCAGCAACGGGTTGGAGAAGGGTGTGATGATTTTCATCGCTGTTGATTGGCTATGGGTCGTCAGCGACCAAACTGGTCGGAAAGTCGAACAGTCGTAAGTCAGTAACTGCCAGTACTTTTCAAAAGAAGGCAAAATTTTACACATGTTTACACATCCTACACTGGGAGCAAAACATTAGAAGAAACATAACACATTACTAAAGGTTGTATGGATCACTGAAACTTTGCCTTAGGGTAAAGCAGTTTTTTCTGGAAAATGCAGTTAATTTTATTTCAATAGAAGGGGTATTTTTTTCACAATTGCATCGCATAGCTCTGTAAAAGTGTGAAATTTTTATAAATATCAAATCCCAATACCTAGAATTAAAAATAAGCCTTCAAAACTGCATAAATGATGATGTGTTAACAGCCTGTGGCTACAGGGTTTTGTCTCAGGCATGTAGCTCAGCAAATTTTCACTTGAACTACCTCAAGCCTGGTTCCCTGGAATGTGGCACCGATGACAATAGTGCTCTATCAGATGACAATCCACATAAACTGATGACGTAGTTACACTACCATTCTGTAAAGTAAGAGCAAAATCAATGGTGAAGTGGAGTTGAGAGTTATGCCTATTTCTGTGGCACGTGACATGAGAGAGAATAGTGCCTGAGCAAATGACAAAATTATGACGTCAACCACAGGTGCTAGGCGAAATTGCGCCTGTTGTAGTTCCGTGGCAGGCGAGAAATCATGTGAAGTGTAAATTTTTCCAAAAATGCCTGTGAGGTGGCGCCCACAGCACAAAAGTCCAACAGCCAATGAAATTTAAATAGCTAACATTGTTCAAAAAGCAATAGCCAATGAAATGAGCATGACAGTTGTAACAAGAAATGCAGTTGACTACCTCTCAACTCCACTTTTCTGTTGATTTTTTTCGTGTTACCATGACAAAAATGTTGAGTTCCTAAGTCATCATTTTCTGTGGCATTTCATCTGCTCGAATGCAATTTGCATCGGTGTCGTGTGCCACGGAACTAGGCATTGGTTAACTGCATTTGTCTTTGGAATCCGTCACTTGATTTTGATGGGCTGTTTGAATTTTTAAATAGTCTTCCATTTACTTTTCATTGGTTTCATTAATTATTGGTTTGGCACCACTAAACTTTCATATTGAAAACTATTAATTGCTTACATGAATTAGCTCATGCCAGGGAATCAAACCAGGTGCAATTTCTGTTAGCACCTGTGGTTTATGTCATAATTATACCTGTGGAGAAAATTGATCGTGAGGAATGATCCACCCCCTTTTCTTTTGGTATGCTATGAATGCACAAGTCGTAACAAAGAGTGAACAGAAGATCATCAGAAAGTAACAAGTTCAGTATGTGAGTATGGGAAGTTCAGTATGTGAAAACCATTATATAGGCAATAGGGAACCCCTTTTAACAAGGTCGAACGGATGAGGATGAGGGGAGAGCAGCCACCACAATTCACCGCCACATTTAAAGAACGAGAATCCTATCAGGATAAGAATTGGAAGGGCCCTTGCCAGTATAATGCTACAACTAGATGATCAAATTGCCTATATCCTGGATGGGATAAGTTCACCGAAAGATGCTTGGCAAAAATTAAAAGAGGTCTTTGAACCAAAATCCTTACCAAGACTTGCAGGCCTGATTAGAGACCTACATGCATTGACAGTGTGAGCATATTTATTGTGAAGATGCAGAGAAAGGCTCACCTCATACAAGAAGCAGGGCTTACATTCCCTCCACTTTTATTGACTTTCATAGTACTTAGCCAAATACCAGACCAATATGCTACCCTGGTACAGGCCCTTTACCAGAAACCAGTAAAAGAATTTACTCTGGAAACAGTTGAGACAGCACTAGTTTCAGAGGAAAATAGACAGCTTGAACTTGCAAAAGATAATTTGGAGTTAGGCAGCTTGACCACAGGACAAAGAGGGAACCTACCATCCCACCAGTGGCACAGCCAAACAACAGTTGCAACAGGTGGACAATCACAAAAGGGGCCACAAAGTAGTATGGCTTTATTTCCCAAAGTCAGGACTCTGTCTAGAGTATGAGATCCACCAATTTTAGGTTGCAAGACATGTGGCAGTCAACCTGGGGGAACTCAAAGACCTAAACAGAGGCCACAAGGTTATACACCTGATGCATCTGATAGCAACCATAGTGTGGCATCAGAGTTACCAGGGACCAAAAAGGAAGGGGCGACAGATCATTATTCAAATGATCGATCAATTTTCACAGCATAACAGCCAATAAAACGACTTGTGACAGTTGCAGATAAGAATTCTCAGTCACCTATTATTGGAAAAGGAACAGTAGAGTTGTGGGTTGATGCTGTGGATGGTCCTAGAAAATTAACTTTATCAAAGGTATATCACATACCTAACTTCAGATGAAGTCTCATGTCTGCAGCAAAGTTAAATTCAATTGGCCATAAGGCGGTTATGTCCCTAGGAAGAATAACGGTATTCAACCAGTTTTGGGAACCTCAAATAGAAATACCTTTAAGGAGAAATATGTTCCTACTCCCCCTGATAATCAAGACATCTAGGCGAGAGGGATTGACAGTCCAACACCATAAGCCAAAACCATTAGATATAAACATTTGGCACAGATGGCTCTGTCACCTAAACCTACAAGACATTAGTTCTATGGTCCAACATCAGATGATTTCTGGGATGGCTATTACAGGTACAGAAAAAAATGTGAATCTTGTTTAATGGGAAAATTCATACAAGCGAGCTTTCTCAGAAGCATCACACATCAATACTAAATCGACTCTACATGGATGTATGGGGTCCATCCCACATAGCAACCAAAAATGAGGAATGACATTTTTTGACAATTATTGATGAATACTCTTGTAAAACTTATGTCTACCTGATGAGGAATAAGGTCGATGTTATTGCACATGTCGAATCTTTCATTAAGAGGAGGACAGTACAGACAAATCACAAGATACAGGTCATTCGAACTGACAATGGACTGGAATTTTGTAATATCCAGAAGGTGTGAAGAGAAAGGAATTCATCACGAACGTACATCAGCATATTCACCACAACAAAATGGAATAGCTGAGTGGTACAACAGAACAGCACTTGATGCAGTGAGAACCTTATTGATCTTATCAGGGCTTCTCCAAAACATGTGGGGGGAAGCCTTAACCTGTTTTACTTATGTAAAAAACCGATCCAGTCATAGCAGGATACAGGGCAAAACTCCAATCGAACTGTGGCACGGGCACATCCCAAATTTGTCACATTTAAGAGTTTTTGGTGCCAAGGCCTATGTTTATCTTCATAAACAACAACATCATAGCAAGCTTGATCCAAGAGCCAGGCCAGGCATTATGGTAGGATATGCCAAAACTACAAAAGGTTACAGAATCTATTTTTTTAAAGAAAGCAAAATAGCAGCCATTCATCACAGTGTGGCAAGTGGAATGCATACTGGACCCAGGAATTCATAGTACATCTGAATCAAAGAACCAGAGAGTCAGGTCCTATGCCCACCAATGAAGCCTTGGCTCATCACATAATGGAGACAAGTAGTTAAAAGGAAAAGAGGGAACAGAATAGAAATTACCTACTATCCCTCCACAACACCTAACAGACGCCTTAGATCTTTAAATGATGTCAAAAACTTCTGTGAGGAAAACAAATTAGAATTCTGACCAGAAGATTTCAATTTCAGAACAAAAAGCGATCTACAGATGGAAAGTGCAAGTGAAGACGATCCATCAGACAAGGATGAGTTCCAGTCCCAGGGGCCCAAGCCTTAAGGTGAATCGACAATGATGCTCCCATCCTGACTGGAGCACCAACATTTGATCCCTACCACATATGAGGAGGCCATAAGTCATCCAAACGTCCAAGCATGGAAGCAAGCAATGAAGGAAGAAATCAACTTGCTATTACAAAGAAACGTATGGAGCTTAGTGACTAAACCCAAGAATATAGAATTAGGAATGAGCATATTGGAGGTAACTTGGGGTGGTGGACATCGTCAAAAAAGTGAGGGAAAATAGCCTGAGGTGGTATGGACACATCATGCAAAGAGGGGAAGAGGAGCTTGTTAGGTTAATTCCAGGAATGCAGGTGGTTGGTAGCACCATTGGCAAGGGGAGACCAAAGTAGATGTGGGAACAGGTTCTCCATAAGGATGTGACAGTTTGGGGTGGATGGGGAACTGGGGGAGAGATGGACGAGAGTGGAGGGCTAGAACCCACAGACCTGACCTGCCACAGGCAGGATAAGGGTAGGATGATGATGTAGTAAATACCAAGTGTAGAAGGTGTACAACCTGCTTTAAAATTAATGTTGAATTGTAGGTGTTCTGTGCTAGTAAAATGTCAGTTTAGTGTTCCCCGACTTCAAAAAGATTGAGAACCACTGGTGTGTCATGACACCTTGGCTTGTGCTCCAAATTAACTAGTTGGAACAGCTAAGAGCGAAAATTTGCTGAGCTGCATATTAAAACGTTCTAATTTGTTTTAGTGGTTAAAAGTGACAATTTGCTGAGCTCCATACCTCAGACAACATTCTGGAGCCCTGGGCTATTCGTGCATACTCATTAATGCAGTTTTGAGGGTTTATTTTTAATTTTAGGTATAGGAACATGTTAATCAAAATTTCACATTTTTTAGAGCTATGTGATGCAATAGTTAAAACTACTCCTATATATTGAAAAACATGGAACTTTGCATTGTCCTTAAAAAACTACTGCCAAAATTTCTGAACTGTTTTGGTAAGTGAATGTCCCCCCCCCCCCTCCATCAACTATTACTTTTTCCTAACCATTTTATCCCATATCTCATAGATATTTTAAAAAAGGCATTGGTTACTTTAAAGTAAACACCCTGTATATAAGCTACGTGATTGATGATGTTGATCAGTGATTGCTTCGAATGTGAAATAAATGCATGTTCTGTTAACTGTCTCTTTGTGAGTAAGTAATGTAAGTGTCAACTACCCCCTACAACTTCCCCCAGTATCCCCCTCTACCCCATTCAGACTGTCAACTACCCCCTGCAACTTCCCCCAGTATACCCCTCAAAAAACCCAGAAAACTTATTAAATAAATTATTTGCCTACCCCCACACTCCATAACTTACTTCAATTTAAAAGTCACCATAAATATCAAGCAATTGTGAACACTTGAAAACCCCACCAAAATTATGAGGATTATCAAATTAACTCAACCAGAACGTTTTCATATTTCTGTACAAGATAAATGGCCACCCTGATAAAAGTCAATTTGAGGAGGGTTAAAAACCTTTTATAGAAAACATCTGCCCCATTTTATGTATCAGCCATATTTTATACAAAGCCCTATTATTATTATTTTTTGAAAATTATTTATTATTATTCTATCATCCAAGATAAATGGCCACCCTGATAAAAATCAATTATGGAGGGTCAAAAACCTTTTATAGAAAGCAGCTGCAAACCACCCAAATTAAAAAAAACTTCTCCCTGAAACCATTGGAAGAGGAATACAGGGACTATAAAAACGAATGCCAGAGGAGATAGAGGATTCATTCATTCAGAGAGAGAGAAAAAAAGGAACGTTTGCCAGAGGAGATGTTGGCAGAGAGAAGACCCAATGCCCGAAGTGATGCCAACATGCTGAGGAATGCTGGACATTAATTCAAACTGGATAAGTGATCCACATCAAGTACAAGCCCTAGGAGGATGCCACACCAGAAGATCCTGAAGAGGACCACCTGTACCAACCCTGGAAGTCTACCATAGGAAAGAAGATTCAACAGGACGACTCTGGAACCAACAGCACCAGCAGGCAGATAAGAAAACTTTACTGACTTTTATATAGGGTGTCCTGTATCAAAAAGCAATTGTGTTTATAGCATGCATGATAGTGTTGAATATGTTTAGCTAAATAGTAGCGTTTTTGAAGGAACTAATTGAGATCTACTCATTTTAGATCAGTTAGGTCTTTTTGATTTTAGTTAAAGAGTGTATACTTTACAACTTAGGTGTTTATAGCATGCATGATAGTGTTGAATATGTTTAGCTAAATAGTAGCGTTTTTGAAGGAACCAATTGAGTTCTACTCATTTTTAGATCTGTTAGGTCTTTTTTCAGATAATGAATGTATACTTTACAGCTTAGGAGTTTAGAGCATGCATGTTAGTATTGAATATCCTTTTTGTTAAATTGTAGCATTATTTAGAAAAAAACTATAAAATCATTGTTATGCAAGATTTGTAACATGAGGAATTATTTGACCTAGAGTATTAGAAATAAAATTGTAAATGCCTTTCCATTGGACATGAATTTCTTATAAAAATAAAAGGTTATTGTAAAAAGAAAAAAGGCTGAAGAATTTTCTTGAAGTTTACTATTATGCCCACATTGTCAAAGGACCTAAGGAGGGAAATTGATAATGAATAAACAAAAAAAAATAACAATAAAATTAACATAAGCTTTGGAAGAACGTTTTCATATTTGGGAGAACTGCAACAATTACCAGAAGAACGAAAATTTTTCAACAATACCATCTGCTCAAGTGCTATTCTCATTGGTGTCGCATGCCAGGGAACTAGGCTTAACTTGGAGCTAGCTTTTCCTCACTGCCCAACACTGATCCATATAGTATATAGCTAGTCTAACCACTGCCCTGTACAACTTCCCTTTCAACTTGATTGGGCCCTCCCATTACACAGGATTCCACTTGCCTGTCTCCAACCATCCCCTCATTGATTCTAATTCTAATTGAACACTGCAAGCAGCCCTGACAGGCCAAATTGGCAGTTGAGAGAATAACTCATTTCAATTAATTCACTCATTTAACACTACAAGCCTCACATGGATTACTATTGTAATCCATTAGTGATTTTTTTCAAATATCTTTCATACTAGGTCACTTTTATTTATCAGCTCTTCAGTACCTTCTCAGTAGTGATTAGTGCAAACATCCTACAAGTTTGGTAACTGTACTGTTTGAAGTTTTTTTGTTTCAGCATTTTTCCCACCACTGGATTACCATTGTATGCCATGCAACTATTTAAGTGATGATTAAGTTCTGAACTCAAGCCATTGGTCTAATATATTTGCATAAGGAGCTGTAATATAATTTCATATA
The DNA here is from genome assembly GCA_013389805.1 of Trigoniulus corallinus. Lineage (NCBI taxonomy): Eukaryota > Metazoa > Arthropoda > Diplopoda > Spirobolida > Trigoniulidae > Trigoniulus > Trigoniulus corallinus. The sequence goes on from JAAFCE010007744.1 coordinate 19,819,281, forward strand.
GTCTATATGCATGTTATACTGGAATTTGATTGCCCCATTTATCTTATTACAAATATATTGGCCCATAAAAGATCCAATAAATGAATTTAGTTTGTGGCAAGGAAACTGGACATTTGGAAAGATTCACAAGACTAAAGCATTCACCTCAGCCTTTCAAATGATAATTTTCTTGGTATACTCAAAGGCATTTGTATTAAAAGCGTGTGGAAAAGTACCACAACATCTTTAATTTAATCATTTTTAAATAATTATTATGAAAAATAAAGAAACTTTCCCCAAATTTCAATGGAAATACATGGACTACATATGTAATTCATGCAACTACTGGTGTTACGTTTCCTTGTGCGAGTCATGTAGTGTTAAAACCCAAGGAACCTGAAGTATATTGTAGCGGGATTCGAGTCAAATTCACAAATGTTGATTTCTTGAATAAAAAAAGAAAATAACGTTGACAGTATCAGAAGGCTTGTTATTTGTTGGACGTTCTGTTAGGTTACATTCCACTCGGCTATTTCCTGCAGATTTATATCTCCTTATTCTTCTGATTATTATTATTATTATTATTTAATTCACGTACCAAGGTACACATAACAAACAACAAAAACACATAACTGAGAGCAATCTAAGCCAAAGAATTAGAGAGATATCTGAACAGAGTTTGTTTAAAATGACAACAAACATTAATACTTTCTTGATGAAATTTTAAGTCTTGGTATAATGATATAAGATTCAGAACTGGGTAACGTAGGCAGGTTAAACATAATCCATTTAATAACTTAATATCATTTATATATTGTCGAGTACATTAATGTATTATAGCGCTGCTAGCAAGAAAAACACGTCTGTTTTTGTCCACTACCTAGAATATTCTGTATTTTTAAAAGTTTAAAAACCGCTTAAGACATACAGTGAGAGTCAAAAGTCTTCATCCATACAATAACTGTGCAAAATTTTTGATATAAAAATAAAAATACACATAATGTAACATAGCAATGGAAAGTGAAAATGAATTATTTTAATAAACAATTGTAATGTAAAGATTGTCACTTTTTTAAGAGTCAAAAGTCTTCATCCAGCCCCTTGTTTTCATGCTAACTTTAGTGTTGGTCTACTTTAGTAGTTGGTTGGGCCACCTTTATTCTGTATTATTTCAGCTAGTCTGTTTGGCTAGTCTTTTTGGTACACATCAGCTAGTATAATGCCATAAATGTTTTATTGGATTTAAATCTGGAGATTGGGGAGGATGGTCAAGTACATGTGGTACCCTATGGAGCAGCCATTCCATCACAAATTTGGACCTGTGCTTTGGGTCATTGTCCATTTGAAACTAATATGATGGATCCAGGTTTACTTGCTGTACATTAGGTAATAAATTGGATTGTAGAATTGTGAGAGTTGGTGAACACCAAGTTTTAAACACCACAGGCAGCTATAAACCCCCACACCATGCAGGAGCTTCCACCATGTTTCCTAGTTGATATACTGTTTAAACTCCCGATTTTTTGTTCTCCAAACCCATCAGGAGTTTAAACAGCAAAATGGGATACCAACTGTGAAACACAGTGGAGGTTCCTGCATGGTGCAGGCTTGTATGGTTGCCTGTGGGTTTGGGAACATGGTCTTCAACAAATCTACAATTAATGAGGAAGATTACCTCACAATTCTTCAATCGAATTTATTGCCCAGTGTACAGCAATTTAACCAGGATCCATCATTTACGTTTCAAAAGCACAGTGATCATAAGCATAGGTCCAAACTCGTGATGGAATGGCTGCTCCATAGGGTACTACATTTACTTGACCATCCTCCCCAATTTCCAGATTTGAATTCAATAGAGCACTTATATCATAATTTGAAGAGACAAAAGGGAAAACATGACATCTGCAGCATTTCCAGAATCAAGGATGTTATAATAAAAGAGTGACTATAAATTCCTCCCCAGTTCACTGAAAAATTAGTAAAATTTATGCCAAACAGACTAGCTGAAGTAATACAGATTAAAGGTGGCCCAACCAGTGGCGTTGCTAGGGTTGACATCACCTGGTGTGGTGACACCATGGTGTCACCCCCTCTCCCAAAAAAGCTGCTTCTTCTGCTTTGGTGTCACCCCATTTCTCACTGTGCAAGTGTTGTCACCTGGTGTGGTCTGCACCCCCCCCTAGTGACGCCACTGGGCCCAACCAAATACTGAAGTACACCAACACGATTGCACTTTTTTGTTTCAAAAGGACAATGATCCTAAGCACAAGTCCAAACTTGTGATGGAATGGCTGCTCTATAGGGTACCACATGTACTTCACCATCCTCCCCAATCTCCAGATTTGAATCCAATAGAACATCTATGGCATTATACTAGCTGATGTGGGCCAAAAAGACTAGCCAAACAGACTAGCTGAAATAATACAGAATAAAGGTGGCCCAAACAATACTAAAGTAGACCAACACAAAAGTTAGCATGAAAACAAGGAGTTGGATGAAGACTTTTGACTCTTAAAAAAGTGACAATCTTTACATTACAATTGTTTATTAAAATAATCCGTTTTTACTTTCCATTGCTATTATTAAGATCAAGTTAGGACAGTTCAAACTTTAAATTAAAACCACATTTAATGTTGCATTATGTGTATTTTCATTTTTATATCAACAATCGTGCACAGCTGTCATATGGATGAAGACTTTTGACTCTCACTGTATATTGGCTAGCACATGCGCAACATTTTAAATAAAAATAATTCACAGTCACATAACTTTTCTAAAATTTAAATGCAATAACATCATATTCAATGGGAGCGACTGTTGCATCTCCTCGTTTTCTTGGGTCGCTATGGCAATGACAAGAATGAATGGCAAACAACGTGAAGCCAAGAAGAGTTGCAGAGAAACATCAGTTGTTGTTTGTTTGTTGGTGTTTAAGGTCCCGTCAACTACAAGGTCATTAGAGACCTGAGAAACATCAGTAAAGGGCCGCTAAAGGAAAGAGAGATGTAACAATAGCATCTATTCTGCCATACATTGCCTACCTGCTATAATAGCACCTTCTTTCAGAAAGTTCCTCACATTATCCCCATCAAGATTATTCCATTGTTGAATGACCCTTGGAAAAAACGACCAGTAATATGAATCTGTTCGAGCCCTGATGTCTTTCAGTTTTAAACGGATAACTAGAGGACACTGACACTATTTTCAACAGTTTGATATACAGTTCAATGCTGTCAGATATGTGCATCTAACATAGTGAGTCCCACCCTAATTCTGTGATCAGACCTGACACACAATCTATGATTGAAGCGACTTATCACAATTCTTGTTGTATGCCTTCAGACCATTTCAATTTCCCATGATAAGTCCTGCCAAACGGAAACCGAATTGGACTACAGTACTCCACATTTGGCTGTACCAGTGGAAAGTAGGCTATTTCTTTTACTTCCTTTGTGCTGTCCCGCAGCACCCTTCTAACCAACCGGAGGACATGTTCAGCCTTCTCAATTTTTTCGGTGTGCTCTTTCCAGGTGCCCCGAATGTTTAGAATGCTTCCAAGGTGTTTCTGGGTCTCAACCCTTTCAATAATGGTCTCCCGTTCTTAGTTTCCAGTAGATCATAGAGGGCCTCATACTTGTTGTGTTTCACCAAGACAACTATCCTCCTAGCTATGGTCTTGGCCTTCCTATAGTGTATTTTAGACTACTGATCCGCTATCTTCCAGTTGTGGAAAGCGGACTTATTTTGCGATATGGCTGCCTCTACCTCATCATGCCACCACGTCTCCCTGCTCTGAAATGAACCTGCTACTCTAGCCTGGCCTAGATTGGCTTTCCCACATTGTCGAATTTTTCAGGCGCCCTTGCCCCTTTGTTGTTTGTTTGTGTTTTACGGCCCTTCAACTACAAAGGTCATAAAAGCTACATCTGCAGCATAGTTCTTATGCAGAAACTGCACAGACACTACACTAATGCCACAATTTTTGGGTATTAGCAGTACCAAGTTTTCCCAAGCGGCCACCAATGTCAGTACTAGCTGGGGTTGTGCTCCTTAACTTCAGTGATCAGATGAGAACTGGTGTGTCCAACGCAATTCGCCTCTCCCCAGCCTTGCCCCACATGGTATCAGCTATCCATTCCCAATCCCAGTCTACCTGCGTGTGTACTTCCTTCTGAAATTCCTCTGCTTTTGGTTGGCAATTTGTAACGGGCTCGCCAGAATGTGCCTTGCCTGACACTTTCACTAACATTTCCAACATAAGTAACCTATGGCCACAATCTTTTTGGAAATCTTTACTGGGGAGTGCTCGGCAATCTTGAACCTCTGTTGTGTATTGCCCTTTGACCACAAATAAATATCTGTGACCTCCCTTCTTATAACTGGAATGTGACAGTTAGTACTAACATGGGTGGCCACTTGGGAAAACTCGGTACCAGTAATTCCCAAAAATCGTCGTACAGTATTAGCATAGTGTCTTTGCAGACTATGCATTAGTACTATGTAGTGTACGGGCTCTAATGCCCTTTTTATGGGCCCTAGATCACCAAAGAAACTACAACAAAACTTGGATGTGATCATTTGCTTGTCCCTGTCTTTGAACCACGTTTTTGACATTGCAATGTTCTTGCTGCCTCAAGAACTGACTGCCCATAAATTCTATACTAACTGTTCCATACCCCCGCATCCCCCATGAACTTCTTCATACCCTTGCCTACATAACCATTGATAAATAGACGTTAATTCCCTTTACACTGCCTTACCTGAAAATCTAATGAGTGCACCAACTCATTAAAGTCCTTCCAGAAACCTACCTTAGTGAGTTCCATGCATTATCAGTAAGCAACTAAAAATTCTACTAACGTTTTTCCCGCCTAAGGCAGAATTGGGCACCAATTATTGTCCTTCACGATAGGAACAAGGGCCATCTGTTGATCTTTAGGCTCATGCCTATCTTTTTGGGTGGTAAACACGATGCTGCTCCAGGACAGTGAGTGGCTATAAAGAGAGAACCTTAAAAAAATGATTTCAAAATTTGGTAAATAAAAACATTTATTTGAATCTGTTGTCCATAGTTTAGTAACATACAATAAAATAAGGTCCATTTAAGGAGAAGGCGTGTGAGTGAGCACAGAGAAGGAACCTCAAGAAATATTAATTGGCACAGGAGAGAGGAAATACCAATATGTAGCATTCACCTGATACTACCTTGGTTATATAATGTGGTTGGTCATGTTTACCCGTGAACAAGGCTATCCTTCCTAGGAACAATAAAAGACATTACCCTTCTCACCAAAAGGCTAGAAATTTTATTACAGTAGAACTCCAATTTTCCAAACTCCAACTATCCGAATCGCTTTCAGAATTTCAGAAAAAAGCTTGCAAAAAGTTGCACTGTACTGCAATGCGTGGCTTGGCTGCCCAAAAACGGATACCGACAGTCAAACAACTTACTTTGACCGAAATGTTCAGCAAGCAACAACTTTCATTTACAGTATGGCGCACGTACATACTGTACTAATACCCTATACAGCCCTTTTAAGTATGCTTAATATGTAAAAGGGTTGTCTTTTCATTTAATTAATTAAAATCTCTTTTTATTTAAAAGTAGTTTTTATCTCCCATTTTCAACATACAAACAGCAATAAATTAAATTAGACCCTTTTTTTTTTGGAAAAAATCCAATTATCCGAAGTTTTGATTATTCAAATGGGGTCCAGTCCAACTGATTCGAATAATTGGAGTTCTACTGTGCTTAAAACGTTCCATCATTTGCTCACCTTTCTTAGGATCCACAATTTGAAATAACGGTGGCTGAATGAAAACAAAACGGCTTCCATTTAAATCTTGTCCATTTGTGCTCAAATACAGCACTGCTGAATATCCCAAATTCTTCTTCATTTCCTAAAGTGGCACAATAAACCACATGACAATACATATCAAGTCGAATAAGATGAAGGGATGCAGAGGTAGGAAGGAAAATTATGGCATCCCTTACAAGAACCATTGTAACCATGGCATCTTTTACAGTCCCAACCTCTGTGTAGTTCTATTGCAGAATCCATACAGACATTAGGCTAGCGAGTCTCAACCACTGCCGCGAGATTTATGAAATGTGCCGCCAATGCGAATACCCATACATAAGTGTTGAAACGGTTCGTAGTTCAAATGGTTCTGCCTTCCTAGGAGAGACTGCTTGAACCAATGGGCATGAATATTACAGTTCACACTACTGGCTAACCAAGGTATGTCACCAACAAAGTTTAGTCTACTAGTCACTCCCATGATGTGTGCATAGGGCTAAGTTACAAGTAACTTCTAACCTTCTTCCCGCCTATTGCAGGGTCGGGTGCCATCTTGTCCCTCTGAGTGGACACGTGGGCGATATATTGGACAGTGTTTTCCCACAGCCGGTTGCCAGAAATTTTGCTTCCTCCACCCGTTCCATAATTAGAGAGGGTTCTTTCACGTGCACCACACAGGACCTTGGCTTTACTTCTCATTCGAAAGAAGGCGCACTCGGTACTTTTCTCTCGCCCCAAAAAAGCCAACCTATCTAGCTAGCAATTACAATAGGTCCTCCACTGCCCCTTAGACAATGTCCTATGTTCAGTGGTTTAGCCAACTGCAGATTGGACTGACAGAATATAAACGGGAATAGCAAATGCAAAAATGCCTGATCAGTTGAAAAGTTGAATCATGCATCAGTTGACGGATGCGCCCCAGTGAGGCACTGAGAGGGGAGCAATGGCTGCATTGCTCTCCCCCCCCGATCCGCCCCTGCCCACATGTCTTTTAAAGTACATTGTCGTTGCTTCACTATTGGACTATTGGGTAGCTCTCTGTGTATATGGCCGTAATGGTCCCTAGAACTTCGGTGAATGTACAGTCACACTCAAAATTCATGCCTGCATTGTAGTGTTATGCATAAAATAATCCGTCTTAGTCAGGCAGAGACTGTAAACTTATTCCGTTTCCGCGTTAGGTAGTTTTCCGGTTTAGGGTAGTTATTATTCCGTTCCGAAATATATTTTCCGTTTGGCCAGGTTTCCGGTTTATACAAGGTCATCCCCTGCCCCTTACACAATGTCCTTCCTTCAGTGGTTTAGCCAACTACAGATGTTGGACTGGGGTAGCAATTTCTGCATTGCTCCCCCTCTGGATACTCCCCTGGAAAGAGGCATTTGTCAATGTCTAGGCAGCTGGAGTTGGGCAGATCGGACAAAACACTATTGCACTGGTTGGTGGAGGTTGTACATAAGGAAATGGTGGTGTGTGGGTTGAACGGAGACCTGGTGGGAGATAATTTGGAGTGGAGAGATGCAACTCAGACATGACCCAGCCACAGGCAGTGAACGGGTATGATAATGAATGGATGTGTATGGTATGGTCATGTAATGTGAAGAGGAAACAAGAAGTGTGGGGGAGAACCAAAACAAACTCGGAATTAGTATGGAGGTAGGTAGTGTTAAGCTAGACCCAATGGCAGATCCAGGGGTGGATCAGGGGGAAGCACTTCAAATAAGTGGACTCCAAATATTTTTAAATATTCAGAATCCGTTCTTAAAAATCTAGCTAGCAATTACAACAGGTGCTCTACTGCCCCTCAGGCAGTGCCCTCTCTTCAGTGGTCTAACCAACTGTGGACTGCACTGTAACTGTTGAGCTGGCAGTATAGAAATGGGGATAGCAGTGTGAAAATGCCTCATCAGATACAAAGGTGAATCATGCATCAGTTGAAATATACGCCCATTGAGGCACTGAGAGGGAGAAATTGCTGCACTGCTCCCTCTCCTGGATCTGCCAATGTCTGGAACCCACTGACCCGCTGGGATGAGGATATGATGATAAAGCATAAGAGATTACTGGTGTGTGGGACAGCAAATGCATGAAACAGGCGTCTTCGAACGTTCAACACAATGGATTTTTGGGCTAATATCGAATTGAAATGCTAATTGCCAAAAGTTTGACTGCCTATGGTTGAAAGATTATAGTAGAACAATAGATAAAGACCATCCATGGGTTGTCGTGCATCAAGAAATATGATAGCTTCAGAAATACCTGCATGTCAAAACCTGTGTTTGCTTCAATTCCATTTCATTCAATATGGTGGGTACCCTTGTTATTGAACAATGTGGAACTTTCTGGGTATTGACATAAGGGTAAAAAGAGATCTCAAGTAACTCCACAAGAGGAAAATGAAATCATTATGTATTCAATCATTACTAGACCTATAATATAAATGTAAAGTATGTATTTGTGGAGTGATAAAATGAAAATTTAAACATCAAAATACTGCAATTTCCTTTATTTCTTCCAAACTATGAAAATCTTTTGTGAGACAACCTTACGTGATAGAAAAAAATAAATTGCGTTTTTGGAATCAGCACACCTAATAATATAAATATCAGTTATCAAAAGTAAAACAATTTTTAAAAAGTATTTTTTTTTTTTGCAGACCTGTGTTATTTGAAGAAACAGTGGGGTAGGCTGACATCCCCCGCAGACATCATCATTCAGCATCATACTCTTATCCCGCCTTTGGCAGATTCAGGTCTGTGGATTCTAGCCCTCCACTCTCGTATATCTCCCACTGGGGGTCCCCTTCCATCCCCGACACTCTCATATCTTTACTGACAACCTGCTCCTACGTCTGCTTCAGGCTCCCCCTGCCCCAAATGGTTCCGACCACCTGCATTCCTGATATTTCACTTAACGAGCTCCTCCTGTTCTCCTCTTCTCATTTCGTCCCCACTTCAACTATCACCCATTAATTCTATAGGTCACATCAGAGTCTATCTCTGCATTGCAAAACTTCCATTTAAACTTCATTGGGACCCCCCTATCACACATGACTACACTTGCCTGTCTCCACTTCAACCGTCACCGATTGATTCTATCAGGGCCCGCTCTGGGGGGGGTCACCTGGTCATTTGTTCGGGCCGCCAAAATTTAGGGGCGGCATTTTGGCAGAGAGCTTAATTTCGATATTGTTCACCAGCGATTCTACAAATTGAATGAAAAGAACAGTTTCTGGGAACGGGCCGCCATTTTAAATTGATTGTGCGATCGATAAGCATATGTTCAACAATAATTACTGTAGTTAGTTGATATTCAACATCACACCCATTGAAAGGATCCTTCTGAAAACTGTGTTGCCATATCCAAGATGCAACTGCTTTAGACAACAGGTATCAGAGGAAACAAAAGAAAAATTGCGTTCTATTGAAAGTCAATGCTAGAATTGCAACGGTCATCGACTCAATTTTCTAAAGGATGATCTGCCAGAAAATTTGAGTAAATAGTAGTCGTCTGCATCGCCTCAATTCGTGAGGTAGGCCGGCAACCCCCCCCCCCCTCCGACAATTTACCATCTTAGCCAATATACCTGCGGGTTCCAGACACCTGACTGGGGTAACCTCTGTCAGAGCATGTTCAGTGGACCCGTAGACCCGAACCTGCCACAGACGGGATAAGGGTATGATGATGATGATGATTTTGGCAGAGTGAGAAAAATATTCGCTTGCTAAAAATTTACATTGCATATTTATATTGTTTATGTCTCACCATCATACCCTTATCCCGCCCGTGGCAGGGTCCGGTCTGTGGATCCACTGAACATGCTCTGACTGGGGACACCCAAGCCAGATGTCTGGAACCCACAGGAATATTGGCTTGGTTGTTGGAGGCGAGATACCAGCCTACCGCTGTTCCAACATCACATTACAACAATTTATATTGTTTATGTCTAAAAGCTAAAAATATTTACACTCATCATCATCATACTCTTATCCCGCCTGTGACAGGGTCGGGTCTGTGGGTTCTAGCTCTCCACTTCCCTTTATCTCCCACCACGTAATTATCTCATTAGCTTAATTCCTCTAATGTTACTACAATCTTAGACATCCCGTTTGCCCTTGAAGAGTGGTAGTATCCAACTCTCATGTCATGCATATTCTGCAAATTCCATGCATACTCTAGCTATCCTATTGAAATGTTTCCCTAGCCATTTGATTCCTGCCATCCCTAGACTATGCCACACTTCAATCGGGATTCTGTCTGGGTCTACAATTTTTCTACCTTACATTTTACTGAGGGTCCTGACTGCTTCCTTCTCTCCTACGCTGTCAACCACTCCTGAAGAAGTAGAATGGGTGTTAATGTCGTCCTCTCCCCTTGCAACATTCAAGAAGTTGTAGACATACTATTCCCTTTCCTATCGTTCACTGATATGGATTGGGGTATATCTTTGGCTGCTCTATCTCTAGCCTTGGCAAGTTTAAAATCTTCTCTGTCCCCTTCCTTGGTCTCTAACTGATCATAGAGGGCGTCATACTTCTGGTGTTTGGTCAGGGCAATGATTCTCCTAGCTGTGGTCTTTAAAAATTAATGCAGAATTCGTAAAAGACGCTGCTTGAAATTCTTTCAACATACATAAACTTCTCTTAACAGAATAGCATTGGCATGCGAACACAGCACTGCTCCAATGTGCTACCCGATATACTTTTATAATAATTTAAATGATTTGAGTTTTATTAAAAATAACAGAATATGTACGCTCATATAAGTGGATCTAATGCTTTCTGAAACCTTCAACCTCTCATACATTGAGTCTTTGCAACTTTTTTCAAATCCCGTACTTTCAGAAATGGACTATCCTACCTTCTACCTCCCATGTGTCATCTTTCGTGGCAAGCACTGATTTTCTTACCATCAGTGATCAGACGAGAACTGGCGGGTCCAACGTAATACAGCCTCTCTTAGTTTTGACAAAAGGTGTAATTGATGACCACACCCACCTCAGTGGCACAGTGGGTAGCAAGCTCGGTAACTGTCAGAAGTTAAGCAAGAGAGAGGTCCCAAGTGCGCCTTCTTTGGGATGAGACACGAAGTCGCGTTTGCCGTTCGATGGCATTTGCAAGTTAAAAGCCTTCTTTACTATGCGACGAGTAGACGAGGCAAAATTTCCCTGTGTAGGAGCTCGCCCCTTAGTGTCAGTGAAATGCCCCAATGAACAGTAGACCAACGATAAATAAGCATAGGGGTTGCAGCTTTGGTCGGCAACCGGCTGTGGAAAAACTATCAAATATATCGCCCTTGTGTCCATTCAAAGGAACAACAGGGGTACCCTACCCTGCCATAGGCGGGAAAGCGTTAGGAGTTACTTGATATAATTGATGGCCACTAGAAATGCTGCCAACATGTGCAGAGAACATCAAGATAGTCCCCTGTCTGGGAGAGCAATTTCAGAGGGGAGAGAGGGGCTAAATGTAAACAGACAACCTCAGCAATTACAACAGGTACCTCGTGGATGGTGTTTCAGGTTTTGTTAGGAAATGTGGGTAGTAAAAATGTTGATGACAAAGTTGAGTGACAATGTCAATCCAGGTCTTTGCACATCAGCGGTTAGATACCGAGCATTTCCAAGTCATGGCAAGGAACCACAGAGAGCACCTCCACCTTGCACAACGCGTTCATATTTTAGAAAACTTGTTAAAGGATTTGTAGGGACCTTGTCCCTCATTCCATCCTTCAGTGTGAAGGTTAAGAGGTCATTCTACCCCTCTCTGAATGTGATAAGGATTGGACCTATTGATAACACCATTATGTTATCATGGTCCAGCATCCAGTCACAGTTGTCATGAGTCACCTGCTATTAGTCATTAGTCAGGGACCCAGCAGATATACAGTATCTACACAGTTGGAGAGATGCAAGAGAGACTCTCACACTGATCAGGAGATATGGTAGTTCCCAGGACTGCAGTCCGGAGGAAAGCGCTTGGACATATCCTGTCTACTGACCAATAAAAACTGTAGAGAGTCTGTTGTGCGTTTCTTTCATCTTGATCATCCGCAAATCATTTCGGGTGTTTACATCTTCAGGACTGATCAACAAAGGCCGCCAAAGTGGTGACCCAGACATGATCTGATTTTTGTGCATCTTTGCACAGGCAGGTTAGCAAGTTCCAAGGCAGAATACAACAACACATAGGATGCACACCTGCAGACCCAGCACAGTTGTAGACGGAAAAACAGTTTGATGGTGACAACTCACCTCTTGTATGTGTGCAAGTTGATATTCAGCGTCTTCAGGAGTAAGTCTTGCAAAGAATGCTGGTCCAGTGTGGTGTAGCCTTCTGGCAGAAATTCCAAACTCATTAGCGATTTCCACCTTCACTTTATTCTCAAGTCTCCTGTAACATGCATCAAAAATATGGAGTTGGATCAATACATGAAATTCTGGGTTTTGAGTTAGTGCTAAGGCTTTACTGAACCAATCTCTAGAAGGTGCTAGTACTTGTCAGTGGTGGTTAGGTGTTACCAAGAAGAAATTGTCATAACTGTACTGCCAGTGCTCTGCACCATTGCCGGTCTTGAGCAACATGAAATGGGCTGGTGAAGCGCCATGGTAAAGGTCATCCTGGTTCAAGACTGACTGACACTCGTGTACGAGAAGTCATCACTGCACAGTGTGGTACTCATTTTTGTACCCTTGGGAGGCAAGACGCGCTCTGTCGGAGGGTACTTTTCTGCAAAGGCACAGAGGAGGCACGTATCTCTCGCCCTAAACAAGTCACCATTTTCGTCCAAGAAGCAGGGCCGGTCTTAGGGCAAGGCGACCGCCTTGGGTCCCGCGCTGGTGAATAAAAAAACGTGGTACTGGTACCCCGCTTTCGCCTGCTGCCTTGGGCCCCGAAAACTCTAGGGCCGGCCCTGCCAAGAAGCATAGCCACGTTACCTCTGCAACGCAGATGGAGTACGACAACCCTTCCCACACATAGTGTACTGTACTTGCAGATAGGCAGAAGTCCCAGGCGTAAGAGGCGGCCCCTGGTTTCGGGTAGCGAACAATGCACGAAATTAAGCCACTGTTAATTATGCAAGGCGTTGCAGTTTTAGTTTGGCCATTTACCGGTGGGTACCCATGAAATCTGAGTACTAGATTTTCGTTGGTGTTTTAGGGGCCGTCAACTACAAGGGTTTTAAAGCCCCGTCGACTGTGTAGATCTAAGGCAGAGACTGCGCAGACACTACACTAAAGCGACGATTTTTTAGTATTAGTGGTATCCAGTGTTCCTAGGTGGGAGAACTAGTGTGTCCAACCAGGACCCGCTCTAAGGGGGACAACCCGGGCATTTGTCCGGGGCCCCACTTTTGATGTAAGTGCTTGAGCGGGCGCGGGTCCAACGCAATACAGCCGCTCGCGGGTAACATAAAAAGAGACCTAACTCATTGGGTGAATTGTTGGACAACACTTATATTACTGAATACCTAATGAGAATTCTTTAGTGTCCTTAGACTTGAAAACCGAAATTTTTAGGGTACCTTATAAATTCCGAATCCTTCTCTTCATAAAGTGAGTTATTCTTCTGAAATCTGAAAAGAGAAAAATTTTTCAATAATGTCAATTTGCATAGGATCTTTCGATCCCTAGTTGAAAATGTAAGAGTTTGTCAATCAAATAACAAGATACTGTAGTAGAAGGAAAAGATTTACGATTTGTGTGGACCCCTGAATTGAAGAGAGCCCAAACACCAACAACTCCTAACCCTTTTCCCGCCTTTGGCAGGGTCGGGTACCCATCTTGTCCCTCTGAATGGACACACAGGCGATATATTGGACAGTGTTTTTCCACAGCCGGTTCTTGCGAATGCCATCGTTCGCCAGAAGGAACCTCGGTTTTACTTCTCATCCGAATGAAGGACCCCCAAAAGCCCCAAGGGCTCTAATGGCGTTACCCTCATTGATCAGGTGTTTGCACCGGTGGCGATGGAGTGTGTTTGCTGCACTGTACGATCACCATAGTCTTGATCATCGGTTGATACATGTCACCTTCTCAAAGAGGGAACATACCGTTCTAGGTCGCCAAACCCTGCCTCAACTGAGGTACAATCTGGCGAAATTGCACTTTCTGCTCTTTAATAATCTCCTTGTTGTTTGTTTGTTGGTGTTTAAGGTCCCGTCAACTACGAGGTCATTAGAGCCCCGTCCACTGCGTAGTTCTAATGCATAGACTGCACAGACACTACACCAATGTAACGATTATTGGGTATTAGCAGTACCCAGCTTTCCTGACCGACCACCCATATCAGTACTAACTGGGCTTGCATTGCTTAACTTCAGTGATCAGACGAGAACTGGTGTGTCCAACGCAACGGACCAGATGGCATTGATGCGGCGGTACTAAGGTCATGCTCTCTGGCTACCTTATATCTGCTGTATGCTAAACCGTTGCATGGAATTTGGGACCTTCCCTGTAATGTGGAAGACAGCGTTTATCATTCCAGTGCATAAGGGTGGTAATATTGCCGATCCTAAAAATTACCATCCAATAGCTATACTGCCTGCTGTATCAAAAATCCTTGAGTGGTGGATCCTTGATCAGTGTCGGGAGCCCATGATTGCCGCCCTTCCACCGACCCAATATAGTGCAAGACCGAAAACATCTGTATCATATGTAAGATTTGCCCTAATATGCGAGATTCTCAATGCATGGGCAGCAGGCAATCTGTTTGTTCTCGTTAAGACAGATGTTGCTAAGGTATTCGACTCAGTTGACCACCAATGCCTGATCACAGCGATTATTGCTAGTGTTACAACCCCATATCTGGTAAATATTCTTGTCTCCTTCTTGGAAAATAGAAAGGTTAGTTATCTCATGGGGTCTCACTGCCATTCGTTAGTCAGGAGAGTCCTGCAAGGGTCAGTCCTTGGTCCTTTGCTGTTTAACCCAGTGACGGCTGACCTTCCGTCTCAGTGCCGGGATTGGCTCATATGGTCCTTAGTGAATGACAATTTTTTTGGTCGTTCTTGTTCTTCCCAGGATCTAGCGTGTGCCCTACAGTCTGCTGATGAGTTACTACTGAGGCTTAATCTTTGGTATGCTTCTCTCCACATGTGCCTGCACATTGATAAAACAGAAATACTGGTGCTCGCCGTAGGGAGCTCAGACTTGGCGATTGACCTTCCTACCTTACAAATTGTGTCCATGTCTTGGGGATATCCTTTTACCCACACCTTGTTTTTTTCTGAGCACGTGGGTTTGTTGGTGGCTAAGTTGTTATCGCTTTCTTTCCTATTCCAGTGTCTTAGACAGGTAATAATGCGTTGGAAACTAGCTTCTGTTTTTCTTCCTTTGCACTAGGGAATCTACCCTCAACCCGATTAAGCACTTTGCAGGAGCATATAAACGTATACCTAGAATTGCATTTCGTATTCCATGGGGACGCCGGATCACTCCTGTTTCCAGCAGTATGGCTTGTTACCTTTCACTTATTTTCTACATGTGTGTAATTTGAATATGGTTGCCAGTGCATTAACCCTTAATTACTTAACAGTAGTCTATCAGACTACTCGAATATCAAAAATCCATTTTTTTCTTAGTTTCCTGAAACACAGAATTTTGTGCCTCTCTGTACCTTCCTATTTATGGTACTAAAGGCAAATTGCACTAAAACCATGTTAATTTTCCTTTCATATTATTAATTATTAGCAATCAGTAGTCTGGCAGACTACTGTTTAGTAACAGTGTATGTGCAAATTTACATATGGGACGACATATGATGTTCAGAGAAATTTTTGAAGAACCTACTCCTGAAGAATGTCCCTCAACATCAAAACCTGAAAAACGGAAAATATGTGCATTTTGTCCAAATAAATTGAAGAGAATGACAAGATTTTGCTGCAAGTGCTGTTCTTGGGCTATTTATGGGGAATATCATGGGGAAATGTGTAGAGTGTGAAACCATGTAATTATTTTACTGATTTATATTTTATGATTGTTACCTAATACTTTAATAATAAAAAAAATGTGCATTTGAATCACATTTTGAATTATTAAATTAGTAAACAAATAGGTAGTCTCGGGGACTACTGTTTAGTAACAACGTTGCACTTCGAGAAGGTTAGTAATTAAGGGTTAAGGTACCAGAAGCACCCCTGTCACTTTATTGCTTGATTCTTTCATGCATCAATTGATATGAGACAACCGCAGCGATATCAGTTTACGATTTCTCTTCTACTTTGCGACGTCCATCAGAGATTTGCTCTGGTGAATTATTGTAGCTGGTGGAACGTGCTGCCCTTAGTGTTCGGTCCACTGTGTTCCTGTGCACGAATTATCGGTGCATCACTAGGTGTCGCAATTTCAGAAAAATCTTGTTTGATTATCTCATAACTACGATTTGCTAATGTGTGTTTCATGGTTGGTTTTGTAACTTTACTAAGATATGTGAAGTTAAATTAAATCTAAAAGGCCTGGTTTTCTTGATGCCAAACTGACGTTTTAGCGTCATGTTCGACATCTATTCTTTGCCGCCAAGAGGGGAATTGCAACCAATATGGGGTTGGGCGAAATTTTTAAATAGCCAGCCTTATATTCTCACCTTTTCCTCTGTTGTTATCCACCCAAAATTCTTATATTGAATTAATGTTTGGACTATAGCTCGGCCCACCCATCTTCTTAAGTTACAGGCTTTACATAAGTATTCTTCATATAGCCTGTTGAACCGGCCCCTAAGGTCCACCCAACTGGGCCTGCCTTCTGTTCCTCTCAGCTTTCGTTTAAAGGCCATTTACCCTTTCAGCCTTTGGTCATCTGTCTGTTGCATCGATTGTTCGATTGGAAGATTGATTTCCCTCCTCTGGTACAGGAGCTTTGTTTTCGCGTTCCCGGGCACACTACCCGCTGTTTACTTTTTTCGCCGCCTCCGGTTTCTCTTCTAACTGTTCACAAGGCCGTTTATAATCTCCTCTCCTCTAGAATGTTCAGAGCTAAGGTTATTCCACTTCCGCTCACTGAGCCTGTTTTTCTGGCCCCTGGCGGACGTCACCTGCTGGTTTGCCTTGTAAGTGCCTATTGCTTTTCCCTGCTTTTGCTCCTTTTCCCTGTTTGTTCCCATGTGTTCGTATTGTAATCTTTTACTTCTTTGCTCATCGTGCTTGCCAGTTCAACCAGTATGTTGTCCCTTGCTAGGCCCGACCTCTTAGGGTTGGGGGCCGCCTCTTTCTTCTGTTTGTCCCTCCTCCTCCTGGCCATTGTTTACTTGATGTGGTTTAGTATTATATCATGTGACAGTATGCCTGGTATGTACGTTGTCAGGGCCTTCCCTCTTTGGGTTGTATTGTTATTCCGTTACCCCTTCCTTCTTCGGGCGAACAGCCTCTGTTGGGCATTTAGCCTGTTATGGTTGTTTGGCCCTTGTCCCCAACCCACTTTATCAACCAACCCAATGCAAACTAAACCCCAGAAAGCAGCACAGAATACGACAGATGAAAGAACCAACTTACTCAAATTGGTTGACTGAAAAATTCCTCAGTGTTATTGGTCCAACAACTTTAGTATCCTGGAAATAAACAAAATAACAATTCAGTAACAACGCTTAATTCAGAAAGAATCTCTTTGGGGCGCGCATGTGGTAGTTAGTCAGGCGCGGATCCAAGGGGGGGGGGGGGGGGGGGCCACCCCCCCCCCCCTAAATTTTTGGTTGACATTGACACTGACAAATGAAAATTTCGTTTCCAATCGCTGCCTATGGCTCAACCCCCCCCTCCTAACGAAAGTCCTGGATCCGCCACTGATTAGTAATGAATCTCTTACAGAAATGAAAACCGGATGTACGTGGATCGCAGCGTGGATGCAGCACACATCCTCAAACTACCAACTAGGATACCTGCCATCCCCTCCTGGTCTCTAGGCCAGAGTCAATACTTCGGGCTACGCAGGGTCCAGCGACACCACAACAATTCAAAGCATACACAAGTGGTGAAATGTCGTTAGTACACATGTGACAGCCGTGAACAAAGGATGCTTATTACAGAAACGTTGTGTGTATGGGCAACGTTTCCTAGTTTGGGGCCAAGTCACCATTTCTGCTCTGAGCGAGGGGCCAGACCAAGTCGCTGTTAAAAAGCAGGCTCAACGTAAGCTGCCCACACTATGCAGATGTCAACACTACCCAGTATACCGAAGCGGCCACCCAGGTCAGTACTAGCTGGGATTGCCTTGCTTAACCTCAGTGATCAGACGAGAACTGGTGTGTCCAACGCAATAAACCGCCCCCACATTGCTTGTAGAAACCGCACTTAGGATGTCAAAAGATACGTGCAGCACTCAATAGGCCATGAGGAACTAAGTGATCAGATGTGCTTGTGCAGTGCTGTTATGGTGACGTATGAGCCCAAGCATTTTCAAGTACAAGATTAACGTATGTGCGCCGCAGCGACACCGGAAGTATGTGTACACTCCCCCATTTCACTTACTGTATCCAATGCCTTGTTAAGACGTAGTGGTGCCCCGTACGTGAAAAGTCGGATGCGTGCATTGGGCCTTAACTATCAAGATGGATCAAGACGCGAACAACAAACCAACTCCTAACCCTTTCCCTGCCTGTGGCAGGGTTGGGTACACATCTTGCCCCTCCGAATGGCCAAAAAGGTGATATTTTGGATGGCGTTTTTGCGCAGCCGGTTGCCGACCAAAGCTGCAACCCCCATGCTTATTTATCATCGGTCTACTGCTTTTTGGGCCACTAATGACGGATCAATACGCATTCTACCATTTTTCTAAGTCATTAATTTGCTGAGTGGAAAACCACCTAGGTGGCGAAGTGCGTAGCACGCTCGGTAACTGCGTCAGTAGTTCTAGGTTTCATACTTGACAGAGGTGGGGTTGCTTATTTCGGGCGGGAAAGAGGCCCCGAGCAATGTATCCTAAGGATTGCTGGTTCGCGAGCAAAATAAAAAACTTGTGAGCAGAGTTTTATTCGCCATACTGACTCCACCTGCGCTGGGCTAAAAATCTGTACCCTACGAGCCCGAAATGTGCGCTAGCGCAAGCTAGTGCAACTTAGAGGGAACATTGGCCCCGAGTGCGCCTTTCGGATGAGAGGTAAAACCGTGGTTCAATGTGGTGTACGATGGCATTTCCACTTTAAAGAACCCTCTACTATGCAACGGGTAGATAAGGTAAAATATCCAGGTGTAGAACCTCGTCCCCAGACTCCGATGGTATGCCCCAACGAACAGTAGATCGATGATAAAAACGCATAGGGTTTGCAGCTTTGATCGGCAGCCGGCTGTGGAAGAGCACTGTCCAATACATCGCCCTTGCATCCGTTGTTTGTTGGCGTTTTAGGGCCCTTCAACTACAAGGTCATTAGAGCCCCGTCCACAGAATAGTTGTTATGCAGAGACTGCACAGACACTACACTAATGTGACGATTTTTGGGTATTAGCAGTACCCAGTTTTCCCAAGCGGCCACCCATGTTCGCTCCACCATTGCGCTGCTTAATTTCAGTGATCAGACGAGAACCCCTTGTGTCCGTTCATAGGGGCTAGATGGGTACCCGACCCTGCCATATGCGGGAAAAAGGTTAGGAGGTACTTTGTTAATGTACTTAGTTGAGATTTTGATGGTTTAATCAATTGTAGAATTAATGACAACTTACTGATTTTGTAGAACTTAAACCCGTAATATTGAGTCGTGCTTTGGCAATGCTGCAATCAAATATTATTTAACATTAATGTCATTTTGCATATCTCTAAAAGCAATAGTGGAACTTAGTATCACAGTACTTCAAAATCTGCTCCAGGTCTGAATGCGTGACATAATCATCCATTATGGTGAGACCACATTTCACAGGAACACATTCTGTAAGAGGAAAAGCAAGACAAAGAAAATTGAATGACTGCAGAAAATTAATGGTTTGTTTGGTCTTTTGATTTGTTAGCAAAAATACCCAACGATCCAATTTTGATTCGTTAGTATTTTAGGGCCCTTCAGCTACAAGGTCATTAGGGCCCCGTCCACTGAATAGTTCTGATGTAGAGACTGCACTGACACTACACGAATGCGACGATTTTTGGATATTAGCGGTACCCAGTTTTTCCAAGCGGCCACCCATGTCAGTACTAGCGTGCACGTCATGCTACTGTGCACATTATGCGTCACGTCCAATCAGAAAATAGAGTTTTCTGGCTGCGGTTCTATCCGACGTACGCTACGCAATGCAGACGAATCGTGAACTGCGCAGACGCATGCAGTGTCTGAGTTTGCGCAGTTGACAATTCGTCTGCATTACGTAGCGTACGTACGCGTCGGATAGAACCGCAGCCAGAAAACTTTCTAATAACGGCAAATTGCGTTAGACACACCAGTTCTCGTGTGATCACTGAAATTAAGCGACGCAACCCCAGATAGTACTAACATGGGTGACCGCCTGAAAAACTGGGTATTGAGTAGAGGGGAGGAGGAGCTCTTTAGGTCCATTACGGAAATGCAAGTTATTGGAAGCACCCAGGGCGGAACCTGGGGAAGCAACTGGGAGCAGGTTGTACGTAGGGATATTATAGTGCTTGACGTGGAAGGGAACCTGCTGGGAGATAAGAGGCAGTGGAAGGCCAGAAGGGGTTTTAATTATCTTTTAGTTGAAGGGCTCTAAAATACCAACGAAACAACAAAACTCCAGGGCAATGTACCGCTATTACTACAGTACAACCTCTCGCGGTGTAGTTCCATCAATTGGAATATAAAGCTGGATACACTCTCGTCAAGGTTACTTGGGCAACACATTTATGGAGGTGACGAGACCAGAGTGTACTTTCTACACTTCTATGCTTGTCTAGGGCAAGGCCCCTTCGAGTAAGACATTTGCCAGAGGCGACGAGACCACAATGGTACCATGTACACTCTTCGACTTGTCTCAGGCAAGGTCCCTCCGGCGAGAAAATTTCAGGAGCGATTCCCCAGTCATCTAGCATTCAACACAAGTACCAGAGAGGGGTCACGTGTCAGGCCCTTTGAATGTTGTCAAAATATTGACAGGAAACTGAGCGTCATGAGGCGGGGCGAGAAAAACCGAGAGCTGCCAGTACACTCACGACGACGAGAGGAGATAACATGTTTTTTGTTTTGTTGGTGTGTTAAGAGTCCTTCAATAATAAGGTCATTAGATCCCGGTCCACTGCATAGTTCTAACGCAGAGACTGACAGACACTATGCTACTGCAACGATTTCTGGGTATTAGCGTTACCCAGTTTTCCCAAGCGGCCACCCATGTTAGTACTAGGTGGGGTTGCGTTGCTTAACTTCAGTGATCGGACAAGAACTGGTGTGTCCAACTCAATAAGCCGCTCAAAGAGGTGACATGAGATGAGCCGGGTCAACACGAGACAAGGCTGTGGAAGTCGAAGAGCTGTTGTACACTATCGTGGTCACCCTGCCTCAGCTTCAGATATCCATGCCTACTACTGCTGGGCTAAAGTCAATATCCTAATTTTTAAACTATCCATGTAGTAGGGAATTGACCCGCCGCGGTGGCGTAGTGGTTAGCACGCTCGGCAACTGCGCCAGTAGTTCTAGGTTCGATACTGGACCGTGGTGGGTCGGCTTCTTTCGGGCGAGAGAGAAGCCGCGAGTGTGCCTTCTTTCGGATGAGAAGTAAAACCGAGGTCCCGTGTGGGTGTACGATGGCACTTACACGTAAAAGAACCCTCTACTACGCAACGGGTAGATGCGGCAAAATTTCTAGATGTAGGAGCTCGCCCCCTGACGTCTGTAGCATTCCCCAACGAACACTAGACCGACGATAAATAAGCGTAGGGGTGCAGCTTTGGCCGGCAACCGGCTGCAGAAAAAAACTATGACCAATATATCACCCAGTGTCCATTCAGAGGGACAAATGGGTACCCGACCCTGCCATAGGCGAGAAAAGGGTTAGGAGTTGCTTTTTGCCATGTAGTAGGGAATTCTGCATCACGTAAACAATTTACAACTGACAGACCCAAATCTGGGGGGAGGGGAGGCAATATTTGACTAGGGCGGTTGGATTGATTTGTTGGCGTTTTAGGGCCCTTTAACTACTAGGTAATTAGAGTCCCGTCCACTGCGTACTTCTAACGTAGAGACTGCACAGGCACTACACTAATGCGACGATTATTGGGTATTAGAAGTAACCAGTTTTCCTAAGCGGCCACCCGTGTCATTACTAGCGGGGGTTGCGTTGCTTCACTTCAGTGATCAGACGAGAACTGGTGTGTCTAACGCAATATGCCGCTCCCACCTAGGGCGGTTAAATATTGGTGTAAAGATAGAATAACAATTATAAAAATAAATTGTAGTATTGGTAAATTGCTCAATCTGGCATCCTGTTGTTTGTTCAGGTGACAATGCACCCTACATGTAATGCTTTTTTCAAGCAGTTGCCAAATTGCTAGAAGAATAAAACACATCTGTGAAGAACAACTTCAATATCATTATCGTTTCCCTACCAGGATCGGTCCAATTTTGTTGTAGAAAGCCACTAGGACATTCTGTTGCGAATAAACTCTCTCTAATGTATGCTTCATTTGAGGCGAATAGCTGATTTCTAAAATATGCCAGTGAGAAATAATCCAAACACACGCAGCCCATTAAAATGAAAATAAGCTGGTATGCTGATAGGCCTCGTAATGTTGTTGTTGACTTGGAAGACGCCATTCCATTTTTTAGCCTAGAAATAAAAATTAAATGTCAAATTGTCAAATTTTAAACCTTAAACAAACTGCTGGTGTTTTAGGGCCCTTCACCTACAAGGTCATTAGAGCCCCACCCACTGCGTAGTTCTAATGCAGAGACAGCACAGACACTACACTAATGCGACAATTATTGGGTAACCCAAGCGGCCACCCCATGTTAGTACGAGCTGAGGTTGCGCTGCTTAACTTCAGTGATCAGACGAGAACTGGTGGGTCCAACGCAATAAGCAGGATTTGGAATTTAGGATTAAGTATTTTAGGAATGATTTAGAAATGATGGATGTGTTGGTTTTTTTAGGGCCCTTCAACTACAATAGCCATTAGAACCCCGTCCACACCGTAGTTTTAATGCAGAGTCTGCACAGACACTACGTTGTTACAACGATGTGGCCATTAGCAGTACCCAGTGTTCCCAAGCGGCCACCACTCTAGCTGGGGTTTCGTTGCTTAACTTCAGGGATCAGAAGAGGACTGGTGTGTCCAAAGCAATAAGCCGCTCCAGGGGACTTCCCATCGGACGGAAGGCGCAGAGGAGGTATGTAGAGCGGCGAGTTGCGTTGGACACACCAGTTCTCGTCTGATCACTGAAGTTAAGCAACGCAAGCCCAGTTAGTACTGACATGGGTGGTCGCTCGGGAAAGCTGGGTACTGCTAATACCCAATAATCGTCGCATTAGTGTAGTGTCTGTGCAGTATAAGCATCAGACCTACATAGTGGACTGGTCTCTAATGACCTCGTAGTTGACGGGACCTTAAACTCCAACAAACAAACAAACAGGAGGTATGTATCTCCTTCGTCCTAAACAAATCACCATCTTCGTCCTAGAGGAATTGCCACGTTACCCTTGCTTAAACTGGGTACACGAACCCTTTCCACACAGAATATACTCTACTTGTAGATAGGCAGAAGTCTCAGAAGCGGCCCCCTGGTTTCGGTACCGAACAATGCTCGAGATTGAGCCACTATTACAGGACAGGAGGGTACCCATGGAGTCCGGGTAACAGATTTTCTTTGGAGTTAGGGCCCTTCAACTACACTAGTCATTAGCGCCCCGTCCACTGCGTAGTCCTAATGCAGAGTCTGCACAGAAAATACAGTGTTCCCAAGCGGTCATTCATGCTAGCACTTGCTGGGTTTGCTTTGCTTAACTTCGGTGTCATAAGAGAATTGGTGTGTCCAACGCAATAAGCCGCTCCCATTTTTCAGCTGGAAGGTGTACTGTCTATTGCTGAAGACGCACTATTACAGGTGGTTGTTTATAATGGTTTATTTCATTTTTGACATCAAACTTTGAATTATTAAATTTTTAAAATTTTCAATCATTTTTTCATTAGAATGGACATGGATACGGCTAATACCCAAAAATCGTTGCGACAGCGTAGTGTCTGTGCAGTATCTGCATTAATACCGTGAAGTGTACCGGGCTCAAATGACCTTCGCAGTTTAAGGGCGCTAAAACACTAAAGAAGCAAATCTGAAATAAAAGTATCAAACCTGGAAACATGGAAGCAGTCGTTCAAACTCCTAGCCATGAACTACTTAGACGTGTAATTTTCGGAGTGGAATAAAAATTGAAAACGAGGGCTAACAAATGGAAAATGATTTCTGAGCGTTCTCTGTGTGGAGACATGAGGCAAACCTATTGGCTTGAACCAGAAACGTAAAGATTGGTTTAAGGCTCCCTCACACCAACGCGAATAAATCGCAGTCGCCATGGATTATTCGTATCAAAACACTAACCATGAAGTGAAATGGTCATGGGTACACCGCTGTGAAAATACCGCACCCGTGTTTGCGAAAGAGCGGTTTTAGACGTCATCGTTGTTCGAATTTTGATAGAACAAGATGGCGTTCACCAAAAAAAAAAATAATAGAATTAACCCTTGTGTTACTACCCAAAATTTTCCACACAAGTTACTACTCAGGTACATGTGTACCCCATCGCAAAATGGTATTACTCTGACCCTGAAGATGCATTAGTGGCGACATCTATTGCTTTATTTATTGAATAGGGGGTGGGGAGGAGGCAACAGCAATAGGGAGTTTTGTGTTGCTGTCAACCGCTTACCGTAATGCATGTTAGCAGACGAAAATGCATCTGCACATGCATCGCAAAAAGTTAGTGTTTTTTTCTTCCTGAATCTACGTGAACAGGGCTTCGTTCCCATTGTATGCAAACCAGATATGGGAATTTCTTGCGCATGTGCGTGCCGCATTCTTAGATAAAAAATGGCGGCGATGGATATGGGGACCTTCACCAGTAGGTGCCGCCACTGTGCGTGCCCCACTATGCTTAACGCAAAACTATAACTCTTTTTAGGTTTTCTACCATATTGCACTTTTCCTGTATTCAATACAGTATTTTGTATTCCTGTAACAGGAACACAAAGTTCGCTATTATCAGGATGACCTACAGGTACCCTCAGGGGTACCTTTTCATCTGTGAAGGCCGCATTGGTAAGTTGGTAAAATTGCCAATTGAGAGCATGCTAATGCAGGCAACCTTTTGCATACATTTCAGCATTGACTACACCAGCAACTACTATTACTACTGCTCAACGTGCAGGAGTGGATCCATAGGGGATCAATGCAGCAATTGCTCCCCCTACTCTCAGTGCCTCAATGGGACACATATTTCAACCGATTCAACTTTGCAACCTGCGAGGTATTTTAGCGTTTGTTATTCCCACATCTACAGTATACTGCCAGTCCAATCTGCAGTTGGCTAAACCACTGAGCATATCAAAAAAGGGGTGCCCCAAATATTTTTAAATATTCAGAATCCTTTTATTATAAATCTAGCTAGCAATTCCAATACAGTAGAACTCCAATTATCCGAATCAATCGGGACCGGACCCCATTCGGATAATCAAAAATTCGGATAATTGGATTTTTTCCGAAAAAAGGGTCTAATTTAATTTATCACTGTTTGTATGTTGAAAATGGGAGAAAAAACTATTTTTAAATGAAAAGAGCTTTTAATTAATTAAAGGAACATTTTTACATATTAAGCATACTTAAAAGGGCTTTACATTAGTACAGTATGTACGTGTACCATGCTGTAAATGAAAGTCATTGCTTGCTGAGCATCTTGGTCGAAGTAAGCTGTTTGACTGTTAGTATCCATTTTCGGGCAGCCAAATAGTGCATTATTTTGCAAATCACAGTACGTTCCCTCTTAATTTTTTTTTTCTGAAATTCTGAAAGCAATTCGGATAATCAGCGATACAGATAGTTGGAGTTCGGAAAATTGGAGTTCTACTGTAGGTCCTTTCCTGCTCCTTAGCTAACGTCCTATCTTCAGTGGTTTAGCCAACTACAGATTGGTCCAAAACTTTTGGGCTGGCAGTATAGAAATGGTGATAACAATGCAAAAATGCACCATCAGTTGTGCCCCATTGAGGCACTGAGGTAGAGCAATTGCTGCATTGCTCCCCCTCTGGGTCTGTCCCTTGGACATTGTCAAAGGGGCAGTAGAAGACCTATTATAATTGCTAGATGGATTTATACTAAGGGATCTTAAATATTTTAAAATAGTTGGGACACACTTTTTTGAAGTGCTCCCCCTGATCCACCTCTGGATCCAGCCCAGTCAATGTGATATACATGGACAGGTAATCGTTGTTGGTTCATCATGCAGCAACTAATAAATAGAGAAGAAAGACTTGAAAATCAGGTGTAAAATGTCAGAAAACATATTTTTGCAATGAACATTCTTTTATATTCTGTTTGTAAAAATTGTCCACAATCTTAAGTAACATGACATCCTTTGACATATTTTAAAGGATACAATAAACTGCTACAATTAAATCATAGCATTATCTTGTTTTATCCATTTAATGAATTTGTACCATCTGTAATATTCCTATGGGAACACGTGTACCCAGGTAGTAACAAGAGGGGTATATCAGTTAAATGCCATATCAATTAATATTCTTTTGTTAAAAACAAACATAAATACACAAATTCACTCTGAAACTTCCCAAATAATGGGGATCTGGTTGGACAAAATGATCCTTCTCAAAGAAATTTGTTGGCATCAATGCAAAGTCAAAAATGGGTACCTGTGTACCCAGGTAGTAACACAAGGGTTAATGAGAACAAGCTGGTCAAAAAAGAAGTAAACTGATGCATTGGTGTGCATATCAAGGCGAATCGACTGCATCGCAGGTTAAACAGCATGTTACTGTAGTGAAAAATCCACAGCAACTGCCATTCATTTGCATTGGTGTGAGGGAGCCTTTAAGCAGCCCTCACACGATCAGTACTAAGGCTCCCTCACACAAACGTGAAACCATCGCAGTCACAGCAGGATTTTTGCCACAGGAACACGTGCCGAACAGGAGCACGTGTTGTGGCACGGTGGATTCGCCTTGAGATGCACACCAACGTGTCAGTTTAGTTCTTTTTTGACCAGCTTGTTCTTATTAATTCTATTATTATTTTAGGTGAATGCCACCTTGTTCTATCAGAATTTGAACAATGATGACGTTTAAAGCCATGCGTGCAGCGATTTTAACTAAATTGCTGCACTTTCACAACCGCAGGCACGATACATTCGCTTCGGTGTACACATGACCATTGCTCTTCATGGGTAGCGTTTGATGCGAATGATTCGCTATGAAACATCTGTGGTGACAGCAATTTAATTGCGTTGGTGTGAAGCCTAGTTCCCCAGCATGCGACCCCAACGAGAATAGCGCTTGAGCAGACAGTATAATTGTGACGTAAACCACGGGCACTAACAGAAATTTCACATGGTTTGATTCCCTGGCATGAGGGAATTCATGTAAGCAATTAATAGTTTTCAATATGAACGTTTGGTGGCGCCAAAACCAAAAAAAATAAACCAATGAAAAGTAAACAGAAGACTATTTAAAAATTCAAACAGCCAATCAAATTCAAGTGATGCATTCCATTGACAAATGCAGTTAACTAACTCTCAACTCCACTTCACCATTGATTTCATGCTTACTTTACAGAATGGTAGTGTAACTACGTCATCAGTTTATGTTGATTGTCATCTGCTAGAGTGCTATTCTCATTTGTTGTTGCATGCCAGGGAACCAGGCTTTAGGGAGCCTTTTCTGTCAGTTCTTAACAATACTGACAATAATACTGACTGTGTGAGGGCAAATACTGATGTAGTGTCAGTATACTGAAATACTTTCACTGTCGTGAAAGTACTTTGGTTCTATTGTGGGCAGAGCCAAAATACTGACCATATATTGATTGTTTGAGGGCTATACTGTCAACATTTAGTAAGTATGAATCAAGCGAGCCATGATGAAGTTCACGGTGCCATTGTCTCCTAATGTGTTTCACATATGGCTGTACGTGAAATATGGCTTGAAAGTTTTAAATTTTTGAAAGACAAAAAAAAAACTACAAGGAGCTCCTAACCCATTTCCCGCCTATGGCAAGGGTCGGGTACCCGTCTTGCACCACTGAATGGGCACAGGGTGATATACAGTATGTATTGGACAGTTTGTTTTCCAGTTGGTTGCCGATGAAAGCTACAACCCCATGTTTATTTATTGCTATTTACTGCTGCTTATTCTAAACTAGTTGCAGTAATCCTCAGAATCAGCTACTTTAATTTAATGTAATTTATTAAATTTAAATCAGTACATATTCCTGTCGTTTGAAAATCCATTTTTCAATCCAATGTCGTTTTTTCTTTGTGTTAAATGGTACTCCACATATAATAATAGCAATATATGCTTTTTTCTATTATTCATTGTGAAATGATAAACAGAGGACGTCAAACGAATGATTCAAAATTTTTTAACTAACTACTCACAATAATGTTGATTGTCTGAGGGCTCGTTATGAATACCGATTAAATATTGCCAGTATTCATTATTGACAGTATTACTGATCGTTTGAGGGCCGCTTTACACGGTATGACCTAACGTACGAGTTTGTCAGTCATACAAAATGGTGAAGACATGCAGATTTTACCACACGATGTTCTATTGTCATGAAGATTGAAATTCAAGTTTTTGAATGAACATGCAATTCTGTTTTTCATATTTTTTTTTGGATTTTTAGAATACCACATGCTGACTGGCTTTGCATTTTGTTGTTTTTAATTTTGAATAGAGAGAGAGGGAGAGTTATTTAAGGCAAATATTAACAGTTGGGTTATAGATTAATAAATAGTTGTGAGTTTCCTTTCCATATTCGTCTATCTTATGTTCAACAATAATTGGGAATATGAAATCTTATAATTCTGTGGATATTGTCGTTGGGGGATTTTGGACATAGAAGAGTTATGGAAGAACCATTCAACTTTCACCTTATACTTTCTAACACATCCAGAAGCCTTCTGATCCCTTAACTTACAGTATATCTAGATACTTGTGATTTCCTTGGTTCTGAACCAGAAGTGTCACTAGGGTTGGCGTCACCTGGTGTGGTCATGCCATGCTATCACCTCCCCTCTCCCAAATAAACGCCACTTTGTTCCTTCTTCTGTTTTGGTGTCACCCCATTTGTCATGTTGTGAATGGTGCCACCCAGTGCAGCCCACACCCTCTGCACCCCCTAGTGACGCCACTGTTCTGAACAACTCTACTACAATATCATTTCTCAGAAAATGATGCCCCTTTCGTCAGTTGTCTGATCTGGCCTTGGTTTTCATTCATGTGTGATAACACTTCCCTTTTGCTGTCAACACATGTTGTTTTAACCAATACAATTTGTCATTGGTGACAAAATGTTGTAGTGTGTAAACAAGCCTTAAAGGCAGGTTTGCATGGTTCACTTTTCATGATCATGCCGGATGATTCCCTCAAAATGATTGTTCAGTGAATTATGTAAACAGGAAATCATCAAAAGTTATCGTCCAGGATGAAAGATGAACAAAGTTTGATCATGTTCAACCTTTATGATCACTTTTAATGATTCACTGGAATGAATAATTGGCAGTGAATTGTGTAAACCCATGATTTTCTTCAAAATCATAATTTCCACTTCACTTGGCCCCACCATCTTTCAAGGTCAACTGAAGTGAACGACAATTTTTGGATGATATGAATAAACAAGAAGTGATTTCACTTTTTGCTTCATTTTAAGTGAAATAATCACAAGTGAACCTGTGTAAATCCACCTTAAGATCAAAAGAATTAATCAAGATGACAAATCTGTATTTTGAGGGTCAAGCACTGTGGGATAATACCAATAGATGCTGTTAAGCATTTCTTGTTCACCTTGTTTAAATGCAACCTCTTGAGCTGCCTATGTTTAATCAAGGTGAAGCCCATAAGGATTTCTTCTTATTATTTTAATCAAGTGCACAAAGTACACTCAAATGAATTACAGTTTGGCAGAGCCAACAAAATGAGTATAAAGAGCTCAGTTAAAGTGCACACAGTTCGAAATACACCTATACCTAGAGCAGACAAAAAGAAAGGGTATACAGATGTAAATATTAGTGGACACAAATGGAAATCTTCGAGTAGTGATGCAAATTACTAGAGGCATGAAAATACAGTGAAATTCGTTTAACACGAAACTGACAGGACCGAAATATTTTTTTGTGTTAAAAGATTTTGTGCTAAGCGATTCAAACAGACAACCCACCATTGTTTTGTATGTCATCATATTTTATTAATTGGATTTATTACTAAAAGTTACACTTGCAATATAACCAACACAACAAAGCATTAATTTACCTGCCAAAGTTTCTATTGTAGTTGTATAATGCAATGTTAGAACAAGTGGGGTAGGCCATCGTCCCCCACAGACAACCCAGCCAGTATTCCTGTGGGTTCCAGATGCCTGGCTGGGGTGCCCCCAGTCCAGGGCATGTTCAGTGGGCCCACAGATCCGACCATACTGCAGGTTGGATGAGGGTGTGATGATGTTGACTAAAAGTTATGCTTGTGGGCATCATATTAGATTCAATATTTTCAATTTAAATAATGATGTAGGCTACAAATGCATAATTTAAAAAAAAACTAAAAGAATTATTGTTTTTGGCATAAAATGTGCTTTGTTTTTCAGTGTCTTTTTGAGCATAAATTGTCAATAAAAAGGCCCCCTCCTCCCCATAATTTGAAAGGTTTGTCAATGGCATGCCTCTACCATCCTGAACCCAGGCTGTAATCTAGCAACCGTGGCAACCATTGTTTATTTGTTTAGTTTAACGAAAACTCCAGCATATGTTTTATAACCAGTATTTTGTTAGCTGAGAAGAAAAATAATTTCATGTTAAGCAATTTTTGTTTCATGTTAAACGAAAGAAAATGTATGGAATTACAGAGTATTTTGTCCGGACCGCAGTGTTGTTTCGTGTTAACAGTTATTTCATGTTAAGCATTTTCGTGTTAAACGGATTTCACTGTACCTGGAAATGTCATGAAGAGAATGGCGAGTATTCTGTAAGGCAGCAACCAATTCAATGGTGCAATAGTAGTGTAGGAAATGGAGAATGGCAGTAAGCAGAAGTTTATGTAATAAGGAGAGAGACGACAACCATAAGGGAGACAAAAAATTGCACAGAATACCTTATTATAGGTAACTCTGAGGGGGTTAAGACTGGACAAAGACAGGCAAGAAACGGACTGGAGAACTGAATCAAAGATTCAACTTTGGCACGAAAGATCAGAATTAATTTGGGTTAACATCGTCTTGCCTGCTAGGCATAAACATAAATAAAACATTACGACCACTAGAGAACAAACAGCATATTGTCAACTGTGAAGTAGGGCAACGTCTACCTGGCAGGGCAAGTTGATTTGGGCATGAAACTGAGGTAGAATATGCTTCTCTTTATTTTTGGTAATTGGATTCGTTTCTCATACTATTAACAGATATTATCCCAGAACGATATAGTAAACGGACTGTTGGCAAAAGTAAATACTGTATTTTTATTTCGCCTAAATATCTAGTACTGTACTTATTTAATCGCCTTGTAACCTACTTGTTTCACTTCCGTATGTCACATATAAGACCAACAATAACTATTAACCTTTTCTTCCCTATGGGAGGGTTAGACAGCAATTTTTCTCCTACTGGGACATATCAGCAATCCATTGGGTTGTATTTTTACTCAGCCGGCTGCCAATCTAATGGTGACGTACAGTATGTTCGCCCAGCACTTTACTTCCACTGACGCGAGGAGGTGAGCTCTTACTCCTGGAAGTTTTGTTGATCTAGGCATTCCATGAAGAAAGGGCTCATTGGGCCATAGCTTTGCTTCCAACCTGATGGAAGGGAAGAGAAGTGCACCATCCTTCGAATGGGAAGTAATGATGCCGTGCGGCGTATGCGATGTCGTTGCTCATAAAAGAACCCTTTCTGCTATACAAAATGTAGTTGGGAGTCTGCCCCATCGAACATTGGGCCAACGATGAATAAGCACTGGAGCTGCAACATTAGAATGACAGCCATTTGCTGAAAAATGCCACCCACCAGACGGCTAATATGTCCCAGTGCGACAATAATGGGAATACAACCCTCTCCAAAGTTTACGACCTCTGTAAGTTGACCACCATTCTCATGTTGACCAGACTTTTATGGGTTGTTGGTCCAGCATTACTAAGCATAGGGCAGTTAGTTCTATATGTTGACCAACTCCATAAGTTGTGCGTTGACTACCTTATTTGAAACACAGTATGTTAATTACTGTACACAGTATTTTGATCTCCATAAGTTGACCAGCAGAATGTCGTGAACATTACATGAGCACTTACCTTTAGTGCGCCTTTTGATTTTGCAATTTTGGAGTCTTCAAGTGTAAGTGCATGCCAGCTGACAATTTAGAACACTAACAGACGACAACGTTTACCATTCACGACAGGAAAATATTGGTGACGTGCTCTCTAGGGACAAACTGGGGATGAATGTGCAAAAGGTAAAGTGTTTAGGACCAACGTCCCAAAGCAATGAGGAGATATATTCTGATGTGACCCATTGAATCAATGAGGGATGGTTGAAGTGGAGACGGGCAAGTGGAGCCATGTGTGATAGGACGGCCCCAATCAGGTTGAAAGGGAAGTTTTAATGTGGCAAGGCCCACTATGCTATATGTATCATTGTGTTGTGCAAGCCCAAGCCATAATAGTGAAGGATAGCAAAGGTAGGGTCCTGTTTCTCCCATTAGAGGTGGAGACTAGGTGGGAAGAGTATTTCCAGTCTCTTCAATGCTGCAAGGGAGGAGGACGACATTGACACCCATCTTACTCCATCTGGGGTGGTGGACAGTGCAACGGAGGAGGAAGAAGTCAGGGGCCTTAGGAAGATGAAAGGTCAAAAAGTTGTAGGCCTTGACGGAGTTCCCATTGAAGTGGGGTGTACCCTAGGGATGACAGGAATAAGGTGGCCAGGAAAACTTTTCAATAGAATTGTTAGTTGAGATAAAATGTCACCTGCATGGTGTGAGGTTTGGATAGTACTACTCTGCAAGGGCAAAGGCGATGTCCAAGATTGTGGTAACTTAAGCAGACGACCCATTCCTTGAAACTGTGGGAGAGAGGGGGCTCAGGAAGCTTCTGGGACAGAACTAGTGTCCATGGAAATCAGTTTTGGTTCGTGCCAAGTATCTCCACAATGGACCCTTCATGATTCTGAGGCAAACAATAGAAATGTATGGGGCAGCAAAGAAAGATCTCCAATCCATCTCTGTCGACTTCGAGAAGACTTATGACAGTGTTCCATGACAGGTGCTTTGGGAGGTATTGCAAAAGTGGGGTAGAAGACGGGATTATTTGAATAATTCAGGATATATATACATGATGGTTTCATAGCCAGAGTAAGGACACCTTGGAGACAAACTGGGGATTTCCCAGTGAAGGTTGGGGTACACCAGGGATCAGTACTATGCCCATACCTTGTTCATTCTTATTATGGACAAGCTGCTAACGGGAGTAGGAGAATGGGTCCCTCAGTGCATGTCATTTGTCAACTATATCAGAAAACTTAGTGACTCCAGAGAACAAGTAGAGAAGGACCAAAACTATATTAGAGGGCTGATTGAAAGGGGAGGGCTCTGCAGAGAATTTAGCTTTGAATTCCGGAGGACAAGAAAATAATGGTGACGTACTCTCTAGGGTTGAACTGTGAAAAAGGTGTAAAAGGTGAAGTACTTAGGATCAACTTTCCAAAGTATTTGGGAGATAGAATTGAATGTTGCACATAGAATCCATGGGGATGAATGAAGTGGAGACAGGCAAGTGGAGTCCTGTGTGATAGAAGGGTCCCAATCAAGTTGAAAGGGAAGTTTTACAGGGCAGTAGTTAGGCCCGTCATGCTATATCAATTAGCATTGGACAGTGAGGAAGAGCCACGTAAATAGAATGCAAGTAGGAAAGATGTGAATGCACCAGTATGAAGTGTTAAGCGGCCCACAGACGGCCAACTTGGTTGTCAACCTTGTCGTCAACTTGTTTGCCACAGACTGAACAACCAAGTTGACAACCTTCTCATCAACATCCGTTTTTCGAAAAAATTTGCAGCGAAAAGGTGTAGCACAGCTTCCTCAAACTATGGTGCAGCCGAGTTGCGTTGGAGTGCGGGCCGAGTTGCGTTGGAGTGCGGGCCGAGTTGCGTTGGAGCGCGGGCCGAGTTGCGTTGGAGCGCGGGCCGAGTTGCGTTGGAGCGCGGGCCGAGTTGCGTTGGAGCGCGGGCCGAGTTGCGTTGGAGCGCGGGCCGAGTTGCG
Source organism: Trigoniulus corallinus (assembly GCA_013389805.1). Taxonomy (NCBI): domain Eukaryota; kingdom Metazoa; phylum Arthropoda; class Diplopoda; order Spirobolida; family Trigoniulidae; genus Trigoniulus; species Trigoniulus corallinus. The sequence goes on from JAAFCE010007744.1 coordinate 19,853,439, forward strand.
TTGGAGCGCGGGCCGAGTTGCGTTGGAGCGCGGGCCGAGTTGCGTTGGAGCGCGGGCCGAGTTGCGTTGGAGCGCGGGCCGAGTTGCGTTGGAGCGCGGGCCGAGTTGCGTTGGAGCGCGGGCCGAGTTGCGTTGGAGCGCGGGCCGAGTTGCGTTGGAGCGCGGGCCGAGTTGCGTTGCAGTGCGGCCAAGTTGCGTTGGACACTCCAGTTCTCGGCAGATAACATTACATTAGTTTTGGTGGTGTCAAATATTTAAATAAAAGCAAATACAAATCAACCCCTAACTCAGTTTTTGCGGTGGTGGCAGATGCCCAGGCACCCTGTACTACGGTTGTGAGGTCTGTAATTTTGCGCTATTCGAGCATTGACTGTAGGATGTTATGTGTGTATTTATTAATATGTATTCAAGGTGTTTGTATATGTTTTCTAATTAGTGCCCGGGTGGGAATGGAATTAAAATAATAATAATAACCCCTTTTTCGCCTATAGCAGGGTTGGGTACCCACCTTGTCTCTCTGAATTGACACAACGGTGATGTATTGGACGGTGCTTTGCCATTGCCGACCAATGCTTATTTACCGTCGGTCTACTGTTCGTTGGAAAATTCCACCGGCACCAGGGGGAACTCCTGCATAGCAGAGGGTTCTTTTTCATGCAAATTCCATAGTACACCACACGGGACCTCGGTTTTTTCTCTCATCCAAAGGAAGGCGAACTCGGGGCATCTCTATCGTCCTAAGGGGCCCGCCAACTTCAGTCCGGTATCTAACCTAGAACCACTGACGGAGTTATCAAGTCACCATGATAGGATCCTAGCTTCTCATACTGTGCACGAATTGTACCCCTTTAATAATTTTATACTTCACTTTTGGACACTGTATCTAGATCATTCCACACCAACTTCACTCAAAAATTTTTGAAGTGCACTAATGTTGACAGCGAAGTTGACAACGCTGCCATAGACGAAGCAACTTGGTTGACAACAATAGGCTCCTCCCATGAAAAATCTAAAGTTTTTGATTTTACTTCAACCGTTACCTCAACTTGACCTTTCAACCTTAAACCTACCCACAGACGATCAATTTTGTCGTCAACATGGCAAGTTGATGACACGGTTGACAACCAAGTTGACCGTCTGTGGGCCGCTTTAGGAACGAGTCTATTAGAGGTGGCCTAGGTTGGGGATGCCAAGGAAACACTGTGTGTGCTACCAGCACAATGGTGATGTAAAGCACTGTTGCAAGACAAACGGTGCCTGTACTCGTTTAGTGGTAGATGGCAGATAGGACACGTGTCTGTTGATTTTGAAAATGTCCACTAGGTAGACTACAGAGTGAACAAATAACAGCAATTTTAAAATTTGCAGTGGGTGTCGTCTGCAGTAAAATCAGTCAATCACATGTGTGCTGAAAGCAGTTGCAACCTGACCCTGCCACTGGGGGATAATGGTATATGATTATATTGTGAATTATTACAAAAGTATCATTTTCCAGTCACTTGATTATAATGACCATTAACATTTATTCTCTGATTGGCTATTTGATAAAAAAAAATGGTGTTTGTCTTACAACCAGCTGAGATTTTCTTTTTGTTATTACGATTTATTTTCAGGGAAGGGCTTATATTAAGTACATCTTAGAAAATTATGGTAGGGCTTATTTTTGAGTTAGGTCTTATTTTCGGGGAAACACAGTAGCCAAGATGCAGACGCCATGGTATGTGTGGGGTGTGGAGAGCCAATAGTTAGGAATGAGTATATTAGAGGTAACCTGGGGGTGGGGGACATTGTGAAAAAATAAGGGAGAGTTGGCTGATTTGGTATGGAAAGTGTGTGGGATGGACGCAGCAGGCACGTAGCTGAGGGGGGGACAGGGGGACTGGTCCCCCCAAATTTGGTGAATAGAAACCTTTTTTAGACTTATAACTGATCAGGAAGTTTGTACATGTATGCTAATTAAATAAGAAACACTGAACTTACGTAAAATTTGTGCAAAACAAATTATGTAAAAAATTTGCAGCAGATAGTGTTTTCCTAGATCAGTACAATTTGATATTAGTCGTCCCCCCCCCAAATTACCAGATCCAGCTACGTGCCTGGGACACAGGCCTGGTGAGAGATAGATGGAAGTGGGGGGGGGGGGCTATAACTCACAGACCCAACCCCGCCACAGACGGAATACGGGTATTATGATGATGATGACTATAGGTTGACCAATTCTGACCGCCCTTGAGTGGTCAACCTATAGAAGTTCCACTGTATTGCATAATACGTATCAGACGGTAGCTGGCGCGTCTAATGGCCGGATGTATTACAAATACACAATGCCGGGCCCCTTTCACATGTGATAGTTTTCTGACAGTACCCTGAGAATGGTCACAAAAATATCCTCAGTGGCGAATTTGTTGCAGAATATGAATTCGTGTAGGAATGAGAGAAATAAATGTGGCGTGGTGCCAATCCGCCAACGGATTTTACGTTTTGCAAGCATCCACATGTTTTCTAAGTTCTGGGTGTGGATATTAGGATCTGTTTGGTTGATGAAGTTTTCTTTGTAGATAATGATATCATGCATGTATACGTCATTTGCAATGCAGTTGATGTCTGCATATACAGCCCAGCCGTCTGAGATGATGTGCATACCAGGTAGTATGTAGCAGGTTCCAATTGGCCGAAGGACACGTGCTGTGCAGTTGGGCACCTCAATGAGGAAGCACTTCCCTGTGTTCCTCTCAATTCCACCAAACACCCAGTAGCCATGTCGCCACTGGCAACGATGGTATTTCCAGCAAAAGAACTTGGTTCATCAATTTCCACAACAGCTGAAAATTATTGTCATCGAGGCTCATTGAGCGAGCCCCATCCACTGCATTGCTCTAATGCAGAGACTGCACAGACACTACACTAATGCGACGATTTCTGGGTATTAGCAGTACCCAGTTTTAATACTAGCTAGGGTTGCATTGCTGAACTTCAGTAATCAGATGACAACTGATGTCTCCAACACAATAAGCCACTCCCCACAATATGAGGCGCCTACTGTATTTGGTAACTGGGGGATTATGAGGTTCTCAGAGAATTTTTCACAATGACAGAAGTTGCAAATGTGATCATTTTCCTTTAACATACGTATCAGACAGACTATGAAAATAGTTGCATCACCCTAGTTTCTGGAATCCTGTTTTGCCATTCATGTTTAATTTCCAGTTACTGTATTTCATTTATTAAGTATGTGTTATGTGGAAGTTTCTTTATAAATACTCATCCATTAGCCTTCGTGTAATGTTATTCTCAACTATACATTAAATGTGTCATGCCACCTTCATGTTTTTTGCTTCATGTTGTTTTAGGATCCACGCCTGCATTGGTCAGTAGGGCCCAGAATGGGTATTATAAAAGTAGCAGGATGTAAAAGGCCGCTGCTTCGGGTGATGGGGAAGAGGGAGATTATGGATAGAAGTTAGAGAGTGTAAAGTCTTTGCAGTAGCAACGGCGTTGAAAGACAAAACTGGTTGAAAATGGCCAGTTTTTGGGATTTTTTGGAAAATGGGAACTGTGAAACGAAGTTATGACATAACAAACTCGGCTGGAAACCTGGAAATAGGTAATTGAGAATAATGCAGTGGTGTGAATCATTATTACACCCACCACAGACAGCTAAACTTTGAACGTTTTGGCATGCAAACTTTTTGGCCCACTTTGCGGCCATCTGTGCATGGGCGCTTTAAGAAGTGGTAACTGTGATTAGTACTATTGGATAGAGCTGAAAAAGTTGCGTAATAGGGCCAGTTTTCACCTCCATAACTTGAATAAATGATGGAAGACTGTCACTCAAAGTTGAGGGAATGTCACAATTGTCATTGTATCAAACAAAGTACATACTGTAACTCTAGAAATATTTTACCAGTGAATCCAAAACTTTGCCACCCTGGGGCAGTTTTCCGAAACTACACCATTACTATACCCTTATATCGCTTGTTGTTGTTTTGTTGGTGTTTTAGGGCCCTCAACTGCAAGGTCATTTAGAGCCCCGTCCGCAGTGTAGTTCTGATGCAGAGACTCCACAGGCACTGCACTAATGCGACGATTTTTGGGTATTAGCAGTACCCAGTTTTCCCAAGCGGCCACCCATGTCAGTACTAGCTGGAGTTGCGTTGCTTAACTTCAGTGATCAGACGAGGACTGGTGTGTCCAACGTGTGTCCTAGCCCTCCACTCCCGTCTGTCCATCCAACAATTCTCTATCCACCGATGTCTCCATCATTCTTGCCTTTATCATTTTCTGTCGCAGGTACTTCTCAAAATTTGCATCCCCGTAAGTGTCCAGAGTAGGTTCTCATCCCCTCCTCTCATCACGTGTTCATACTTTGTATAATTTTATTCAGCTTCCAAAAATTATGAGACAAGGTCACCATGCCAAATAAACGTCCAGAATGCTTAGCAAAAACAATGAAATATGTCCCACTGTGAATTCTAAAAATATTTGTTGAATTGTTGTAGATGAAGTGGTATGGACAAGTAATGAAAGGAGGGAGAGGAGCTCCTTAGGTCCATTTCAGGAATGCAGGTGGTTGAAAGCACCCTGGGCAGGGGAGACCACAGCAGACGTGGGAGCTGGTTGTACATAATTGTTGTTGTTTGTTGGCGTTTATGGTCCCGTCAACTACAAGGCCATTAGAGACCCGTCCACTACATAGTTCTAATGCATAAACTGCACAGACACTACACCAATGCGACGATTATTGGGTATTAGCAGTACCCAGCTTTCCCGAGCGACCACCAATGTCAGTACTAACTGGGCTTGCGTTACTTAACTTCAGCGATCAGACGAGAACTGGTGTGTCCAACGCAAGTCGCCGCTCCCGGTTGTACATAAGGAAGTGGTAGTTGTGGGGTGGACGGAGACCTGGTGGGAGATAAATGGGAGTGGAGGGCTAGAACCCGCAGACCCGCAACCCGTGCCACAAGCGGGATAGGGGTATGATTATGATGAAGGGATGCAGATACTTCAGAATGATAATATGCCACAGGCGGAATAAGCGTATGATGTTTTTAACCGAATTACTGCCTCCCCCGCCTCGCTAGAACAAAATGTTGACGGGGATAATAAGTCGGGAGTGCAGTGCTCAGCACTGACAGAGGTGGAGGCTTCCTATACGATTTTGTTTGTTCGTTATTTGCATTTTGCAGCCCCTGCTTGCATTAGACACCAGTCCACTGTGGTGCTCTAATGCAGAGTCTGCACAGACACCAAGCTGTTATGACGATTTGGGTATTAGCAGTACCCAGTGTTCCCAAGCGGTCACCCATGGCAGTATTTCTACAAGAGAACGAGAGACCTTTAGAATCCTAGTTTCTAGGAAGGAAAGAAAAGTTGCGATCCTGTATGCATAAAACAAGACTTTCTACATGGAAAGAGTAAATTGACATGGGCAAAACTAAGCTGTAGTGGATAACATCCTGGTGCCGGACGAGGAAAAGTTCCCCAACCAATGCAGCAGTAATTTGTCAGCCAACTGTGTGTCCTGATTTCTGATGACTAGGTGCTTGAGCATGCCACTGACAGGAAGGCAGTGGTGATTGTGATAACCAGGAACATAGTTGGAGCAAATATTTATTTTTAATTTGTTGTTAACCTAATAATTCTTTTACTAAACATAAAAAACAAATTTGAAAATTGGAATAAGAAGCAATATAGTAGGCTATCCATTTTGAGACTCCTATTTTAAAAAAAAGGTGGCCAATGGTTGAAATTAGTTTGACATGACATATCTGAAATAGTTTAAATCGCAGGGTTGTTGTTTGTTGGTGCTTAAGGGCCCTTCAACTACAAGGTCATTGGTGCCCCGCCCACTGCGTAGTTCTAATGCAGAAACTGCACAGACACTACTCTAATGTGACGATTTTTGAGTATCAGCGGTACCGAGTGTTCCCAATCGGTCACCCATATTAGCACTAGCTGGGGTTGCGTCGCACAGTGGTCAGAAATGCCAAAAACGTGGTGAAAATTCAATAACTCAATTATTTAGCAAAATAATCAATAAAAACAGGGTTTATCAGGTCACTTATTTCATGTTTCATTACTTTAATAACTTTTTTAAAGAAACATTTTTGGACATTTGTTTCCATGATCATCATATAATGATTTCCTATACTTTGCAGCCTTTGTTGGGGTTCCCTCAGCAATATCCTGGACCACTTTTGCTGCATCTAAATTTCCAGAGGCCCTGTAACTCATTTGGGTAGCAAAGGCCAGTTCTTCAGAGCCATGTTGCTCTCTGATGCCCTGTGTTCGCCTTTGCTTTGTTTGCTCACTGGAAACTTCAAAACTAGAACAATGACGTCCAGCCAGTTTAGTACTTGTAAATGGTTCTTCAGACATGCCAACATTCTTAAATTTAGACATGACAAATTTATATCTGTGGCAAACCATGTTTCATTGGTTTTATAGAACCTTTTATAATTTCTGTGGCAGTCTTTTAACTTTTTATGGAATTTGTGGAATAACTTTCTCAAGTCAGCCTTAGCTTCATTACTCAAACTACTTGCTTGTTTATTTGTAACAAATGTCCTTCAATTAATCTGAACAGAATATAATCGTCCTCAGTTAAATTATCTTTGATAATATTAAAAATCTCCTTTCATTTTAAAGACATGCTCACCTTGTATGTAGTGTACTGTCAAAATATAATATTTAACCAAACTATATTAAAGAACATAATTAAGATATTAAAACTGGCTCTATAATAGTTAATAAATATAAAGATTATTATAACAATCCTTCAAAATAAACTTTTGAACATTTTGTTCATTTTAAATCAACCAAAACGTAAGTGTGTGATGCCCAACTTTCATGCATTGCCACAGAAAAATTCAATTTTAAAAAAATGGTGCAGGTGGGTGCAGCTAATTTTTAAACAGTATTAATGAAGAATGATTACATAGGATGGGAAAATTAATTTCAGAGTGGGATCCCATGGGACTTTTTACTTTTTCATATTTTAATTGTTGTGATATAAAATGGTAATGATAATAAAATGAAATTTTATATCCTTCTATAGTATAACACCAATAAAATTATGTTGTTTTTAATTTACATAAATGAAAAATACTTACTTCAAGTTATTTAATCCATTTTACAGAAATAAAATATCTCAAAGCACAATGAAATGATTCACAATTGAATATTGTCCTTTTTTGCATTTAGAGTAAGCTTACAAAGTGACACACGCAATGCTCAGATTAAAATAGATTTTGACAACTGGGTACGTGCATTTGACCTAAAAAAAACGATTGTTTCTAATGGTATAGATATCACCCTAACTATTTAAGAGCAAAAAAACTCCCATATCAAAACTTTGATTTTGGGGATCTTGGCCACGTTTTTGGCGTTTTTGACCACTGTGCGTCACTTAACTTCAGTGATCAGACGACAGCTGATTGTCTTTCCAACGCAATACAGCCAATCCAAGTCGGAGGGTTCTAATAAAGTTTGAGGGCAGTGAGTAGGTCAGTTATGCTATATGGATCAGAATGATGGGCAGTGCAAAAAAGGGTAGCTGAAATGTGGTCCTACTTCAACACATAAGTGGAGTGTCTGGATCCGATAGAATTAGGAATTGGTATTTTATGGGTAGCTTGGGGAGGGGTTGGTTAGATCAATCACAGGGATAAAGGTTATAGAAAGCACCCAGAGCAGAAGAACTAAGCAGACTTGGGAGAAGGTTGTAAGGTTGTAGACAGTGGTGTACCGAGGGTATTCTGTGCCCGGGTCCCAAGATCGAAATCTGCGCCCTCTGGCACCCGCAAAACTTAATGTGAATTATTATTTTGCGCCCCCTGTCTTCTGCGCCAGGGGACATCAGTCCCCCTCCGCCCACCCCTCGGTACACTACTGGTTGTAGGGCCCAGAATGGATACTATTGCGGAGTCCATACAGGCTCTACACTTAATACAAATTGGTATCAGTAGACCGTTTCGTTGGTGTTTTAGGGCCTTTCAACTACAATGTCATTCTTTCAACTACATTACACTAATGCGACGATTTTTGGGTATTAGCGGTTCCCTGTTTTACTAAGCGGCCACCCATGTCAGTACTAGCTGAAATTGCGTTGCTGAACTTCAGTTATCAGACGACACCTGTTGTGTCCAACGCAATAAGCCACTCCTTTCTACCTCCAAGGCTCGTTGTTGAGAACCCCAAATGTCACAGGCAAAGAACGTATGATGGGTCGCCTGGCGCTCCCTGGTCCCTAGAGAGGCATCAGAGAGGTCCGTGCAAGGAATTTTATTGCCCTGGGCTATGCAACAAAATCTCTGCCCCTTTACGAGTATATACTGTAATATTAAAAAAATTATGTTGTCAAATTTTTTGTTGATAAAAAAATTAATTTAATTGTAATTATTCAACTGTTAATAACATGTTTACATTGAGAAATTACCAGAAAATAAATTCAGCACCTATTTTAGTACCCCATACAGCGTGGCACCTTGGGCCTGTCCTCCTTTCTCCTTCTTTTCACCAGTCCTGCCAACTTGGACTACCACTGGCTTAAGTAGAATCGCATGGGAATATGACATGTAAACTGTTGCCTCTGGTTGTGTAAAACGAATTTTTCTGTTCTCAAGAGAACACATTTTGCATGGAAATAGGAAGAGGCTAATTGCGTTGGACACACCAGTACTCCCCTGACCACTGACGTTAAGCAACGAAACTCCAGCTAGTACTAACATGGGTGGCTGCTAGCGAAAACTGGGTACCGCTAATACCCAAAAATCGTCGCATTGGTTTAGTGTCTGTGCAGTTTCTGCATTAAAACTAAGCAGTGGATGTGTTTGTTTGTTGGTGTTTTTGGTCCCTTCAACTACAAGGTCATTAGAGCCTCGTCCACAGCATAGTTCTTATGCAGAGACTGCACAAACACTACACTAATGCGACAATTTTTGGGTTTTCGCAGTGCCCAGTTCTCCCAAGCGGTCACCCATTACTGTACTAACTGGGGTTGCGCAGCTTAACTTTAGTGATCTCACTAGAACTGGTGTGTCCAACGCAATTCACCGCTTCCCCCAGTGGATGGGACTCTAATGGCCCTGAGGTTGACGGGCCTTAAAATACCAACGAAATTAAACAAATGCATGGAAATATCTAATGTGCTGAACCAACGTAATTCCCTTCCGTGGTAATAATGGTGAGCCGTACGTTGCAAAAAACCAACAACCCAAAGAAAGGCCCCCAAACGACACCTTCTGAAAAACCCATTATTTCATCTAAACTTGTTCTCATTCAAGCCTTGTACACTTCCAAGATAATTAAAGGTGACAATGCAAGCCTTAAACTCTCAAGTGATTCTATGAAACGCGAGATATTTTCTTAGAAAATGACGTCAGACTTTTTTCCCCATATTTCAAAATGCACATGTCCCTGTCCCGGCTGTGTTGGTGTTTTAGGGCCCTTCAACTACAAGGTCATTAGAGCCCGGTCCACTCCATAGTTCTAGTGAAGAGACTGCACAGGCACTACACCAATGTGACGATTATTAGGTGCTAGCAGTACCCAATTTTCCTAAACCGCTACCCATGCTACTACTAGCTAGAGTTGCGTTGCTTAAGGGAGCAGCTGTATGGCTTTGGACACACCAGTTCTCGTCTGAGCAGTCTTCTAGTACTAACATGGGTGGTCGCTTGGGAAAACTGGGTACCGCTAATAACCAAAAATCGTCGCATTAGTATAGTATCTGTGCAGTCTCTGCATTAGAACTATGCAGTGAATGAGGCTCCGAAGATCATTAGGGTTCAAGAGCCCTAAAAAAACCAGCAGAGCAAGCGGAGTCCTGTGTGATCGGAGGGTTCCACTAAAGATGGAAGGGGACTTTAACAGGGCAGTGTTTAGGCCACTGGATCAGAGTGTCGGGCAGCATAAAAGAGCCATAAAGGCAGAATGCTGCAGTACATCATCGGGATGCGAGAGTAGACAGAATTAGGAATGAGTATGTTAGGGGTAGTTTGGGGGGGGGACACCGCGGAAAAGGAGAGATAGGAGTTTCTGGTGGCACGGTCATGTAATGAGAAGAGGGGAGGAAGAACTCGTTAGGCCCATTATGGAAATGCAGGTTATTGGAAGCACCCGGGGTAGGGGAAGACAAAGCAGACGTGAGAGCAGCTTGTAAGTAAGGATATTGTAGTGTTTGGGGTGGACTGTGACCTGGTGAAAGGTAGGCGTCAGTGGAGGGCCACAATTTGCAAGCCCTACCCTGACATAGGCTACATATGGGTATGACGATAATCAATTCGTTAATTGAAATAGTGGGTAGGGTACGGTGGTGGTAACGAATGCTTGCAGCTGTTCAAGAGCTTTCATGATCTAATGAATGCACCTGTATCAGCTAGAGGTCCAAGGTAGCACATAATGATCCCTGATCAAGACAGATGGCTGCTTTTGAAGGACATGAAGTCGTCCTGTGTCAGAGGTTAATTAAAGCCATATTCACATTTGGAGAGGATGATGTCACCACTGTAGGAAAAATAACTCGCAAAATGTGCAAGTTAAGCCCCCCCCCTCAATTCTTGATTTTCCAAGAAGGCCGATATACCTTAGTTAAATAAGCACGGATAATGGATTTATACCACCCATTCAAGTGTTCGCCCTTGTGTTCCCGATTCCGGCAGGACAAATCAATAGCCAACCTATAACAAGTGGGAGGGAAGGGAATGAAGGGAACGAGGACATAAATTAGGAGAATAATAATATCCAAATATACTTCTGAGGGGGAGGGAGGCTGGTGAATACAAGGTTGGAAAACACTGATTTATAGTAACAATAGTGCAGTACATCGTGACACACATACCCACGTCAAATGTTTGCCGTATTCTTTGTTCTCCGCAAAGAAATTTGGGATACAGCCCATGGCGGAAATCTGCCCCATTTCGCACATTTCAAAGCAGAATAAACGACAACCATCGATAAAATTCATATGAAGTCGTTCAATTTTTTGTTTCGTTGGTGTTTCAGAGCCCTCCAATTACAAGGCCATCAGAGTCTCGTCTACTGCGTAGTTCTAATGCAGACAGTACAGACACTACACTAATGCTATGATTTTTTGAGTGTTTGCGGTACCCAGTTTTTCCACGCGGCCACCCATGTCAGTACTGGCTAGAGTAGCGTTGCTTAACATGAAGTCGTTCCATCAAAGTTCCTAATGTATAGCAGTATTTAGAGAAAGCTTATGATAGGGTATAGATTTTTGCTTCGTTGATGGCTTAGGGCCGATCAACTACAACGGTCATTACAGCTCCATCTACTGCACTGTTACGACGATTTTGGGTATTAGCAGTACCAAGTGTTCCCAAGTGATCACCCATGCTAATACTAGCTGGGGTTGCATTGCTTCACTTCAGTGATCAGACGAGAACTGGTGTGTCCAACGCAATTCAGCCGCTCCCATACGGTATAGTGAAATGGTTTCCTGGTACGGGTTATTAAAATGGAAGGCAGGTTGTTGTTGTTGTTCTTTATTGGTGTTTTAGGGCCCTTTAACTACAAGGTCATTAGAGCCCCATCCACTGTGTAGTTCTAATATAGAGACTGCACAGACACTACACTAATGCGACGATTTTTGGATACTAGTGGTACCCAGTTTTCCCAAGCGGCCACCCATGTCAGTACTGATGAGGCATTTGATCTCAGTACTGATGAGGCATTTTTACATTGCTATAACAATTTCTATACTTTGCTGACGATGTAGGAAGGTTAGCGGAGCTCCAAGAGGAGGTTCAACAGGGCTGAAGGGGGCCTGAAGGTGAACATGAAGAAAACAGAGTACTTAGCTTTCAGTTGGAGCGGCCAGGACCAAGGGGGTGTAGTTAGTTGTGGAAATGAGGTGATACCGGCGGTGAAAGAGTTTACGTATCTAGGATCAGTGTTTCAGAGCAATGGGGAAACGACTCCGACGCTACCCACAAAATCAATGCAGGATGGCTAAAGTGGAGGCAGGCAAGCGGTATGCTGTGCGACCACAGAATCCCAATAAAGTTGAAAGGTATGGTTTACAACACTGTAGTTAGGCCCGCCATGCTGTATGGATCAGAGTGGTGGGCAGTGAGGAAGAACCACGAGAGGAGAATGCGAGTGGCCGAGATGCGAATGCTGCGTTACATGAGTGGGGTGTCGCGTGCTGACAGAGTCCGTAACGAGTACGTTAGAGGCTGCTTGGAGGTGGGAGAATTGCGGAGAAGATGAGAGAAAAGAGGTTGAGGTGGTACGGGCATGTGATGAGAAGGGAGGGGGAGCTCACACGGTGTATTTGAGGCAACAGGAAGTGGGTGGCATCAGGAGTAGGGGGAGACCCAAGCGGACGTGGGAGCAGGTTGTCCAGAGGGACATGATTGCATGCGGGGTGGATGACAGCCTGGTTGGGGATAGACGAGAGTGGAGGATTAGAACCCGCAGACCCGACCCTGCCGTAGGCTGCATAAGTGTGTGATGATGATGATACCAATTTCTATACTGCGAGTTCAACAGTTGCAGTTAAATCTGCAGTTGGCTAAACCACCTAGATGACCTACCTATTGTAATTGCCGGTTTACGGAAGTTTCGACCCCAACATTTTGCCCCCGACGTTTCGCCTCCGACATTTCGCCCCCGACCTTTCGTCCTTGAGTACTTTTCGCCCGCCCCACGGAGCTTTCGCCCCTGGGAGGGCAAATTGCAGTTTTTTATTCTATTTTTATTTAGAAAAACAGCGTTGTTCATCCGGACCTTTTTCTGAGTCATCATCATTATCATCACACCCTTATCCCGCCTATGGCAGGATGGGGTCTGCGGGTTCTAGCCCTCCACTCCCGTCTATCTATAACCAGGTCCCCGTGAACCCCACGCACTGCCATTCCCTTATGAGCAACCTGTTCCCACGTCTGCTTCGGTCTCCCCTTGCCCTGGGTGCTACCGACCACCTGCATTCCTGGAAAGGACCTATATAATAATAATTTTAAAAAAATAAAAAAGACACAAACAAACTAAAATCCAAAATTTTGTGCTATTCCTTTCAGAAAGTCCATAAAATTTCTATTGCTGGTTTCCGCCACAATTTGTAGAATTCTTGCCGAAATTGGCCGCATATTTCTTATGCGCAAACATAAACTAAAATTCCATTGCCCTCCCAGGGACGAAACATCCGAGCGGCGAAAAGTACTCAGGGGCGATATGTCTGAGGCGAATGTTCCGGATCCCGTAATTGCCAGCTAGATTATATTAAGGGGATTCTGAATATTTAAAAATATTTGGGGCCCCACGTTTTTTTTGAAGTGCTCTCCCTTGATCCGCCGCAGCCTGGCTGCCAACCTAATGCTGCAATCCTTATGTTTACTTAGTCTGCGTATTTTTCTTCATGGGGGCTGTCCCTCCACCGGTGCCAAAGGGGCGAGCTATTACACATGGCTACACATTAGCTATTGCCCTAACCAATATGTCACTTTTGTGTCCATTCAGAGGGACAAGATGGGTACCCGACTCTGCCATAGGCGGGAAAAGGGTTAGGAGTGGCCTTAACGGACATGGGAGTTGTTTGTCCCCTTGTGGCCTGAAAAGTTATTATTCAATCGCCAAGTTAAATGGGTTGGTTTCACTATCAGCCACGCCTTTTGCAAGACGTCAACTTCAGCTCACTGTAAAGTAGGCCACTAGTATTTACAAATAATTTGGAACTGCACCAAAGCAAATAAGAGGCCAGGCCACGCAGTGCCCGTAGGCTCTCATTTTAACAGTACAGTATTACCATAAAAAATGTTCCAGTTCTTAATATTCCTTTTTTTTAGAGCACGAGCATGACAGAGTTGTCAGTTTTACTTCCGTCTTCCAAGAGGTACTTTGGTTTCTTTGGTTGGTGTTTTAGGGCCCTTCAACTACGGGGTCATTAAAGGCCCCATCCACTGCGTAGTTCTAATGCAGAGACTGCACAGACACTACAGAAATGTCACGGTTTTTGGGTAGGCCTTATTAGAGGTACCCAGTTTTCCCAAGCAGCCACCCATGTCAATACTAACTGGGGTTGCGTTTCTTAACTTCCGTGATCAGACGAGAACTGGTGTGTCCAACGCAATACGCCACTGCCAGATACTTTGGTGTCCCATGTTACTAAGGTTCTAGGAGCTTAGAGATTTAGAGGCGTTGCAGGAGCCCAGAAAATTCTTCATCTAATTAGTGTATACATTATATGGGGTACCATCCGGGCCTCAGTTAATCCCCGGAAAGTTACTTCATCTACACTACTCCCAAATTTTAATTCCTTTTTTTTACCAATGCCAGAATTGGAAGGCAACATCTGGCATCATCAAGGTGTTCTCAAAACAGAACTTTAACTCCGTCAGGTAGTCCCGTCAGTGGTCCCGTGTGGGCAGTACGCTGTCCCTATTACAGGGAGTGATAGAAGCGTGAAGGTCAAACAAAATTTTCAGATGTAACAGCTCTCCCTCCAATGATGTCAGTTAAGAAAGTCCCTTACGAAGATAACAGGTCTGCGATGAAAAAATTGTCTTCAAAACAATTATTGTTTTTTAGTTTTAAGGATGCTGATTACTAGAAAAATAATTAAAAAGTTCTATCACGTACAGTTTAATAAAAAATTCAATTTTTAGAAATTATTCATGTCATCATGTATTCATGAACTTATTAATAGAGAGTTAGTGGTGAACGTCGACAATGACGATACGAACGATACGAGGTCAAATGAGGCAAATGCTCAAGCGCAATTGCTGGTCTGCTTTTCGTGAGCATGAACAGTTGCCTCATTTGACCTCGTATCGTTCGTATCGTCATCGTCGACGTTCGCCACTAACTCTCTTATGTTAGATGGTATACTGTATACCGTATACACGACATATGCGGTAAATACACGCCAAGAAATAGTACGCTATTATTTATGGTGGACTATTGTCTAAATGTCCCTTGGACAGGATAGTTTGGCTCTTGAAATAGGAGGCTGAAGGATGATAGGGTTGTTGGCGATTCATAAAGGAAAGGGGCAGTGGTGGATCCAGCAGCAGATCAAGGAGCACTTCAATAAAGTGCACCCCAAATACTCCTGCCCCTTACACAATGTCCTATCTTCAGTGGTTTAGCCAACTACAGATTTGATTGCAACTATTGGACTTGCAGTATAGAAATGTGGATAGCAATGTAAAAATCCCTCATCAGTTGCACCCTATTGAGGCGCTGAGGGGTAGCAAATGCTGCATTGCTCCCCTCTCTGGATCCGCCCCATGAAAGAGGCATTTGTCACTGTCTAGGCAGATCAGACAAAACACTATTGAACTGGTTGGTGGAGGTTGTACATAAGGAAATGGTGGTATGTGGGGTGGATGGGGACCTGATGGGAGATAATTGGGAGTGGAGAGATGCAACTCAGACATGACCCAGCCACAGACAGGGAAAGGGTATGATGATGAATGGATGTGTGTGGTATGTCATGTAATGTGAAGAGGAAAGAAGAAGCATGGGGAAAACCAAAACAAACTTGGGATTAGTTTGGAGGTAGGTAGTAGTGGTAAGCTAGACCCAATGGCAGATCAAGGGGTGGATCAGGAGGAAGCCCTTCAAATAAGTGCACTCCAAATATTTTTAAATATTCAGAATCCATTGTTATAAATCTAGCTAGCTATTCAACAGGTGCTCTACTCCCCCTCAGGCAGTGCCCTCTCTTCAGTGGTTTAGCCAACTGTGGACTGCACTGCAACTGTTGAACTGGCAGTATAGAATTGGAATAGCAGTGTGAAAATGCCTCGTCAGATACAAAGGTGAATCATGCATCAGTTGAAATATGTGCCCCATTGAGGCACTGAGGGGGGAGAATTGCTGCATTGCTCCCTCTCCTGGATCCGCCACTGTCTGGAACCAACTGACCCACCCCTGCCACAGGTGGGATAAGGATATGATGATAAAGCATAAGAGATTACTGTTGTGTGGGACAGCAAATGCATGAAACGGGCATCTTCGAATATTCTACAAAATGGATTTTTGGGTTGATATCGAATAGGAAGGCTGGCTCCTATGGTTGAAAGATTATAATAAAACAATAGATAAAGACCATCCATGGGCCGTTATGCATCAAGAAATATGATAGCTTCAGAAATACCTGCATGTCAAAGCATGTGTTTGCCTCACTTCCATTTCATTCATTATGGGTACCCTTGTTATTGAACAACGTGGAACTTTCTGGATATTGACGTAAGGGTTAAAAAGTGATCTCAAGTAACTCTACAAGAGGAAAATTAATCACACCAGTTCTCGTCTGATCACAGAAGTTAAGCAGCGCAATCCCAGCTGGTACTAACATGGGTGGCCGCTTGGGAAAACAGGGTACTGCTAATACCCAAAAATCGTCGCATTAGTGTAGTGTCTGTGCAATCTCTGCATAAGAACTATGCTGTGGACGGGGCTCTAATGACCTTTGTAGTTGAAGAGCACTAAAACACCAACAAAAAAACAACAACAAAAGGAAAATTAAATCATTATGTATTCAATCATTACTAGACCTAAAATATAAATGTAAAGTATGTATTTGTGGAGTGATAAAATGAAAATCGAAACATCAAAATACAGTACTGCAATTTCCTTTATTTCTTCCAAACTATGAAAATGTTTTGAGAGAAAACCTTATGGGATATCATCATCACACCCTTATCCTGCCAGAGGCAGGGTCGGGTCGGCGGGTTCTAATCCTCCACTCTCGCCTATCCCCCACCAAATCTCCCCCCACCCCGCATGCCTTCATGTCCCTTTGCACCACCTGCTCCCACGTCTGTTTTGGTCTTACTCGACTCCTGCTGCCCCCAACCACCCGTTATCCCATAATAATACTAGTCAGTTCCTCCTCTACCCTTCTCATCACATGCCCATACCACCTCAGCCGACTCTCTCTCATCTTTTCCGCAATGGCTCCCCCCCAAGCTACCTCTAACATAATCGTTTCGAATTCTATCAGCTCTTGACACCCCACTCATGTGGCGCAGCATTCTCATCTCAGCCACTTGCATTTGCCTTTCATGGTTCTTCCTAGCTGCCCAACACTCTGAGCCATATAACATAGCAGGCCTAACGACAGTTCTGTATACCTTACCCTTCAACTTTATTGAGACCGGCGGTCACACAGGACACCACTTGCCTGTCTCCACTTCAGCCATCCTGCATTAATTCTATGGGTAACATCAGAATCTATCTCTCCATTGCTTTGTAAAACTGATCCCAAATAACGAAACTCTTGCACCACTGGTATCCCCTCACCCCCACAACGAATCTCACCCCCTTGCCCCTGGCCACTAAAATTGAAAGCTAGGTACTCTGTCTTCTTCATGTTCACCTTTAGGCCCCCTCTTTCCATTGCTGTTTTAATGTCTTGTAGGCCCTTTTGTGCATCCTCTTTGGTCTCCTCAAGCCTTCCCACATCATCTGCAAATACAAGACACTGAAGGGCCCATTCCCCTATTCCCGTCAGCAGATCATTCATTACTAGAGTAAATAGATAAGGGCTCAGAGCCGACCCTTGGTGCACACCCACCTCAACGTTGAAGCGTGCAGTGTTTCCCCAAGCTGTCCTCACTCTGGCAATGGAACCATCATACATATCCTGCACTATCCTAATATGTCCTTCATCGACCCCCTTCTTCTTTTAAATGCTCCATACTAACTGCCTTGGGACACTATCATATGCCTTTTCCAGGTCAATGAATACTGCATGCAGGTCCTTCTTTGCTGCTCTATACTTCTCTATCATCTGTCTTAGGATAAAGATTGGTTCCATGGTGGATCTACCAGGCATAAACCCGAATTGATTTCTGTGGACACTAGTTTGGTCTCTGAGGCGACATTCTATGACTCTCTCCCACAACTTCCTAGAATGGCTCATCAGCTTTATGCCCCTGTAGTTTCCACAGTCCTGGGCATCACCTTTGCCCTTGAACAGTGGGACTATCCAACTCTCTCGCCATGCAGATGGCATTTTGTCCCCATTGACTAACTTATTGAAAAGCCTCCCCAGCCATGTAATTCCTGTGGTCCCCAAAGTGCGCCAGACATCCATGGGAATCTTATCAGGGCCTACTGCTTTTTGACCCTTCATATTTTGTAGGGCTCTGACTATTTCAGCCTCACTCACCCTGTCCACTGCCTGTGAACATCTGTTCCCTCCCTGTAGGGTGAGTGGGTTGCTGTCTATGACTGTTCCACTGTGGGCAGCATTTATGAGGCTATTGTAGTATTCCCCTGGTTGGAAAAGGACCCTACCATTGGTATCCTTGACTGTTATGGCTCTGGTAACATCCTTACTAGTTCTATCCCTGGTCTTGGCCAGTCTAAACACTGCTGTCTCTCCCCTCCCTTGTCCCCAACTTTTCACATAAAGCCTCATACTTCTGGTACTTAGCCTGTGCAGTGGCCCTCCCGGCATTTTTCCTAGCCTGAACATAGTCTGTCCTTGACACCTGATCTCCTATTTCCCTCCATTTATGGTAAGTTGTCTTCTTTAATTTGATTGCAGTTTCCACCTCCTCATTCCACCACCATGTCTGCCTACCCTGAGAAGTGCCTCCTACTCTACCCATGCCAAACATTGGCTCTCCACATCTCCTAATTTTTCTAGCAACTCTGTCCCACATGGCATTGGCTGACCAATCCCAATCCCAGTCAACCTGACGAAGAGCCTCCTGCCTGCATTCATCTGTCTTTGTGGTCAACTTCCACCACCTAATGACTGATTCTCCTTTCCATGTTGTTTCCTAACTACCCCCCTCAATAGGACTTCTATCATGAGCAGCTTATGGCCACTTTCCTTCTGAAAATCCTCACTAGGTAGTGCCCAGCAATCTTGAATCTCTTTCCTATGTTGCTCCCTAACCATGAAAAAGTCTATTTGGGACCTCCCCTGTGGTGACTGGAAAGTGATTAGATGTTTTTCCCTCTTCTTGAACCATGTGTTGGCTAATGCAAGACCATGTGCTCTAGCTGTCTCAAGGGCATTCTGCCCCTCAGGGTTGATTGTCCCATACCCCCATCCCCCATGTACCTCCTCATTTCCAAACCATCCTTTCCCACATGGGCATTGAAGTCACCCCCAATAATAAGGCGCTCATCTCCCTTGCCCTGTCTAATTGTGTTGTTCACTGACTGAACCACCTCATCAAACTCATTCCAGAATCCTACCTTTGTTGTGTCACCTAGGCCTGCTTGGGGGGCATATGCACTTATGAGGTGGAGCCCTATACCCTGCCAAACTACTGTGACTAACATTATCCTGCTACTAATCCTCTTGACTGAAGTGATCCCCTGCTGCAATTCCCTACTCAACACAATGCCCACCCCATTTCTTCCTTCATCACTACCAGTATAAATCAGTTTATAACCCTCACCCAGGACCCCTGATCTATTTCCCTTCCACTTCGTTTCCTGAAGGAATGCAATACTAATCTTTCGATGTTTGAGGATTTCCACTAGTTCCCCAGTTTTTCCTGAGAGGGTCCCCACATTCCACGTCCCTAGCCTTAGTCTAGCCCCTATCTTTTTTTGGGACCACTCTGACTGGGGGCACACCTAATAATATAAAAATCAGTAATCAGAAGTAAAGCAATTTTTAAAAAGTATTTTTATGCAGACCTGTATAATCGGTCAGGGTGCAGTATTATGTTGATAGCCGGCTTCCTAAAACTGACAACCAATAGCACACAAAGCAACTACTAACCCCTTTCCCCCTAATGCAGTGTCTGGTACCCATCTTTGTCTCTCTGAACTGACGCATGCTGTAGGCGATCTAGTGGACGGTAGTTTGACACACACATCTGTCTGGTTCTGTCTCTGAGGCGGCATTCTATGACTATCTCCCACAGCTTCATAGAATAGCCTATATATTTTCCACAGTCATGGGACCCGAGTCCTTTGCCCTTGAATGGTGGAACTATTCAACTCTCACCATGCAGATGGCATCCTGTCACCATTAGATAACTTATTGAAAAACCTCATTAGCCATTTAATTCTTGTGGTCCCCAAAGTCCGCCAAACACCCCTGGTCTTGACTAGTTCAAAAACTGCTTTCTCTCCTTCCCTTGTCCTCAACTTCTAATATAAAACCTTTTACTTCAGATATTTGGCCAAGGCAACTATCCTCCTGGTATTTTTCTTTCCCTGAACGTAGTTGGGTTGTGAGACACAATCCCCTATTTCTTGCCACCTTCTTTAGTTCGATGGCAGCTTCCACTTCCTCATTCCACTTGTTTGTTGGTGTTTTAGGGCCCTTCAACTACAATGTCATTAGAGCCCCATCCACAGAATAGTTCTTATGCAGAGACAGCACAGACTACACTAATGCAACGATTTTTGGGTATTAGCGTACCCAATTTTCCCAAGCAGCCACCCATGCCAGTACTAGCTAGGGTTGCACTGCTTAACTTCAGTGATCAGATGAGAACTGGTATGTCCAACGCAATTCACCATTCCCTCCTCATTCCACCACCATGTTTGCCTACCCTGATACATGCCTCCTACTCTACCCATGCCTAACAACGCCTCTCCACATTTCCTAATCTCCCTAGCAAATCTGTCCCACATGGCATTCAATGACCCATCCCAAGCCCAGCCAACCTGGCTGAGAACCTCCTGCCAAAATCCATCCACATTGGTGGGCAACTTCCACCACCTAATGACTGATTCTCCTTTCCAGGTATTTTTCCTAATTATCCCTTTTGTTAGTAATTCTATCATGAGTAGCTTATCACCACTTTCCTTCTGAAAATCCTAACTGGGTAGAGCCTAGCAATCTTGGATCTTTGTCTCTGCCCTGTGTTGGTTCCTAACCATGCTGTGGTTCCTAACCATGCTGTTGGTTCCTAACCATGCTGGCAACCTCTGCTGTGGTTACTGGAAAGTAACTAGGTGTTTTTCCTCTTCCTGAAACATGTGTTGGCTAATGCAAGGCCATGTGCTCTTGCTGTCTCAAGGACTTTATGTCCCTCCAGGTTGATCATCCCATACCCCATCCTCAATGTACCCGCTCAAATTCCAGACCATACTTGCTCACATGAGTATTAAAGTCATCCCCAATAATTAGGCACTCATTTCCCTTGCCCTGTCTAATTGTGCTGTCAACAGACTCTACCACCTCATCAAAGTCACTCCAGAGATCTACTTTTGTTGTGTCACCCAGGCCTGCTTGGGGGGCATGTGCAACTCATTAGGAGGAGTCCTACACCCTGCCAAACTACTGTAACATTATCCTACTGCTAATCTTCTTAACTGAAGCGATCCCCTACTGCAATTCCCTGCTTAATATAGTGTCCAACCAATTTCGTCCCCCTTCACTACCTGTGAGTATACCAATTTGTATCCCTCATCCAGAGCCTGTGATCTATTCCCCTTCCACCTTGTCTCTTGAAGGAGTGCAATACTGATCTTTCTATGCTTTAGGGTGTCCACTAGTTCCTCAGTTTTCCTTGAGAGGGTCCTCACGTTTGAAGTTCCTAGCCTTCATCTAGCTGCTTTCTTTGGTGTGACAGCTCTGACTGGGGACAGAATCCACAGAAATAGTGTGCAGGTTACCTGGGGGGACATGCTACCCCAATTAGGGCCCCATCCACTGCACAGTTCTAATGCAGAGAAAGCACAAACACTACACTAATGTGACGATTTTTGGGTACTGGCAGTACCCACGTTTCCTAAGTGGCCACCCATGTTAGTACTAGCTGTGGTTACTTTGCTTAACTTCAGTGATCAGGCAAGAAATGACATGTCCAAAGCAATAACCTGCTTCCAAGCGGCCACCCATACTACTACTATCCTATCTATACTATGCTATACTACCTTCTACAATCTATCTACTTCTTGTCTGATCACTGAAGTTAAGCAACACAACCCTAGCTAGTACTAACAGCTGTGACTGCTTTGGAAAACTGGGGATTACTGATATCTAATAATTGTTGCATTAGTGTAATGTCTGTGTAGTCTTTGCACTTAAACTATGTAGTGGACGGGGCTCTAATGACCTTGCAGTTGATGGGGCCTAAAACACCAGTGAAAGAAAGGGAACTGGTGTGTACAACGCAATACAGACGCTCCCCTTATGGCATCATCTGCTTCATCAGTCATCAACTTCGCAACTGCCTCCTGCATCATTAGTGAGTTTTCTTTTAGTGTTTTTGGCTGACGTATGCTACTTTAAGCAGATGACAATTCAATGGCACAAGTGCAAACACTGCACGCAGTAACGTTAAGGTGCGTTTTAACACCCACATCGCCAGTTCTATGTCAGACGCATGCTAAACTGCTAACGAAAAACAAATGGCTGACGTCATCAGTCAATAGGTGGCGCTCGCGTATCGGCCTTACGTTTTAAGTTTTACTAACGTTTTATGCCTAGTTCCGTATCACCACGCTTCAACGCTAATCACGTTGCCACTGATGACATCTTGATGACGTTTTGTGCTAGTGCGTTATGAAGGACCGCCAGCGCAATTCCTTAAGTGCAGCGCTTTATTTGGAGTCACCGCACGCCGCCGTCTTGTCTTAAATTATCCTCCGCCATTTTTCAAGCAGACAGCTCAACCAAGACCTCCTAAACAGAAGGCCTTTTCACTAATACGTGACATCATCTTTAGTAGTGCTAAAACCTACTGCAAATGAATGCTGACGCTTGCCTTTTCACAGCAAAGTAGTGAGTTATTTATTAATAAAATATAAGACATTTTAAATGAAAATGTAAATATTTTTTAACTTAATACACAGTATGAAAATAACTAATTAATTTACAAATTTTTCTAAGAAACACATGCAAATTAAAAATACACTCTACCTATGCTACATACCTAAATATACACTACAGATTAATGCTTGATTTTTTTTATTTCTACCTCATTTTTTTCAATAGCCATGGAAGTGTCTAAACTATATGAAAGATTTTTATCTGCACTAATGGATAGTAGTGCTCAATTTGCCTATTTATTAAAAATGTTTAAAACTAATTTCACATTTTGACATTTTACACTAGTAGGAGATAAAGCTTTTAGTGATATGAGCACTTTATGCAGCTGTCAATTTTCAGGGCATGAAATTTCTTTAATCTACTACTGTGAGCATAAAGAATTTTTCCTGTTGATCCAGACACAGATCAGGGGGGAGCACTTCAAACAAAGTGCACCCAAATTATTTTTAAAAATTCAGAATCTCTTTGTATAAATCTAGCTAGCAATTAAATAGGTCCTCTACTGCCCCTTAGAAAATATCCTAGCTTCAGTGGTTTAGCCATCTGCAGATGGGACTGGCAGTATAGAAATGGGAATAGCAAATGCAAAAATGCCTCATCAGTTGCAAAGTTGAATCATGCACCAGTTGAAATATGCACCCATTGAGGCACTGAAGGGGGAGCAATTGGTGCATTGTTCCCCCCTCTGGATCTGCCCCTGGTTCACCCACTGGCATCAGTGGTGTGCCCCAATGAACAGTAGACCAATGATAAATAAGCTTGGTGGAAAACCATGTCCAATATAGCACCATTGTGTGCAATCAGAGGGACAAGATGGGTACCCGACCCTACCATAGGCAGAAAAGGGTTAGGAGTTGCTTTACTGCTTTTGTCATTAATTATGCAAATAACATGTATACCTAGCTTTTCTAACCCTATGACTATTTTTTTCTTAAATAGTATACAACATCTCAACTGTCTTAGTCTTAATTGGAATTCTATAGATTAATGGAATTCTATACATTGGAATGATATACATTAAATCTAAATATATAAGCCTAATACTACTCATTAAATTTTAAATCTGCTTACCTTGCTATGTTTGGTACTGTATAATCCGTTTTGTCGCCATTTTGGGACGTTTTGGGAAACTGAAGACATGAACTTTAGGTCCACTTCTACAGTTTCCCTTGCATCAAACCACAACACAATTTTCTAGCATTTTGTTTAAGCAAATCCAAATAGAGTGTAAATTACATTTAAAAGCGATTTAACTTAAAAAATGCAACTAAAATATAACTTTAAAAAACTGCTTGCAATACACACTATATGGTCGTTTACAAGCATGCTAGCACTACTTTGTGTGACGTCACTAGCTAGTGACGTCACACTGCAAAGGCCTTGTTATCTAGGAGGCTTTGGCTCAACCGCCAGCCAATCAGAACGCAGCATGACGTGCGGGACGCTATGTGAGTTGACCACCGGTCAACTCAACTACCGTCCCGCATAGCTGCTCTGCGACACCCCAAGTAGCAGTGTGACGTCACCATTTTTTGTGCTGTGTCGTCTCATTCAACGGTAAAAGCGTTAGCGCGTGGGTATACGGAACCAGGCATTACTAACTTAAGTTTTCTTGACTTACGCACCTGTCAGTCACGTGGTCTGCTAACGTGCGTCCGTTGACGCTGCAAGAAAACTCCCTATTTTCCCTCAGGGATTCCTGGTATGTGGCATAGGAAAATATCCATTCTCGTTTTCCCAGTTAATTTCACGATAATCGAAAACATTTCGAAGTTTTCCTGAAATTCAGAACTAGTTTCCACTTCCGGTTGTCACGATAATGATAGAAAAAAAATAACTTTTTTTCAAAAAGTGTCATTTCTGGTCTGCCAATTCATGTTTACTTTCAAATATACTGCCTCCCAAATTCGCAAGCAATACATCAGAAGACCATAATCTAGAATTTCGGACTTCCGGTTTAAGTTCAATGAATTCAGTTTTTCATGTTTGTAGGTCGTCGGCGGCAGTTCCAGTTATTTATGCACCTTTTTGGGGGTTCATTACCATTAATCAAGCAATGTGTGGCAATAGGTTAGCCTTCAACTAGCGACGTAAAACTTCCGTCCAACAGTTCACCCATGAAGAGCTGTTAAATACCTCGCCTTCTGCCGCCTATGGCTGAGCCTGGTGCTGATTTGTCCCGCAAAAACCGAAAACCTGTGGACGAACTGTTTGGCGGTAGCTTAACACAGTGGGCTTCCCGGGTTGCCTCCCTAAGAGACCTGCTTGTCAGAATATTGCCGATGGATTATCATTAAAATATACCTATCTATGTAAAAATGCAACTAGTAGCCTGTTTCCGCCAATGGCAGGGTCGGGTACCCATCATTATCCATCAGAAAGGGCGCATGAACGATTTACTGGACGGGATTTTGGCGCAGCCGGATGTCGACCAACCCTGAAAACATCGTGCATATTCATCGTCTGTCTACTGTCCGTTGGGGCACTCCACTTATGTCGGGGGGGGGGGGGGGGCGAGATCCCACACCTGGAAATTTCGCCTCATCTACCCTTTGCATTTTAGAGAGAATTCTTACAATTGGAATGACATCGTGCACCACATAAGCACCACGGCAGCGCAACCCCAGCTAGTACTGACATGGGTGGCCGCTTGGGAAAACTGGGTACTGCTAATACCCAAAAATCGTCTCATTAGTGTAGTGTCTGTGCAGTCTCTGCATTAGAACTATGCTGTGGACGGGGCTCTAATGACCTTGTGGTTGAAGGGCCCTAAAACACCAACAAACAACCTAATACAGTAAATACCCCCCCCCCCCCGGCCCTAAAACATCAACAAACAAACAAGACGCTAATCACGTTCTTTGTCTGGATAGTTGGGTCGTCTGACGAGAAGTCCTGGAGGTGAAGCTGGGTTGTTTGGCCCCTAAGAACATGAGAAGCGAGGACTGCTGGAATGCGGCGTCACGCTATGTGAAAGGAAGAGTTAGCAGGATTGATGAGCAATTCATGTCCGCCCTAATCACTACTTGGAGCCTTCAGGACAAGAAGAAGGGCCTAGTCACTTAAGTAAGGTATAAAATGGTTCCGGGCTAATGGCCAGGTGATGATGGTAGGCGCGTTAGTCTTTGCATTTCATCAACCGCTAGAATTGCAGTCTATTTATATTTGCACCCACCAGAAATGGCTATTAGCATCACACCTACCTCAAAAAACGGTTCTCCCACATATTCAGGGTATTCGACCCCGCCATCGACGGAAAAAAAGGATGGGGGAAGGGGGTAGGTTGATGCACAATACATCAACTGTACTAATAAATTGACACTTAAAATTATCAGGTACCTTGTGTCCGTCTTGTTATCTGCTATGACCTCTACGCGGATGCGCTCCCATATTTGACCTTAAAAATTCCAGTCAGTCCTCTCACGCCCTGAGGGGGAAAAGGTCCTGTTTTGGTCTTGAAAATGGTTCATACAGTTGTTTGTCGAATAAATACTTCAACGAACACTCCTCGGAGCCGCAGAAGGTAGAGTGTTCAATTACTGCGTCAGTGGTTCCAGGGTCGACACTGGATCAAGGTGGGGTGACTTCTTTTCGGCGAGAGAGAAAGACCGCGAGTGCGCCTTCTGTCTGATGAGAAGTAAAATCGTGGCCCTGTGTGGTGCACGATTTCATTTGCCTGCAAAAGACCACTCTCTAATATGCAATGGGCAGATGAGACGAAATTCCTAGGTGTAGGAGCTGGGTGTAGTGCCCCAAACTAACAGTAGACCGACGATAAACAAGAATAGGGATTGCGTCCGGAGGTGGTCCAAATGTGTCCGGAGGCGTAGCGAGGGGGCAGGGGGTAAATATGTCCCCGGACGCCAAGGTACAAGGGTGCCAAAATCAGGCTTACAGCGTTACATTATAGCAGTGGTCTTCAAACTTTGTAGGCTCACGGAACCCTTAGAACTATAAGATGTTTTGGGGGAACCCCATCCCACCTTTAGAAAAGTATATCTTGCCGCTGCTAACGAATTTTCATTTTGACTCGCGGAACCCCCAGAGATGTAATGCGGAACCCTGGGGTTCCGCGGAACACAGTTTGAAGACTGCCGCATTATAGCAATAGTGTATAGTTCGTCCCCGGGCGCAAAATATCCTAGCTACGCCGCTGCTTGTGCCCTTTTTACTTCAAAGACTCATTTCTTAACACATTGCGGTGTTAGACAACGAATTATTCACTTAGTTAGAGCGGAAAATTAGTGTTCATTATTCGGGTTGTGAAATTACTCCAAATAGCCATTTGTAGCTTCTTTAATAACTATAGTATCAATTATTAATTAAGTGGAAGAATGCGTCTTAAGGTCATTCGGTTATTAGAGTGGAACTCGGTAGATGAAGTCAAAAATGAATAGGAAAGCAAACCAGAACTTCCAGTAGCTGCTTTATCAGACTTGTCCTGCAAGAAAAACTTGTTTCTGCCCAGAGATCAAAT
Organism: Trigoniulus corallinus; assembly: GCA_013389805.1. Classification (NCBI taxonomy): domain Eukaryota; kingdom Metazoa; phylum Arthropoda; class Diplopoda; order Spirobolida; family Trigoniulidae; genus Trigoniulus; species Trigoniulus corallinus. The sequence continues at coordinate 19,880,645 of JAAFCE010007744.1, forward strand.
AATCCTCATCCCGCCTGTGGCATGGTGAGGTCTACAGGTTCTGGTCCTCTTTCTCCTACCAGGTCCCCATTCACCCCGGGAGCGGCGCGTTGCGTTGGATACACCAGGTCTAGTCAGATCATTGAAGTTAAGCAACGCAATCCCAGCTAGTACTGACATGGGTGGCCGCTTGGGAAAACTGGGTACCGCTAATACCCAAATTTGTTGTTGTTTGTTGGCTGCCCCATTCACTGCGTAGTTCTAATGCAGAGACTGCACAGACACTACACTAATGCGACGATTTTTTGGTATTAGCAGTACCCAGTTTTCCCAAGCGACCACCCATGTCAGTACTAACTGGGTTTGCGCTGCTTAACTTCACTAATCAGACGAGAACTGGTGGGTCCAACGCAATTCACCGCTCTCGCTAATACCCAAAAGTCGCCGCATTAGTGCAGTGTCTGTACAGTCTCTGCATTAGAACTACGCAGTGAACGGGGCTCTAACGAAACCTGTTCCCGGGGTTGCTTGAAAATGTCAACTGCATCTGCCTTCCCGTTATGGTCACTAAATTCCGCATCCCCGCTACATTTTGTTCCCTTAAACGATGAGACCGGTCTGACTGGGGAACTCCAGGCAGGTATTTGGAACCCTCAGGGAGCGACTGTATTGAGTTGGACACTCCAGTACTCGTCTGGTCACTGAAGGTAAGCGACGCATCCCCAGTTAGTGCTAACATGGGTTGCTGGGTACCACTAATACCTAAAAAACGTCACATCAGTGTAGTGTCTGCGCTGTCTCCGTATTAGAACTACGTAGCAGAAAGGGATCTGATGACCATTTTAGTAGAAAGGCCCTAAAAACCTATAAAAATAACAAGTGGACAGTGGCGGTTTTATGCACGTGCAAAATGTGCAAATGCACGGGGCCTCGCTTTTGCAAGTTGCAAATTTTTGGAAAGGGCCTCGCACTTTCAATTTGCACAGGGCCTCGCGTATGCTAGAACCGCAACTGCAAGTGGAACCCGCAGGAATATTGGATTGGTTGTCTGTGCCAGCCTATCCCACAGATGACACTTGGCGCATTATCTGCCATGTGACCCGAGTGCACCCCCTCCCCATGCATTGGGGTTGCTTGAAGAAAACTATTAGGGGGCCGGCTCATTTACCGATGATTAAGCAACGCAACTCCAGTTAGTTCTGACATAGGTGTTTTTTGTTTGTTGGTGTTTAAGGTCCCTTGTTTGTTGTTTGTTTGTTGGTGTTTAAGGTCCCGTCAACTACAAGGTCATTAGAGACCCGTCCACTGCGTAGTTCTAATGCATATGCTGCACAGACACTACACCAATGCGACGATTATTGGGTATTAGCAGTACCCAGCTTTCCCGAGCGACCACCCATGTCAGTACTAACTGGGCTTGCGTTGCTTAACTTCAGTGATCAGACGAGAACTGGTGTGTCCAACGCAACTCGCCCCTCGTTTAAGGTCCCGTCAACTACAAGGTCATTAGAGACCCGCTGACATGGGTGGCCGCTTGGGAAAACTGGGCACCGCTAGTATCCAAAAATCGTCGCATTAGTGTAGTGTCTTTGCAGTCCCTGCATCAGAACTACACTGTGGAGGGGGCTCTAATGACCTTATATATGAAAGGCCCTAAAACACCAACAAACAAACAACAAAGGCGCATTCACCACTAGTGCCCGCCGTACTGGGGATTTGCCCCCCCCCCCCCCCCCCCCCGGCAAAATGCGTTTTTCTTTATTGATGAAACATTTTTTATTGTTGGGTTTTAAATTCAGGGACCCGCCCCAAGCGTTTGCCCTGCGCACGCTGTTTTATTTCGTCCACCCTTCACCCATAATAGGGCTGGCTGTTATGCAGGTAGCGGCCCCTCCATGCGTAGCAGACTTCCGTATCCTCCAACTGAGGAGAGCACCACGTACCAGTTCACCTCTGCCCGTGGAATTTTACGCTAATAGAGAACAGCACTGCGTGAAATGTAAACATTGACGGTTTCTAGGTCTCCCTCCGTGAACCCGTTATAATACACTGTCCGCATTCCCTAGCCTGTACTACTGCCAGTACCATTTCACTTTTCGTGTGCACCGCACGGAAGAGGAGTATTCAGACCGAAAGTGTGGTCAGTAAGGGTGGAAAAATCCATCATCGTGCATATCCCTGACAGTGTCGAGCGTCATTTGCCCCGTTGGAACTAGAAATTCAAAAGGCACACTATTGAACGGTTTCTTTACTAGGTCTCTTTGCCTAGGGCCCGAGAAGCTCTCCAATGTGACCTTGCATCGAACACGCGATACAAGGTCACAGAATGCGCAGTCTGGGTCACCCTCTCGTCCAAACATAAACACTGTCAACCTCGACCAGAATCGATCCGAAACTCAATGCCTCAGGTCAAATAAGCCGGAACCAATAGGCGAACAAGAATACAGGTGGTTCGACAACAAGGTGACGCAAATGGTGATGTCATTGGAAATCAACACAGAAGTGCTAAAAGCAATTTTAACTGCGGATTGGGCCTTGTAATGTTTTCGCATTAAGTTTAAAGACCCTTCCTCCTTGGGTCACCTTTACTAAGTTATGCAATTCGGAACAGTGACATTTATTCAATTCCCGACGAATTTCCATTAATGTACATATAGTTCTATACAGTGTCCCATTTTTCTGGAATTCGGGTTTTAAGGGCCCTTCAACTACAAGGTCATTAGGGCCCCGTCCCCTGCCCAATTCTAATGCACAGACACTACGCTATTACGACGATTTTTGGGTATTGGCAGTACCCAGTGTTCCTAAGCGGTCACCCATGCTAGTACTAACTGGAATTGCGCTGCTTAACTTCAGTGATTAGACGAGAACTGGCGTGTCCAACGCATTACAGCCGCTCCCCATTTGTCTGGAAACAGAGGGCCATTGGATAGCATGTCACGGACCGGTGGATTGACCAGCACGAAGCGTAGACCTGACACCTTCGGACTTTTATCTCTGGGATCATTTGAAGTCATAGGTGTATGTGGAGAGGATTCACTCCTGCGCTCACCTGCAGGCGAGCATCGCGCAAGAGTGCTCACAAATCACCCCAGACATCCTTCAGCGTGTATTCCTGCTGCCACAATGCATATTACAGACGTTTCCGTCTCCCACGTCATATTTCTGTTCGGTGCGTCTATGCCTGCCTGTTGCTATTCCGTCCATTACCGTCGCCCGAGTAATATCTCTTTCGTCCATTTTATCTCCCTTGTTTCACTATTCCATGCGTTCCCGTCTTCCACGTTGTGTTTCTCTTGTCGTCCTTCTGCTTCTCCTTGTTCTTCTAACTTGCTCGTCCCCGACTCCCAAGTTTTTCTTTCCCGCCCGTTCTCGTCGCCCTAGTGTGCGTATCCCTTCCTTTCCCGTTTCTCACGTCGCCTTTTTTCTCCTGTCCATTTCGTTCTTTGCAGTCGTTTTATACCATCTGACCCTCACATCGTCTTTCTTTCCCATTCGTTCCTATCCCATTACGTCATCTTTCTTTCCTGTCCGTCCCTGGCTCCCGCGTCATCTTTCTTTCCCGTCTGTTCCTGGCACCCACGTCATATTTTTATCCTGTCCATTCCCGTCTCCCATGTCATTTTCCTTCCCCGCACGTTCCCTTTTCCCCATGTCATATACAGTATCTATACCGCCCGTTCCAATCTCCCACTTCACATTCATATGGTGTCCGTTCACTTCTCCCACGTTATTTCCAATCCCATCCGTTCCCGTCTCCCACGTCATATTTTTATCTTGTCCGTTCCTACCTCCACGTCATTTTAAATCCCGTCTGTTCCCGGCTTCCACGTCACCTTACTCCCCGTACGTTTCCGTTTCCCCATGTCATAGCTATCCCGCCCGTTCCAATCTCCCACTTCACATTTGCTTGGCGTCCGTTTCCGTCTCCAACGTCCTTTCCAATCCCATCCGTTCCCGTCTCCCAAGTCATCTCTCCCCGACTCCCACGTCATTTTAAATCCCGTCTGTTTCCGTCTTCCACATTACCTTACGTTCCCGTTTCCCCAAGTCATATACAGTATCTATCTCGCCAGTTTCAACCTCCCACTTCACATTCATATAGTGTCCGTTCCCATCTCTCACGTCATTTCCAATCCCATCGATTCCCGTCTCCTACTTTATCTTTCTATGCCGTCCATTCCTGTCTCCTACGCCATCTTTCTATCCCTTCCATTCCGGTCCACATGTCATCTTTATGCCCTATAAATTTCCGTCTCCTGCATACCGCCTTTCCATCACCATTTTCTATCACCTGTGAGAAATATTTTCTCATGTGAGCCCTTTCTGCCTATTCTAGAACTGGATTTCGTAAGAGGCCAGCATAGGGGTGGACGGCTGTGACATTCAGCTTTGCATTTCTTAAAGCGTTTAACTTCTTTGCTAAACTAGTGAACATATTCCAAAATGCACTCCCATTTTGAATAAATAGTGATTTTTCGAAATTGGAAGATGATTAAATAAAATAGGAACACTAACGTCAGTTAACCAGAATACAAAGTCGCGATGAACCGGCGATCACAGGATATTACACAACACCTTACAAGGCAACATTTCAAATTTGCGCTGACTTGGAACATCATCTCACCTGTCACTCGACTGAATCGATAGAATAATCTACGGAAGTGCTTGATTACTGCTGGACAAAAATGGAATTTCCCTTGATTGTCATAATCATCGCACCGGGTCTGCGGGTGCAGGTCTTCTACCCCTGCATATTTCTCATATGGCCCCATGCACCGCATGCACACTATCATATCCTTCCATACAACCTTCTACCACGTCTACTTTGGTCCCGCCCAGGCCACGGATGCTTTCAATAACCCATATGCCCATACCAGCTCAATCTATTCTCCCACATCTTTTCTGCAATTTTCCTACTCCTGGCAGTAGATAGAGACAGAGACAGTGGGAATCTCGTTAATCCATTCATGCATGTCACTAATTAGATGACGAGGCATTTGGCTATTTTTGAGCTCCGAGGAGCCTTTCTCAGTGAGACTGATAACTGTGGCATAGTGGCCATGTAATACTGTAATAAAAGCCAACCCTCATCTGTGACAACTTTAATCATTAAGGACAATGAAATTCCAACAAACACACATCAAAACAAGTGTTAGTGCAATCTTCAAATATGATACATTGTTATGCATAATACACAATTCAAAAACATAAGAAAATTAAATCAGCAGGCTCTCTTCCTATGTCTTCAAAAAGGATCGATACATCCATACAGAGTTAAGAATGGTGGCCAATGACAACCGGTACAGGAGACGATCTGGAAGTCCTAAAACTTTAAGGAGTTCGATATTATCCCATGCATATCCACCACGAGCTGACATTACAAACCCCCACACCCTCACCTCAGAAGTGCTAGGAAAGATTCTTCGCACCTCCTCAGTAAGGGAGGGAAAGTTGTAGGTAGCAATCTTATTATTCGCATGAAAGCTCATAGGCTTGGGGGTTTCTCAAGCCACAGCCACATCAATTACGTGGGTTACAGAATCCTGAACCACAATGAGATCAGGAATTTTCAACCCATGATCTGTGGATATCTGGGGCTCCATTAATGCTTCTAGCCCTTTCTTCCTCACCTCTCCATCCAGTATGCACACAATATGATTATGTTGAGCCACCCACTCACTGTGCATGACTGGACACTTTTGGAAAATATGACCCAAAGATTCTTGGGCATAACCACTCCTACATCTCCTGTCCCAGTATAACGTAAGGCCTTAGTCAGCAAGGTCAAACGAATGGCCTTAATCAGATCAATGTACTCGTACCCCTCAGCCTGCAATCCTCAGCAATCCATGCAGATGCCTTAGATCCACTAAACTGATGGAGGCCAGAGCCAGCCATTGATTTAAAAGCTGCTACTGCCAGTGGAGGTTTATGGCCTCCCAGTCTGGCGGGACGGGCGATAGCAGACGAACATAATGCAAGACCGTGTGGTCAAGACCTGGGCCACATCAGCGTCTGAGGCGGCTTTGGCTATTGCAGGGTGCAAATCATTTTGCATTCGGTCCAATCACCAAATGGCGAAAAGCGGAACCGTGTGTTGGGCCGGTTGAATACCAAGACCCATATGTTTCAGCTGGGTGTGAAAGAATGCATCTGGCATTGAAGCCAGTAATTTTAATACAGATTTAATGATGGTCCTAATCTCTCGATCAAACTGCTTCAGCAGACCCACTGGATGTCTGCTGAAGGCCATAACCCAGATCATATCTGGGATTATGGAACTTTGTATATCTATTTTTTGTTGTGGCTTAAGAGGAGCCTGGGCCACCCTCTGCATGGGAACTAGGAGTTCAGATAAATCATACTTCCCATCCCGGCATTGTCCTTGCTTACTAAGCCACTTGGCGCCAGGAATATGCCTAAATAACGTAAATGTGAGCTCCAAGTGATGGGCTTGATAACATTACCCCATAGTGAGAAGGGAAAGGCTGTTAAGTACATTGTCTTCTTGGCCTTCCCTGAACTCCCCAGGGAGAGTGCATAGCACTTATTACTATTTAACTGCATTGATCTGGCTTTGAAAAATGCCTTAGTAATAGAGAGCAGTTCCCTCATACCAGTCTCTGTGTCAGACAAGAGAATGATATCATCATTGTACGCAATTGTGGCAATAAATTGTCTGCCAACCCATATGCCAAATTTTTCAGGTAGTGCATATAAAAGTTCATCAATGACATGGTTGAAAATCCATGGGGGGAGGGAATCCCCCTGTCTCACACCACAGTTTAAATGTACCACCCCAGTGGTATATGCCGGTGTCGCCAAAAAGGTCTTTCCACCAGTATAACTCTGCAGAATGTATCATTTGATTACTCCGGGGAGACCCAGAGAGGCTAGACGGCGATTGATTGATGCATGCGACACAGTATCGAATGCCTTAGTGACATCGATACTTATCGCATGCAGGGCTTTATGGGCCCTATGGCATTGTGCAATCAGTGTATTGACAGTGTCAATGGATGTCAAAATGCCATCTAGCCTGCAGAAGGCTCTCTGCAATGGATGGAAAGGAAAGGCATCAAGCCTTTCGACCAAGATGGCATGGAAGGCCCTCACGAATATAGACATAATCATGATAGGCCTCCAATTGGTCGCTCTTGAGCAGTCCCCATCCTTAGGTATCATGACGGTGCGACATCTCTTCCATGTCGCAGGGAGATCTCCAGACACCAGCAAGAGGTTGACAACCACCACCAGTAATTCCAGCTCCATGCCCCGCAACTGAGAGATAGTAACCCTGTCCACCCCAGGGGACGACTCCTTCATCCGTCCAAGAGCCATAGAAACTTCATCTGCCATAACAGGCCAGGCAGTCAAGACCAAGTCCTCCATCAGAACACTCGGCCCCCTTGGGGCATTGTTCTCCAGAGATGGACTCTTGAGAGGTCAGAAAAGATCCTAAAGCTCCTGCTGAGGGGGGAAAATTTCTTCTCCCCCTTTATTCTCAGCAAGAATATGCTCAAGGCATCTCCACTTACTCCTACCGTACAGGCATTGCAAGTTCGCATACCGAGACCTCCTCACTGACGCTTTAGCCCCAAAAGGTTTGTCTTTATTTCTTTCAATGGGTTTCCCTGGCTTCTTCTTCTTCCCACCTATGTGCTCACGTGCAGTTGGTAGGAAGTCCTTAATAAGGGCATCAAGCGTTGGCTTTTCGTCCTTGACAAGTGCCATGTACGGCTTCCTGAGAGCCAACTCATGGACATAGGCTTGCAGATTGCTCACAGCGGGCACCTCGTCCACTTCACAAATAGAGGTGGTGGCACCAGTGTCTCCTAATCATACTAACGTTGCCCATACCTCAGCAAGGATTTCTCCATACTGAAGAGAGTGTCACTTTCCTTTCAGAGCCTCCAGCATCCGATGGGGAAGGTGGCAGATCATAGCCACGAGGATATCCCTGGTCTCCAGAGAGACACAGTTAGCCTCCTCCAAGGCCATCACTTCCATTTCCGCCCTCGATCACAATCTGTTCGCAGGCAACCTCCCCAGGTTCTGGGCATTATATTCTTCCGGATGACGCCATCTCTTATGCTGACTCAGCCCGATGGCAGAATCAAATGAGGCCTCGCAGTGTGGGCATGGATAGTCTCTCCTCACCACAGGAACCACATTAGGGCCCCAACACTTGGCATAATGAGGAGAGACTTGAGTGAGGCGAGCATAGGCTTTGCCACATTTGCCACAAGTGTAGCTAATGGCAAGTCCAGCATGATGTTTCTTAATATGAGTGTACTAACTCTGATGATTGGAAAAGCGTTGATCGCAGAGATTATAAGGAAGAGAGCCACTTATCGGATAAGGAAAAATTGCCACTAACGCCTCAGCCCTAACTAAATTTCCTTTAGTCGCTAAGCATATATCATACAAAACAGGCCAGAAATCAAAAACCACCAGAAGAGAGATGAGGTGCTAAACTTCTCAAGGGCAAGTAAGGGGGAACACTTGCTGGTTTCTGGTGGGCGTTTGCCCCTTCTTTGCCACCTGGCTGGTGTTCCAGCAGTGATGTTCTCCTCAGCAACAGTGCCAGCCATTGCAAGTAATAACACAAAAGCTGGCACCATACCCAGCAAACAGAACTACATAGTCTTACAGGTGTTAATCACATTCAAGCAGATCCAAGCCCTAGGCAGAGGATTTCATCAAACTAATTCCGTACCAAGAGCGAGTCTCACAAACAAGTGCCAACCCATGACAGGTCACGATTCATCAAGAACTGAGTGTCATAGTTATGCTCTCGATACCCCAACATGGCAGTGCAGAAGAGCACTGCCCAATACGGATCCACATAGCATTATCTCCCAACACACAGGACTTCACTTGCCTGTCTCCACTTCTGCTACCCTACGATGATCCTGTTGGTCACATCTAAATCTATTTCCTCATTGCTCTGAGGCAGTGATCCTAGGAACCTAAACTCTTGCACTATTGCCCGAGGATAGCAAACTATTTCTAGATTCTTCCGGTTGTTAATAAAAAGAAATCAATTTCTTTTGTCCTTCCTGTTCTTCCAAAAAAGTGGACTACGGTATTATCTCGTGTATAATTCGCACTGCCCCTCCCCAAAAAAGAAGTGGGTGCAAAGTATGGGTGCATATTATACGTAGGAGTAAAAATTTCAGGCATTTTCAGAGGAACACCTAGCAGGCATAAAGAATACTGGATCATCCATCAACAGAAAAAACAGACACGTTTGCTTATTAACCTCATTTAACTTTTATTAGATGCTCTTTTGAGTTAGTTTTATAAATAGAATATTTAACTATTGTATTATATAAACTTAACATAACATTCGTTTTGACTATTTAAGAAATAAAAGGATAAACACTTTATTTACCTTTATACCATGGATACTGTATTTATTCTAATTAACAGCCCCATCTAATGAATGGCACACTGCTCATCATCATCACCATACCATTATCCCGCCTGTGGCAGGGTCGGGTCTGTGGGTCCACTGAACATGCTCTGACTGGGGGCACCCCCGCCAGACGTCTGGAACCCACAGGAATATTAGCAGGGTTGTGTATGGGGGTGCCTTATTAAAGATAATGAAATATAAACAGTGCCCTCCAAAAAATGGCACAACAAGAAAACCTTTGAAAAAATAAATGGAGCCCATTTATTTGAATAATGAGCAGCCTATGTCCAGTTATACTGATATTAAAACCCTAAAATTTCTTCAGAATCATCATCTGAAATAACTTTGAACTGGCAAACTGGTTAACATAAATCTTGAAACTTGGGATGCATATTATGCACTGATGCATATTATACTTTAGATAATACAGTATTTATTTATTTAAACATACAAAGTGTACAAATTACTGACAAACCACATGATGGATAGGGAATGCATGCGGAGAGCTCTATTAAAATGTTTACAGTTAACCAGACACTGATAGTTGGAGCAGTTAAACAGTGGATCTGAGGGAATAAGGTAATTTATTCCAATCCGAGAAACTGATGGCAGGAAAAACACGAGCACATAGGTCATTAAATGGTGTAATAGTTTGGAATGAAAACCGTCTAGTCTGATGGGTGGCCTTAGTAGCCAAAAAGAACTGCAAGATGAAATGACAGGGGTGGCATGGGTACCTGAGAGCACATGCTATAAAACAAAGGTGATGGAAGTTAAGGTAGTGCTGGAGAGTAAGGAGATCATACTTCCTACAACACACAGATATGCTTCAAGTGGGAGAGAGGGCAAAAATTGTTCTGATTATGTTATTGAAAACAACTGATAATGGATTGAGTTGGGCCTTACTAAGGCCAGCTAAGAATGGGCAAGCATAGGCAATGACAGAGAGTACCTTGGCATGAAACATATGAAGATGGGACTTGCAGGTTAACCTGGGTTTGATGCATTTGAAGAGAAAGAGTAAAGACTTCAGCTTAGCCACCAAAGAGTTATAGTAGGGAAGAAAGCCAAGTATAGGGTCAAACAGAACCTCGAGAATATTAATGGGCTGGCTATATTGGAGAGGCAGGGATGTGGCGGTGTTAGGTTTAAACATGATCAATTGGGTTTTACCCTCATTAATCCTCATTAGGTGGGATCGATACCAGTGAATAAGTCTGGCCAAGAGGAGAGGGACAGCATTCTCAGCAAGGTGAAGTTGATCTGACATGACCTCCATACCAAAGTAGTTATTGTTCACAAAGGACCACAGTCTCCTCTCCCCAGAGATCATTGGAAGTGTGGCACAGCTGCACAAGAGAAAGGTTATGCACCTGAGCTGACCTTTCCTCAAGATAAGATAACAAGAGGTTGAAAACCAATGGGTTATGAACAGCCTCTTTGAGGTGGGTGACTAGATGGGTATGGTCGACAGAGTCAAACATTCTGGCCACATCAGTTTTTACAAGAAGGTAGAGGTTGCCATGAGCCAAGGCATCATTGATCACAGTAAACATACTCAGGATAGGCATAGAAACTGGAGTCCTAGGGTGAGAACCAAATTGGGTTGGGGGTATGACCCTCAGGAGGTCAGTACACAGTAAATCATAGAGCCACCTTTCGAGAACCTTGGCCAGAGGTGTGATTATTATCTATTGGCTGGTAATTAGCAGGATTATGACATTCACCACCCTTATGGATAGGCATGATGTAAGCAGTCTTCCATACAGGAGGGAAGACACCCCTCAGCATGCAGTGTTTGTACACATGTAAGAGTAAGGAGAGACTGTGCTCATCAAAGGTATTTTACCATTAATCCTGGGAACGTCGTTTCATTGTTTTCCTGGATGCTTTGACTAAGCGGTACTTTAAGGCCCTTCCGAGATACCAGAACATCTTCTGCAACAGTGAAAGACGGAATAAAAATATCTGCTGCTCTTTTAGGGCTTTGAAAAACTTCACAGTATCCTCACAATGGGAATCCCAAGAAATTAACACATTGCAAGATGTTCAATTACTGCATTGTTGGGCACATGCTTGGGCCTCTCTCTGTGTCCTCTTTGAAAGAGAGTGAGCGAGACACACAGACAGACAGAGGGAGTTGGATGAGTAGTAAAACTGTGGCCCTGGGTGGTGTACAATGTAATTTCCACATAAAAGAACCATCTCTACCATGCAATTGGCAAATGAGGCAAAATTCCCAGGTTTAAGAGCTCGGTGGAGTGCCCCAACGAACAGTAGAGTGAAGATAAATACTGTAAAACCTCTATTTGACCGTCATGGCGCTGTATTTTTCAACCCCTCTGCCAGGGTGGTGGTCTATTAGAAGTGGTGTTCAAATAGAGGGTGGCCGTCTATTTTTCAACTACCGGGATCTAGTCAAAATTTCTATTGGCAGAAACCATATGATGACACGAAATAGCAACAAAAGAAGGTGCATTTGGCACCAACAAGACGTCTACATTAACATTCATAAACTGCAACATTTTTATCGTTTCAAACAAATAAAAACATGTTATGAGTAAATCTTCGTTTCCTTTACACAAGAATGTTAGATGTGGTAAATTTAAACAAGGAACTCATGAGAGTGGTGGTCTATTAGAGGTGGCGTTCAATTAGAGGGTGGCGCTCTATGTTTCAACCTCTCTGCTGGAGTGGAGGTCAATTAGAGGTTTTCAGGGTAAGCATAGGATTTACAGCTTTGGTCAGAAGTCAAACGAGTAGTGTGCTGTATTCACTGCGTCGGTGATTCCAGGAACGGCCCTGGGTCGAGGTGGGTTGGGTTTATTTCTGGCGAGAGAGGGAGGCTCCGATTGTGCCTTCCTTTGGAGAGGAAATAACCCTGGGGTCTGGTGTGGTGCACGATGGCATTTACACCTAAAAGAACCCTTTCTACTATGCAAAGGGTAGATGAGGCAAAATTCCCAGGTGTTATAGGGCCCTTCAACTGCAAAGATCATTAGAGCCCCGTCCACTGCATAGTTCTAATGAAGAATACACACAGACGCTATGCCATTATGAAAATTTTTGGGTATTAGCAGTATCCAGTGTTCCCAAGCGGTCATTCATGCTAGTACTAACTGTGGTTGCGTTGTTCAACTTCAATCACCTTACGAGAGCCTTCAAGTGTAGCAACTCACGCCCCTGGCGTTGGTGGAGTGCCCCAACGAAAAGTAGATCGATAATAAATAAGCATAGCGGCAGAGCTTTAGCCGGCAGTGGAAAAAACCGTCTGATAGATCACCCTTGTGTTCATTCAGAGGGACAAGATAGGTACCCGACCCTGCCATAGATGAAAATGGATTAGTAGTTGCTGTTTTTGGTTGTTCAGAATTCGTTAACGAATACTTGATTGTTCACCCCCACAGACAGGTTTTGTTTTCGATTTCTCCATCAGAGGTAAGTTAAAACCACAAATTTTGATCAAGGATAAACTTGGATGCCTGAATTGACTGATAATTCTCAATAGGGGTATTTGAAATTCCAAATCCTGTTCGCTTTGTTCAGTTACTTGACGTCGGTTTGGCTGCCAATGACGTCATAATCGACTCGGTACGGGAAAATACCACCAGCTGCTAATTTGTTGATTCTCTGTAGTAGAAAAGTTTGCTTTCCCGACAGTGGTAACATAATCTGCATTCCTTCTGAAACCTTGATTTTATTTCCCCCGTCTTTCGTTTTCACCAGGTTCGAACCCACAACTGTAGATTTACAGCTGCATTGCGTTAGACACACTAGTTCGCGTCTGATTGGTGAAGTTAGCAACACAACCCCAGTTAATACTTGCATCGGAACACTGGGTACTGCTAACACTCAAATCATCCTAATAGAGGTGTCTGTGCAGATTCTGCATTCGAACTACGCAGCGGTTCAACCATTCAACCCTTCAACCATTGATGGTTGAAGGGCCCTAAAACACTAACGAATCAATCAATATGATTAAAGAGGTCGACTGAGGTGTCCACGAAGTTAAGAACGCTTATTTGGTAGATCCAGGATGTGAAAACTTTAACTGCAGTAACATGACCTAATAACAAAAATTACTAATCCGTTTTATTGCCTATGGCAGGGATTGCTACTCCTTTTATCCCATTAAAGCACAAGTGATTTGTTGGACTGTGTTTCTACGTGGCCGGCTGCCGATCTAATGCTGCAATCCCTATGTTGATTGATCTTGGGGGCACTCCTCCGACCCCAGGGGCGAGTTCCTACACCAGACAGTGTTCCAGGTCTACTCTTTGCATGTAGAAAGAGTTGTTCAACGTGCAGGAGACATCGCACCTTCAGTTTATTTCTTGTTTTGTTTCGTTGGTGTTTTAGGGCCCTTCAACTGCAAGGTCATTAGAGCCCCTTCCACTGCGTAGTTCTATTGCAGAGGCCGCACAGAAGGTCCAACTCAATACAGCTGCTCCCCTATCTTCTTGGAGAAAATTGTTTATGATGAATCTCTGTCTGGCTTCATAACTTAACTAGCACAGGGCCTCTTTTCTCCTAAATCCGGCAGTAATCCAGTATCGAAGCTGGAAGCACTAACGCAGTAATCGAACACGCCATCACCTGCCCCACCGAGGGGGGTCTGTGGTGATAAAGCTAACCTGAAATCGATTGCAACATTTAGCGTCATTCTTGTATGGTTCAGTTTCCTTTTGATTAGTTAGTGTTTTCGAGCCATTCAAACTCCAAAGGTCACTAGAGCCCCGTCCACTGCGTAGTTATAATGCAGAGACTGCACAGACACTATACTAATGCGACGATTATTGGGTATTAGCACTACCCAGTTTTCCCAAGCGGCCACCCATGTCAGTACTAGCTGGGGTTACGTTGCTTAACTACAGTGTCCAACGCAGTACAGCCGCTCCCTAGTATAGTTCAGGTTCGTGACCGTGGTCGCGTGGTAATATTATTATTACTATTATTATTATTATTTTAAAAAGACCGCTTACCCTGGCTGGTTTTCAGCGACGACGGCCTGCTGACCTCGCACTTTTGCTTGATCACACGAGGACACGGGATGTTGGTCCATCGTTGGAAACTCGGCAACTGAAGGCAAGTTACGTGTTGCTATTAAAACTGCACGATTCGAAACCTTTTCCTTTCCTAGTTTTTTGTACATCAGCAGAAAACTAAAAACAGACTAGTCATTGCTTGGTAGTCTGTCGTGATGATAACTAGTTAAGTTTCAAGTGGTTAACGAGTAAACAGTTTCGTTAAGAGGAGGAGGACCAGGAGGAAGAGAAGGAGGTTTGATGCATCACCAACATTGGATCAGGTGCACAATGCTTGTTTATGATTTTTGACACTTCTTTCCTGCAAAAAAAATATACCAGCCGCGGTCATGCGCTGAACTACAATCGGAGGTATTTGAGTTGAATTCGTATTGAGGACTTTACCACCAAAAAAAGTTTTGCCTCCATCATGACCTTCATAAGATAATTTCTTTAGAATTCGACTTATGTGTGCTAGTTTCTTAGGTCAAATTTATCAAAAAGAAACCAGGAATGAGGAGGAGAGGAAGTGACGACAATACCCAGAGGCAAGGTATTACCTGCATTATAAAGTGTTAGAAAGAAGTTTCTTTCGACTTGTCCCTCAAACCCATTCCTCCCACATACCTCGCTTTTCAACCCGCCCCCTTCCCAATTTTTGTTGTTGTTGTTTGTTGGTGTTTTAGGGCCCTTCAACTACAAAGGTCATTAGAGCCCCGTCCACAGCATAGTTCTTATGCAGAGACTGCACAGACACTACACTAACGTGACGATTTTTGGGTATTAGCAGTACCCAAGCGGCCACCCATGTCAGTACTAGCTGGAATTGCGCTGCTTAACATCAGTGATCGGCCGAGAACTGGTGTGTCCAACGCAATTCGCCGCTCCCCCTTCCCAAAGTACTGTATACAAAAAAGAAACAACTACTAATCCTCTTCCCGGCAGATTCGGGTAACCATTTTTTGTCCCACTATCAGTGAAGTAACTAAGTGGACAGGGGGACAGTTGTCCTCGGTTCCCGGACGCAGCTGTAAAAGGGAGTCATTTGCCATTTTTCATTAAAATTATTAAGCTTAAGGGTGGCTATGGAGAGTTCCGAGGTTCCGTTACCTCCACTCGGGGGTGTTCTACTGCGGTTTCAACAGGGAAGGGCGAAAATATTGCTGAAAAGACCAACAAAAAGTACCAGAGTCGACGAGCGCCATGCCAGTTGTTTGTTGGTGTTTTAGCCCCCCCCCCCCCCCCAACTACAAGGTCATTAGAGCTCCTTCCACTGCGTAGTTCTAAATGCAGAGACTGCACAGACACTACACTAATGCGACGACTTTGGGTATTATGCCGTACCCAGTTTTCCCAAGCAGCCACCCATGTCATCTAGCTAGCTAGCCAACTATCTAGGGTTGCGCTGATTAACTTCAGTGATGCTCCCCATACCAGTTGGTTGTATTTCCGTTTATGGCATCGTCGGGTACCAATCTTTGTCTCTCTGAAAGGACATATGGGCGATTTTTTGAACGGTATTTTTAAGCAGTCGGATGGGCCGGTGCTGTACTGGTTAGGGCCGGTGCTATACTGGTTAGGGCCGGTGCTATACTTTGAGGAGCCCTGTGAAAACTAATGGTGGGGGCCCTGTGCAAAGAAATGAAGTGGGGCCCTTCAATAAATTGGTTCATTAAACCGAATGCATGGGGCCCTGTGCCACTGCACAGTTCGCACACCCATCATGCCGGCCCTGTCCAGGCTGGTTCGAAAAATACAGATAACTTTGTGCTTAAAGAAAATACTTTTTGTCCCCCACGTGTGATTTGTGGACGCGACAAGCACTGAACACTTTAGGCCCTTCGTCCACCAGTGCAACGCGATTGCAATTCGACTCGAAAAAATATCGCTTTAGCGTTGGATGAGAGTCGATTCCCAGTCGGACCCTTGCTATTGTGTAGTTGGTCGTCCACCTAGACGACTGCAACGCAACTTGCAATCGACTGAGAAACGACCAATTCCAAAACGACTGGAATGTCAGTTGCATGGCGAACGCTTGTGCAACTTTTTTCAAGTTTTCATTGTCAACGCTTGTACAGCTACGCTTATGCAGCAAAGAACGCTTTCAATACACACAATTGTAAACACTTGTCCAACTGCAAAGAACCAGTGGCCAGTGGCGGATCCACGGGAGGGGGGTGATCGGGGTGATCACCCCCCTGTACTTTGGGAATTCGGACTGGCTGAAACTTACAATTTGCTTCAGAATCATAATCACCCCCCCCCCCCCGAGCCAGCCTCTGGATCCGCCTTTGCCAGTGGCGTCACAAAGGGTGTGCAAGGGGGATGAGGTGTGAGGGGCGCCGGGTGACTCCACTCACACCATGACAAATAGGGCGACACCAAAGCAGAAGAAGCGGTTTTTTCTTGGGAGAGGGGTTGACACTGCAAAGAACGCTTTATTTTTCAAAGAGCCTTGAATAAAGACATTGCCATCGCACTTGTCGAAATGCAAAGACCTTATTTCCAATACATTCAATAATCTTTTTTTTTTTTTGATATTCTTTATTTTCGACATTTTAAATATAAACTAGCGGAAGCAGTTGCCATTATGGACGAGACTGACAAAAAAGTTGCAAGACATTAGTTGCAAGAGAGTTGCGCTGGTGGACGAAGGGATTTGCAACGCAACTGCCATAAACGCGTTGGGTTGCAATTGCATTGCGTTGCGCCGGTGGACGAAGGGCCTTACACAATGAGACTGCTGACTGAATGACTCAACTCGTGCATAAAGCCCTTTGTCCACTGTCACAGCACAACTGCAACTCGGCTGAAAAATAATCGAATTTTAGCTCCTTTTTAGTTGCATGCTAGTCTGACCCATGTTAACGAAATGGACCTCTCCCACCAATGAAACTGCAACGCAATGTAAACGCAACTAGTTGGAAACCAGTTGCGTCGCAACTGAGAATGTCAGTTTCATTGCAACTGTCAAGCAATTCACACAATGCTCTCTTCATCTGAACTACTCGACATCATAAGTGCAATTATTGCCTAAGAGTTGCATCTGTGGACGAAAGTTACATGCAATTAACTTTAGTTCCATTGCATTTCAGTTGAGTTGCAGTTGGGTTGCAGTTGCGTTGCAGCAGTGGACGAAGGACCTTAGTCAATTGTGCCTCCGCAGCGCCACCTGCCTCCTGTGCCACGTCTTTCGTCACCCGAACGGTACTGCTGTGCATGCCTGCCCACCAACACAGTCATTCGTGGAAGAGCCGCATTCAAGGGGCCAAAGAGCCGCAGTTTGCCGACCACTGCTCTATGAGGGTCGAGCTTCTACACCTGATCTAACTGTCCGTGAAGAAAGGGTTCTTTAACGTTAAAGTGACTTCGCACACACCACACAGGGTCACGGCTATATCTTCCATCCAACATGAGGGGTACTTGGAGTCCGACCTCCCCTTCGCCGGAAAGAAGCCAACCCACTTCGATCAAGTTTTGATCCTGGAAGCGGTGACTCAGTAATCTATCTATGATACCTCCTAAGCCACCGAGGCGAATTTAATGATAATGACTTGTAGTGAATTCATGAAATTCAAATCGAGTAATATGAGACGGCATGGTTCATTAAATGACATCTGTTTGATTAGTAGGTCATTTACAGACCACAAAATATCGGCAACGTTCATGATTCCTAATTGATTTTATTCACCTGTGGCAAGGGTCGCATACCCCATTTATCCAGTTAGAACGCGCAACACAACAAACTGTTAAGACCCGGAGCACACATCCGACTTTTGCTCGTGCGGGTACCGCAGGGACACCGCAACAATCCAATGCACACATGCGGTGGATGTCGCCAGTACACATTTGGCAACTGTTACAGAAGGCGTGCCCTTTTGCCTACCAAATTGCAGAACTAAGGACGGCGAATCGACGGATGTGTGCAGCACTCAATACTCAATAGGCCAAGAGGTATTTACGCGATCGGATGTACGGGTGCGGCGCCGTTACGGTTCGGTAGGCATCTGCGTGCACTCCCCCATTGCAACTAATGCACCCCCCCCCCCTCACCTCCAAAATCAGTTTTAATTTTAGAGCATGTTCAGTGGAACTGCAGATGTTTGTTTGTTTGTTTGTTGGAGTTTAAGGTCCCGTCAACTACAAGGTCATTAGAGACCCGTCCACTGTATAGTTCTAATGCATATACTGCACAGACACTACACCTATGCGACGATTATTGGGTATTAGCAGTACCCAGCTTTCCCAAGCGACCACCCATGTCAGTACTAACTGGGCTTGCGTTGCTTAACTTCAGTGATCAGACGAGAACTGGTGTGTCCAACGCAACTCGCCGCTCCCGTGGAACTGCAGACCCGACCCTGCCACAGTCGGGATAACGGTATGATGATAATGGTATGACTGTTAAGTGTGATGTACAAGTGCTGAACCGCCTATTATGTATGGTAATTTCTGACAGACTAAAACGTCTTTGGCTAATACAATGGTCGGTGGAATTTATCATTGTCATGGGCCATAGACTGACTATACTTCCTGAACAAGCATACAGTATGCATATTTGGCGAAATTTTTTTTAACCAAATGCAAACCGCGTAACTTGGAAATTGCATGAAAAGAACCCACATAAAAAGGGAGCCAACTGTATACCGTAAAATCTCACGTAAAGTCCGCACCTCAAATATAGTCCGCACCCGTCTATAGTCCGCAATTGGCGATGGGTATGTTTCAAATACAGTCTGCACTCATGTATAGTCCGCACCTTCAAATTCCAACTGGAGCCAGTGGAGCAACTTGTAGGAGGAATGGGATCAAATGAATTTGAACACGAAATGTCAGATTGCCCTGACGATGAAATTGAAATATGAAAGATTTTATATTGCATTATCATATAAATAAGAACATACTGTGTAAAATCGTGTTGTTAAGTGTAATAAAATGTTAAGAGCATTTTTCAATGAGAACCCTGGGTTTCATTTATAGTCCGCACCCATATATAGTCTGCCCTCGCACATAGTCTGCACTAAATGACCCTATGTTTTGCGTATAATCCACGGGCACTACGTGAGATTTCATGGTAGGTTATGCATTATCCAGTTCAGTTTGTTGGTATTTTAGGACCCTTCAACTACAAGGTCATTAGAGCCCCGTCCACAGTGTAGTTCTTATGCACAGACACTATACTAATGTGACGATGTTTTGGGAATTAGCAGTACCCAGTTTTCCCAAGTGACCACCCATGTCAGTACTAGCTGGGATTGTGTTGCTTAACTTCAGTGATCAGACGAGAACTGGTGTGTCGAACACAATTCTCCACTCTATGCATTATCCAGGTTCAATACTAAACCAGATTAAAAACAGAGAGGGAGGCCACCAATGCGACTTCCAGCAATTAGGTAGTAAAGCCGTGGCCCCGTGTTGTGTGTAAGATGTCACTATGGAATGGAAAACAGTTCTTAATGGAGTAATATAACGTACGTGTAGTTGGGATAAATTTCAAGGTGTAGGAGTTCACCTCTTGGTATCAGTGGATTCCCTGCCTAAATAAGCACAGCTGTAGCAGCATAATGCCTGGTTCCGTATGCCCATGCGCTAATGCTATTACCGTTGTAACAGACGACACAGCACAAAAAATGGTGACGTCACACTGCTACTTGGGGCGCCGCAGAGCAGCTATGCGTGACGGTAGTTGAGTTGACAGGTGGTCAACTCACATAGCGTCCCGCAAGTCACACTGCGTTTTGATTCGCTGACGGTTGAGCTGTCTGCTTGAAAAATGGCGGAGGATACACAGTAAAAGGGATCACGTCAATTTGGTGCATGACAATTTGGCGTATGGCAAAACTGCCATACGCCAAAGTCAATTTGGCATAGTCAATTTGGCGTACATGCCGATCTCTTGGGTGCACACATTTGATCAAAATTGCAACTGTCATAACCAGTGGCAGATCCAGGATTTTCGTTGGGAGGGGGAAGGGGGTTTGACCTAAACCTCACATATTATGCAAATAAGTTTATATGTGCATGGGAGGGGTTGCAACCCCAAAACCCCATCCTAGATCCGCACATGGTCATAACAGTCATTGCAACGGTCCCGTATAACACAGTTGGGTTTGTGTGTGTTTTAGGGCCCATCGACTTCAAAGGTCATTAGGGCCCTATAACAGTTATGGTAGGCATTCATTGTTCTATTACCCTGCAATTACTGTTGTTATGACCGTTGCAATTTTGAACAAATTTGGGCACCCAAGAGATCGGTATGTACGCCAAATTTGTATGTACGCCAAATTGTCACACGCCAAATTTGTATGTACGCCAAATTGTCACACGCCAAATTATATATGCGCCAAATTGTCATACGCCAAATCTGTATGTACGCCAAATTGCCATGCGCCAAATTGACGTAAACCCACAGTAAAACCCCGCTATAACGATCTCGGATGTAACGAATTCCTGGCTGTTACGAATGGTTTCCAAGGTCCTGGCAAAAGGATAGGAGTTTGTATTGTAAAAAGTTTCGATATAATGAATTGGATATAACGAATTTCCTGGTAATAACGATGAAAAGTTATAAAAGTTTGGGTAATTTGGTTTGATATAACGAATGATGGACCTTATAAATAATTTTTATTTATGGATTTAACACAAACTTCTACTCAATGGTCACCACGTATTGAATTGAACACCACTGGCAGGCTGATGATATTAGAAACGTTCATTTTCTCATCATCATCATCCCCACCATACTCTTATCCCGCCTGTGGCAGGGTCTAGTATGCAGGTTCTAGCCCTACACACCTCACTATCTCCCCCATGACCCCTCATTCACCCCACCATTACCATATTCTCTTCCTCTGCAGGAATTAGATAGACTGGAGAAATACTCTCCCCACTCCTTTACCTCAGAAGGATGAAACACGACTCTACCTTTTCTATCCTTCACTGTTATGGCTCAGGGTAAATCTTTATCACCCTATCCCTGGTCTTGGCCAATCTACATTCTTTCTTCATCCCATTCTTTGTCTCTCTCATAGAGGACCTCATACTTCTGGTATATGACCAGTAGCATATTTTAGAATCATGGTCCCCTATCTCCATCCACCTATGGAATGCAGCCTTTTATTGTTTGGTGGCTGCCTCTATTGCATCATTCCACCACTATGTCTGCCAGCCCTGGAGTGTACCTTCTAATCTAGCCTCACCTAAAATGGCTTCCCCACATTTTCTAATTTTTCTGGTGAGCCTATCCCACACTGCATCCAAGTTGCATTGGAGTGCAGCCAAGTTGTGTTGGACACACCAGTTCTCGTGGGATCACTGAAGTTAGGCAGCACAAGTCCACGTTAATACCAACTTGGGTGGTTGGTAGAGAACGTTGAGTGCTGCAAATTTCACCTCCCCTTCTGCCTTGGTATAATCCCCAACCCTTGAAATCAATCCAGCTGTCTCTTCCAAATTCCAGTCTACTTGCCAAATGAATTCCTCTGTTTCCAACACTTAATAGCCTGTATTCCTCAAGAATTGACTGCCCTTCAATACTTAAGGGCAGTCATTACAGCAAATCAGTAGTCTGGGAGAATACCAACTGTAAGAAAACTAAATAAATGGGCATTCAAATAGTAAGAAAAACATGCAGAAATGTTTCATTAGGTTTCTAATGTACCAAGGCACACACAATTAGAAACCTAATATTTTGCAGAACTACCAAAACCACAATTTCTTGATATTTGGGGTAATATCACAGACTACTGGTTAGCTATCTAGGGTTAAAAACAGCTTTCCTGGTTGTAACGAATTCCTGGCTATAACGAATGTGATTGCAATCCCCTACAAATTCGTTATAGGGTGTTTTACCGTACTGAGATATGACGGCGGCGTGCAGTGACTCCAAATAAAGCGGTGCACTTAAGGAATTGCGCTGGCGGTGCTTCATAACGCACTAGCACAAAACGTCATCAAGATGTTATCAGTGGCGACTGTGATTAGCGTTGAAGTGTGGTGATAGGGAACTAGGCATTAGTGAACGGTTGCACACACTAGTTCAGCGCTTGCTCTAGCATTTATGCCGCCACGGACAAAAGGACAAATTGCCGCACCTTGAAGCAGCGGCTCTGTTCTCACACTTGCCCTCCCCCCCTTAGAGCGGACCCTGACTAGTTCTCGTCTGATCTCTAAAGAAACGCAACCCCAGCTAGTACTAGGAGCGGCGAATTGCGTTGGACACACCAGTTCTTGTCTGATCACTGAAGTTAAGCAGCGCAACCCTAGCTAGTACTGACACGGGTGACCACTTGGGAAGACTGGGTACTGCTAATACCCATTTTGGTTCGTTGGTATTTTAGGGCCCTTCAAGTACAAGGTTATTAGATCCTAGTTTCGTTGGACACACCAGTTCTCATTAGATCACTGAAATTAAGCAGCGCCAACATGGGTGGTTGATAAAGAACGTTGAATGCTGCAAATTTCCCTTCTCCTACATCCTCTACACCTACCTCACCTCCCGCGACTAGCCTCCTAAAGGCCAGTGTACACTTGGCGTTTTTTTTTACGCGCGTATTCTTACGCGCGAAGGCCTCTGATGTCATGAAATTGCAGCTGGCTTACTATGCCGGTGCACACATGAGCGTACTGTACGCTACTTGTGAGCGTAAGCGGCTTTCAAGCATAAATTTACGCGCATTCCCAAAATCAAAAATTTTTGATTTTGAGGCGTTTACGCTTGAAAGTTGTGCATGCGCGGCTCGCATTCTAGCATATTTAAAACAATTTTACTGACATACAATTCTGAAGTTATTTTTAAGATGAAAAATAAGGGATTTATAAGGTAAATTAAGGCTTTTTAAGTTTGTAAATACAAATTATATTCTTATATTATATTCTTATATTAATAAATTTTAAAACTATTATATTTCCTAATCACAAGCATATTTCTACTTTACTGCATATCATAGTGGATAGTGAAGCATGTTATTTTTCAAACATGCGTTTTATTAACCTTTAAAAGTTAGGAAAGTTTTGAAAAAAATCAATTATAGTTATATTAGGGTTGAGAAACCTTCAGTAGCTTAGTTTTATTTAGCCCTCTACAACATTCTACAAAAAATTCTGCTTGCACGCTTGAAAAACGACGTCCACATGTACACTATCATCTGTTTTTAGGCACACGCGTAGAAGCATTCATTTATAAGCGTACAGCAATGGTGTAGGGGCGGAGCAAGCGTTTTTTTCATACGTCATTTTGTTGTCATATGCATGACGACATGCTTTACGCTACGCGTGAAAACAACTAAAAACGCCAAGTGTACACCGGCCTTAAGCGTTCGGCCTGTTATGGCTGCTTAGCTTACCCCCAACCCGTTATTGTAACATAAAGATACCCGTTTACTGCGTAGTTCTAATGTAGACACTACACTAATATGATGATTTTTATGGGTATTAGCGGTAGCCAGTTTTCCCAAGCGGCCACCCGTGTCAGTACTAGTTGGGGTCCGGGTTGCTTAACTTCAGTGATCAGACAAGAACTGGTGTGTCCAGCACAACAAGCCGCTCCCGCTAATACACAAAAATGGTCGTAACAGACTCATATGCAGTGGTCGGGGCTCTAATTACCATTGTAGTTGGAAGGCCCTATAACACCACCGAAACAAAAAAGCAGCATTAAGTTGGCTGCTGGCGTCCCACAGATCGCTCAGGCGATCCCATTGGGACAAAAATACCAACCGACCGCGCCATTAGTGGATGAAGGAGGAGTAGTATGTTACACCAAAGGGTTGGGGAGCCATAACGGGCCGGACGTTGTGGAGGCTGCTTGCGGGTGAGAGGGAGGTGGGTGATGCGGGAGAGGGGGGATTAGCAGCACCCATATGTTCAACTAAGACAGGCGGCTCAAGGCGCTGGCAAATCTAGGCAGCTGCCTAGGGCGGCACATTTCGAAGGGGCGGCTAATTTCCGAGGTACTTCCTTGCCATGAAATCTATCGGTCGTTTAAAATGCATATAGTCCTCGGGTTCCCAAACTTCTCTGACTGATGGGGCCTTTTCTAAATGTTTGCTTTCTCGAGGCGCCTTTAAAGAGTCACAGCAATGCATTGGCAATGGACAGACTGACAATGGGACGAATGCCAAGGGCGTTAGGGACGCTAGGACAATTTAGAATTGCATAAAATTTAATTGGGGCGGTGATGGGCCCACTTGCGTAGGGCGCATGAAACTCACGAGCCGAGCCTGTCAACTAACAACCCATGTCGGTACTAACTTGTGGTGCGTAGCTTAATTGGTGATCTCACGAGAAGTGGTGTGTCCAACGCAACTCAGCCGCAACGCAGACGACGAATTCATCTCAAATTGATTTAGTTGCGTGTCAGGGCGAACGTTGAAAGCAGGCCGGCTCGGCTATCCAAAAGGACAGAAAACAGATGTTCTGTCTCAACAATTCATTACGAATAATTCATTACCAGACAGTTCATTGCATAAAAAGTTGATCACCTGACAATTTATTGCATGCAAAATGAATAGCAAACAATTCGTCATGGTACAGTTAGACCTGCTTAGTGCTGTCGGTGTCATTAGTTTTCCAGTAAATAACTGCCAGTTGAAAGGGGAAAACAGGAACTATTAAGCCTGAATTCAACAACTGCATATTTTAATGGCTTGTTGCGTGAAACCGAACCACTGGTAAAGTGGACTGCTACGTAGCGCATGCCGAGGTGGCAGATAGGAGTGTCCTCACAGCGCATTCATGGGTTAACTGCCTAAGCGACGTGTTCTCCCATGGGTTTGGAGGAGGGGCGAAATAAAATAGCACCAGTTGACCAAACTCTAAGGGCGGGCACCCCGAATTAGAACCTAAAATGCCAAAAGCAACACCCAATCCTTTTCCCGCCTACGGTAAGGTCAGGTACCCATCTTGTCCCTCTGAATGGACACAAGGGTAATATATTGGACGATGTTTCTTCGCAGCCGGCTACCGGCCAAAGCTGCACCGCCAGGGGACGAGCTCCTACACCTGGAAATCTTGTCTCTGCATGGAAGAGTGAGTTATTTACGTGCAAACACCATCGTACACCGCACGGGACATCAGCTTAACTGGGTGCCTCTCTCTCACCTGGAAGGAGAAAACCTACCTCGATCCAGATACTGAACCTGGAACCATTGGAGCAGTAAATCCAGCACGCCACCTATTGCGCCAGATGTAAATATTACAACCCAAAATGCTGAAAGGAAAGTTTGAAATTATAAATTATGGTACAAAAGGCTAGCTAGACCCCAGTATATCAGCAGTAAGCCATCAGGATGTTTTGTTTGCTTCGTTGGTATTTTAGGGCCCTTCAACTACAGTCATTAGGCCACCGTCCACTGCATAGTTTTAATGCAGACACTAATGTGCTGCCTTTTGGGTATCAGCGATACGCACTTTTCCCAAGCAACCATCCATGTTAGTACGAACTGGGATTACGCTGCAGAACTTCAGTAATCAGACGAGAACTAGTGTGTCCAAAGCGAACGCCGCTCCCCAGTCATCAGGAGTGAACAATGGTGAAGCCGTCATCATCGTGCATTCACAATGCAATGGGGGGGTGGAGACCTTGGCTCACATGGCAAAATGGATCGAGTGCCTTCTGTGTAGGATAGACCAGCATTTCCCCACAGGCACCAATCCAATAATCCTGAAAGTTCTAGACGCCTGGCAGTGGTACCAGCAGTCAGAACCGTCCATCCAACTAAAGGGATTGCAATGGGCGAACTTTTGACTACATTAAAGCAATGGTTCTCCATCCGTGAAACCACTTCAATTGGGCCACAAAATATTTAAATGCATCAATAAAGGTGTTGGAAAAAAAATTGATAGTATTTAAAATAATTTTTGGATGGAATTGTAATCAGCAAACGCAAATGACATAGTTGCTTTTTATAGTTATATAAAGTGGTAGTAAGTACCAAGTGTAGAGAGTATACAACCTGCTTTAAAGCTTATGTTAAATTGTAAGTGTTCCATTTCTTGTTTGTTTGTTGGTGTTTTAGGACCCTTCAACTACAAGGTCATTAGAGCCCCGTCCACAGTGTAGTTCTTATGAAGAGACTGTACAGACACTACACTAATGCAACGATTTTTGGATACTTGCAATATCCAGTTTTCCCAAGCGGCCATCCATGTCAGTACTAACTGGGGTTGCGTTGCTTAACTTCAGTGATCACTCCCAAAGTGCTCCATGCAAGTAAAATGTCACAGTTTAGTGTTTCCTGGATTAAAAAGATTGAGAACCACTGAAGTAGAGGAATGGACAGCTCAGTGCAAGTTTCCACACACAATGTAGAAAAACGTGGTGATTTCAGAGAAGTTGAAAAGGGCCTAAATGACATTATAGCAGCAATAGAAAATGGGGCACTGAAGGTCAAAAGAAGATCAAAATGATAGAGCATATCAGTAATACTGTAAGTACATATGCACTTCTACACAGGAGGTAATTCGTCTGCTTTGCATAACATACGTTGTTCACTAGTAGATCACTCAATCTTGTTAATGGTAATGTGCACTCTGGGTGTGAAGTGGTTACAAAAGAGTAACAGGTTAAATACCTAGAACCAGTGTTCCAGAGTGACAGGGAAATAGTTTCTGGTGTGATCCATAGGTTGCCTGATAGGTTCTATTCCAATGGTTTTAGATTACAGAAAGCAGGTTGATGTTGTATTCTTGGACTTTGAACAGGCTTTTGTCACAGTAACCCATAATATGCTGGTTTCAAAAATTTCCAGGTTAGGGATATATACTAAGGTCCTATCTGCTTTATAGACGACAGATGGTCCTGTTCAAGGGTAGAGCAGCTCAGTAGAAACCAACCACATCAGGGGTTCTTCAGGGAAGTGTATTGCATCCTTTGTTGTATGTTCTCTAGGTGAGTGACATAGGACTTGACATTAACTCCTTCCCTGAACTATTTGCAGGTGGCAATGCACTGTTTGGGTATTAGATGAGGGGTTATCATCCAGTGCACAATTACAACAGGATCTAGATAAGATTTATAATTGGTGTGTAAGATGGGAAGTGCCTTTAAACCGCCTGTTTTGATTACTACTTCGGTGGTGTGAGGGTTGTGACCCATAAGCACCTTGGAATTATTTTAAATAGTCAACGTACCTGAAAGGATCATATTAGTAAATTGATTGGGAGGGCTGTCAATTTCCCATCCATTGGTAAGGTCCTTGGGGACAGCACAAAGGCGGTAAAAACAGCTAATATTTCAGTGCTACAACCATATTTGGAGCACTGTAGTCCAATTTGCTTTCCCTTTAGGCAGGACTTATCTTGGGAGATTGAAAGGATCCAAAGGAGGGCAGCAAGAATTGTACTCCATGGGTTTTCTCACAGGGATAGTGTATCTGACATGATTAGGGAATAAGGTGGAACACACTAGCCAGTGGCATGGAGGCGGACACGAGGTGGCACTTGGATTAGTGCATGGTGTTTTCTGGCGACCCTCATATTTTTGAAATTTGCAGAAGCCTTTGAAAAGAAAAAAGCAGAACAAAATCCAACTTTTTAAAGGCGATCAACTAGTCACCCAGGAAAAAGGTAGGGCTGCAGTTTGTGGGATCTTTTAAACGGTGTGAGGGGCTTGGCGTGAGTTTGGTGGCATAAGCCTAAACTGACACCATTTTGGCTGTTCCCATCATACTCCAGCATAGCGTGTCGTCTGCTTAGACAGATATGGGGCTGTTCTAGACGCCCACTTTCTTGCAGCTGGTTTAGTTATTTCATTATTTATTTTCATATCTTTCCATTGTTTGTTGGATTTTCTTTCATTTATTTTTATTAGTTGTGTTTTTGGCTTTGATCGAGGTTGTATAGGTGGACTGCCAGGTGGGTGTGAGACCTCCACTCACTTGTAGCCCTGCCACTATTGCTGTGGGTTCTGGACGTCTGACTGGGGTGCCCCCAGTCAGAGCTGTTATACCAAATAGGGGGGCTAGACTGAGACTAGGGACATGGAATATGGGGACCCTCTCAGGGAAAACTGGGGAACTAGTCACCACACCAAAGCAAAGGAAGATCAGCATTGCATTCCTCCAGGAGACCAAATGGAAGGGTAATAGGTCAAGGGCCCTGGGGGAGGGATACAAGCTGATCTATACAGGTAGTAAAGAGGGACAAAATGAGATGAGAATTATATTAAGTAGTGATTTGCAGCAGATGATCATTTCAGTCAGAGGAATCAACAGTAGGTTAATGTTAGTTACCATAGTTTGGCAGGGTATAGGGCTCCACCTTATAAGTGCATATGCCCCCTAAGCAGGCCTTGGTGACACCATAAAAACAGCCTTTTTTGATGATTTCAATGAGGTGGTGCAGCCAGTTGACAACACAATGAGATAGGGCAGAGGAAACGAGCAACTGATTATTGGGGGCGACTTTAATGCACACGTGGTCAATGAGGGTCTGGGATATGAGGATGTACATGGAGGATGTGGGCATGGGACGATCAGCCTTCCTGGGCAGAAGGTCCTTCATACAGCAAGAGCACATGGCCTTGCATTAGCCAAACAATGGTTCAAGAAGAGGGAAAAGCACCTAATCACTTTCCTGTCACCACAGGAGAGGTCCCAAATAGACTTTTTCATGGTTAGGAAGCAGCACAGGGCAGAGATCCAAGACTGCTGAGTGCTACACAGTGAGGATTTCTAGAAGGAAAGTGTGCATAAGCTGCTCATGATAGAATTACTAATGAAGGGGACTGTGAAGCAACATACCTGAAAGGGAGAATCCATTATTAGGTGGTGGAAATTGCCCACTAAGGCAGATGAATTCAGACAGGAGGTTCTCAGCCAGGTCGACTGGAACTGGGATGGGTCAGCCAATGCCATGTGGGACAGGGTTGCTAGCAAGATTAGGGGATGTGGAGAGGCGCTGCTAGGTAGGGGATGTGGAGAGGCGCTGCTAGGTAGGGGATGTGGAGAGGCACTGCTAGGTAGGGGATGTGGAGAGACACTGCTAGGTAGGGGATGTGGAGAGGCGCTGCTAGGTAGGGGTAGAGTAGGAGGCACTTATCAGGGCAGGCAGACATGACAGTGGAATGAGGATGTGTAAGCTGCCATCAAACTAAAGGTAGCTTTCCATAGGTGGAGGGAAATAGGGGATCAGGTCTCAAAGATGGACTATGTTCTGGCAAGGAAAAACGCCAGGAGGACCATTGCCCTGGCCAAGTACCAGAAGTATGAGGCATTATATGAAAAGTTGGGGACAAGGGAAGGAGACATGGCAGTTTTTTGACTAGAAAGACCAGGGATAGAAATACAGTAAAACCTGCCTAAACCAGACCTTGTATAAACCGGAAACCTGGCCAAACGGAAAATAAATTTCAGAACGGAACGACTTCCCATTTAAAATACTACCCTAAACTGGAAAACTACCTAATGCAGAAACGGAATAAGTTTTGGGAACCGTTTGCATAAATAACCTAAGACGGATTATTTTATGCATAACACTACAATGCAGGCATTAATTTTGAGTGTGACTGTACATGCACCAAAGTTCTAGGGATCATTACGGCCATATACAGTAAAACCCCGCTATAACGAATTTGTAGGGAAATGCAATCACATTCGTTATAGCCAGGAATTCGTTACAACCAGGAAAGTTGTTTTTAACCCCAGATAGCTAGCCAGTAGTCTGTGATACTACCCCAAATATCAGGAAATTGTGGTTTTGGTAGTTCTGCAAAACATTTGGCTTCTAATCTCTGTGTACCTTCGTATTTACCCCAATGAAACATTTCTGTAAGTTTTTCTTACTATTTTAATGCCCGTTTATTTAGTTTTCTTGCAGTTGGTATTCTTCCAGACTACTGGTTAGCTGTAATGACTGCCCTTAAGTATTGAAGGGCAGTCAATTCTTGAGGAGTGCAGGTTATTAGGTGTTGGAAACAGAAAGGCAGAGTATTTCTCCAGTCTCCCTAATTCCTGCAGAGGAAGAGGATATGGTATTGGTGGGATGAATGGAGGATCATGGGGAGATAGGCAGGTGGGTAGGGATAGAACCCGCCTACCCGACCCTGCCACAGGCGGGATAAGAGTATTTTGGCGATAACGATGATGAGAAAATAAACGTTTCTGATATCATCAGCCATTTGTGCATTCTGCCCCTGTAAAATAAAAAGTATGACAAGGCATTCTTGTCAGTGGTGTTCAATTCAATACGAGGTGACCATTGAGTAGAAGTTTGTGTTAAATCCATAAATGAAAATTATTTATAAGGTCCATCATTCGTTATATCCAACCAAATTACCCAAACTTTTATAACTTTTCATCGTTATTACCAGGAAACTCGTTATATCCAATTCATTATATCCAAACTTTTTACAATACAAACTCCTATCCTTTTGCCAGGACCTTGGAAACCATTCATAACATCCAGGAATTCGTTACATCCGAGATCGTTATAGCCGTGTTTTACTGTACCCACAGAGCTACCCAATAGTCAAACAACGACAATGTACTTTAAAAGACATGTGGTGGCAGTGGTAGATGGGGGGGGGCAATGCAGCCATTGCTCCCCTCTCAGTGCCTCACTGTGCATCCGCCAGCTGATGCATAGTTCAACTCTGCAACTGATGAGGCATTTTTGCATTTGCTATTTCCATTTCTATTCTGCCAGTCCAATCTGCAGGTGGCTAAACCACTGAACATAGGGCATTGTCTAAGGGGCAGTGGAAGACCTATTGTAATTGCTAGCTAGATTTATACTAAGGGATTCTCAATATTTAAAAATATTTCGGGTGCAATTTTTTGAAGTGCTACCCCCTGATCCGCCTCTGGATCAGCCCCCGTGTGGGGGCAGAGTAATTTTTTAGTTTATGGACTTTTATTTTAAATTACATCATCCTAATAAAAGGTGATCACATTTTTTGTACTTTGTTTCATTAAAACACAGCCCTTTGTAAAACGGAAACCTGTGAAAACGGAAAAAAATATGGGAACGATCAGGTTCCGTTTTCGACAGGTTTTACTATAGTAAGGATGTTACCAGGGCTATAATGGTCAAGGATGCCAATGGTAGGGTTCTGTTCCAACCAGCAGAGGTAATCAAAAGGTGGGAGGAATACTACCACACCCTCTTAAATGCTGCCAACTGTGCAGCAGTCACAGACAGCAACCCCATCACCCCACTGGCAGTGGACAGTGTGAGGGAGGAAATAGTCACAGCCCTTCAAAAAATGAAAGGTCACAAAGTAGTAATGGATGAGCTGCTGATGTGAGTAAGGGAATGAGCCCCTCAGTGCCTGGTATTCGCTGATGGTGTAGGAAGGCTAGAGGAGTCCAAAGAGGATGCCCAAAAGGGCCTACAAAACATTAAGATAGCAATGGAAAGAGGGGGTCTTAAGGTAAACATGAGGAAGACTGAGTACCTAGCCTTCAATTTTAGTGGCCAGGGGCAAGGGGGTGAGATTCGTTGCAGAGGAGGGGGCAATTCCGGTGGCGCAAGTGTCATTATTTAGGATCAGTTTTTCAGAGCAATGGAGAAATAGATTCTGACGCGACCCATAGGATCAAAGCAGGATGGCTGAAGTGGAGACGGGCAAGTGGGGTCCTGTGCAACCGCCAGGTCCCAATTAAGTTGAAGGGTAAAGTGTACAGAACTGTCGCAAATGCAAGTGGCTGAGATGTGAATGCTGCGCTACATGAGAGGGGTGTCACGATCAGACAGAATTAGAAACAATTACGTTAGAGGTAGCTTGGGGGTGGAAGACATTGCAGAAGATGAGAGGGAATCGGTTGAGGTGGTATGTGCAGGTCATGAGGAGGGGAGAGGAAGAGCTTATTAAGTCCATGGTGGAAATGCAGGTAACTGGAGGGACCAGAGGTAGAGGGCGACCAAAACGGACGTGGGAGCAGGTGGTGTAAAGGGACATGGAAGCGTATGGGGTGGACGGGGACTTGGTGGGGGATAGGCGGGAGTGGAGAATTAGAACCCGCAGACCCGACCCTGCCTCAGGCGGGAGAAGGGTGAGATGATGATGATGATGATACTAGTCAGTGGCATGTATCTCACAGCATTAGTCTTGTTATCAAACTGCTGATGGGGTGCGATGGACCTCTTGTTGGAAGTGTGTCCCTGGCTGAGTACAATGAGTAAAAGGATCATTCATATAAATTGAAGGAGATAAGGGCACAGTCAGACTCATACTAATGGCAACTCGCACTTCAGCAATGGAATACCTTTGGAGAAGATAAAGTGGGGGGCTTCCTGAAAGGAAAGGTCACCAGTGCAAATATCGAAGACAGACACAAGAATTATAGCTGAGGGTTTTAGGAATTTTATAGTACCATATGTAAGAATGAGAGTTAGTTTCTCCACTGTCAAATAGGCCAAATAAAGGAGATTGTAGTGAATTACAATTAGAATCGTTTTAGGACTGTTCAGGATGGCACTTCTCTGCTAGAAACACTCCATACAAATACCTTTTTGGTGATGGCACAACTCGGGGCATTTTATTTCAAAATTCTGTACACAACTTGAAAGTAAAAACAACTATTACTAATACAATGTATATTTGTACTAAGAATAACAACAAATTATGGCCTTCAATGAATGACCACAGTGATAAGGCATGAGTTGCAAAATTTGTTTCTGCAATTATTTTGGGCACATTAAAGTAAACAGATTGTAAAGCATTAAAAATTAGATAACACTTTCTTATATTTTACAAATATTTATAATAAATATACAACAGCTGCAATGATGCAGTAGCATTTTACTTACTGATGTTCAAAATTAAAAGATAAAGGCATGTATGAAGATGTCTGAAAGATGCTGAACACCAAACTGGAAATTATGCCTTCAAATACTGTAAAAACTCACGTAAAGTCCGTATCTCAAATATAGTCCGCATTGGCGATGGGTATGATTCATGTATAGTCCGCACTTCAAAATTCCTACTGTAGTCAGTGGCGCAACTTGTAGGTGGCAATGGGATCAAAATGAATTTGAACATGAAATTGTCAATTGCTCTGACGATTAAATTGGAATGTGTAAGATTTTATATTTCATTATCATATAAATAAAAAGTCGTGTTGTTAAGTGTAATAAAATGTTCAGAAAATGAGGATCAGTTGTCATTGAGAACCCTTTGTTCCATTTATAGTCCGCACTCATACATAGTCGGCCCTTGCATATAGTCTGCACTGAATGACCCTATGTTTCACGTATTATAATCCGCGAGCACTACGTGAGATTTTACGGTGTTAATGCTACAGGCTTATTAGGACGCCTGTGCCAAGGCCTGGGCATCCAAGAGCCACAACAGCCAATCAGGATCTCTATTTGGCATTTTCAGCTTGGCGCAAGAGGACAACTACAGAACGACATGAGAGAGCGGCTCTCTCATGTCATTCGAACTGCAGTTTCAAGAGTCACTGTTTCCCAAAGGCTTAGAGAGGGTGTTATACCAGAAAACCTGCCGTTTACATAGAACTAAATCCCCACGGAAGAAGAGCACGTTTAGAATGGTGCAGAGAACATCACAGCTTTCGACCGTAACTTCTGGGGGCATCACGTTCCCTTCAGTGACGAGATAAGATTCAGCATTGAAAGATTCTAGACGAACTGAGATCTAGAGGGAACGTGGGATAACCACGTGTTCGACAGAGGCTCCTTGATTGCTCAGAGATATAGAGAGGAGATCTTAGAGCCCTATGAGTGAATGTTCAGGGGTGCAGTAGGCTCTTAGTAGGGTTTTACGGATGACAAGGCTCATCCGCATAGGGCCCAAATGGTGGATGAATATATTCAAAGTTAGGATAGCCAGACCCTATTTCCAGGCCTGAATCCTACTAAACACGTCAAGGATGCACTAAGGAGGGCGATTGTAAATCGCTGACAAACTCCCAGAACCACCCAGGAGCAAAGAACTACAAAGCCCTAGTATTAGATAGGCGGGAGTGGAGCAGTGTTGCCAGACCGGGCTACTTTTTAAGTGTCCTTGCTACAAAAAATTCATATTGGGCGACACTCTACTTTTTGGGCTACCTTTAATTGTCTGAGAGCTATATTTAAAATACGCTACTTTATTATAGTAATATATAAAGGTGTAAAGCAATCATCATCATAATACCCCTATCTTGTCCGTGGTAGGGTGGGGTCTGTGCGTTCTTGCCGGCCACTCCCGTCAATCTACACCAGGTCCTTATCCACCGTACACACTACGATATCCTTAAGGACAAGCTGCTCTCATGTCTGCTTTGATCTGCCCTCCCCCGGGTGGTTCCAACCACCCATATTCCTGTAATGGACCTAACGAGCTCCTCCTCCCCTCTTCTCAATACGTGTCCATACCACCTCATCTTTTTCCGTGATGCCCCCCCCCCCCGGCTACCTTTAATATACCCATTCCAAATTCTATCAGCTCTCGACACCCTACTCATGTACTGCAGCATTCTCATCTCGGTTACTTGCATTCTGTTTACATGGTTCTTTCTCACTGCCCAACACTTTGATCCATATAACATGACTGGCCTAAAAACTGCCCTGCAAAACTTCGCTTTTACTTGAGACCTTCGAATCACACAGAACTTCACTTGTCTGTCTCCACTTCAACCATCCCCCCATTGATTCTATGGGTAACTTTCGAATCTATCTCCCCATTGCTCTAGATCACTGATCCTAAGTACTGTACTTCACTTCCTGTACCTTTGTCGCCAGTTCCCCAGAAGCTAACCCAACTAACCAGACCTAACCATATAAAATTAACCTAAGAACAAATGAAAGTAAAATTTGATCAGGAAAATTTCATAGGAGCAAAAGCAAAAAAAAAGCAACTCCTAACCCTTTTCCCGCCTATGGCAGGGTCGGGTACCCATTTGTCCCTCTAAATGGACACAATGGTTTTTTCTGCAGCCGGTTGCCGGCCAAAGCTGCAAAATGTAGCAAAAGTAGCAAAATGATTCAAATCCGCTACTTTTGTTGTACAGCAATGCTACTTTTTAATTTTCAGATCTGGCAACACTGGGGTTGAGGCCCAAAGCCAGCAGACCCGTCCCTGCCACTCGTGGTATACGGGGATGACGATGGTGTAGTTCTTGAATGAACTTCGAGGAAGGGCAACCAAATCCATTTCCTGTTGGAGAGGGAGTTACCACTTCAAAGGACTCTATAATTTTACTACGCTAACACCCACAGAATAATTCGAATCATTTGGAAGACAGAATTTAGAAATCATTTAGAGCAGTGCTCCGCAACCGGTGTGCCTTGAGCCGATACAGGTGTGCCACTGTCAAATAAGATAATTTTCTAACTAAATAACGTTTCAATGGATTCGATAGATCAACCACAATAACGAGGATACTCGCAATGAAATATTCGCGTTTTAGCCTTCAAAAATTTATTGTAAAATTTGTTTATTAAATTAATATCTATATCTATATATATCAGTGGCATAGCTGGAGATCATGTTGCTCTGGGTGGTGAAAAATTTCAAGCCCTAAAGCTGAAAAATAAATTGGAGTTCATGTTGTCCAGGGCGGTGAAAAAGTTGATGCTCCAAAGCTGAAAGAATTTTTTTGTTGCACCTCCTCAAGGAACAAAAAAAAGGAAACTACCATAGTTTGGTCGCCCCTAAATACCTGGCGCTCGGTGTGGGACGCGACCCCACCCTAGCTATACCATTGCTATATATTTTGCTTTTGATGTGCCATGGAATTCTAGGAAGAACTTTGGTGTGCCATAGGTGTGAGAAGGTTGCGGAGCACTGATTTAGAGCACCAATTCCGATTATTTGACACATAATTCAACGGGTTAAAAGTACAATATTCTAAAAACGGTTCTGAGAAACCATAAATAAGACAAAACAAAATCAATCAAATGGCGTGGAATTTGCAATCAAATATTGATGCGCAGGTAGGGCCAGCCCGGACATCAATTTATCGGGCCTCAGACGACAAATTCCTGAGATTTCCTTTCCATAAAAAAATTCCTTTTGTTATTTTGGTAAATATTTTGTTGTCTCACTAATAATTTATGTCCTAAGGCCCCGAAAACCTCCGGCCGACCCTGTGTTAATCCGCAACAACAACAAAAACGTTCAACAATCTTTGGATGAGAACGGCAAAATTATCACAGGAAGCAACTCCCCCAGTGTTGGTGCGGGAAAGTCTCACAAAAGAAATAGCCAAGGGGTTGCAGCGTTAGGTGGACATCCGGCTGATTAAATAAATCGTCCAAAAGATTGCTCGTGCACCCACCCTGCCATATGCGGAGGAGGGGTTGATGGCAAATTATCTCCAATTGATTTAGGTACATGTCAAAGAGAAGGTAGACTGCCGCCGGCTGAGTAAAATTGCCGTTCAACTGTTCTCCCGTGTTCCGGGTTCTAGTTCTTTTACCGACGCCGGCGGACGAGCACCAGCACAATTTTGCCGATCTATACATATATTTCACCCCATGTAAAAGGGTTCTTTTCCGGCGACATCGTACACACCACACGGAACTACGACAATACTTCAATACTTCGCAGCACTTGAGGTACCCTTTCTACAGGAAATGGTAACCAGCTTCAACAAGGGACGAACCTGCGGTGCCGTAAGTTAAAAGGCGAAAGGGTAACTGTTCAGATCTCCTGCACATAAGGCAATTACAACACTAAGGTGCCAAAGTGTGCAAACATTTGCTTAAAATTTCACTATTTGGTACATGCTTTCACATCATGATTCAAGGAAAAATGCTCAATCGTAACACCAAATAGAGTTCACAAACAGAAATAGTAAATACTAATTTGCACATAAAACGTTCATAAACCATAATAAACAACGCCCTACTACTCAATTGTTCACAGTGAGCAATACTTCGTGATTCCCTATTCGTCTTGCGAATGTGTAACAAACTTGGCCCCACCGAACATTTTTCTTGCTCGTACGAGCTCTAACTTACCTGCACATAGAAGAACGCTTATTTTTGCTTGTGCTACTGGGACACATTCATACTCCTGCAA
Source organism: Trigoniulus corallinus (assembly GCA_013389805.1). Classification (NCBI taxonomy): domain Eukaryota; kingdom Metazoa; phylum Arthropoda; class Diplopoda; order Spirobolida; family Trigoniulidae; genus Trigoniulus; species Trigoniulus corallinus. The sequence goes on from JAAFCE010007744.1 coordinate 19,918,044, forward strand.
GTTTACAAACGCTTTTTCTAGTGAGATATGGAAGACCAGTAAACATTCTTTGAGGTTTCCACAACATTATGAATAGTTTTTAGATTAAAATTCTGTGTTAGCCCTACAAGCTTACGAACGCTTTTTGCTCGCGCAAGAGTGATCCGTCTAAGGACAGTAAACATGCTCTATGTTCTCACAAGTTTTTTTTTTTTTTTTTGGTCATGTGCTCGTGAGAAGTCTCCACTAACACCCCATCGAGTTTGTGAAGTTGCATTAGCGTTCACGAGCACTGATTGGGTGCAGACCCTACTCTAGCAATGAAAGCAACTTCGTCCCTGTGCAAAACCTCTGAACACTCAGATAAAAGAGCAAACCCTGTCACGTGACACCGCTGCATTGCCACACCTTTTGATGAGTAAATTCATAGAAAATCAGGTCTAAACATAAGCCCAAATATTCAAAAAGTGCGTATATAAAATATCAAGAAAAATTTCCTTCTCTGAAGAAAAAAAAGTCACGTTTTCATAGAAACTAACTCTTGTGCATTGTTTACTTCAGTATTCTTGAAGGCAAACCTACTGCTAGGTGTTCGAAAGATCTCAGGTGATCCCGAGATATCAATTTGATCAACGCTACGGTCAGCCTCCGTCGAGAGGATATTAGGATGGTAGAACGTGTAATAAATATACATAAAAGTAATTCCCAAGATGAAGGCACCATAAAAACCAACGAAAGCTGGCCAGTAATTGGCCAAACTCAGACGGGACATGATAAAACATACCCCAATCAACACAGAACCTTCCACAAAGGTTAGCGTGTAGTAGGCCACATACTTCCAGCGAGTCTTGGTGTCCTTGACATTGAAGAAGACAAAAATGTGAACGACTCCCATGATCACGTTATAAAAGAATTCCTGCCAGCGCGTCTGACAAAAGTTTGTCTTCTGAAAGTAGATCCACATGGTCATGAAGCACCAGTGCAAAAAACAAAACACAAATATGTAGTAAGGATAGACTGAGGCGAACATTGACAAGGCTAACACTCTGGAAATGATGTAAAAGAAATGCCAGAGAAATTGAAGGAATGTACCAGACCACGTCATCTTAGCCTTGTACTCGATAGAGAAGCGCAGCGTACGGCTATAAGCCGCCAAAGCCCAGGATAGTGACACCAGAGAACTAACAACAGATAGGGCTTGAATGCCAACTGTAAGAAAAAAGTATGGAAAAGTATGTAGTACTAGAGGGAGGCTCAGGTGGCTATAATAAAAAGGAGTGCAGTCTTTTTGCATTGCTTCTGTCGTTCTCCAAGCCTGTCAAACTTAAATTTACCTCCCCGTCTCTGTGTGTGTGCCTCACCCTCCTCTCTCTTTGTGTCTCTCGCTCTCTCTCTCTCTCTCGCACTCGCTCTCTGTGTCTCTCGCTCTCTCTCTCTCTCGCACTCGCTCTCTCTCTCTCTCTCTCTCTCTCTCTCTCTGTCTCTAGCACTCGCTGTCTCTCTCTCTCTGTCTCTAGCACTCGCTCTCTCTCGCGCTCTGTGTCCCTCGCTCTCTCCGTTTCTATCGCCCCCTCTCTCTGTGTGTTTGTGTGTCTTGCCCTTCTATCTCTCAGTGTGTTTCTTGTCTCTTACCTTTCCACGGGTTGTCCACGTTCTCAGGAATGTCATTCCTGAATAAGATGTAGAGTTGCAAAACGAGTTGAGGCGCTGCTTCCATGAAACACTCGAACAACCGCAACAAGCCAGCGTCTGTGTCCTCGTACAGCATCATAGAATAAAATACTTTCTTCTTCTCTTCATTTTTCTTGCTCTGAATTCCATAAAGCAGAGATTCAAAATACCTGAAGCAACAAGAAATCTTCGATTAAATAGTAGCAGATGCAAATGATAGTTCAGAAGGGGGTCTAGTCCTTCAGTCCGATGTCAGTTGATTGTGGCAGAACGATCGCTTCCATATACAGCAGTTTCTTTAATGTGACTATTCAAGTTCTATTCCCTACATGCGAAAGAAAGAGTTGGTGCAGTCAAGTGCAATAGTGATCGACAGTTCAACCTGAGAGTATCCTTTCTCACTGCTCTTTTTTACTATTATTACGTTCCTAGTTCATTCCTTCTGAATGGATCTTTCCAATTAATCAATTCTAAATCATGTCAAATGCGAGTGGTGGCAAAGTTAGCTCCTTGCGTGGGGTTCCGCTGACAACAGGTCCCTTATTAGCCTATGTCATCATCATCAATAACCCTTTTATCCCATAGTGACATAATAGCGACCTGCTGGACGGCGTATTTACGCAGCTGGCTGTAAATCTAATGCTGCAACCCCTCATCATCACACCCTTATCCCGCCTGTGGCAGGGTCGGGTCTGCGGGTCCAATTAACATGCTCTGCCTGGGGGCATCCCAGTCGGGCGTCTGGAGTCTGCGGGAAATATTGACTGAATTGTCTGTGGGGGGATGCCGGCCTACCCCACTGTTCCAACACCGCATTACACAACCAAACTAGAAATTTTTGGCAGGCAAATTAATGCTTTGTTGGTTACAATATTGCATGGTGTCTGACCTTTTGCACAATAACTAAATGCAACAAGAGTCAGTCTCATGCCCAAATGCTGCAACCCCTATGCTTATTAATTGGTCAGCCTACTTATCGTTGAAACACTAACGACGCTAGGAGGGCGAGCTCCAACATCTGGAAAATTGCCGATCTACACGTTGTATTTAGATAGCGCTGTTTTGTGTACACACGGCACGTGGCTTGTTTGTTGGTGTTTTAGGGCCCTTCAACTACAAGGTCATTAGAGCCCTATCCACGGCATAGTTCTTATGCAGAGACTGCACAGACACTACACTAATGTGACGACTTGTGGGTATTAGCAGTACCCATGTCAGTACTAACTGGGGCTGCGCTGCTAAACTTCAGTGATCAGAAGAGAACTGGTGTGTCCAACGCAATTCGCCGCTCCACGGCTTTACTACCCATTCGACGAAAGATGCACTTTGGCCTTCCTTGGGGCCCTATAGAAGCCCCCGGTTTCGGCCAGAATGGATCAAGTAACCAATTGGCTCAAGAAATCAAACATCCGCTAAGGTACCAAGAAGAACAAGGCCCGGTGCACACTTGCGATTTTTACTCGCGCGGCCTCGCAATTGCGGCATGAGATACATTAGTTGCAATGCGGGAGTGCACACATACCTGCGGCGCCGCCGCGGCTCCGAAAACCGGAGTTGCGTTTGGAAATGCCCGCAGTTCCCTACGAAACCGCCGCGGCGCCGCGCTGGCACATGCGGTCACGTAGTACCTTGTGGTCTATTGAGCGATGCACACATCCGCGCGGTTCCTTAGTTTTGACATTTGGTGGGCGAAAAGGGCACGCCTTCCGGACAGTTGCCAAATGTGTACTGGCGATATTTCCCCGCATGTGTGCATTGTATTTTTGCGGCATCATTGCGGGTGTCGCGCGAGCAAAAGTCGTAAGTGTGCACCGGGCCTAAGGGAAACTCCATGTCGAAATCTTTCTATACATATAATGAATGATGTTCTAAATTCAGATACCGGTAATAAAAGCATTTATTAAAAATTTCCGAAAATACTTAGATCAACACTGGAAATAATGGCTTCAATTAATAATGATATGGTGCAGGCATCGAATTTGGGCTTGTACTGCTAAGTGCAGGGGGCGCTATGCCAGCAGTAAGCTTAAAACGCGGCCGTTTCCTCTTCTGCCATTAGTTCCATTTCTACAGATCAGGAATGCTCAAAGCGTTTTTTTTTTTAAAATCCTGTCGTATTACGTAAGCCGTAGGGTAGAATGACTAATTACCATCGTTGGTAGATTGGAAGCAGGACAACCCCAAGTGCGGGCTGTAAGAGACCACAACATAACCTAGTATTGTCTGTAATTTGTGAAAACAGTTTGGCACTTTCAGCCAAGAACCAGAGGACCACATCAGCCACACGCGAGAAGTGTGTGGCTGATCCCGCTTACCCGCTATCACCCCTCCAAAAGCTGGGAAACGGACCATTGTGGTGGTGGAGGTGTCATGATGTGGACAAGCATCATGTTGGACGGCCACACACCACTCCACGTGCTCGACACAGGCTCACCGACTGCTCAGAGATATAGAGCCTTATGTGCAACTTTTCAGAGGTGCAGTAGTCTCTCAATTCCTTTTTTAATGGATGACAAAGCTCATCCAGATAGGGCCCAAATGGTGGTGGATATCTTCAAAGGGAAGGCATTTGGCGAATTGATTGGCCAGGATTGTCTTAATTTCTTTGGTGGTTTTTTACCCTTCAACTACAAGGTCATTAGAGCCCGGTCCACTGCGTAGTTCTAATGCAGAGACTGTACAGACACTACACTAATGCGACAATTTTTGGTTATTAGCAGTATCCAATTTTCCCAAGCGCCACCAATATCAGTACCAGCTGAAGTTGCGTTGCTCAACTTCAGGGACCAGACGAGAACTGGTGTGTCCAACGCAATAAGCCGCTCCCTTTGTCCAGCCAGATCTCCAGACCTGCGTGTAGATAACATCGTAGGCACCACAGGCCGCCAAGACTTCCTTTCCCGACGGAATTCTTACGTCTAAAAGTGGAAGAAGACTGCGACAAGCCCATGACAGGGATGTACATAGGTTATCCGTGCAGGATGAAGAGCAGGGATAGGACATTGAGAACATGGCAACAGACCGTAGGACAAAACATGGCAAAGTGTCGGGCGGACATGGGGGGGAGGGGGGGGGGCTGGTGGGGAGTAGGAGCGAGTAGAAAGCGAAAATAGCTGCAATAAGAAAATGACGATGAATACGCACGCAACACCCAATCCATGCCGGACAGCATCGACCCTGCATACCAATACATCTTGATACAAGCACTATCAAACAAGCTACAAAAATGTGTGATAAAGCCACTCCCGAGGAATTCGTTCACGTCACGAAAAATCTCTTAAAGTACAATGATACAATGAATAATAAATAATATACTAACATGGTATTATAGTATTACAAGAAAATCTATTTAATTGTTACGTCATCAATTGGGTACTTAACTTCCTCATACAAATTGACACATACTTCCCCGTCATACCAGTCTTTTTAACTTGAAATATCCACCGGCGAGAATTTCTTCACATATTCAAGAACCGTCTCATAATCAATGATATGATAATCTGATAACTTGGAGTGGAATTATGTTTGTTATGTAATAAACAAAATCAACTAACCTTATTATTGGTCCAAACTGTAGTAACAGACAGATGGCGCGAAAACTCCACTGCAGTCTGGTGACACGCGGGGATTTTTTTTGCTTGTAATCTTCAACATACCTACAAAATAATATTTCAAAAAATATACAAACAGTCGTCAAGGTAAATAACTGAAAATTACGTCAGAGTTAAGAAAATTGGTTTACCACGTTAAATTAAATATCGTCATTGTTAACGCGGGCACGATTACGAATGTGAGTGTCAATCCAAAATACCAATACTTCTCATGTTGAAAATAATAAATAGCAACCCAAATATCAGTTCCTTGATCAAGTATATACGAAATTAGAGATGTTATTACACAAGCTACATCTAACCAGGTGTATTTAAACGACACTTCAGGATTATTTTGTTTAGACACTTCCATCGTAATTCATAACAAGCACAAAACAAATGAGAAACTTTTGCCACAAATTACTGCTAAAGAGCGCTTACGAAGCATACATAACAGAACGTTAAGCTACTCTTAAGCGCTACGAAGGCTTATCCGCAAATTACAAGATGTCATTTACGTTGTACCATTAAGATCCTAGGCAAGGGAATAACGTTCAGAGGATGATCCTGTACTCATTTAGTTTGATTTCACCCGATGGGTGCATCACTCGTTGGAAGCACAAATCGTTGCCATAAATCTTTTCGAGATTAACAGATGACAACTGGAACAGAAATGTATCCTCCTAAAATACAATGGTAAAAAAAAATGTAATGACCTCCTACAGTAGTTAGTTGAGGTGTTGAGTGAGCTACGTTCTGCAGTTAAACACCTTACAATACTGAAACAATTCTTGACATTTTCAAATTAGTACTGGTATAGGACTGTCAAATTGTAAAACTTCCATTAAATACCCAACGCATAGGATGAATTTAACTAAATATGGGTTGACGACAACAGCATCGAAATGCCGCCGAAAAGTCCCGTTGATAATGCAAGCAAACTAATGTCACGCTCCTATCGAGTAAATGGTAAATTACGCTGCTTGCTTTCTTACGTTGGACACACCAGTTCCCGTGAGATCACTGAAGTTAAGCAGCCCAAGCCCACTCCAATACCAACATGGTTGGTTGGTAGAGAACGTTCGGTGCTGCAAATTAACCCTCCCCTTCGCCCTTTCACCTACCTCCTCATCTCCCGCGGGCAGCCTCCTAAGGGTTCGTCCTGTTATGGCTGCCTGGCTTACTCCCAAACCCATGAAACTAATCCAGTATTACGTCAATAGCTAATTGGCATGTCCTGAGCTGCTGATTGTTGAAGATATCGAACTGGTGTAAAACGTCGGTAAGACCTCTCACAAAACGTTTAAGATGTATTTCTGCTCAAAGAGACATTGTAAGCGTTAAAGTCCTGTATGGTTGTATCCATGTTCTGTAGGTTGACTACTCCCACGCAGCACTTCAGTTCAATGGCCATCATTCGACTATCAAAAATTTTGGAACTCGATACGAGAGTATCAACCTCCTGAACTCAAGTGCATAGTTCAATCCTGGCTGGTTAATAAACTACTTTGAAACGAATGACTTTCAGTATCAAGTACAAGTCTAAAGAATGAGAAGGGCATACAAGTGAATGGCGAAAGTCTGCCGATGACGTCAGTCGATACCAACCAATGACTCTCAAGCATTTCGATGAACTCGCCTTTACGCATAAGAAAACGTAGACTCAATGACGTCGTGATTTGGTAGTAATGAAGCAATTTAATGAAGGATTGGTGAATTGTTATGTTGACATCTATTAACTAACGACAGTAGCCAGATTTTCCTGCAGAGAAATTGGAAAATTGTCTCATTTCTACACTAAGAATGTTTAGAGGAAGTGCAAATTTCGATAAACTTCTAGGTAAGTTACTTGGTGATTTCGGTGTGTGCGTTCTAATTACTGTAAGTGCTCTTGTTTCGGGTACAGCACTAAGCCTAAGGACGATCAACTTCGGGACGTGTTCTGGAATGAATCAAATTTAACATATGTGATGAAAAATACGTGTATTTCGCTGTTTTGTAAAATTCTAGATTGAAATTTGAGTTTCTGTATATTGTACCTGAACGGAGGAACAGGGGAACAGGTCCCTTCATCCAACTGACGTAATTTACGGATCGGAGGGAGTAGTGATGTCAGTAGCTATCTTTTCACGTGATCGTGGTTTATTGACACAACACCACTATAATGACACAATAATATTGTAGTCGTGAGTCACGAGATAAACGCTTAGAAACGATTTTCTTTGTCTAGATAAAGCCACCAGTAATTTGTTATTGGAACCCGACTGGACTACCATATTGCAGTTGTGTGATGTGATTCGACAAGGTGATATTCAGTAAGTAAAACATTTAACGCTGTAAGAGCCTTCCTGACATTTTCCGTCCCTTTATCCTGCCAGTTCTGATACCCGGAGCAGGGGGAGAGCGAGGCAGACGCTTGGAGCAGGTTGTCCATAAGGATATGGTAATATGTCGGGTGCACGGGGATCTAGTGGGAGATATCCGGGAGTGGAGGACTAGAATATGAATATGTAATCCTTTACCACGGATACCTTGCTAGTGAGATTTTTCATGCTAGACTAGACCCAATTGCCTAATCTCCACCAGCACCCTAGCAACACCTTTGCCTTTCGCACCCATTCCAGCCGCACCACCCCAGAACCTATTCCAAAGTGGGGGTTCCCCAACCCCCTGCTGTGATCCAGCGCTGGACATGCCATTATCACATGCCTGACATCCTCCACTTGATCCTCACATAATCCACAGCCCTCCTCTCCACCTGTGATCGTTGCCATCCGCTGTTTCGTCTCCAGTGACCCAGCTCTTGCTCGAAACAGAAGACTAGAAACCATAGACCCGATCCTGCCACAGGGGGCATGATGATGATGATTATTATCCTGCCAGTTCTGACTCCCCTACTTTCGATTTCTGTCCATTTTTATTCATTCAGTCACTATTCTATTAGGTTTTCCAAGTGCTGAAAACTCTGGGTACCCGACACAGCCATAGGCTTTAAAAGATTTAGTAAAGAAGCATCATGATATCGATGGTTACTATATTTTGTCTTGTTTTCATTACAGACCTAAATATGCACTAACTGCTTTGAAGAAGAAGTTTTATTCAGATAACCCACATGTAGTGCTCTACTCTTTACAGGCAAGTTTCGTAACCTTTATCCTCAAAAGTGTCGAGTTCATATATGTTATGGCTGGCTGCTGATAAAAAGCTATCACAGAGAATCATAATTCAATAAATAGAGATTTTAAAATGCTAAAGAAAATTCTTCTAACCAGATTAAAAATATATTTAATAGTGCAAAGCGAAAAGCAAAAGAAAAGTCCTATTAAATATAGTTTTTAAATCCGTTTAAGAGATTATTAAATATTTTTTAAATTTGTTTAAGGCACTAATAATAGTAATAATAATATTACCACACGACCATTGAACTATACTAGGGAGCGGCTGAATTAGATATATACACCAACTAAGCAACGTTAAGCAAAGTGACCCGAGTTAGTACTGACATGGGTGTTTGGTTGGGAACAATGGGTATTGCCGACTCCCCTACCCGTTGGCGTAACAAACTAACATGCAAAGTGAAGCACAATTTAATAGTGCTTTAAACAACAAGCAACTCCTAACAATTTTCCCGTCTATGGCAGGGTTGAGTACCCATCTTGTCCCTCTGAATGGACACAAGAGCAGACGTAAAACCAATATTTAATAGGACCTTGAACAGATTTAATAACTATTTCATAGGGTCTTAAACAGGTCTAAAATCTATATTTAATTGGACCTTAGACATATCTCAAACCTATATTTAATAAGACCTTAAACAGATCTAGAAACTGTATTTAATAGGGCCTTAAACAGATCTTGATACTGTATATAATAGGGCCTTAAACAGATCTAGAAACTATATGTCATAGGAAATAGTGGAAAGCTGGTCCCTTCAAAAATTCGTGCGTCTGTAGGTGGACTGTAACATTTACTACCTCAAGATATTCTACCTGATGTAATTTACGATTCCATTCCAGGTTTTAGAATCGTGGGTGAAAAACTGCGGTTCTTCAATCCACCAAGAAGTTGCTACAAAGCAGTTTATGGAAGAGCTGAAGGAGTTGGCAAAGGTTTCTACAAACGAGAGCGTAAAAAACAAAATATTAGAATTGATTCAAACTTGGGCTCACGCCTTCAGAAACGAACCTAGTTATCGAGCTATGCAAGACACCTTGAATTTGATGAGAGCGGAAGGTAATGAAATTTTTGTAAACGATTTAAACGTTCCCACCTACCATATTTAAAAGTCACACCTTGTGATTTCAGGTTACAATTTTCCTGTTCTCAAAGAAAGTGATGCTATGTTTTTGTCAGATACAGCTCCAAAGTGGCTTGATGGCGATGTGTGCCATCGGTGCCGAGTTCCTTTCAGCGTGGTTCAGAGAAAGGTGAATTAAATTTATTATTCATCCTCCCCACACTTGAAATGTGATATTTTTATAGCCGAATTAGCATGTGCAGACAGTTAATTGCCAACAATTTGTCCCAATAATAGTACCGCCTTGGACAAGGGAGCGGCTTATTGCGCTGGACACACCAGTTCTCAGCTGATCACTGAAGTTAAGCGACGCTACCCCAGCGACAGTTATTATTTATTGATCTTTTGACCTTTGACTATTGTTGTTTGTTTTTTTTTACCCTTTTACTAAGTGTCACCATGGTGGGATGGAACTTTATACCCCCTACCATGGAATGACTGCTTTTCTGGGCCCTAATCACCATAGTAGTTGTGGGCCCAAAAGCAATACCTAACTAACTAAGTAACCCCAGCTAATACTAACCGCTTAAGAAAGCTTGGTACTGCTCATACCCAATAATTAGTTAGTTTGTTTGTTACAGCAACGGGTGGGGAAGTCGGCCAGACCCTGTGTAGGCTGCTTGTGGGCGAGGGGAGGTAGGAGTGGAAAATTACCAGTACCCAGTGTTTCCAAGCAACCACTCATGTCGGTACTAACTTGGGTTGCGTTGCTTAACTTTAGTGATCTGACGAGGACTGGTGTGTCCAACGCAATTCAACCGCTCAACCGTCGCATTAGTGTAGTGTTTGTGTAGTCTCTGCACAAGAACTATGTCGTGGATGGGGCTCTAAAGACCAAGTAGTTGAAGGGCCCTAAAACACCAAAGAAAGAAACGCACTGGACAAATTAATAGCAAGTCCATAACCCTAATTGCTAAACAGTTCTTCACTTCAAGTAAAAATGATTGTCGTGTCGTAAACGCACAAAATTTGTCAAAAGTTGATTTGTTTCGTTGGTGTTTTAGGACCTTTCGACTAAATTGGGCTGATCACTGAAGTTAAGCAACGCAACCCCAGCTAGTACTAACATGGGTAGCCGCTTGGGAAAACTGGGTACTGCTAATACCTAAAAATCGTCGCATTAGTGTAGTGTCTGTATAATCTCTGCATATGAACTATGCCGTGGATGGGGCTCTAATGACCTTGTAGTTGAAGAGTCCTAAAACACCAACAAACAACTAAAATGGTCATTAGGGCCCCAACCACTGTGTAGTTGTAATGCACTGTCTCCACAGACATTATGCTAGTACGACCATTTTTGGGTATTAGCAGTACCCAGTGTTTCCAAGTGCTAGTACTAACTGAGGCTGCGTTGCTTAACATTAGTGATCAGACGAGAACTGGTGTGTTAAACGCAATAGAGTGGCTGTGTAAAAAATTGAAATTGTGTGAAAAGCCACCCAAATCATTATTAGTATTTAACTCACCATAGCTATTCGTAATTCGTTAAACATGCACTGCCCATTCCTGTATTTTTTTCTTTCCAAATGGGTGGCCGTTGGCCCTCGAGTTACTGCTCTATCAGCATTCAAAAATGACATAATTTCCTAATTGTGGAGTCATGACCTGTGGATTTATAACTATCCTTAAATTTGTGGTTAGGAATGTGGCAAGGGCTATGGCAGTGGTGATGTTTTTTAATATGGCCCATCTACCTTTCGTCAGTGGTCCCAAGAATCTTCCCTCCTGAGTCTTAAGTGCGGTAAAATTGAACCTTCCTTTGTAAGGTTGTGCCAAGCAGGGCGGGACGTTGTACTGGTAAAAGTTATGATTTGGGCCTCCAAAAGTTAACAGCTTCATATCTGTGACTGCAAAAACTAAAAACAATCGTCCTCCACGTGAATAGGTCACTTTTAGAGATGCTTGTGGTAGGCATGGCCAAAAAAATTTGGAACAATTGATATAGATAGAACAAGGGATCTTCATGATTAGGTTGTGCATCGGGCTCTCCAGAGACGTAATGGGATCGAAATAACGGAATTAATTCTGACGGTCTCTTGAACTTGAGGGATTTTTTGTTTCATTGGTGTTTTAGGGCCTTTAAACTACTTTAAGGCCTTGTCCACTGCATAGTTATAATGCAGAGTCTGCACAGACACTACACTGTGCTGATGATTTTTGGGTATTAGCAGTGCCTGATGTTCTCAGGCGGTCCCCCATGTTAGTACTAGCTCGGGTTGCGTTGCTTAACTTCAATGAACATACGAGAACTGGTGTGTCCAACGCAATACAGCCGCTCCCTTGAACTTAAGGGAAAGGACGCGGGAATTGGGAAGGGCAGAAAATTTCTCTTCCAGTTTCCAGGTCGAAGCTGTTATTAGTGGTAAGATACTTGACTATTTGCAGCATACTCACGTGTGTGTGTTTTTATTTCTTCCATTAGCATCATTGCCGAAATTGTGGTCAAGTTTTTTGCAACAAGTGTTCGTCTCATTATGTGTCAATTCCGCGATTCGGATTTGAAAAGGAAGTACGGGTTTGCGATGCGTGCTGGGAGTCCGTAAATAAGTATGTGTGAGACTGTTTAGATACTTGCGGAGTTCAAGGAAACGGGTCCTTTGACACTAATGTCAAAAGGACATTGTTTAGTTAAAAATGACTTTCTCACAATTGGTGACTTGAATCCTATTTTGGCAGACCATCATCCACGACCTCAAAAGCCTCCGAACTAGACCTACCTCCGGAATATCTAAACAGTTCACTGGCTCAGCAACCACAGGTGCCAACATCCAAGAATGAGCAGGATTTGCAGGAGGAAGAAGAATTGCAACTGGCAATTGCATTGTCCAAAAGTGAAGCGGAAAAGAAAGAAAAAGAGGCAAGTAATTAGGATAAAAGGAAAGGAAGGGGAATCTTTGAAGATGTCTTTACAGAATGCTTGTGTCAGGGTCTGCGAGTTCTGGCCCTTCACTCCCGCCTATCCTTCAGTGTTATATCCCATTGTTATAGTGCCTCTGTGTGAGGGCTCAAGAAATAGAAGTCTGCTCACACTGAATTCTGAGATTCCGTCTGTTTTCAGTTTCTGTCTCCCTGAACTCTTGTCAGTTTCTGTCTCTCTGAACCCTTTTCAGTTTTTGTCTCTGAACTCTTGTCAGAAATTTAAGTGTACTCTCATTTGCAGTTTGGGACCTACAGGGCCCATTCTCTCCCACTAAAATATTTATCTCAGTTTTGTTTTCTTGTAGAAACTGCGATCAACTAGTTCTCTTCTGTCATCAGTGACCACTCCTGCTCCTGTGGTGGTCAGTAGATTTTTTGCCAAAATTCTTGCCAGCATCCAAAATAGTGTCGGTTAATGATTTTTGCTGATGTGTCTTATGATAGTCGTCAGCTCCAACCTTGGAGAACAGTTTTGAATCCGACATGGAACTGAAACGCTATTTGGATCGCAACTACTGGGAACAAAAGCAAGCAGGCTCCAGCATTGCTGGCAGAATTAATAACGATTCTGAAAGCACTGCTGTTGTGGACAGTCTTCGAGGTCCGATGCCCAGTGCACCTTCTAGTGTGTCTGTAAGCAGCGTTACTCAGAATCAGTCTGTGATTAATCAGCCAAGCAAGGTCAACGAAGTACGTCTTTCAACCTGTTATCTTTTCTTGTTCCTGTTTACCACTGACTGACGATTTGGTGTCATTTCGTGTAGCTTCATCAAAATGGTGAAGTAGATGAGTTGGATGGTTTCGTGGTGGCCCTGTGTGGCAACCTGGAGATTTTCGTCAATCGGATGAAGAGCAATTCTAGCAGAGGTCGCAGCATCGTAGTTGACTCAACAGTGCAGAATGTTTTTCGTAATATTACGGCGATGCATTCCCAACTTCTGACATTTATCCAGGAGCAAGAAGAAAAGCGGGGTGAGACACTAAGTCATTTTTGCAATGCGCCGCGGTTCCCCACCTTTGGGGAGGGGGGGTTCAGGCTTGGTGTTTTGGAAGACCTGTTGGACTCACTAACCCGGAACCGTTTAACACATTACTTCAGGCAAGGCCTGATCTTGTAACCCATCGCAATACAACTGCACCCAGTGAAACCCCCAAGGGCTTCCTTCAATGGGTGTTCCTTAATAACCAAACGTGGCAGACCTTTGAAAGCAGCAATATGGTTCCCGTTATTTCTTAGGAACGGCTGTATTGCGTTGGACCCACCAGTTCTCGTCTGATCACGAAGTTAAGCAACCCCATCTAGTACTGGCATGGGTGACCTCATGGGAACACTGGATGCTGCTAATACGCAAAGGCGTCGTAGCGTCTTTGCAGATTCTCTATTAGAACCCCGCAGTGGATGAGGCTCTAAAACACCAATAAAACGAATAAGGGAGGCGAGCTCCGAAACTTGGAAATTTGCCGGTCTACGCTTTGCATGTTCTATATTACGTTAACGGGTTGGGTTGTAAGCCAAGCAGCCATAACAGGCCGAACCCTAAGGAGGCTGCTGCGGGTGAGAAGGTGGTAGGTGTAGAGGATGTAGGAGAGGGGAAATTTGCAGCACCCATCGTTCACTACCAACCACCCGTGTTGGTACTAACGTGGATTTGCGTTTGTTAACTTCAGTGATCTCACGAGAACTGGTGTCACCAACGCAACTTGGACCGCCCAGCAGTGAAGGTATTTTACGCTGAGGCCACGTCGTGCACACCACACGGGGTGAAAAAAGCAATTCCTAACCCTTTTCCCCGCCTATATCATGGTCCGGTACCCACCCATCTTTGTCCCTCTGAATGGACACATGGGCGATCTGTTGGATGGCATTTTTACGCTGCCGACGTAAGCCACAACACCTATGCTTATTTATAGTCTGCGTACTATTTGTTGGAGCACTTCACCGACGATGGGAGGGGAGGGGGCACACCACACGACTTTGCCTGAAGGTTTCTTTTCCTGACGCCCTACACCACACGGAGTCCAGGCTTTACTTCCCATCCGACGGAAGGGCCCTTCAATTACAATGAGCATTAGAGGCCCCTCTGCTGCACAGTTCGAATGCGGAGCCTGCACAGACACTAGGCTGATAGAACGATATTTTGATTATTAGCATTACCCAGTGTTCCCAAGCGACCACCCCTGTTAGTGCTACCTGGGGTTACGTTGCTTAACTTCAGTGATCAGACTAGAACTGGTAGGTCCAACGCAATACAGCCGCGAAGGCGCACTCGGGGGGCCCCCTCTCTTGCCCGAATAAAAAGCCAACCTATCTCGATCCAAAATCGAACCTGGAAGCATTGATGCAGTAGTTGAGCACGCTACCTCTGCGACACACCGACTTTTTGGTTCGTTGGTGTTTTAGGACCCTTCAACTACATGGTCATTGGAGAGCCCCGTCTACTGCATAGTTATAGTGCAGAGACTGCACAGACACAGCACTAATGCGACGATGATTGGGTATTGTCAGCACCCAGTTTTCCTAAGCGGCCACGCAGGTTAGTGCTATCTGGGTTTCGTTGCTTAACTTCAGTGATCAGACGAGAACTGGTGTGTCCAACGCGATCCAGCCGCGGGAGGCGCACTCGAGGCCCCCTTCCTTGCCCGAAAGAAGTCAACGCAGTAGTTGAGCACGCTACCTCTGTGACACCAAGGCGGGTATACTTTGCTCATGGGGTGCAACATGATACATATAAAAAACTAACACCGGAATTAAATACTCTGATGTGTTCCTCTTAGTGTATTATGAGAGTTTGCAAGACAAACTGTCGCAGGCCAAAGATGCTCGTGCTGCCCTGGATGCTCTACGTGAGGATCACCGCGAACGACTGCGACGGGCAGCAGAAGAAGCAGAGCGTCAACGTCAGATGCAGATGGCGCAGAAATTGGAGATAATGCGCAAGAAGAAGCAAGAATACCTGGAGTACCAGCGGCAAGTAGCAATGCAACGCATGCAGGAACAAGAACGGGAGATGCAACTGCGTCAGGAACAGCAAAAGCAACAGTATTTAAGACAAGTGGCGGGTGGTGTCAGTGGCTATCAACCGGCCCAACCATCTCTGCCACAAGGCTATTCACAGCCTCATACTTACGGCACTACAACGGCCAGTGATTCTCCTGTCCATGGTGGTGGTGGTACTGCCGGCGCCACCGCTCCTGGTGCCACAAGCAATCCTAACAGTTATCATCCGCAGTATCATTTTCCACCTGTGCCAGGACAGCAGCCGTTTCAACCGATGCCAGAGTACCCGCCATATAATTTACATGGTTAGTGTCCTCTCTCAACACCAGGCGTGTCAAACTGGGGGTACCCCAGAGCCACATTGGTAACATGTATACAGTGCCTGTGGCGCACTCTTGTATCTATGCCAAGGGGCTACTGACGTTACACCTCTGAGTGGCAGGCCGCATTTGTATACTACATGGTATCGATTGTGCGGGCCACAACTCTAGGCTTCAAGAGCCCCATTTTGACACCTCTGCTAAACATCAAATTTGGTGACGTCTGCAACCTTATTGCTCCAATTGGATATTTGCAGGTTTACCAAACACTCCTCACGCATTATCAAGGACTGACTATCAACCCCAATCTCTGGGACCAACACAAACCCATCCAGCATCAAGTGGTAGCTCGTATCAGCCACAGCCGTCGATGGGGCCACCTTTGAATAGTAATCCGAGCCATCATCCGCCTAATATTCCTAACATGACTTCTGGTTTGCCTCCTGGTAAGTTGTTAGTGACTGCGATTGTCAGTGACCTTCTGGCTATTCCCTCCGGCCTTTAACCAGGTCCCCATGGTGCTGTTCACACCCTACCTTGCCGTATAACCTACATCCCTGAAATGGGCCTAACAGTCCTCCTAATAACATGCCCATACTACATCAGGTCCACTCGTATCTTTTCAGAAACGTTCTTCTGTCTGCCCTTGGTCCCCTAAACGTGGCGGCACCAGGCACATTTCTGCTCATCGTCATTATAATGCCCTCATCTCGTTTGTAGCAGGGTCGGATGGGCGGGTTCTGGCTCCCCTATCCTATCTCACTAGGTCCCTAATCATCCCAACACACACCATCATATCCCTCAAGACAACCTTCTCCCACGTTTGCGTTAGTCTTTTTACGCCCCCGCCCCGTGCTTCTCCAATAAGCTGCACCCCCATTAATGGATCGAAACAGTTCCTCCCACCCTCTTCTCATAGCCATACACCGCAGCTTGCGCACTTGTGTTACTCAGGGCTCTTACTATTCCGCCCAGGGCTCAAATCTAACATCTTCGCTCACCTCTGTCCTGTAAAATTTCCTGTTGAGCCTTACTGAGACCCTGCTGTCCCTCACAGAACCCCACTTCCCTGTCTCTACTTTATCCATCCTGCAGTGAGCGTATGGGTCCCACCTGAATGTGGATTTTACTACTGAAACTGACTAAGGAACACGGGCCATCAAATACAGGTTGAGAGCCGGCGGGCTGCAGTAAACAAAGGTCATCCAAGGAAAAAGATCAAATCTTACCTATAGCCGAAATCTTACATCAAGCTGCATTCTTGAGTCTTATGGGCCGCGTATTTCGCACCAGTAGTAGATATGTAGTCCAGTGCAGAATGGCTGAAGTGGAGACAGGCAAGCGGTGTGCTGTGCGACCGCAGAGTCCCAATGAGTTGAAAGGTAAAGTTTACAAAACTGTAGTTAGGCCCGCTATGTATATGGAACGGAGTGTTGGGCAGTGAGGAAGAACCACTAGAGGAGAATGCAAGTGGACGAGATGCGAATGCTGCCTGTCGGCTGTCGGGGTGTCGCGTGCTGACAGAGTCCAAAACGACTACGTTAGAGGCAGCTTGGGGGCGGGAAACATTGCGGAGAAGATGAGAGAAAATAGATTGAGGTGGTCTGGGCATTTGATGCGAAGGGGGAAGGAGGAGCTTACGCGGTATATTATGGGACAGCAGGTGGTTGGTGGCATCAGGAGTAGGGGGGAGACCAAAGCAAACGTGAGAGTAGATTGTACAGAGGGGCATGATTGCGTGCAGGGTGGATGAAAGCCTGGTGGGGAATAGAGGATTAGAACCCGCATACCCGACCCTGCCATAGGCGAGATAACGGTGTGATGATAGTGGATATGTAGTCATCAGAATGAAGTATTATTCAAATGCTTTCTGAAAATGCATGATGACGACTTTGACCTTTTTTATTCTGTCTTCCAAATGGCATAGGTATTTCCATGTTACCAGCAAACATTGCGCCGCCGCAACCACAGCAGCAGCAACAAGGTCCTCCACCACAACAGACTGCAGTGGGACATCCTTTGGTTCTGACTGGAGGACAACCAGCACC
The DNA here is from genome assembly GCA_013389805.1 of Trigoniulus corallinus. NCBI lineage: Eukaryota > Metazoa > Arthropoda > Diplopoda > Spirobolida > Trigoniulidae > Trigoniulus > Trigoniulus corallinus. The sequence goes on from JAAFCE010007744.1 coordinate 19,935,866, forward strand.
AACAAATGTTCTCGAAGCAGAACTGATATGTTTTGATTAAAAATCCCGCTTGTCTTTAGGAAATTTTAGGGCTCGAAAATGTTCTTATGCCCATTGTCAGAACTAGGCCTATGTTGAAGAACCTCTGACTGTCTTACAAGATGTTTTATTAATACTGTTAGAGGTATTAATTAACAGATGTCATGGTTAGTGTATCATTTAAACAAAACGGGAAAATCTTTTTTTGTCAGCCGTCCCACCAGCAGTGGAACATCTGAAGTATCAGTCGTCACCAGAGGAAGTTGAATTACAACTGAAGGAAAACATTAAAAAGTACCGCATACCGGATGTTACCTTTTCTCTGTAATAATAGCTGATTTCAGAGCCACTTGTAAATATGGTCAAGCGACCTGCAAGAGTTATTTAGAACTGTCAGGAACACCATTGTCAGATAGGAATGTCTTACAATATGCCAAACCTTTCTTTGGTTCCGAGACGGAGAAAGTAACTCCACTAATATCGATATCTCTGCCACCAACAAAATCTTTCTTGTAAGTCCCAAGGCTCAACATGGCCGAATAGCGTACATTCTTCTGTAATGTCTGAAATGGGATTATGTCAAAATAAATACCTGTTATACTCCTTGTCGATCCTAGAACTTCGCGGACTGATATGTGTGGCCACTTGGGAAAACTGGGTACCGCTAATACCCCAAAATCGTCGCGTTAGTGTAGTGTCTGCGCAGTCTTTGAATTAGAACTATACAGTGGACTGGGCTCTAATGACCTTGTGGTTGATGAGCCCTAAAACAACAACGAACTAGAACTTCGCTCCCTAGTGCTTTTCTGACTTCTAATCAGCAGTTGAAGCTCGCCTCGGCTTGATAAAAATACTTGTTTGCAACTACCACCCCTTTTCGCCGCGTATAGCTGAGTTGGGAACCCAGTTTTGTCCCACTGGGACTTCTCGGCTGATCGCTTAAGTTAAGCAAAGCAACTCCAGCTAGTACTAGCAAGGGCGGCCGCTTTGGAATGCTGGGTACTGCTGATCTAAATCGTCGTAACAACGTAGTGTCTGTGCAGACTCTGCATTACAACTACGCAGTGGACGGGGCTCTAATGACCATTGTTGTCGAAGGGCTCTAAAGATCATTGTAGTTCGTTTGTTTGTTACGCCAACGGGTAGGGAAGTCGCCCAAGCAGCCATAACGGGCTGGATCTTGTGGGGGTTGCTCGCCAGTGAGGGAGGTAGGAGTGGGGAAATTAGCAGTACCCAGTGTTCCCAACCACCCATGTTGTTACCAACTTGGGTTGCATTGCTTAACTTCAGTGATCTAACCTGAATTGGTGTGTCCAATGCAATTCAGGGCTAGTTAAGTGGCAGTAATGACCATTGTAGTTGAAGGGCCCTAAAACCAACAGACCAAACCCATTGGGACACATAGGCGATTTTTCCCGGATTTTTTTACCCAACCGGTTGGCAACATAAAGCTGCAACCCCTATGGTCCTTTATTGTCATGGCACCCTATCGACGCCGGAGGGGTTGGACAGCACGCGTTGTCTAGCCCAGGGGTCGGCAAACTGCGGCTCTTTGGCCCTTTGAATGCGGCTCTTCCACAAATGACTGTGTTGGTGCACAGGCATGCACAGCAGTATTGAAACTGACATGCTCAGTTGCGACGCAAGCCGTTTCCAACCAGTTGCCTTTACATTGCGTTGCATATCATTAACATGAGTCAGACTAGCATCCAACTGAAAAGGAACTAAAATTTGATTATTTTTCAGTCGAGTGGCAGATACGCTGTGTCAGTGGACGAAGGGCCTTATGCACGAGTTGATTGAGTCATTCAGTCAGCAGTCTCATTGTGTGAAGTGGCCAGTGCATGACGCGTCCACAAATCACACGCTTGTGGCAAAAATATCTTCTTGAAGCACAAAGTTACCTGTAGCTTTCTAACCAGCCATTTCCAAAAATTTAATTTTTATCAATTATTAAGTTAATAATGGTGTTACTACCTAGACAGTTTAAGTTTAGGAAATTTGGCTCTGAAAAGAAATCTCAATCATTGTATTGTTGATATTTGGCTCTTTAGACAGGAGTTTGCCGACCCCTGGTCTAGCCAATAGCGTTTAATATAAAATAAGGAGTCTTACATTCTTAACGTATGCAAGCCACCATTCATCTGATGATTTCGTGATGTTAGTGATTTTTCCGACATATGTCGGAAAAGTGGTCGTCAGACCGGAAACTGATGTGGCGAATTCTTTTGCAATTAAATGTGTGATGGCGTTCTGTACATTTCTAGAAAAGAAACAACATGGCGATGTCGAAACTTCGAACATTAACGGCATAACAGTTTCTTGTAACAAGAGTAGGATTTTCCGCCAATGGCAGGGTCGGGAACGCAATTGTCCCACCGCTACGTCATGCATCCGCAATGCCATTTGGGTTGAGACCTTCGTTCCTGTGTAATCGAGTATCTTCTGTGAAGTAGGCCGGCATCCAGTGCAGTCTTAGCAGCATTATGGACCCCTACGACGACCACTCACCGGAATAATATGTAAATAGTCACTGGACATCCATAAATTAGCACGCACTGACGTGCCGGCATAGTGTGCAATGTGTGCGTCGCACGCAGGCGCCAAGATGTTAAAGTCGCCAAAGATGTCAGGGGAGAAGAAAATATTTTCATTCTCTCTAGACGTCTATTGGAAACTCTGCAGATTTTCCACTTTATTCCACATTCTGTGCTATTAGAGGTGTGTAGTACAGATATTGTCCAGTGAAACTTCCCTAGGTCCACCACTGTGGATATACAAAAGTGGACCCATCAGAGTTGTGGACCAATTAGGGTGGTTAACCAAAATACTGTTTAGATGATATCGGAAAACTTAGTGACTGCAGAGAACAGGTTGAGAAAGGACTAAACGATATTAGAGGGGGCGATAGAAAAAGTCCGGCTAGAGATAACATGAAGACAGCATTTAGCTTTTAATTGGGAAGCACAGGACAGTACCGGTTACGTACAATTGAGGGGCGAACTTGTGAAAAGGGTACAAGAGGTAAAGTACTTAGGATCAACGTTCCGAAGCAATGTCGAGATAGACTCTGATGTGAGCCACAGAATCGATGGTGGATGGTTGAAGTGGAGACAGACAAGCGGAGTCCTGTGTGATAGGAGGGTCCCAATCAAGCTGAAAGGGAAGTTCTACACAGCAGTGGTTAGGCAGCTATGCTATATGGCTCAGAGTGTTGAACGGTGTGGAAGAGCCACGTCAATAGCATGCAAGTAGCCGAGATGCAAATGCTGCGGTACATGAGTGGTGTGTCAAGATCTGATAGAATTAGGAATGTGTTTATTAGAGGTATCCTGGAGGCGGTGGACATCGCTGAAAAACATGAGGGAAAATAGGTTGAGGTGGTATGGACACGTAATGAGAAGAGGAGCACGTTAGGTCCATTCTAGGAATGCATGTGGTCGGAAGCACCCGGGGCAGGGGGAGACAGAAGCAGACGTGGGAGCAGGTTGTCCGTAAGGACACGGCAGTGTGTGGGGTGGACAGAGACTTGGTAGGAGATAGACGGGAATGGAGGGCTAGAACTCGCAGACCCGACCCCTGCCACAGGCGGAATAAGGGTATGATGATGATGCGGTACGTGAATTAAGCAAGTAAAGGTTCTTCAAATTATAAGTGTTACTTTTGTTTTATATAGCAATTTTTATTAGGCGAGAGGACTGGGATAGGGGCGCCAAATAAAGTTTTGCACACAGGCGGCAGACACTACAGGAATGCCACTGGTAGCACGGGGCCTCTGGGCAAGTGCCCAGCGGGCCAATGCATTAAGACGGCACGGCCGACATCCCCTACAGACAACCCGTCCAATATCTCTGCAAGTTTCAGACCCCTGCCTCATTAAGCAAAGAGACTAATCTAAAATTACGGACGTGAAATGTGGGGATCCTTACCTTAAAAACTGGGATTAGTGAGCAGGCTGTACGTAAGGATATGGTGTGCGGGTTTGTTGTTGTTGTTTGTTGGTGTTTAAGGTCCCATCAACTACAAGGTCATTAGAGACCCGTCCACTGTGTAGTTCTAATGCATATGCTGCACAGACACTACACTAATGCGACGATTATTGGGTATTAGCAGTACCCAGCTTTCCCAAGCGACCACCCATGTCAGTACTAACTGGGCTTGCGTTGCTTAACTTCAGTGATCAGACGAGAACTGGTGTGTCCAACGCAACTCGCCGCTCCCATGGTGTGCAGGGTGGACGGAGACAGGTGGGAGTGGAGTTGCGGGCTAGAACTTGCAGACCCGACCCTGTTACAGGCGAAATGAGTGTATGATGAGAAAAAGCCCTCAAGCGTTGACGATTAGGACAAGGGATGCGCCCACGAACTTGTTAAATCTTCCCCTAACGAAAATTTCAGCCGACCAATGAGAGAAACACATAGGTTATTACAGACTCGTACTAAAGCAAGCAACTCCTAACCCTTTTCCCGCCTATGGCAGGGTCGGGTACCCATCTTGTCCCTCTGAATGGACGTAGGGCGATATATTGCTCATAGTTTTTGCTGCAGCCGGTTGCCGGCCAAAGCTGCACCCCTACGCTTATTTATCGTCGGTCTAGTGTTCGTTGGGGAATTCTACCGATGCCAGGAGGCGAGCTCCTACACCTGAAAATTTTTCCTTAATCTTCTCGTTGCATGGCATAGAGCAGTGGTCTCAAATTCACTTTATTGTAGGGCCATATTAACAACAGTGAAACTATTCGCGGGCCGCATGCACTATGACCTAGGTGTAAACTACCTACAGCAGGCATTTCAAATACGCGGCCCGCGATGGTCTTTCGTGCGGCCCGCAGAGAATTTTGAAATTACAGTAAAACCCCGCTATAACGAATTTGTAGGGGATTGCAATCACATTCGTTATAGCCAGGAATTCGTTACAACCAGGAAAGCTGTTTTTAACCCCAGATAGCTAACCAGTAGTTGTGATACTGCCCCAAATATCAAGAGATTGTGGTTTTGGTAGTTCTGCAAAACATTTGGTTTCTAATCTTTGTCTACCATCGTATTTACCCCAATGAAACATTTCTGCATGTTTTTCTTACTATTTTTATGCCCGTTGATTCAGTTTTCTTACAGTTGGTATTCTCCCAGACTACTGGTTAGCTGTAATGACTGCCCTTAATTATTGAAGGGCAGTCAATTCTTGAGGAGCACAGGTTATTAGGTGTTGGAAACAGGAATTCATGTAGGAAGTAGATAGGCAAGTAGACTGGGATTTGGAAGAGACAGCTGATGCAGTGTGGGTCAGGTTCGCCAAAAAAATTAGAAAATTTGGGGAAGCCATTTTAGGTGAGGCTAGAGTATAAGGTGCACTCCAGGGCGGGCAGACATAGTGGTGGAATAATGCAATAGAGGCAGCCACCAAAAAAATAAAAGGCTGCATTCCATAGGTGGATGGAGATAGGAGACATCATCATCATCATCATCTCACCCTTCTCCCGCCCGAGGCAGGGTCGGGTCTGCGGGTTCTAATCCTCCACTCCCTTCTATCCCCCACCAAGTCCCCGTCCACCCCACACGCTTCCAAGTCCCCGTCCACCCCACACGCTTCCATGTCCCTTTGCACCACCTGTTCCCACGTCCGTTTTGGTCGTCCTCTACCCCTACTGCCCCCAACTACCTGCAGTCCCATCATGGACCTAATAAGTTCCTCCTCTCCCCTCCTCATCACATGCCCATACCACCTCAAACGCTTTTCTTTCATCTTCTCTGCAATGTCCCCCACCCCCAAGCTACCTCTAACATAATTGTTTCGGGTTCTGTCGGATCGTGACACCCCACACATGTAGCGCAGCAATCGCATCTCTGCCACTTGCATTTGCCTTTCATGATTCTTCCTAACTGCCCAACACTCTGAGCCATACAGCATAGCGGGCCTAACGACAGTTCTGTAAACTTTGCCCTTCAACTTTATTGGGACCCTGCGGTCACACAGGACCCCACTTGCCTGTCTCCACTTCAGCCATCCTGCATTAATCCGACGGGTCACGTCAGAATCAATCTCCCCATTACTCTGGAAAACTGATCCTAGATAGCGAAATTCCTGCACCACCGGGATCCCCTCTCCCCCACAACGTAACTCATCCTCTTGCCCCTGGCCACTAAAATTGAAAGCCAGGTACTCAGTCTTCCTCATGTTAACCTTAAGGCCCCCTCCTGCCATTGCTGTTTTAATGTCTTGCAGGCCCTTTTGTGCATCCTCCTTGGACTCCTCGAGCCTTCCCACATCATCTGCAAATACCAGGCACTGGGGGGCCCATTCCCCTATTCCCGTCAGCAGCTCATCCATTACCAGAGTGAATAGGTATGGGCTAAGTGCTGAACCTTGATGCACACCAACCTGCACGTTGAAGCTTTCAGTGTTACCCCATGCTGTCCTCACCCTAGTGATGGAACAATCATACATATCCTGCACTATCCTAATGTGGCCTTCATCAACCCCTTTCTTTCTTAGGACATTCCATACTACCTGTCTAGGGACACTATCATATGCCTTCTCCAGGTCAATGAATATTGCATGAAGGTCCTTTTTTGCCGCTCTATGCTTCTCTATCATCTGTCGTAGAATAAAGATTGGTTCCATGGTGGACCTACCAGGCATAAACCCAAATTGATTTCCCCGGACACTAGTTTGATCTCTGAGGCGACATTCTATGACACGCTCCCACAGCTTCATAGAATGGCTCATCAGCTTAATGCCCCTATAGTTTCCACAGTCCTGAGCATCACCTTTGCCCTTGAACAGTGGAACTATCCAACTTTCCCTCCTTGCAGTTGGCATCCTGTCACCATTTGCTAACTTGTTGAAAAGCTTCCCTAGCCATGTAATGCCAGTTGTCCCCAAGGTGTGCCAAACATCCAGTGGGATCTTATCTGGGCCTACTGCTTTTTGACCTTTCATCTTTTGAAGGGCTCTTACTATTTCATCATCACTCACCCTGTCCACTGCCTGTGGAGTGCATGGATTGCTGTCTGCAACTCCTGCACATGTGGCTGCATTTAAGAGGCTGTGGTAGTACTCCTCCCATCTTTTGATTACCTCCACTGGTTGGAACAGGACCCTACCATTGGAATCCTTTACTGTTAGGGCCCTGGTAACATCCTTACTAGTTCTATCCCTGTTCTTGGCCAGTCTAAAAACTGC
>JAAFCE010007744.1:19951140-19981875 GCA_013389805.1 Trigoniulus corallinus
GGGGGGGGGGGGGGGGGGGGGGGGGGGGGGGGGGGGGGGGGGGGGGGTCGGGTCTGCGGGTTCTTATCTTCGACTCCCGCCTATCCCCCACCAAGTCCCCCTCCACCCCGCACGCCTTTATGTCCCTTTGAACCACCTGCTCCCACTTCCGTTTTGGTCATCCCCTACTCCTGGTGCCTTCAATCACCTGCATTCTCATAATGGACCTACCGTAAAATCTCACGTAGTGCCCGTGGATTATACGCGAAACATAAGGTCATTTAGTGCGGACTATATGCGAGGGCGGACTATATATGGGTGCGGACTATAAATGAAACCCAGGGTTCTCAATGAAAACTGCTCTTCATTTTCTGAACATTTTATTATACTTAACAACATGATTTTACACAGTACATTCTTATTTCTATGATAATGCAATATAAAATCTTTCATCGTCAGGGCAATCTGACATTTCATGTTCAAATTCATTTGATCCCATTCCTCCTACAAGTTGCTCCACTGGCTACAGTAGGAATTTGAAGGTGCGGACTATATTTGAAACATACCCATCTCTAATGCGGACTATAAACGGGTGCGGACTATATTTGAGGTGCGGACTTTACGTGAGATTTTACGGTAATAAGTTCTTCCGTCTCCCTCCTCATCACATGCCCATACCACCTCAGCCGAATTTCTCGCATCTTTTCGGTGATGTACCTCACCTCCCAAGGGAGCGGCTTACTGCGTTGGACACACCAATTCTCGTCTGATCACTGAAGATAAGTAACCAGCAGCGGATCCATGCAACAATGCAACAGTTGCAAGATGCAAGGATGCAACAATGCAAGGAGCAATGCAACAATTGCTCCCCCTCAGTGTCTCAATTGGCCGCAACTGATGAATCATTTTTGCATTGCTATTCACATTTTTTATACTGGCAGTCTAATCTGTAGCTGGCTAAATTTAATAACTTTAAGGGGTAGGAGAGGACCTTTTGTAGATGGTACCAAGTCATCATCATCATCATCACACCCTTATCCCGCCAATGGCAGGGTCGGGTCTGATGCCACCAACCACATGCTGTCCCATAATATACCACGTAAGCTCCTCCTCACCCCTCATTGTAGATTCTATCAAGATTTATCCTAAAGGATTCTGAATATTTAAAAGTATTTGGGGCGCACTTATTTTTGAAGTGTTCCCCCTGATCCGCCACTGGGACAACCACTGTCCAATATGTCACTCCTGTGTCGATTCAGAGGGACAAGATGGGTACCCGACCCTGCCATAGGCAGGAAAAGGGCTAGAAGTTACTGTGCTAGATAAAGAAGAGGTGAATGGTAGAAGCGATATTTAGAGTCCGTTCATTCATCATCGTCATCATACCCTTATCCCACTTTTGGCGGGGTCGGATCCACAGGTCCATTGAACATGCTCCGACTGGGGACACCTCAGTCAGGAGTTTGGAATCCGCAGGAATATTAGCTGGTTGTCTGTGGGGTGGGGGGTTGTCTGGTTGTCTGTGTGGTTGTCCCAACACGGCATTATACAACATTCCAAAATGTAAATTTTGGCAGGTAAAATAATGCTTTGTCGGTTATAATATTGCATGGTGTCTGACCTATTGCACAATAACTATAATGCAACAGGAGTCAGGCTCATTCCTTATTTAGAGTCCGTTCATTAACAATCCGTTATATGTGGTTTTTTTTTCAGTTTTACCGTCGCTCTAATCGTCGACAGACCATCTAATCAAATAATTCAGTTAGGAGATCCGATTACTCTACTGTGCAGATATAATTTTGCTGTGAAATGTCAATGGCAGAGAAATGGGATACCTGTTGACATTGCAGGAAGATATGGTTACATCAATGGCACTGATGGGAAAGTGTTCAAGGATTGTAGCATTAGAATTCTACAATCACAGCCAATAGATCTTGGAGAGTGGAAATGTGGAAGCACACTCCCTGGCTCTGCAAATGGTTTTGTTTCTGGATCAGCCTTGTTGATAGGTAAGGAAATATTATTAATTAATGCGCCTTCTTAATCAGATGATTATAGCAACATTCTTCTGAATGTGAATGGTAGTGAGGCCTCGAGTAAGTGTTGTTGAAAAGGACAGGCCATCTAAGGACTTGAAAATGTTTGTTTGTTCAGCGTTGGATTGCTATCCCAAAGATGAAATATTGTGGCAACTGAACGGCACAAAGCGGATAGAACATTGCAATGTTCATAAAGGAGACTTTGGACTTCATAATATCACCTACTATATTACGGTTCACTGAAATGATGTCGACTCACTGCAGTGTATCGTTAGTCACCCAGCATTTCCTGAACCGGAACGACTTTGTGTAATGAACGTGGAACGAGTTTCTAGAGATAGTGAAGCAAGCAACGAATCCGAGGAGGTCACGTGGTCGATTACCTCATCAGTGGTTCCAGGTTCGAGACTAGTCAGAGGTAGATGGGCTTCTTTCGGTTGAGAGAGTGGTCCTGAGTGCGGTATGAGAAGTAAATCGTGGCCTCGTGTTTCACATGCAAAAGAACCCTCCCACGGAACAAGTAACAGTATGCTGACGATAAATAACATAGTGGTTGCAATTTTGGTCTGAAACCGGCTGCATAAAAATACAGTCCTACAGATTAGATGGTCCTTCCGCATGTGTTTGTATTGGATTTCCTATTGTTCTTGTGCAATAGGTCAAACACCATGCAACATTATAACAAACAAAGCATTAATTTACCTACCAAAGTTTCAATTTTGGTTGTATAATGCGATGTCGGAACAAGGGGTCAGGCCGGTTTCTCCCCACAGATAACCCAGCCAATATTCCTGCGGGTTCCAGACCCCTGGCTGGTGTGCCCCCAGTCAGAGCACGTTCAGTGGATCTGCAGACTCCACCCTGTCCCAGGCGGGATAAGGGTATGACGATGAGATTAGATTGTCCATCTGTTCATTTAACGGGATAAAGACTGGTACCTGACTCTGCCATTGGCTGGAAAAGGGATAGTAGCTGCTTGTAAACCAAACATCTGTGCGGTGCATTGACGTCGAGTTGAGACAGGTTGCCATAGAGACTGAATGACATTTTCGATATTTCCTATTTATTTTGCCAGATAACAATTCTACACTAAAACCTGGAACCGTGGTGTTGATATGTTCTGGAGTGTCGGTGTTTTGCGTTGCTGCCGTGGTGATTGTCTTAAAACTATTAAAAAGGTATTTTAGATGATTTTTGTTAATAAACCTCCAAAGTAGACATGGGTGTGATGTGGATGGGAACTTAGGCCCTTCGTCCACCGGTGCAACGTGACTGCGATGCAACTGAAAAAAAAAATCATATGAGCATTGGACGGGAGTACGATCAGAGTTGGGACCTTGCTATTGCACAGTTTCTCGTCCATCCACACGACTGCAATGCAACATTAGATCAACTCGTAGGGAACGGCTTATTGCGTTGGATATACTGTACCAGTTCTCGTCTGATCACCGAAGTTAAGCAGCGCAACCTCAGCAAGTACTGAGATGGGTGGCTGAAAATACCCAAAAATCGTCTCATTAGTGGGGTGTCTGTGTCGTCTCTGCATTAGAGCTGCACAGTGAGCGGGACCCTAATGACCTTGTAGTTGAAGGGCCCTAAAACACCAATAAACCAACCGAACCGATCAACTCACAAACGACTGGCTTGTCAATTGCATCCCAACGCTTATGCAATTCCATTTCAAAGCATCTGCTGTTTTCCAGTTCACATTTTCACTCACGCATTTTATGTAGGCCCTTCTTTCTCTGGTGCGTCGCTGCAATCCAGTTATTGTTTGTTGGTGTTTTAGGGCCCTTCAACTACAAGGTCATTGCAGCCCCGTCCACAGCGTAGTTCTTATGAAGAGACCGCGCAGACACTACACCAATGCGACGAATTTTCGGTATTAGCGGTATCCAGTTTTCCCAAGCGGCCACCCTTGTCAGTACTAGCTGGGGTTGCGCTGCTTAACTTCAGTGATCAGACGAGAACTGGTGTGTCCCACGCAATTCGCCACTCCCGGCTGCAATTCAACTTGAACAAATATTGCGTGAGCGTTGGACAAGAGTAGCTCTGATAGTGGCGTAAATTGAGTTGCGGTACCTGGGGCAAGAGGAATTCGAAGCGCCCCCCCCCCCCCACTCCTGTCGCGTATCCTGAGAAGACTTGGTACACTTATGTAGGCACTTTTTCATTTGCCGCAAAGTTGACGCACAGATATTGTATTATGGCGGCTGGTTTCTGGCAAGGCGGACAAGGCGCCCCCAAGGTGACGCGTTGTCCGACGCTTGGAGCATTTTGACCCCCTACAAGTTACGCCACTGGATTCATACTCGGACCCTTGCTATTCTGCAGTTTCTCGTCCACCCGCACGACTGCGACACAGCCTTCAATCAACTCGCAAACTGACAATTCACCAACGACTGGCGTATCAGTTGCGTACCAACGATTGTGCAACTCGAATCCAATGATCCTACTAGTTTTCAGTTACATTTTCATTCATTCACTGGATACCCACCGAAGGTCACATGGAGCGGATTGACAAAAACAACATTAGTTGGTCATTAGTCAGGAGAGTTGCATTCAGTGGGCTAAGAACGTGCAACGCAACTCTCGTTCTACTGTTTTAAACAAGTTGGGTTGCACCAGTGGACGAAAGCTCTTATTCACTTTCTTATATCAGATCGCAGGAGAGTTGCATTCAGTTGGATTGCAATCATATTGCATGGCGCGGCATCAGTGGACGAAGGGCCTTAGTGAGAGATAGGCTGCAGTGGAGGGCACCGGCGTAGCTAGGGGGAGTGTTCTATGTGTTAAAACACCTCCCGAAATTTCCGGGGAAACTCTTTTGAACGATGGAAGAAAAAAGTTTGTCCCCAGGGAGGGGGTACTAAGTTTATTGACGTAACACCCCCCCCCCAAGCATTTTCCTGGCTACGCCACTGGTGGAGGGCCAAAACTCGCAGACACGACGCTGCCACAAGCAGGCTAAGGGTATGGCGATAATTTGTTAACAAAGTTGGTACGTATACAAATTGAATTAATGGTATAAGCTTTTCGTTGAATGACATGTTCATTAATTCCATTGATGCTTTGTTGAAGACATGCTCTGCCTTGGAAATGCAATTATGGGAAACTATCGCAGAAGAATGAAGATGAAGGATTGAAATGCGCGAGCAGGTGAGATGAATTAAGAATTTTGTAAATGCTTTGTGTGTACAATAAGTGACACATTTTATTAATGAATGTAAGATAACTCACACATTTCCTTTTATGTTAAGTGATACCAGAATCCAAGATACCCAAGACAATCTGAATTGTTCTGTGCTGGCTGATCAAATAGTGGTCAACAGCGCACTATGAAATTTACGTTCCTTGAGGTTACAGCAAGAGTCCAAGGTATAAAGAGGTAGATGACAGCATTAAGATTAAAACTAGTGATAAGTTGTTAAATAATTAAAAATCTCTATTGGGGAGACCGGGGAAGTTGACAGTACTAAGAGTTTTCGAATTAATTTCTGTATATTTTTCTTTTGCAATAAAATGTTTTCCGGCACTGAGATTCTTAGAATAGATAGTTTGCGTTGCAGGGCAAGATGATGAACATTAAAAAGTAAAAGAAATTAGTAAATTCTCCGAATTCTATTATTGTGCCCTTATTTCTTTTATAGTAAAATAGGATTAGGCATTATTTATTACATTGTTGTGTTGATAATATAATTTTTTTGTGAATAATAAAAACGCATTAACACTATAAGTTAAAATCGAAGTAAATAGTAAATCGAATTTAGTGTCAACTTAAAAGTTAATGTTTCTAGTTAGAAATAATCACAGGTAAGCTGTCGACCACAAAGATGCCAGTTAACATTGAAGGTCATGATGGTGACTTCACCAACTTGCCCCAGCAACAATTTTAAAATTTAAGTATTATAGCAATAAGATTCATCATCATCATCATCTCACCCTTCTCCCACCTGAGGCAGGGTCGGGTCTCCGGGTTCTAATCCTCCATCCCTCCTATCCCCCACCACCCCGCACGCCGCCATGTCCGCCTGCAACACCTGCTTCCACGTTCGCTTTCGTCTTCCTCTACCTCTGGTGCCCCAATTACCTGCATTCCCACAATGGACCTAATAAGCTCCTCCTCTCCCCTCCTCATCACATGCCCATAGCATCTCAACCGATTCTCTCTCAACGTTTCCTCAATGTCTCCCACCCCCAACTTACCTCTAACGTACAGTAATCGTTTCTGACTCTGTCAGATCTAGAAACCCCACACATGTAGCACAGCATTCACATCTCAGCAACTTGCATTTGCCTTTCATGGTTCTTCCTAACTGCCCAGCATTCTGACCCATACAGCATAGCAGACCTAACGGCGGTTCTGTAAACTTTGCCCTTTAACTTTATTGGGATCCGACGGCCACACAGGACCCCTCTTGCTTGTCTCCACTTCAGCCATCCTGCATTAATCCTGCAGGTAATTTCCCCATTGCCCTGGAAAACTGATCCTAGATAGCAAAACTCTTGCACCACCGGAATCGCCTCTCCCCCACAACGAATCTCACCTCCTTGCCCCTGGCCACTAAAATTGAAAGCTAGGTACTTAGTATTCTTCATGTTCACCTTAAGGCCCTCTTCTTCCATTGCTGTTTTCATGTCTTGTAGACCCTTTTGTGCATCATCCTTGAACTCCTCAAGCCTTCCGTCATCATCTGCAAATACCAAACACTGGGGGGCTACTTCCCTATTCCCGTCAGCAGCTCATCCATTATTAGAGTGAATAGGTATAGGCTAAGTGCTGACCCTTGATGCACATTAACCTTCACTTTGAAGGTTGCAGTGTTTCCCCATGCTGTTCTCACCCTAACGATGGAACCATCATACATATCTTGCACAATCCTAATATGGCCTTCATCCACACCTTTCTTAACACGCTCCATACTAACTGTCTGGGAACACTATCATATGCCTTCTCCAGGTCAACGAATATTGCATGAAGGTCCTTCCTTGCTGCTCTATGCTTCTCAATCATCTGTCAGAGGATGAAGATTGGTTCCATGGTGGACCTACCTGGCATAAACCCAAAGTGGTGGCGAACCTGTGACCCACCATAAGTGGTGGCGAACCTGTGACCCACCGTGCAATTTTAAGTGACCCAAATGTGAATCTTATCTAGTTTATCATCTCATAGTGTGTGTGTGGAGTGGACGGGGACCTGGTGGGCTAGATCCTAAGAACCGACCCTACCACAGGTGGGATAAGGGTATTATGATGATGCTCTCTTATTTGCTACTTTAATAAACTAATTTATTCATTATTAATAATAATTTTTTTATTCATAAAATTAAATAGTGCTTGCGCCTGAACCATGGAAAACTTTTTGGTTCTTTTTTCATGTTATTGTGACCCATCTTCAAGAAATGGTTCCCCACCACTGCCCTAGACACTAGTTAGGTCTCTGAGGCGACATTCTATGAGTCGCTCCCACAGCTTCATAGAGTGGCTCATCGGCTTTATGCCCCTATAGTTTCCACAGTCCCAGGCGTCACCATTGCCTTTGAAAAGTGGTACTATCCAACTCTCTTGCCATGCAGATGGCATCCTGTCACTCTTTGCTAACTTATTGAGGAGCTTCCCTAGCCATGTAATTCCCATGGTCCCCAGGGTGCACCAAACATCCATGGGGATCTTATCAGGGTGTACTGCTTTCTGACCTTTAATCTTCTGAAGTGCTCTGACTATTTCCTCCTCACTCACCCTGTCCACAGCCTGTGGTGTGAGTGGGATTCTGCCTGTGACCACTGCACAGGAGTCCACATTTAAGAGACTGTGGTAATATTCCTCCCACCTTTTGATTACCTCTGGTGGTTGGAAAAGGACCCTACCATTGGTATCCTTGACCATTATGGCCCTGGTAACATCCTTACTAGTTCTATCCCTGGTCTTGGCCAGTCTAAAGATGTCATCTATGTACACAAAAACGAATGGAAGGTCTCCCAAAATTGTGTGCATAAACCTTTGAAACGTCTGGGCTGCATCCCTTAATCCAAAAGGCATCCTGGTGAACTCAAATAAGCCAAATGGAGTGATGACTGCCGTTTTAGAAATATCTTCAGGAGCAGTGGGCATAGCCAGGGGGGGTTTGAGGGGTTAAAACCCCCCTTGGGCCTCGAATATAATGAAGAGGTATACACCCTATCAAGTCATATCCCCCCTCAGAAAATCCTGGTTCATGCTATCGACAGTCATATCCCCCTATTCAGAAAATGCTGGCTATGCCAATGTTCAGGAGCAACTGGAATTTGGTGATGCACTTTAGTTAAATGTAATTTGGTAAAAATGCAGGAACCACGGAGCCAAGAATTAAATTCCATGATATGTGGTACTGGATAATGATCTGGTACTGTCCTAGCATTGAGAGCTCTGAAGTCTCCTACAATTCTCCAGGATTTATATTTTGGCACCATGTGAAGTGGACTGGAGCAAGGACTAGATGATGGGTGAATAACACTGGCTTCATGCAGTGCTTGAAATTCACCTTTGGCTACAGCAAAACCTACTGGATCCAGTCACCTCACATGGGCATGACATGGCGGCCCAGAAGTAGTTACGATGTGATGTTGAACGTCATGAGATTGCTGACATGAAAATGGTCTAGGTATGGTGACATCCTTAAACTCTACCAACAACCATTTGTAAGGCTCATCCAATGAAGGAGTGATAGATGACAAACACTGGGAAGGAATGGAAGAACGTGCTGGGATACCACCAACCATATATGCACCCAGTAATCCTGTCACACAAAAACTGTCTGCCCACAAGAACAACTAAATTAAAATGTGCCAAAAAATCTGCTCCAATTATAGAATTGGATACATCAGCAATGATAAAATCCCAAGGGAATGACCAACACAATCCAAAATCGAAGCACAAATGATGTGAACCATAGGTATCGATAGGGGATTTGTTTGCAGCATAAAGATGGAAGTCATGAGATGTTATAGATGAAGGATCAACTAGAGATCTTGGGACAATACTGATCTCAGCCCCAGTATCTATTAAAAATTTAAATTGAGTTGATGCATCTTTAATAAAGAATAAACGGTCTATGCCATGACCACCTTCATTCCTCAACCCAGTTGAATGAAGGGCCTCTCTGTTTCCCTGGGAGCAGGGTGGTTTACATTTCTTGCTGCATTGTCATAAGTATGATGGCACCAGCATAGATCAGAGGTTGATGGGTGTCACTATGCTGATTCTCCATCTGACAATGTCGAGACTGTTAATGACTATGAACATTGGCACCTGACCGTCGATAAAAATGCTTGCCATCAGAAAAGAAAGAATTAATCTTGAGTGGAAGTTCATCTACACGTGAAATAAGCCTTGATATGTCACTGGTGGTGAGTTGTTGTGATGGAACTGTAGAGAATTTTTGAGCAGTACTGGTGGTAACTGGTAGTGCATGGGCCTGGTGTAACGAAGGATCAAGAACATCAACAATATTATCAGCCATTTCAGCTAATTTCTCTAAAGATGTCTCTGCATCAGCAGAGACTTACAGACTCAACCCTGCCAAAGGGTTATGATGATGATGATGATGATGCACAGTGGCATCTTATTATTGAATGACAACTAATTCACTGCAGCTGTTCTAGATTTTTTGGGTAACTCGAACTTACTGAGATAATCTGGACAACAGAAGCTCTTTTATAATTGATGCATCTCCAGGTGATGAAGCAGTATCCCCTGCAAGTTGTTGCATCTGTTGCAACAACTGTGAGGGCTTCATGTCTCCCAATATTAAACCTTACAATAATTTATCTCATTTGAGGTGAATAAATGCTCCAGTTCATACTATTATATGTACAAACCCAAATGTTGAGACCAAAGTCACTGTCATTCTTTTTTTTTTTTCAAGACTAAAATCCTTCTGTTACACCATTTCTTTACCCTTGTGCTGACAGGCATTTAGTGTGTATTGCATGTGGGTCTTAAGATAGGTCGCAGAAAGGCCCAAACATCACTTTGCTGGGTTTTGTACTCTATGAGGTGTGGAGGATAAAGTAAACAACGGGACGATGGATGACTGGGCTTCCCAAACTGTACCTACCCAGGGCCTCCTATAAGGCTGGCTGATTTCAAGTGTCTAATTTACAAGAACACAAATGTTTTACAATATCTTTCTGCCTGTTCAGTTGAAGTTAGATTTCCATGGGAGGGGGAGGTGCTGAGTAATGTTTTTTCCAGTAAAGGAGGCAGTAGAACAAATACGTTTGGGAACCTATGATGTAGATAAATAGTTGGAATATGTACCTAAATAAAAAGCAAGCAACTCCTAACCCTTTTCCCGCCTATGGCAGGGCCGGGTACCCATCTTGTCCCTCTGAATGGACATAGGGTGATATATTGGTCATAGTTTCTGCTGCAGCCGGTTGGTGGTCAAAGCTGCACCCCAACGCTTGTTTATCGTCGGTCTAGTGTAGGTTGGGGAATGCTACCGACGCCAGTGGGCGAGCTCCTAAACCTGGAAACCCGTTTCGTACTAGAGAGGGGTCTTTTATGTGCAAGTGCCATCGTACACCCACACCGGACCTTGGTTTTACTTCTCATCTGAAAGAGGGCACACTCGCGGCCTCTCACCTGAAAGAAGCCGACCCTCCTTGGTCCAGTATCGAATCTAGAACTAATGGTGCAGTTTCCGAGTGTGCTAACCACCAGGCCACCGCGGCGGGTTTGTAATTAAATATCTACGGCGCCCTCCAATGAACGGCACAACAAAAAATCCGTTGAAAAAAAATAAACGGCACGCGGTTTTCGGAAACTATGCGCGTAAATGAAAACTTGCATAGGACCAAAAACTAACCGATTTTAGCGAGGTATTAAATGGAAAATAGGTTAATTCTTTCGCCGCATGTGGTCTGGAATATCCCTGTTGCTTACTGTTATTGTGCAATAGGCCAGACACCATGCAATATTATAACCAACAAAGCATTAATTTACCTGCCAAAATTTGTATTTTGGCTGTATAATGCAGTGTTGGAACATGTGGGGTAGGCCGGTGTCATGCGTCAAAGTGTCCGGCCGGACACTTTGAGGTAATTTTACACGTACCTCAAAGCGTCCGCTTTTACGTCAAAGTGTCCTGGCCGTTTCCCACGTTAGGGATTTTTGGCCCAACATTAATGTCAGAGCAATTTCAGTGTTTGCTAAAGCACTCTCCCACAAAAGTCACTTGCGAAGCAGAGCTGGCGTTTTCATTTTCCCTAGCAATACATGCAATGTCCTTCCGTCCACAAGGTGGGGTCTGGGCAGAACCCATACCTACGAAATTGTGTCTACACATGTACCACTTTCTCCACTCTTAACCAACCTTTGAGTACGTGTTCTCTCATGTTTTCTTTACCAATCTACGGAAGTTGGCGGGTCTCCTAAGGAATTAGCATATTTTATTTCTGGTTAAGCAATGCAACCCAAGTCAGTGTTCCTGGTTGGAAACACTGGGTACTAAAGTAGACGTGGGAGCAGGATGTCCATAAGGATATGATAGTGTAAGGGGTGGACGGGGCCTGGTAGTAGATAGGCAGTAGTGAAGGACTAGAACCTACAGACCCGACCCTGTCATAGGCGTGAGAAGGGTATGGTGATGATGATGATACCGTAATTATTCTAATAAACGGCGCGTCGTTTATTTTTTCAAAGCTCTAAGGGGCAGTATAGGGCCTATTGTAATTGCTAGCTAGAGTTATACTAAGGGATTCGGAATACTGTATTTAGAAGTTTTTTGAAGTGTTCTAAGCGGGGGTTACACGCTCAGTCTGGCATCAGTTCAGTCCATGACTGTGGTCAGAATGACGCCAGACTGATTGTATAACATGATGACTGACAGACTGATGGAATGGATTGACGGATTTTTAAATTTTTTGATAATTTTCGTCAGTCTGTTCGTGACTGACGTCAGATTGATCGTATGAGCGCCTTTCATCAGTCTGGTGTCAGTCACTGCATTGGACAGCAATGGAGACACATGCATTTTAACCACTCTCCAGTCTCTGGAACTAAGTGCTGGATTTACCACTATGCTCAGTAGGCTGAAGCATATGGTCTCAACATTTAGCAGGCTTCAAAACTTAAGAAACGGGCTTGAAAAAGGCCTGAAAATTGAAATAGCCTAGGGCCTCTCAATATCTAAATCCGGCACTGCCTGCAACAATCCCTGTACAACTGTTGGAACCAGAGAAAGACTTATACAAGTGCAATACATGTGAAACAGTTTGTGGGAGGGCTCCCTTCTGTTTTGGGCAAAAGCTGGGTCACCAGAGAAGAAACAGAGGATGGCAAAGATCACAGGTGGAGAGGATGGCTGTGGGGATCACGTGGAGGATGTCAGGCATGTGATAATGGCATGTCCAACGCTGGATCACTGCAGGGGAGGGTTGTGGAACCACCACATTGGAAGAGGTTCAGGGTGGTGGGGTGGAGCGGCTGGAATGGGTGAAAAAGGCAAAGGTGTTGCCTGGGTGCTGGTGGAGATCTAGGCTTATGGGTCTAGCATGAAAACTCTCACTAGCAGGTATCTTCTTCATGCATGTATCTTGCTTTGTCAAAAATGGCTTCACCACAGTTGGGGCATTGAGGGTGGCGTAATTGCTGCATTGCTCCCCATATGGATCCGCTCCTGGTCCAAAGTTGCCTTTTACCGCTTGTTGCTAAACCTATTATAATTGCAATACAAGCTTTTTCCTTATTGCAATCCATCATTTCTTTTGCATAATCAGGGTTTTTGAGGAGACTGATGGTGTAATGTCATCCATCAATCCATCAGTTTGGCATCAGTCTATTCTTGATCAAGATCATGGACTGAACTGATGCCAGACTGAGCGTGTAACCACTGCTTATCATATGCTGTAGAATGAACTTTGGTTCCATTATTGCTTATACATGCATGGCACATATTTTTCGAAACAGACAGCTGAGCCAATGCTGTGATCTTCTCATTGGCTGAGCAGATCCCCAGTTTCGTTGAGCTGACGCTACTAGCGCTGGAGCATGGTGATAGGAAACAAACCATTGCAAGGCTGTTAAGCCGGGTTTACACTGTGCGAAACATACTCGTCACAACTGTTTCCACAGGCTTGTGGCAATCTCGCCCGTCTCTACCTCCCTGTTTACATTGAACGAAATATTGCGCAAAGCAAGTATGCAAAACGTTATCTAGAGTACCAGTACACGAAGTGGGAGTGGCGAAACCCTTTGATGCGTGTCCAAAAACCGACAGTGCGGTGGCTCACCAGGAGGCTGCCTCGCGCAGCAAATTTCGCGGCAAGTCCCCGTTTACACTGCGCGAGTCTTTTTAATAAAACAGTTGCGCGAGTATGTTGCACGCAGTGTAAACCCAGCTTTATGTTAGGCAAATTACTCGAAAGAATTGTGTAATAGCCTCGCTTATAGAAGAGTTGCAAAACGTGATAAATTTGCTGATGAGGAAATACTTCTCAGTCAGGAATGACGATGGAAGAATGAATTTGGCGATCAGTGTGAACAGGTGAGGTGATCTGAGAAATTCTGTAATTTTTCTATTTCTTACAGTATAAGAAAATATCTTAGACTAATAGATAAGGTCATGAAATATTTTATTTCTGTTTTGAAATTCTAATGAAGGTAAGAATTTGAGTTATTCTGGACTAGTCACCCAAGAGCTCGCCCCTGTTTCCCTGATCGCTCATGTTTCCCAATGGAACAAAAAAATGTGTCGACATTGAATCAGGATGTGCTAGTTGTGCCAGTGGACAGAGTTTACTTCCCTGGCATGGGGACACATTGGTAATGCCATCTCCGTTCTTGTCTTCCGCAAGGGTACCTTTACCGACATTAGTCGTTTGTGCATTTTGTTCTTGAAATATATTGCAGCTTGCAGGTGGAAGGGGTAGTCGACAGTTGCATTAGATTCAGAGGAATCGAATTAACAGGGTTTAGCATACTATGATGAAAACATTTTGGGCTTTGGTTTTACTTCTCATTTATGTTCTACTCATTTATTTGGGTGTGTAATAAATTATGAGCGGTTTTATTGCGTTGGACACAGCAGGTCTCTCGACTGATAACAGAAGCAACGCAACCCCATATAGTACTAGCATGGGTGACCGCTTGGGAACCCTGGGTACTGCTAATTCGCAGAAATTTTCGTGACATTGTAGTGTCTGTGCAGACTCTGCATTAGAACTATGAAGTGGGCGGGGCTCTAATGACCGTTTTAGTTGAAGGACCCTAAAACATCAACGAAGTGAAAACATGTAATAAAATACACTGGTCTGCAAAAAAAATACTTTTTAAAAATTGTTTTATTTTTGATAACTGATTTTTATGTTATTAGGTGTGCTGATTCCAAAAACGCAATTGATTTTTTTTCTATCACGTAAGGTTTTCTCAAAAAATTTTCATAGTTTGGAAGAAATAAGGGAAATTGCAGCATTTTGATGTTTCGATTTTCATTTTATCCCTCCACAAATACATACTTTACATTTATATTATAGGTCTAGAATGATTGAAGATTTAATTTTCCTCTTGTGGAGTTGCTTGAGATCATCTCTTTTTAACCCTTATGTCAATATGCTGAAAGTTCCACATTGTTCAATAACCAGGGCACTCATATTGAATGAAATGGAATTCTGCCAAACACAGGTTTTGACATGCAGGTATTTCTGAAGCTACCATATTTCTTGATGCATGACGGCCCATAAATGATCTTTACTTATTGTTCTACTATAATCTTTCAACCATAGGCAGCCACACTTTTGTGCATCTAGCCTTTCTATTCGATATCAACCCAAAAATCCATTGTGTTGAACATTCCAAGACATCTGTTTCATGCATTTGCTGTCCCACACTACAGTAATTTCTTATACTTCATCATCATAACCTTATCCTGCCTGTGGCAGGGGTGGCTCACTGGGTTCCAGGCTGGCAGATCCACAAGAGGGAGCAATGCAGCGATTTTACCACCCTCTGTGCCCCAATGGGGTGCATATTTCAACAGATGCATGATTCTCCTTTGCATCTGATGAGGCATTTTCACACGACTATCCCCATTTCTATATTGTCAGTTCAACATTTGCAGTGCAATCCACAGTTGGCTAAACCACTGAAGAGAAGACACTGCCTGCGGGGCAGGAGAGCACCTATTGTAATTGCTAGCTAGATTTATAACAACGGATTCTGAATATTTAAAAATATTTGGAGTGCACTTATTTGAAGTGCTTCCCCCTGATCCACCCCTGGATCTGTCATTCGGTCTAGCTTACCACTGCTGGCTACCTCCAATCTAATACCAAGTTCGTTTTGGTGTAGAGTGGCGAATTGCATTGGACACACCAGTTCTCGCCTGATCACTGAAGTTAAGCAGTGCAACCCCAGCTAGTACTGACATGGGTGGCCACTTGGGAAAACTGGGTACTGCTAATACCCAAAAATCGTCACATTAGTGTAGTGTCTGTGCAGTCTCTGCATAAGAACTATGCTGTAGCCAGGGCTCTAATGACCTTTGTAGTTGAAGGGCCCTAAAACGACAACAATTCGTTTTTGTTCTCCCCCATGCTTCCTCTTTTCTCTTCACATTACATGACCATACCACACACATCCATTCATCATCATACCCTTTCCCTGCCTGTGGCTGGTTCATGACTGAGAGTTGCATTCCTCCATTCCCAACTATCTCCCACCAGGTCCCCTTTGTTCGTTTGTGCTTTAGGGCCCATCAACTTCAATGGTCATTAGGGCCCAGAAAGACAATCACCACGGTGGGGGGTATAAGTGGCCATCCCACCATGGTGAAAATAAATAAGGGCAAAAGCCCAATAAAATTAACAAAACAAAAAGGCAACAGCCAAACAAATAACAGACAGCAAGTAAGGGCAAAGGCCAACAACAAGCACAAAAAAATTGGCAAAAGCCTAAACAGACAAATTACACAGAAGGCAAAAGCCAAAAAAGGACAAAGATAAAACAGGCAAAAGCCTAACAAACACAGAGATAAAAAGCAAAAGCTAAAACGGATGCAAACATAAAGTGGCAAAAGCCAAAACACACAAAAAAGAAAAGGCAAAAGCATTATTATTAGATTTTGTGAAAGAGGCCAGCCTCTTTCACAAATACAAGAGAGCTCTCAACTCCCTGGGGGTTATCCCCATGGGAGATAGAGAGCTCTTGACCGACCCCCAGTCAGTATTTAGATTCACGGTATCTCTCACAGTAACTGAAGGTGTGTGCCACTGTGAAAGGCTCCCAACAGCAGTCACACCATGGTTCATCCTCACCCCATAATATTTAGGAGTGGGTGAGGAACGTGTGACCGATTCGCAGATGAGCCAGCACAACCTCCTCCCTCCGTGACAGGCGGCATGAGGACGCCCAGTGCACTGGGGTGCCCTTCAGGGTGTGGAGTTTGTTGGTGGTTTCCACAAACCACTGGGACCACCATTGCCCAAGAACAGCCTGCCGCACCATCGGTAGAGCATCAGCGGAGGGGACAGGAGTGTCAGGAACATCTGGTAGGTGGGCCACCTGATGGGCATGGGCATCAGCCCTCTCATTCCCGTTGATGCCAACATGCCCCGGGACCCACATAGACAAAACTGTCTTGCCCTGCTGATGAATCATGAGCAGCAAACTGTGCACACCCTGGACGATGGCATTCCTGCTATACAGGGTGTGCAATAGCTGTAGGGAGGATATGGAGTCAGTCGCAACCACAAAGTGTCGGTGGTTCAAAAATTGGATTAGTTCCAGTGCCCTGTGCAGAGCAGTAAGCTCCACAGTTAAGACATTGGCGATGGACATTGGAGACTGACCAACCCACAGAGGTGCCATCCTTCAACCCATCCGTGTAAACAAAAACATGGCCCCCAATAGGTCAGAGAGAGGCATCCAAACTCTTGCTGGTACACTGACCTATCGGTACTGGCTTTGGGGAAGGCAGTGAGTGTCAAATTAAAAATCGGCTCGGGTACTGTCCAGGGTGGCACAGAGGCCGGTAGTACAGGCTGCACCCTAGGCAGGGTCACACCCAGGCCAGTGAGACCATCCATCCACCGCATGCCAAATGGAGGGGGAACCCCTGACCGGCGATCGAATGGTTGTCACAGAGTGCTACTAAAAACGACTGGGTGTGTAGGGTGCTGTGGCTGACCCTTCAGCCACAAAATATATGCAGCTGCTAAGCACTGTCGCCTTACAGTCAGTGGCGGCTCACCAGATTCAGCATAAAGGCTGAGCATGGGACTTGTGCAGAAAGCCCCAATGGACAACTGGGCGCCAGCATGATGAACACTGTCCAGCATCCGGAGAGTAGATGGAGCGGCCAGGCCATAAACACTACAGCCGTAGTCATGCTGTGATCGAACGAGTGATCGGTATAATCGAAGCATCACCGTTCGATCTGCCCCAAAACCAGTTCCCTGCAGGCACCGCAGAATATTAAGGGAGTGAAGGCACTTAGCCCTGAGCTCCTTCAAGTGTGGGACCCATGTCAGACGGCTGTCAAAACGGAGACCAAGAAACCGGGCTGCCTCTACAACTGGGAGGAGGTGCCCATTCAGGGTAAGCTGAGGCTCAGGATGAAGCCCTCACTTATGACAGAAGTGCATGACTGTTGTTTTCTCAGGGGAGAATTTATAGCCACGTGAGGTGGTGAACTCATTGGCATTATTGAGTGCCAGTTGCAGCTGATAAAGAGGGACGGTTGTACCGGGGGGTGAATGGAGGAGGGAAAACTGTTCACCGCAACAGCAAAGAGCGTCACACTGAGGATGTGGGCCTGTGGGACACCATTCTCCTGCAAGAAGGGGGAGGAGTAGGTGTTACCCATACGCACTCTGAAGGTCCGGTTGGACAAAAAACTATGGAGGAAGAAGGGAAAATACCCCTGAGCCCCCACTGGTGCAAGGTCTCAAATATGCCATGGCGCCATGTGGTATCATATGCCTTCTCCACATCAAAGAAGATAGCCACCAAGTGCTGTCGGTGGAGAAAGGCCTCACGTACTGCTGTCTCCAGTGAGATCAAATGATCCACCGGAAACCTGCCTGCACGGAAGCCACATTGGGCATTGGCAAGAAAGTTGTGCCGTTCCAGATACCACACCAGGCGCCAGTTAACCATGCGTTCCATGGTTTTACACAGACAGCTCATCAAAGATGTGGGCCTGTAATTCGTGGGTAGGGTACTATCCTTTCCAGGTTTTGGGAGGGGAATGATGATAGCCTCCCGCTGGCCTACAGGGATGTCGTGCTGCTGCCAAATATAATTAAAAACCTCAAGGAGGTAGGAAAGACTATTCTCAGGTAGATGCTGTAGCATTGGTAAAAGATGTTATCAGGACCGGGGGGAGGTTTCAGGGCCCGTGCTAGAGCTGCCCACAGCTCCCAAGGGGTAAATGGGTCGTTATACCCCTCAACAACACCCCCAGAGAAGTTAATTGGAAGGCGTTCTGCAGCTTCTTTCTGTTTGATGAAAGCTGTAGTGTAGTGCTGGGAACTGGAGATGGCTGCAAATGTCCTTGCCAGCTCCTCAGCCACCTCACAAGGCAGAAGTAACTGTCTCCCTTGCACAAGGAGACCAGAGCCACAGGATTGTAAGTACCTTCCCTGGATTTTTCTCAGCTTTTCCCACACATTCTTGGATGGCGTGTGGTGGGTAAGCGAGGAGACATACTCACTCCATGAGGAGCGTTTGGCCTCCTTGATTACCCATCGTGCATATACCCGGGCTCTGAGGTAGTTGACACGATTGGCATCAGTTGGGTGAGACTAGAAGAGGTGAAGTGAGCCTCTGCGGACCCGAATTGCACTCCGACAGTACTCCGTCCACCATGGCACCCATGATCGTGGAGGCTTACACGAGCTCTGGGGGACAGATGCCAATGCTGCCCTGATCACCACCTCTGTGAAGTGGCTCACTAGATCATTGACCCAAATCAAAATCATGCAGTGGGCGAAAGTGGATTCGACGAGCAAACTCCTCCGAGTCTGCCCGATGCAAACACCACTGTGGTGGTTGTTGGGGCAATGCCCCACTTCCACTCCTAATCCTGATGGGGAAGTGGTCACTTCCACAAGGGTCAGATAGAACCTCCCATTGCAGACCTGGCGCCAACCCAGGAGAGCAGGTGGAGAGGTCGACACAGGAAAGACCACCAGTGGCAGTCATCACATGTGTGTGGGCACCTGTGTTGAGGACAATGAGGCCATTGTGTGACACCCATTGTTCCACAAGGAGCCCTTGGGGTTGCGACTGTCTGAGCCCCATTGTGGGTTATGGGTATTAAAATCTCCCATAATCAGAAAGGGTCTGGAAAGCTGGGCTGTGAGGGAGTCAAGGTCTGCCCATGGGATATCAATCCCAGGGGGCAGGTAGAGGGAACATAGAGTGGTGGGCACATTCAGTTGTAGTGAAACTGCCACGGCTTGGAGAGGCGTCTGCAAAGTCACTGGGATGTGCATGCATCCACTCCGGATAAGGATAGCCACCCCTCCCACAGGGTGGTTTCCCTGCTGCCGGGTGTCTGCATACATGTTGTAGCTCCGTATCGAAAGTGAGGTATCATTTCGGCAGAGGATCTCCTGGAGGGAGATGCAGACGGGGTTGTGCCATGAGATCAGCATTGTGATCTCATCCCTCTTGTGGGAAAAACCTCGACAGTTCCATTGAGAGAGATTCACCATTAGGTGGGCTTTGCAGGTTTATTTCTATTCCTCCCTTTTTTCCGTCCCACAGCTGAAAAAGGAGGGGTGCCTACAATTGGGTCTTCCTCCTCCATCTCAAAGGAGGAATCCCCATCATGCCCCAGTTGGGACATGGTGCCACTCAGTGCTTTCTGCTGTTGGCCGAAGAGCTTGGGTGGACGAACCAAAGACACGTGCCCCACTGCGGGGGCAGGGGGTGTACCTGGTTTCTTCCCTCCTCTCTCATCCATCACCACCGCTAGGGAGGGGGCCAGCTGGGCTGAGCCAGGAAGGGGGCTGCTCAAAGCAGATGCCTCTGTTTGATGATAGGCATCTGTGGCCTCCAAGGAGGCTGGGACAGAGGCAGTGATGGAACCAGAAGAAATCTCTGGCATGGGATTGGGATCTGTCTGGCAGCCAATGCTAGCACTGGCAATGGTATCCCATGGACCCTGTGGTCCTGAGTGGGCAATAAACGGATGAGTGGGGAGAGTTGTGGAAGTATGTCCGTCTGGGTGCAGACAGATGACACAGCAGCCACCTTTGCAGCACCAGCATCCGCTTTGGCCTCCCGTTTTCCCTGGAAGCTGTGGCCAAAGTGATGTGTTGGGGCTGTGGGCCACAGCCCTAATCCCCGGTGTCTGTCAGCCAGACCACAAGTGTGAGGTGGCTCAGAGACATCACAGGACATGCGCCTCCTCAATCACCAGGATCCGCTTTTCCCAGGGGTGCGGGTCTCCACGCACAGCAAACACGTGGGTAGGCGTTTATTTATGGTCACCTCAGAGAGGAGCCTACATCAACCGAGAACAAGTCGGACCAAACACATGAACGACCATGATGGTAGTATCGTCCTCTCCAGAACATGTCATAGACAAAGACGACAGTGGTGTTGTCCTATCTGGGGCAAGAAAAAGTCACCCCTTTTAGTCGCCTCTTACGACATGCAGGTTTGCAGTATGCCTATTCTACCCCGGGCACACACGGGAACACCAAGTCCCCATCCATCCCACACACTACCATTTCCTTACGTACAACCTAATCTGCCCAAAACCAGCTGCCTAGACAGTGACAAATGCCCCTTTCCAGGGACGGATCCAGAGGGGGAGCAATGCAGGGATTGTTACCCCTCAGCGCCTCAATGGGGCACAACTGATGAGGCATTACTACATTGCTATCCACATTTCTATACTGCAAATCCAACAATTGCAATGAGATCTGCAGTTGGCTTAACCACTGAAGATAGGACATTGTGTAAGGGGCAGGAGATGGCCTATTGTAATTGCTGGCTAGATTTATAGCAAGGGATTCTGCATATTTGAAGTGCTTCCCTTGATCTACTGCTGGATCTGCCACTGCCCCATTCCTTAATGAATGGCCAACAACCCTATCATCCTTCAGCCACTTATTTCAAGGGCCAAACTATTCTGTCCAAGGGACATTTAGACAATAGTCCACATTAAATAATAGCATACTATTTCTTTGATTGTATTTATGGAAGTAGCCCAAAGAAGGTTAGGTAGGATAGCATTAGGGGGAAATAGGTTTACAGCAGTTGAAGCAATACAAGGGGATATGGGGTGGACTACATTTGAACAGAGAGAAATGGTTAGTAAGTTGGTGAACCTGTGCAGGATATGGGGGCTTCAGAAGGAAAATCCAGTATGGCAGGTAAATGCATGGGTAAACAGCATGAAGGTTTCTACTAACTGGGAGAGGAGGGTAAACAGCATATCAAAGAAGATAGGCATAACACTGCACCCCAGTGAGGGCATGGAAGGGGCAATAACACTGCAAAGATTTGTGCAGGACAAAGTTAAGGAGTGGGGGTTGGGGCAGTGGCGACAGGGGATGGAGGGAAGGAAACGAAACAGAGGATGGCAAAGATCACAGGTGGATGGAGGGATGGAGGGAAGGACGGCAAAGAAATCGTTGAGGGTGAATGGGAACAAGCTTAACATGGAGAGGGAGGTAATTTATGACAGCACGTGGGAGAGCTCACTTCTGTTTCAGGCAAGAGGTGGAGAGGAGGGCTGTGGATTATGTGGGGACGAAGTGGAGGATGTTAGGCATGTGATACTGGCTTGCCAGCGCTGGATCACTGCAGGAGGGAATGGGGAACCCCACCTTGGAAGAGGTTCTGGGGTGATGGGGTCTGGGGTGGAGCGGCTGGAATGGGTGAGGAAGTCAAAGGTGTTGTTAGGGTGCTGGTGGAGATCTAGGCAAATTGGTCTAGCATGAAAAATCTCCCTAGCAAAAATCTGCTAATCTTAATCTAACATTAATAGGTTCATGCAAATAATATTTGCTAGGTGATAGATATACTAAATTTCTAAAATTGAATTTTTGATTAAACTGTACGCGATAGAATATTTTATTTTTTTTATGCAGTAATTATCATGCATAAAACTCTAAAAAAACAATAATTGTTTTGAACACAATTTTTTCATCGGTGACCTGCGTTATTCAACGTTGGCAGGCAATGTCGAAAGCTGCCTTCCGATGTCGTTCGTTCGTGTTTTAGGGCCCTTCAGCTACAAGGTCATTAGGGACCCGACCACTGCGTAGTTCTAATGCACAGACACTAAAATCTATGTGATCACAGAGTTTGGGAACGGCAAATTATTTCGGAAACTATGAGCTTAAATGAGAATTGTCATAGGGCAGGCACGTCAAACTGGGGGTTCCCGGGAGGGCCACATTGGTTGTTGTTGTTTGTTGGTATTTTAGGGCCCTTCAACTACAAGGTCATTAGAGCCCCGTCCACTTCATAGTTCTTATGCAGAGACTGCACAGACACTACACGATTTTTGGTTATTAGCAGTACCCGGTTTTCCCAAGCGGCCACCCATGTCAGTACTAGCTGGGATTGCGCTGCTTAACTGCAGTGATCAGACGAGAACTGGTGGGGCCAACGCAATTCGCCCCTCCCGGCCACATCTGTAACGTGTGCATTGTCATGAGGGCCATGAAACTTTGAGTTTTTTTAGTACCGTAATTTGTTTTGAAAAGTACCAAGACACCCAGCCTGACGGTGTCGATTCTAATTTGACATCACGGTTGCCGAAATGGTATTTGATAGTATTTTTAATCTAAATATGCCCCAAATCGGCAGGGGGCAACTGTCCGCCTCTCGTTACGCCTCTGAATAGCAGGCCGCATATGTATACTACATGGTATCGATTTTTAGGGTCGCAACTCTAGGTATCAAGGGCCGCCAGTTTGATACCTCAGTCATAGGGTGCTAGCCCTAGAGAGATAATGCTCTCTTTGCTGTTATATTACAGGTAAAAGATAGTCTGGGAGACTACCAAAGTAAATTCCAATATTTTATTGAAATGCAGTGCTATTAACTTTAAAACTCGATTGCATGTTTATGAATCAAAGCTCCAGCTTGCATGCATCCAGCAGATGCTCCAGCTTGCATTGATGTTCCAGAGCAATCTGGAGCATCAGTGGCATGAATATTGCATCACTCATTTAATTTTTGAATTGCAGAAGGAACAAACTCGACGACTTCATGTAGCAGATGTTTTTTCACCCTCCATAGCTTGACTTTTGGTTGGGGGTCTTCGGTCTCCCCCTGCCCAGGGTGCTTTAAGACCACCTGTATTCCTGAAATTGACTTAACGAACTACTCCTCATCTCTTCTCATTATGTGTCCATACAACCTCAACTTATTCTCCCTCATATTTTTGGGATGCCCACCACTCCCAGGCTACCACTAATATACTCATTACTGATTCTATCTGCTCTTGACACCCCGCTCATGTACCACAGCATTCGCATCTCGGGGCAAAATGAGACGCAAGGTGTCGCAGCCCTGCGGAATTCTGCTAGCAGGCAATCACCGCACATGGAATCATAGTTTTTCACCATACTTGCATCAAATAAAAAGAGAACTTCTCTGCTTCGCACCGCTTTTTGTTATTGTCACGCCAACTTCACACAGGAAACTGCGGCATTGGCACTGCGCCCCGCAACCCTGCGGAGACGCAGGCACTGAGTGACGTCACCCTGCGACCTAACATGCGCAACTACGTACTATCATGTGGGCCACAGAAATTTATAGTGAGTCTCCCTGCGTCTCATTTTGCGCTGGGCTTAAGTGAAGGCGCGAAATGAGACGCAGGGTGTAGCAGCAATGAGAAATTCTTCTAGCAGGCAATCACCGCACATTGAAGCGTAGGTGTTCACCGTGAATATGAATATATAATCCTTTGTGACGGAAACCTTGCTAGGGAGATTTTTCATGCTAGACCAATTTGCCTAGATTTCCACCAGCACCCTAGCAACACCTTTGCCTTCCGCCCCCATTCCAGCCGCTCCACCCAGGTGGGGGTTCCCCAACCCCTCCTGCAGTGATCCAGCGCTGGACAAGTCAGTATCACATGCCTAACATCCTCCACTTCGTTCCCACATAATCCACAGCCCTCCTCTCCACCTGTGATCTTTGCCATCCCTTGTTCCATCTCCAGTGACCCAGCTCTTGCCTGAAACAGAAGTGAGCTCTCCCACGTGTTGTCATAAATTACCTCCCTCTCCATGTTAAGCTTGTTCCCATACACCCTCAACGATTTCTTTGCCATCCTTCTCTCCACCCCCTGTCGCCACTGCCCTAACCCCCACTCCTTAAATTTGTCCTGCACAAGTCTTTGCAGTGTTATTGCCCCCTCCATGCCCTCCCTGGGGTGCAGCGTTATGCCTATCTTCTTTGATATTCTGTTTACCCTCCTCTCCCAGTTAGTAGAAACCTTCATGTCGTTTACCCATGTATTTACCTGCCATACTGGATTTTCCTTCTGAAGCCCCCATATCCTGCATAGGTATACCAACTTACTAACCATTTCTCTCTGTTCAAATGTAGCCCACCCCATGTTCCCTTGTATTGCTTCAACTGCTGTAAACCTATTTTCCCCTAATGCCGTCCTACCTAACCTTCTTTGGGCTACTTCCATACAGTCCATTGCCATTTTACTAATGCACAGATCCTTGTTTCCATTTGTTAGCCCTGGCACTGCTACTGCTTTACATAAATCCCTAACCATTTCATACCTTGAGAATGAATCAAATTCTAGTTTACTTATTAATCCTTCTCTGTTTTTTAGCTTACAAATGATGCTCTCCTCCATTGCTTTTAGGTATCCCCTATCATTTGTGAGTTTAACCCCCAGGTATGTAACCTCTGACACTACATCTAAATCCCTCTCCCCATGCTTGATTGGCACGTTATCCTCTACTATGATCATCAGCTTTGTTTTGTCTTGACCAAATTCTAACTGAAAATACCTACTGAACTGTTCACAGATACCAAGTTCTTCTTGGAGCTCTCCCTCTGTCTCTGTCAACAGCACTATATCATCACATTGGAAGATGGCAGGCAATTTGATACCATCCTCCAGGGAAAACCCTACCTGTCTATCCTGGAGCCTAATCCCCAGCTCACTGATACACACTAGCAACAGAATTGGTGATAATGGACAGCCCTGTTGCAACCCCTTGTCCACATCTATCTGTCCAGTATTTATTCCCTCCCGATGGAAATCATACCTAGGGGCCATATAAAGCTTCTGGAGCAGCTCCACAAGCACCCTATTCACCCCATAGTTGGGAAGAACCGTCCATAGTACATCAAACAACAAGAGAGCTTCACTGCTCCACACCGCTTTTTGTTATTGTCATGCCAACTTCATTCAGGGACCTGTGGCATTGGCACTGCACGGCGCAGAGTCACGTGGCACAGGCTCTGAGTCACGTCACCCTGCAACTTAACATGCGCAACTACTTACTGTCATGTGAGCCACAGAAATTTATAGTGAGTCTCCCTGCGTCACCTGCGGAGACTGCGTCTCATTTTGCGATGGGCTTAACATGGGTACTGCAGCCAAATAGTGCTGCACCGCGAAGTACAGCTGTCATGCTGAGCTGCGCTCCTACACACAGAAAAGAAAGGGAGTATATTTACTCCTCTAAAGGAGTAAAGTCACTGCCACTATTTTTACTCTTGTAAAGGAGTAAATATACTCCCTTTGGTGCCATTTACTCCCTTTTTAAAGGGAGTAACTTACAAATAGATTAAGGGAGTAATTGAAAATCTTTTTCAACATTAATCAAATTCTTACACCAGTTTTTAGGAAGTTTCTTAAATAATAAAATTATCTTTCTTTATAAATTTTATTAAAACTTTAACAATATGAAGACACTACATATTTTCTTTACCACACTTATACAATATATGCAAAAATAAACAGTAATGAGTAATATCAATATCTTGGTTTTCATCATTTTTGTAACTTGAATTCATGTCATCATTGTGGTGTGAATATTCCTAGTAGCTTAAGGAAAAATATCGTTGTATTCACAAGACCTGTTGGCTTTGTATAGTTGTTTCAAAAATAGGTTTTCAATTAATGTAAGTGACTTAATGTAAGTGTCTTTAAGTTTTCATCTTACATAGTCTTCCTTTAAGGAGTCTAATTCATGTAATGATGAATTTCTTGATCTTCCTGTCAATAGCAAGATTGAAAAAATTAAGAAAATCTAAATTCATTCAATAGTCAACTAACCAAGTTCCTGCACAATTTGTAATTTTCAGATCATTTGTCATCAATCTTCCTCTTATAGCCATATCAGAATACTGCAATGCCATAACCTGTAGCCCTATGCAAATTTAGCCAAATAAATATTTTAATTTTTTTGATACACAAGCATGGGGCCCAAGGCGGTTGCCTTAAGGCCAGCCCTGATTCCATTGCATATATAGCCAGTCCCATAGGGCGCTTTCAAGTGTGGAAATGATTCTATCATTTGAAATGCCATTGCTTTGTAACAATGTTCACCACATCTAAAAAGTATGATTATAATATTAGAATTGTTCTAAAATAATATCTCTTAACAAGCACTTACATTCCCTACTGGTTAATGAAATCCTCAAATAAGAAATTCAAAATTCTCTTTCTAAGATGAAAGTCAATATGTTTCTTCCTCTTCAATGATTCTAATATATGTGGTGGAAATTTTGGCAATGTATAAATTGTTGGCACCTTATTGAGAATTGTCTCCATGTTGCTTGGGTTGAAAATGACACTGAAACCTTAATTACATATTAAAAATAATAATTTAAATTCATTTAACCATACTTATTAGATAAAATTTCAACTGAAACATATGAGTTTTCACCAGCACCACTTTGAGGTTGCACATCTTTTATTGTGACATCAGAAGTCCCTATAGATTGAGAATTATTCTCTCCACTGCCAATTTGGCCTATCATGGTTGCTTGCAGTGTATTCAACTAGAACTAGATTCATGATTCATTTTTACTAACTGTACATCTTACCATAAAAATAGTTTTTTGTATGTCTCCAAATAAGTTGTTTTAGATCTTCATGTATTTATAAGAACTTAAAAAACTATCCCTTTCACCACTAGGTAATTGAATTTTAAATTGTCATCCTTTTATTATTCATTTGCAGGTAATCATCTTTCAGAAATTTGATCCATTGTTGAATTTCTATTCTGAGCTTAGAATATTTTGAAAATTAGAATTCACTGAGTGCACATGCAGGTTATTCATATTAGAACACAAACAGCTTATTGCTCTAGCAGGAGTAATTTATGTACAAGTTACTCCATTGAGGGAGTAATAATATATCAAAGAGGGAGTATTTGTCCAATTTACTCCTTTTCAGGAGTAAAATCACAAAAACAGGAGTAATTTTGGAGTTTACTCCCTCTTTTACTCCCCTTTTACACCTTTTCTTTTCTGTGTGTACAGCAGTTTTACAAACGTGGATGGTGAAGGTAGTCTGTCAGACTACCAACTACCAAAAAAATATAGATTGGAATGAATCTATAAGGAAATCATTGCATGGATTAATTAGATGATTAATTAGAAATTGGGTTAGTTCTGTAACTTTTTGATCACTCGTTTGACCCCTGTGCAGTGGCATAGCCATGGGGTGGGGGGTTAAACACCTTTCCTTGGGCCTCGAATATAACGAAGATGGAATACACCCTATCGAGTGATATCCCTCCCTCAGAAAATCCTGGTTCACCCTATCGACAGTCATATCTCCTCCCCCTTCAGAAAATCCTGGTTACGCCACTGTCACTGTGAATTATTTGGAAGTGTTTATCAGCATTGGCGACAGGATAACAGCAAGTGTTCCACGTTTTGGATTATTGGTAGTTGTCTACAAAAATAATGTAAGCATGGTAAATATTATTTTGATTACTTTGTTGTATTCAGGAAGACAATTGTGTAATGATATTTGTAAACCAAATTTGTAAACCAAATTTATATCCACACGCTCATGCATTACTGTAGACTTACTCTTGCAAACCAGTTTGTATACGGAAGCACTAGAGTGTGGACAGGAAAACTGTATCGCGTAAGTGGGCTTCACAACAGCAATGGGAACGGCAACGAAAAACACATTTTGTGCAGAGAGGAGGGGCGACGGGTACGTCATGTGATGGAGGTGCGCTACTATTGGTCAAACAGCTTGCCGTTGCCGTTCTCGTTCCCGATGTTATTGTGAAGTGGGCTGTGCAAGCCGAAAAGCACGGCTTGTGTAAACGTTGCATTGCTAAAGATTTTGCCTGCATGAAAGTGGCTCGCATGGTAATGCATGAGCGTGTGGACACAAAACGAGCTTTGTCTTCAGGCCATCGCTTGATTTTGTGAAGTAAGCATGTCTCATCATCTTACCCTTCTCCAACAAGAAACTGGTTTGGGTCTGGGAGTTCCAATCCTCCACCCCGCCTATCCCTGACCAGGCCCCCATCCACCCCGCACACACCAATGTCCTTTTGTACCACCTGCTCCCACTTCTGCTTTGGTCTTCCCCTCCCCCTGACGCTCCCAACCCTCTGCAGTCCCACGATGGACCTAACTAGTTCCTCCTCCTCCCTTCGCATTGCATGCCCATACCACCTCAACCTGTTTTCCCTCATCTACTCCGTGATGTCTCCCACGTATATGTCTGACGTCAGAAATTATAGAGTTCTATAAATCGTTACCTAGTCTGTGGAAAGTAAAATGCAAAAAAATATTCTGATCGAGATAGGAAAAGTGTGGCCTATAACAAAATGATTGAAAAGTTACGAGAGGTAGTTATTTAAGGATTGTCATTTAGGGTTTTTGTTAGAATTGACTTTGCATGAAATATTGGTGTCAATGTCACTAGTAAAAGGTACACCAAGACTTGTAATAATAAAAGTTCTTCACTGGATACAGGGCCCACTCTAGGAGGGCACCCAGACATTTGTCACAGATGCCAAAATTTAAGGGCGCCATTTTCGCTGTGAGTGTGAGAACAGAGTGCTGCTTCAAGGGGCGGCAATTTATCCTTTTGTCCGGGGTGGCATAAGTGCTAGAACAGGCGCTGCTGGATAGCATTGTTGCGATATGACCTCTTCAAAATTAAACACTTAAATGAAGTTTGTGCATGTTTACCTGAATTGTGTGGACACAACAGGGTATACAGGCCAGGTTGTGCAAACTGCAGGATACAAACAAGTCTATGGTAAAGCATGAGCGTTTGGACAGGGCTTTAAGTCTTCTTTAGTTTCCCAAAATACATAATGTCTTTGTGTGATATGATGGATGTTGGATAACCAATAAAATAATTGTGATCTTTTAGTGAATTTAATACAAGTGGAAAACAAACCAGGTAGTGGAGGGTTAACCAGTGTTTCCAAAAGTGGTTCTTACGGCCCCATGGAGGTCCTTAAGAAGCCTAGAGGGCGTCTCTGGGGTTGTGCAGACAACTTCAGGGGGCGCCATGAAAGGTGGTGGAAATAGTAAAGTAATTGTGACCGTTCTTCATTAATATGAAAGATAGACAGGTAAAGGCATAGTGGGAGAGAGAGGCGGTTCAAAAAAGGTAGATTCGCGGTGGGTGGGGTGGGGCCAACATTTACGGCGGGTCGCTTGCCAGCTGTGTGCTGTGTTGTTATACGAAGGGGTCCATGAGCTTAAGCACTTGGGAACCACTGTGCTAAACAGACGATGCAGGGAGATTTATAAGAAACGAATGGTAAATAATCCCTTTTGTAACAACCATCATACCCTAATCCCATCTGCATCAGGGTCAGATCTGTGGAAAGGGCCTATGCCCTGTTTAAGGAGATTTGAGCACTCTGACGTTAAGAGATAGGCTTACTCTGCTAACATTAAGAGTTAGGCTTACTCTGCTAACGTTAAGAGATAGGCTTACTCTGCTAACGTTAAGAGATAGGCTTACTCTTCTAACGTTAAGAGATAGGCTTACTCTGCTAACGTTAAGAGATAGGTTTACTAGCTTTACTCTTTCTGTAGGATCTTCCGACCTAACATCTGTGTGTGGTTTTCCAGAATCTTCCAGGGTCTTATCTGTTATCGTTTTGGGGCAGTTACCCTGTCATGAGATTGCAGAGTGGTTCCTTTTCCTTAACCCTAGTTCCCTGGCACGTGACACCGAGGAGAATAGCACTTGAGCAGATAAAGCACTTGAGCAGATATTATCATTATGACGTAAACCACAGGCACTAACAGAAATTGTGCTTGGTTTGATTCCCTGGCATGAACGAATTCATGTAAGCGATTAATAGTTTTGAATATTTGGCAGCTGAGGCATGTAGATCGGTTGGTTTGATGAGGCATGTGAGGATATGTGCTGGTGTGCAGATGGCAAATGAGATCAGGCACAAATAACAGAGTTTGAACAAGTATTTATTTATCTGGAGAAATCCGGGCTCGTCCTGCTGAACTACAGGCCCACGGTACACACTGTCCGAATATACACAATGTCCAAATAATGATAAATAGAATGATGATGAAGAGGAGAATGCTGGCTGCATAACTGTTACTGAGTGTCTGTATGACTGTGTGTGTCAAAAAGAGAGTCCGAGTGAGAGTGAATGGAATAGAATGGATGTTATTGTTTTAGCATCTATTCTTGTGTCCCTGACTAATGGCTAGAAATTTTTAGATTTTAATACCATAAACAAGTAGGAAAAGGTCCCTATGT
>JAAFCE010007744.1:20011695-20045816 GCA_013389805.1 Trigoniulus corallinus
CCCCCCTCTTCGCGCGCGGGCTGTCCCCCCTCTCTCGAGCGCGGGCTGTCCCCCTCTCTCGCCAGCTGTCACCCACTATCTTCTTTATTATCCATCCTTTTTACATCCTTCTCTCACCTGTTCCTTCCTCTCCTAATTTCTTCCTATCCATCCTTCCACTGTTCCATCAATCACTATCAGACCTCCTGCCTCTCTGCAGATTACTTCCTGTCTATCCTTTCCTCTCGCTCTGCTTCCTTGTCATAACGTGCAGTTTTCCTTTTCACTGTTTTCCGCTTCCTCTGCACGAAATCGTCGCCTTCACCATCCCAACCGATGCTAATGTGATGTTGCAGTTGGAAGGTGACATTGCAATAGGAATGCATCACTATGGATTAATATATTTACTGCATCTGTCCCCGTTTTCGAGGACATCCACTTACACCACAAAGATTTGGTCTTGGATATATTTCATATCAATCGAGAATGTACTTGAGACCAACATTCACTCGTATGTAAAGGCAACTACCGGTATTAATCTTTTTTCCCGTCTATGGCAGGGTCGGGTATTCATCTTGTCACTCTGAATGGACACATGGGAGATATCTTGGACAGAGTTTTTCCACACTGTCTAGTCTTACTCCACAAGGGACCTCGGATTTACATTTCATCGCCAAGAACGCGCACTCGGGGTCTCTCTCTCGCCAGAAATAAGCCAACCCACCTTGATCCAGTGCGTAGTTCTAAAGCAGAGCCTGCGCAGGCAATACGCTGTTACGACGATTTTTGGATACGACTATTTGCTTCAGTCATCAGACGAGAGCTGGTATGTCCGACACCACACAGCCGCTCACCTCGGTCCAGCATCGAACCTAGAACTGCTGATGCACTTACCGAGCGTCCTACCCTCTGTGCCACCAAGGCGGCCACACATATGTAAATTAGCCAAAAAATATTTAGAACTTACCTTGCAGTACCATTTTTCAAAGGGGTATTCGAAGAAGCCATCAGGATTCGCAATAGAGATCTTGGTTTACACAAGTAGGGGTGTCGT
This sequence comes from Trigoniulus corallinus, assembly GCA_013389805.1. Classification (NCBI taxonomy): domain Eukaryota; kingdom Metazoa; phylum Arthropoda; class Diplopoda; order Spirobolida; family Trigoniulidae; genus Trigoniulus; species Trigoniulus corallinus. Next base: position 20,012,729 of record JAAFCE010007744.1, read on the forward strand.
TACTGACTCCAATTTTTCTTGCCTGAAACTCAGATTCAGTCAAAATGACGAAACCGCAAATAAATAATTAAGAAAAGACCTCGATAAATATTAAAATATTTGTGATGAAGCTCAAGATATATGTCCAAAAATTCAAGTCAAAAAAGTGGTCTAGTGAGATCCACTTCTTTATCTATTCCGCAACTTTCCGTGACACTCCGAAGACTTTCACGAAAATTTGGCGATAGCATCTCTCCAAAGGTGCACTTTGTAGAATTTCCGCCTGGAGACTAAATTCATACATTAATTGCGACATTAGAATATTCCCAACACGCTAACAAAGACAAATAATTACGGTTGGCTACTTGTCCCATGACGTCGCCATCCTTGCATTCCCCTCCCGACTAATAAGGGTGGAAATTCACCAAAAATACAGCAAAACAAACATTCGTTGTCATTGTTCACGAACATTATTAACCAATGCAGGCCTTCACTATCTCCATCTGGTTAGTACGCAATGCCTTTCCGATTCTGCACCGCAAATGAAACTGGGAACTTCCGGCTCCACTGCATACGTATACCCCCCAAAAATCTAAACCTGCGAACATTCTGTAACGGTCAAACAACTTTTAAAACACACGTTTTCACCTACTGTTTGTTCTTGAGCATGTGACGTCTCCACATGGAAGCAAATTGAGTTTGTCATACGGCACATCCATTAGCATTCGCAGACGTTTTCAAACGAGGTGAAGATCCGGTTTACAACGAATTTCATTGCAAAGAAATAAATAAAAGCAACTCCTAACATGTTTCCCCCTATGACAGGGTCGGGTACCCTCTTCTCCCTCTGAATGGACACTGGACATTGCTTTTACGCAGGTGGTTGCCAATTAAAGTTGCAACCCCTCTGCTTATTAATCGTCGATGTATTGTTCGTTTGGGGCATTAGACTGACGTCGGGGAGGGGAGGGGGTGTCGAGCTCCTATGCCTGGAAATTTTGCCTCATCTACCAGTTGTATAGAAGAGAAGGTTCTTTTAAGTGCAAATGCTATCGTACACCACGCGGGACCTCGGATTTACCTCTCATCCAAAAGAAGGGTCACTTGGTGCTTCTCTCTCTCTCTCTCGCCCGAAAGAAATCAACCCACCTCGATCCAGTATCAATCATGGAACCACTGGCCCAGTGAATCCAGCACGCCAAATAATGCGCCTACACAAAACCCACGACATAAAATAAATTTGTAGGTCAGTATCCCTATTTCCAGATGTGTGTACACGCACCAGGACCCAGTTTTCGTCTGATCACTGAAGTAAGCAATCCAACTCCAGATGGTACTGGCATGGGTGACCGCTTGGGAACCCTGGATACTGTTAATACCCACAAATCCTCATAACAGCGTATCGGCGCAGACTATGCAGACTTTGTAGTTGAAGGGTTCTAAAACCCCTGAGAAAAAAAAACAAATGCTCCAGGGTTTTCGTAACCGAAATTGACACTGATGAAGAGCCAGTCCAACTGTAAATAATCAAAGCTGCAAGCCTAGTATAGTTCGCGCACCCAAACAGCATTAGAGAGTTTTCTGGCTTATCATCATCACAATACCCTTATCCCATACACCATACCTTTTAGGAAGTGAATGTCCCCTTCCATCAACTATAACATTTTCCTAATCATTTTATCCCATATCTCATAGATTTTTTTTAAAAAAAGGCATTGGTTACTTTAAAGGAAACACCCTGTATATAATAAGTGCTGTGTGCATTTTTAAAACGTAAGAAATACATACAGTCAGGGTCCGCTCTAGCGCTTACGTCGCCCTGGATAAAAAGACAAGTTGCCGCCCCTTACGAATATAATACAAATTCAAGCAGCAGTTTTTCTCACACAGCCAAAATGGCGCCCCGGACTAATGCCCTGGTCACACCCCCATAGAGCCGGTGTCAAGCGTCAAAGTGTCCGGGGTCTACCTCAGAGTGTCCAGCCAGACACTTTGATGCAATTTTTGAGTACCTCAAAGTGTCCACACCAGTTCTCGTCTGATCACTGAAGTTAAGCAACGCAAGCCCAGTTAGTACTGACATGGGTGGTCGCTCGGGAAAGCTGGGTACTGCTAATACCCAATAATCGTCGCATTAGTGTAGTGTCTGTGCAGTATATGCATTGGAACTATACAGTAGGCGGGTCTCTAATGACCTTGTAGTTGACGGGACCTTAAACTCCAACAAAAAAAAAAAATCAAAGTGTCAACCATCTAGTTGCGAATGCAGATGCCCTAATTTGCCTCTTTTCCGCACAGCACATATGCACTGCAGAGTAGATATGCAACGTGAATCAAGGCGAAATTTATGTCAAATGTGAGTCTTACTGTCTCGCAGATAATACAATACTCTTCCATTTTTTTAATATAAACCACTTTACTTGCCGACGTAATGCCCGTTTCTCACTTTCTGATGCACCAACGGGATAAGAGCCATCACTAAGATAGGCCACAATCTCATCATATTTTTTGGGATCCATATCCTTCCGTCCACAAGGTGACGATTTCTGGCACACTCTACAAGGTGGGGGTCTGTCATTACCCCAAAAAGACTTTTTAATTTTGAGGCCGAAATATTCAGATTAAGGGCATTATTATCGATATTGAATTAAATACCATCCGTATAAAGGTTAAGCAATGAAAATAATCTGGAAACATGCTAAAAAAATTCTGTAATACCCAAGAAACCCAAGACATCATCATCACCATACCGTTATCACGCCTATGACAGGGTCGGGTCTGCAGGTTCTAGTCCTTCACTCCTGCCTATCTCCCACCAGGTCCCCGTCCACCCCAGACACTACCATATCCTTGTGGACATCCTGCTCCCACGTCTGCTTTAGTACCCAGTGTTTCCGACCAGCCATCACTGTCGGTACTAACTTGGGTTGCATTGCTTAACCAGAAATAAAATATGCTAATTACTTAGGAGACCCGCCAACTTCCCTAGATAGGTAAAGAAAACATGGGAGAACAGGTAATCAAAGGTTGGTTAAGAGTGGAGAAAGTGGTACATGTGTAGACACAATTTTGTAGGTCTAGCGTCTGCCGAGACCCCACCTTGTGGACGGAAGGATATTGCATGTATTGCTAGGGAAAATGAAAACGCCAGCTCTGCTTTGCAAGTGAGTTTTGTGGGAGAGTGCTTTAGCAAACACTGAAATTGCTTTGACATTATTGGTGGGCCAAAATCCCTAACGTGGGAAACGGCCGGGACACTTTGAGGTATGTGTTGAATTACCTCAAAGTGTCCTCCGGACACATTGACACCTGACGCGTGACACCGGCCCTGACAGTAACGTTTTATATAGAATTTAATTGAACAAAACGTTAAACTATACGTTTACTGTCATTTTTCCAATGCGCCTATAATTCTCAAAATTCTCTGTGGGCCGCACGAACGAACATCGTGGGCCGCATATGGCCCGCGTATTTGAGATGCCTGCCCTATGGGTTCTATGGGTAATATCCGAGCTCCTTTGAATAAGTATAGAACCGTTTGTATAGAAGGTTAGGGCGAAGTTTGCCGTCCAATTCTGGCTCGAACTTTTTGAGCCCCGCCCCCAATTTTGCACCATAATTTGAACTCATCAAAAATGTGTATGTAACAACAATCAAGCAAAGAGCGTTCCAGGGGCTCCAATGGGGTGCATATTTCAACTTCCCAACTAATAAAGCATTTTTACATTGCTACCCTCGTTTCTATACTGCCAGTTCAACAGTTGTAGTCCAATCTGCAGTTGGCTAAACCACTTTAAATTGGACAATTCTAAGGAGTAGTAGAGGACCTATTTTAATTGCTAGCTAGAATTATACTAGAGAATTCTGAATATTTAGAAATATTTGGGTCGCACATTTTTTTAAGTGCCCCCCCCCCCCCCTTGATCCGTCCCTGCAACCAAGGCACGGTGTCTTGTGGGAAAACCTTTATCCTCAGAAGAACCCACACCAACATGAATGCTCGCATTTTACTTTTCCTCCCAGCAAGCGTAAAAGAACAAAGTGGCAAAAACTTGTTCACTGAATTGTTCAGTCGTTAAACTCTTGACGATCCTCCAGATTTTTGGTTACTCATTCATCCTTGGACCACCTCGATTGGTGGAGTGTTCGCTTATTGCATCAGTGTCCTGAAGTTGGCAGTCCACTCTTCCCAAGGTCGCCGGGGTGAGACATTTGCGCACATTCAGTGTGTACTTTCTACACTCTTCTGCCTGTGTGCGGCAAGTCTGCCCGGCGAGACATTTTTCGAGGGTAGGAGACCACAGTGGTACAAAGTGCTCTTCTAATTTGTTTTGTTGGTGTTTTAGGGCCCTACAACTACAGTGGTCATTAGAGCCCCGTCCACTGCATGGTTCTAATGCAGAGGCTGCACAGAGACTGCACTAACGCGACGATTTTTGGGTATTAGCAGTACCCAGTTCTCACAAGGGGCCACCCATATCAGTACTAGCTGGATTTGCATTGCTTAACTTCAGTGATCAGACGAGAACTGGTGTGTCCAACGCAATTTGCCGCTCCCACACAAATTGGTCTCTATACCTGCCACTGGCAGGAAACGGGTTAGCAGTTGCTAGGTTACATTTATTTGCCGAAACTCCAGGTAGTACGCAACCCTACCTTTCTTGACCACGTGATGCCATTAAATTTTGTGGGACCCAACCAATTCTTTCTTATAACCTTGAAGAGATAAATTAATTACTTGAAAATTCAGGGAAGGGTCCGCCTTGAAAAAGAATCACAAAAGCGATCGGCAAACTTGATTACGAAATTCTGTACCTGTAACAATTGCAATGACGTCACATTAAACATAAATCTCAAAATATAGTACCATATAAATTTCCACGTGGAAGGTGGTCGACTAATTTGAAATTTAAATTTGACCTCTCTGCTGCTCCGAGAAACCTACTTCATCGACTTCTTGATGAGCAAACTCTTCGAATTTTTTCCCTCCCTTCCATAATACTTATATAAGTTTTTGTGTTAGAGCCCTTCAATTACAATGGCCATAAGAGTCCCGTCCACTGCATAGTTCTAATGCAGAGTCGGCACAGACACTATGCTGTTACGACGATTTTTGGGCATTAGCAGTACCCAGTGTTCCTTAGCGGTCACCCATGTCAGCACTATCTGGGGTTGCGTTGCTTAACTTCAGAAATCGGACGAGAACTGGTGCGTCCCACACAATAAAGCCGTTCGCTTATATTCGTATGTGCATTTCATTACAAATGATTGGTTCCCGAACTACTGCGTCACCAGTTCCAGGTTCGATCCTGGCACCGAGGCGGTTGGCCGTCCGTTGGATGGGAGGCAAAGCCGGAATCCCGTTTATTTTGTTCGACATCACAAGAACTCTTACTTCAGGAAATGTCTATTTCGGTAAAATTTCCGATGTGGGGGACCTCGCGTAATAAATGAATTAAAGTGGTATGGACACACAATGAGAAAAGGGGAGAATGAGCTCGTTAGGTACATTTCAGGAATGCAGGTAGTTGGAAGCACAGGGCAGAGGGAGACCAAAGTGACGCGGGAACAAGTTGTCCGTAAGGATAAAATAGTGTGTGGGGTGAACGGGAACCTGGAGGGAGTGGAGGATTGGAACCCGTAGACGCGATCCTGCCATAGGTGGGACAAACTAAAAAAAGCAACTCCTAACCCTTTTCCCGCCTATGGCAGGGTCGGGTACCCATTTGTCCCTCTGAATGGACACGGGTGATATATTGGTCATAGTTTTTTCTGCAGCCGGTTACCGGCCAAAGCTGCACCCCTACGGTTATTTATCGTCGGTCTAGTGTTCGTTGGGGAATGCTACCGACGCCAGGGGGCGAGCTCCTACACCTGGAAATTTTCCCTCATCTACCCGTTGCGTAGTAGAGAGGGTTCTTTTACGTGCAAGTGCCATCGTACACCCACACGGGACCTCGGTTTTGCTTCTCATCCGAAAGAAGGCACACTCGCGGCTTCTCTCTCGCCCGAAAGAAGCCGACCCACCACGGTCCAGTATCGAACCTAAAACTACTGGCGTAGTTGCCGAGCGTACTAACCACTACGCCACCGCGGCGGGTTCAAATAAAAGAGAGGGTTAATTTGCAGCGCCCACCGTTCTTTACCAACCACCCAAGTTGGTATTGACATGGGCTTGCGATGCTTAATTTCAGTGATCTCACGGGAACTGGTGTGTCCAACGCAACATGGCTGCACAAATGCATGGTGGGACAAACTGATGAAGGTAAAATTTCAAGGAGTAGGAGCTCGCCTCCTCCACGGCGTCGGTAGAGGAAACGTGCACAACGAAGAAAATAAACACAGGGCTAAAGATAAACATAAAGACAGAGTATTTATCCTTCAATTGGAAAGGACGGGAAAATAACGGTGACGTACGTTCGAGGGGGGGGACTGGTGAAAAAGGTGCAAGAGGTGAGGTACTTAGGGTCACGTTCCAAAGCAATGGGGAGATACTCTGATGTGACCCACAGAATCAAAGGGGGGTGATTGAAGTGAAAACAGGCAAGCAGAATCCTGTGTGATGGGAGGGTCCCAATCCAGTAACAAGGGAATTTCTACAGGGCAGTGGCTAGCCAAGCTATGCTATGTGGATCAGCGTGTTGAGCAGTGAGAAAGGGCGGGGTCAATAGAATGCAAATAGCCAATATGCGAATGCTGTGGTATAAAAGTGGAGTGTCGAGAGCTGATAGAATTAGAAATGAATATATCAGAGGTATCCTGAGGGTGGTGGACATCACCGAAAAAATGAGGGAGAACAGGCTCGGGTGGTATGGACAAGTCACGAACAGCTCGTTAAGTCCATTCAAGGAATGCAGGTGGTCAGAAGCACCCGGGGCAGAGGGAGACCGAAGCACACGTAAGAACAGGTTGTCCGTAACGATATGGCAGTCTGTGGAGTGGACGGGAACCTGGTGTGGGGTGGACCCGACCCTGACACAGGCGGCATAAGAATATGATGACGAATGTTGCAGCAATAAGTTGGCAGCCGGCTGATTAAAATTCCAGGTGTAGGAACTCGCCTCCCTGGCGTCGATAGAGGAAACGTGCCCTAAAGCAGGCGTGTCAAACTAGGGGTATCCCAAGTGCCACATTAGTAATATATGTTTTCAGGAGGGGCATACAGTGGCCATAGCGCCCCCTGAAGTTGCGCCAGGGGGTTACTGCCCTCCTATCGTTACGACTTTGAGTCGCAGGTCAGAAAAGGAGTTTAGAATAATGGTTTATTATGATGATGAAATGGGTTTGTAAGAAATAACCAAAAAGTTTGGTAAAACCATCGCTCAACAGTAGATGGCACACTCTCCTGGAGTACTAGGATTGTTGACGTGCAGGTGACATGGTGCACAACGTGTGAACAACAGGGATTTTTATTGCAACGCTTTTTGCAATCGTACGCTACGCAATGCAGACGAATATTCAACTGCACAAACGTGAACACTGCGTGCGTCAAGCTGAGCGTACGTTTTGACGTACAATTTTCAGACGTACGCTCTGGTGACGCAGAGTAAGAAATAAAAAGAAAATGGGCGACAGTGGAGGTCTCTCGGTAGGTGGCGCTCATGTATGGGCCGTTGAAGAAACGCTGCAATAAAACTTCAATTTTTATAAAAATCGTACGCTAGTCACGTGGTCTGTGTACAATATTGCGTGCGCGCGTCGACGTTGTAATAAAACTCCCTAAAGCGGGGTTTCAACTGCGCGCAATTGTTTCATTAAAAAAAGGGAGTTTTATTATAACGTCGACGCACGCACGCAATAACATACACAGACCACGTGATTAGCCTATGATTTTTAAAAAACTTAAGTTTTATTGCAGCGTTTCTGCAACGGCCCATACATTAGCGCCACCTACCGAACGACCTCCTTCACCGGTGCGCAACACTGTGGCACTTGCGGGAATAATAGGGAGTTTTATTGCAACGTTTTTTACAAGCGTACGCTACCCTATGCAGACGAATATTCAACTGCGGAAGCGCGAACGCTGCGTTGGTTAAACTGAGGGTAGGTTTTGACCTACGCTTTTCAGACGTATGCTCTGACCTACGTAAAAGTTGGCGCATGCGCGTGTCGCTACCTTATGTCCGAAAATCAAACGGAGTCGGTAAACATATAGCCTAAAACGCGTCGATTTGTAGGGCACTAGTTGTTTTTTTAATTAGATGGTATAATGAATTAAGAGATATTTAGAAATTTGAGTCTGTCCCCAAACAGAAATTTATCAATGATTCAACATTCCGTGAAAACATAGGTTGCCCCTTATATAATGCTGCACCACGAAGTACAGGTGCTATGCAGAGCAAACGTGGTTTTAGGGGTAATTCATTATTCCCGCAAGTGCCACAGTGTTGCGCACCGGTGAAGGAGGTCTCTCGGTAGGTAGCGCTAATGTATGGGCCGTTGCAGAAACGCTGCAATAAAACTTTAATTTCTTTAAAAATCGTACGCTAATCACGTGGTCTGTGTATGTTATTGCGTGCGTGCGTCGACGTTATAATACAACTCTCTAATGAATTACCCCTAAAACCACGTTTGCTCTGCATGAAACCTGTACTTCGTGGTGCAGCATTATATAAGGGGCAGTCTATGTTTTCACGGAATGTTGCAACATTGATAAATTTCTGTTTGGGGACAGCCTCAAATTTCTAAATATCTGTTAATTCATTATACCATCTAATTAAAAAAACAACTAGTGCCCTACAAATCGACGCGTTTTAGGCTTTACGTTTACCGACTCCGTTTGATTTTCGGACATAAGGTAGCGACACGCGCATGCACCAACTTTTACGTAGGTCAGAGCATACGTCTGAAAAGCGTATGTCAAAACCTATGCAGCGTTCGCGTTTGCGCAGTTGAATATTCGTCTGCATACCGTAGCGTACGCTTGAAAAAACGTTGCAATAAAACTCCCTATTGACTCGCAGTGTAAACGGGGACTCGCCCCAAAATTTGCTGCGCGAGGCAGCCTCGTGGTGATCCACCGAACTGCCGGATTTTGGACACGCATCAAAGGGTTTCGCCACTCCCACTTCGTGTACTGTACTCTAGATACGTTTTGCATGCTTGCTTCACGCAATACTTCGCTTAATGTAAACAGGCCGCAAGCCTGTGGAAACAGTTGCGGCGAGTATGTTTCACGCAGTGTAAACCCAGCTTAATGTTATAGAGGGTGGTAGTTTCCCTCTAGTAGCAGTTTAGCAGAGTTTGCTTTATCTAGTTTAAAAGAAGGCATGTGTCTCAGCCAGGATCAATCCTGCAACTAATAACTCATGAAGTCATGCACCCTATCTACTCAGACTTTATGCTGGAATACTGCGTCGGTGATTCCAGATTCCATCATGGGGCGAGTTAGTTAAGCAAACAAGTTACTTAGCTTTATGCCAGTTTCCTTTTCCAAGTATTTTCCAGAAAACCGTCTGATTCTACAATTGGAAACAATTTAATTAACTTTAAATTATATTACATGGAAAGGAGGAGGCCATGACATTTGTCGTCCAGTTCTTGTTCCAGTGTGGATACAATTCATTTTTACTAGTAGTTGCGATCAGCAATCAGCCTGGCTTCTACTACAAAATTCCATTCCAGTGTAGTCTGTAAAATAGCAATTTAAGCATTCAGAATGATTTTCCAACACACCTAGGTGCAAACACTGGTGTTCAGAGTAGCCTTGGTGCTAGGAGGTCAAGGTTTTATGCTTGTATTTTAGGGCCCTCCAACTACAAAAGTCATTAGAGCCCCACCCACTGCATAGTTCTAATGCAGAGACTGCACAGGGCTACAGTGGAGGGAGGATAAAAGTGGCAAGCAATAACTAGTCCTTTTCCGGCTATGGCAGGATCGGTATCTACTTTTGTCCCTGTGGGACACACCTCCGACCTATTGGAAGACATTTAACGCAGCCTGCTGTCGACTTAAGCTGCAACCCCTACGTGTATTTATTATTGACCTACTATTCTTTGGGGCACTCAAGGTGAAAGTTCTTCGGCCTGGTTTAAGCAACGCATCCCCGATTCTCTGGTGTGAGACCTAGCCCCCTGGCGTTGGTGGAGTGGTCCAATGAATAGCACACTGACGATAAATAAGCATAAGGATTGCAGCTTTGGTCGGCAGCCGGCTGCGTAAAAATACCGTCCAATACGTCGCCAAAATGTCCATTCGGAGGACAAAAGTTGCTCATATTTTGCGCTATTCAGTCACTTTACAAATTTAAATCGTTAATCTAGAAACGATTATATGGGCGACAGGCCTTTTTGACAATGAGACATTTTTGACAGGAGACCTTATTAGAGAAAATCCTGAATCCCGAGACTTCTTACGCCAACTGCAAATTTGTGTTGGAAGATGGTATTGAGGAAATTTCAGAGCAGATATACAAGTCAAAAGCGACTTACGCTTGTAAGAATACTCTCATGAAGTTTTCGGGTGTCCTCGCCATCCTCATCCTCACTGCTACTAATTACTTCAAATTTTCCTCGAAGTGCTGCAAGAAGAAAAGAAAGGCGGAAGTTACAATTATGAAACTGACATAAAAATACAGGTAATTCCCTGTTGAGGCTGAAGTCACTAACTTTTGACGGTGATGGGATTAAGAAAATTAATCGTTGCAATATTTTCGTCCGGATTAAAATTCACCACTTGTCCAACCTGAAATATATTGAAATAATTACAGCGGTTCAGCTGGAAATAGTTGCAATACATGAGCGGGGTCTCGAGAGTAGACAGAATTATAAATGAGTATTTTGTGGGCTGGGGCATATTGAAGAAAAGATGAGAGAGGAAGGGAGATGGGGAGAGAGAGATACGGGAAGAGGGTGAGAGAGATACGTGGAGAGGGTGCGAGGGATAGGGGGCAGAGGGATAGGGGGCAGAGGGATAGAGGGCAGAGGGAGAGGGGGCAGAGGGAGAGGGGGCAGAGGGAGAGGGCGCAGAGGGAGAGAGAGGAAAGGGTACGAGGAACTGGCTAACTCTGTTGCAGGGGTGGGGCAGATGAAGACATAAGCAGACGTGGGAAGTAGGTGGTTAGTTCGATAGTGTTTTAGGGCCCTTCAACTACAAGGTCATTAGAGCCCGGTCCACTGCGTAGTTCTAATGCAGAGACTACACAGACACTGCACTAATGCGGCGATTTTTGGATATTAGCAGTACCCAGTTTTCCCAAGCGGCTACCCACGTCCGTACTAGCTGGGGTTGCGTTGCTTAACTTCAGTGATCAGACTAGAACTGGTGTGTCCAACGCAATAAGACGCTTCTGGAGTAGGTGGTGCGAAGGAAATTGATAGTGTGTGTGGTGGATGGGGACCTCGTGAGAGTGAAGGGTCAGAACTCGTAGACCCGACCCAATCACAGGTGGGTGATGATAATAATAATAATAATGAAATCGGTCCAGCAGGAATTCAGGAACCTACCTGCTGCACTCAAGTCGATAGATGTATCTTACCTTGAAATTGGACACCTCTGGCGAGTAGTCCTCCGATAGTTCCAGGACCTGAAAAACAAACGTACAATCACAATCATCGTCATAATACCATCTGCCCGCCCGTGCACAGTCGGCTCTACGGGTACTAACTTCCACTCTTGCTTATCTTCCAATTAGGTCTCCATCCACCCCGCACACTATCATATCCCTTCGTAAAACATTCTCCCACGTTGTCAAGGTCTTCCTCTGCCCCAAGGTGCATCCCGGGCGAGCTCCTACACCTGGGAATTTTGCAGACCTACTCTTTGCCTGGTAGGAAGGATTGTTTTCTTTGCAGCGGTGACATCATACACTCCAAACGGGGCCACGGTTTTAATTCAAATCTAATGGACTTCTCTCACTCGGGTGTATTTTGGCACGCTACCTATGCGCCACCGAGTCGTGGTTAACTACGGAACTTTCACTTCAGTGAAAATTATTTCTGGAGTACTCAGTCGCATATCTGGATAAAGGGTCCTCAGTGTCCCAGGTTTACAAGCAAACAATGTACAACGGGGTAATGTTTCAAGAACGAAGCCTAAATCCATTGTCCTAACTGTGGGGTTGGGGATCTGAAGGATATTCTGGAATAAGACTCATTTTAGCTTTGAGCAAAAGTACCTTATAAGCAATGACGTCATTTATCCTAGGATGGCATTTCAATTGAGGATATTTCGTATAATCCACTGGTAACGTCCCATTTGTTCCCTGCGGTACCTGTGGTAGCAACAAGGGATCAGTGGAGGAGTTGTGTTGACACAGCTCTACACGAGATTTCACATGACATTCAACGCCGTCCTCAACAGTTTCTTCCACATTGTTGTTGCCTAGCGGGCCACTGCCCTCATCAAACCTGATGTGTTGGCTCGCAGCGGACGAAGAGGAAGGTGACGCAAAATTCGTCTTCAACGTACTGTTAAATTTTGGTTCACTTTGCAGGCCCTCACCGTCACCACCCATATTACCAGTAGAGGGGCTTTTCCGATGTCTCCGTCTCTTGCAACGTTTCACTGATTTAGTGTCCTCAACCTCCGGTGGAACTCGTTCTGGAACAACTGGGGAAATGCAATTGTCAAATGAATTGTCTGTTTGACATCTTTTGTGCTTCTTCGTTCTGCAAATGTTCTCTTCGCCTCCTTCTACGGCCACCAATGGCGGAACCGTGGACTCTTTCTGTTGTTTCTTACACTTCTTGAACTTTCTTGAGCTGTTGCTGCTGCTGCTCTGCTCGACAACATCCTCACAAATGAAATCACCATTGGATAATACTGCTACAGGTTGTGAGATTCTGATAGAGTTGTCGACATACTGGGCACCGTTTCTGCCCTCATCTTTCAACTCTTTTCTTCTTGACTGTTCTGTGAAGTGACCACGCGGATGACTTTCGACCTGGCTGTGGCATTCCCGGTGTCTATGTTCGATCCCAACGATTTCTGCACCGACATCAACAGTTGGTTGGACATCACCCAACGGATGGCACACAGAAGGGGACAGGGAATTGAATGCTGTGTCTTTCCTAGGAAGAAAACAGTAACATTTAAATTCCATTTCAAAACTGGCAAAAATGTTTTCGTCAATTCTGCCCAAATAAAAAAAGGTTAAAACAACCACTTCGGCGCTACCATCATCAAGATTTCAAACCTTTTTTTAAACCACCTATGGCAGGGTCGGGTATCCAAAGAAATCCTTAAGAACTGCTGGCTGGTATTCTTACGCTGCCGGCTACACCTCCGTGATTCTTTAACATTGACAATTTTTCTTCTTTCGTCCGTTACCACGATGAAGCATAAGCTCCTACAGTGAGGGTTTTTACCGATGGGGCATGGATACTCTACTCCATGCCGAAGGGGTTCCTTTCCGCGCAGTAGTGACATCGTACACACCATACGGGTTTACGGTTTTACTTCCCATTTGAAGGACGGAGGGTGCAATTCGGACCTTTCTCATGGCCGAGAAAACACAAACCACTTCTTTCTAGGATCAAACCTTACACAATTGGGCTCACGAAGTACGCTAACTGCTAAGCCCTTCTTTAGGGTGTCCTATTCTAACACATTTCCAAAGAAAGCCCTTCTTTGGAGTACCCTAATCTAACATTGCAATCCAAACCCCTTCAAGACCTAAAGTGCTTAAATAAGAAGTCCTTATGAACACGGATGAAGAAAACTTGCCAAAGGCGAAAAAGACATCTGGTCCCTCTGATGGACACATGGGCGATATTGGACATGGTTTTTTTCCACAGCCGGTTTCCGCCCAAAGCTGCAACCTCTATGATTACACATCGTCGGTCTACTGTTCGTTGGGGCCCCCTGGCATCGCCACGCGAGGGGGGGGAGGGGGGCGAGCTCCGACTCCTAGAAATTTTGCCCCATCTACCTGTTGCATATTAGAGAGGGTTCTTTCGCGTGCAAATGGCATCGTACACCGTACGGAGCCTCGGTTTTACTTCTCATCTGAAAGAAGGCGTACTCGGGGCCAGTATCGAACCTCGAATTACTGACGCAGTTACCGAGCATGCTACACACTGCGCCATCGAGGCGGGTCATTAATGTATAGTATTACTTGCATAATATTACACACTATTGAACAAAAGATGAGTTCTATTACTAAACTTGAGTTGCAAACATGGGGATTTGACTACTTCACATGTGCAACGACTATTTTGTAGGATATCCTTAAGTGAAGTCTACCAGGGCAATTCTCTCTCTGATGATTACAGCAATAATCTGCCATCATGTGGGTCTCTCACTTCCCCTGGTATCTCTCCTCCACAGTTTTTGTGTCCTGTTGAAAGTGTTCTCCTTCCTCATTGCTTAAGTCACCAAGATTCGTTGGAAAATAACCTAAATGCCTATATAAGTAATGGAGTCTCATGTTCATATTAGATCCAAGTGTAAAGAAATATTGGTTTGTTTTGTTGGTGCTTTAGGGCCCTTCCACTACAATGGTCATTAGGGCACCACCCACCGCATAGTTCTGCCACAGAGTCTGCACAGACACTACGTTGTTGACGATTATGGGTATTAGCAGTATCCATTGTTCCCAAGTGGTCACCCGTGTCAGTGCTATCTGGGATTGCGTTGCTTAACTTCAGTAATCAGACAAGAACTGGTGTGTACAACGCAATACAGCCGCTCAAGAAATATTGGAGAGCATTTCCTCTACTAATAAACAGTATATAATTGCCTGCATTATCCTTCCCAAAGAAGCTTTGCACGCCAAGGACAAAAGAAGACCATGACCAAGACTAAAACATGTTCATAAATGAATGAAATGTGAATCCTTAAGAAGCTGTCGTATCTGATTGTCGTCAACTAGAACGCTTTCACCAGGACATAAAAACTATGGACGAGAGATACTAGGGGAAGTAAGATACTCACATGATGGCAGATTTCTGCTGTAATCATCAGAGAGACTGCTCTAGTAGACTTCACTCCAGGACGTCTTACAAGAGTCATCATCAATGTCAAATAATGAATAGTGAATATGAATATGTAATCCCCTGTGACGGATACCTTGCTAGTGCGATTTTTCGTGCTAGACCCATATGCAGAGATCTCCACTAGCACCCTAGCAACACCTCTGCCATTTTGCACTCACTCTAGCCGCTCCACCCCAACACCCACCACCCCCTGGACATCTTCCAATGTTGGGGTTCCCAACCACTCCTACAGTGGTTCTGCATTGCACATACCATTATCACATGCCTGACATCCTCCTCTTGATCCCCACACAATCCACAGCCCCCCCCTTCTCCACCTGTGATCTTTGCCATCCTCTGTTTCGTCTCCAGTGACCCTGCTCTTGCTCAAAACAGAAGTGAGCTCTCCCACGAATTGTGTATTGTCATAAACTACCTCCCTCTCTAAAGCTTGTTCCCATACACCCTCAGCGTTTTCTTTGCCGCCCTTCCCTCCATGCTCTGTCGCCACTGCCTTAGCCTCCATTCCATAACTTTGTCCTGCACAGTGGAACCTCGATTTGCGAGCACAATTCGTTCCAGAAACGTGCTTGTAATCCATATGCCTAGATCTCCACCAGCAACCTAGCAACACCTTCACCTTTCGCACCCATTCCAGCTGCTCCACCCCAGAACCCTCCGCCTCCAGAACCTCTTCCAATGTGGGGGTTTCCCAACCCCTTCTGCAGTGATCCAGCGCTGGGCAGGCCAGTATCAGATGCCCGACATCCTCTACTTGATCCACACATAATCCACAACCCTCCTCTCCACCTGTGATCTTTGCCATCTTCTGTTTCGTCTCCAGTGACCCAGCTCTTGCCCGAAACAGAAGTGAGCCTCCCACGTATTGTCATAGATTACCTCCCTCTCTATGTTAAGCTTGTTCCCATACACCCTCAGTGTTTTCTTTGCCGTCCTTCCCTCCATACTCTGTCGCCACTGCCCTAACCCCCCATTCCTTAACTTTGTCCTATACTAGTCTTTGTAGTGTTATTGCCCCCTCCTTGCCCTCCCTGGGGTGGAGTGTTATGCCTATCTTCTTTGACATCCTGTTTACCCTCCTCTCCCAGTTGGTAGATACCCTCATGTTGTTTACCCATGCATATACCTGCCATACTGGATTTTCTTTCTCTAGTCTCCATATCCTGCATAGGTATACCAACTTACTAATCATTTCTCTATATATAAATGTATAACAGGTGAATAATGCGTATTTTGTATACTGTAATTAAATGCTATTTCTGGATTCAGGGATACAAAGATACCCAAGAACAGGTTCAACTTCTAAGGCACAAAATAGTGTGTTGCCCAGTGTAATCAGTGGACGGCGAGCAACATCGCACGCACTGCAAATTCAAGAAGGAAAGTATGAACTCCTATTATGCGATCACGTAATTTACAACCGAAGGTGACATAATCAAAACAATCCACAAAATGCTAAACAGACAATTCACCTCAGTATTAAAATATCTTCAGCATTTATAACATGAATGCATTCACCATCAGGAATGACGAAATCCTGCAACCAAATTTGGAGGACGCCGGGCACTTCGTGCAACTTAAATCGACTTTGAATGACCCTTTTCAAGTCCGTGATGGTTTTACAAATCTGTGGATTAACATAAAACCATACGTGAGGCAATCTCATATTTGTAAAATCTTCTGCAAACACCAATTTGACACGAAAACCACGCGAACACGACTCCATTTTCACCGCGTTAATCCGCAGAAAGCAGCGCCACCTACAGCAACAAAAGGGCTATCCACAAACAACAGAGTTAGAGTTAATTTGAAACACGTAGAAGCCATCGGTTTACGGAAGTTTCGCCCCCGGAGCTTTCGCCCCTGGGAAGGTAAAGGACGTAAACGCAAACTTAAAACGTAAAATTTACGTCGTCAAAGTCTTTTTTTTAAGTGATGTTCGTCTGCTAAATTGTACTTAAAAAAATAGCGGCAGCGTCGATGCTTAAAACTACCAACATAAAATTTGGCGCATGCGCGTGTCGCTACCTTATGTCCGAAAACACATCGATTTGTAGGGCAGTAGTGGTTTTTTAAATTACTGTAATAACCTTTTTTTATATTAGATGGTAAAGGGAATTTCCAGATATTTAGGCTATGCCTTTCAGAAAGTCTATTAAATTTCTATTATTGATGTCCTCCACAATGCGTAGCATTCTTGCCGAAATTGCTGAATTTTCACCTTACCTATTCCTTGAAACACTCAGAAAAACGTCCGAACGAACAATGCTGTTGTTCTATGTAAAAACAGAATAACAAAAAAAAAACCCGGCCAAAATAAGGTAAAAATCAAGGGCTGGCATTGACTCAAGGGTCAGTTGGCACTAGCCCTCGATTTTTACCTTACCTAAAACGGAATAACAAAAAACGGCCGAGGGGCGAAATGTTCGGGGGCGAAAAGTACCCAGGGGCGAAATGTCGGGGGCGAAACGTCGGGGGCAAACGTTCTGGATCACGAAGCCATCATTATTATTACAACCCTGTCCCGCCTGTGGCAGGGCCGGGGCTCTCGACACCCCAATCACGTACCGCAGCATTCGCGTTTCAGCTACAGTATTTGCATTCTATTTACGTGATTCTGCCTCACTTCCCAACACTCAATGCCCTATGTTGTACGGCAGGGGCAGATCCAGGGGGAGCAATGCAGCAATTGCTCCCCCCTCAGTGCCTCAATGGGGCTTGCTTGTCCCAATTCAAATTTAACTTTACAATTGATGAGGCATTTTTTCCATTCCTATCCACATTTCTATACCTACAGTCCAACAGATAGGACATTGTCTGAGGGGCAGTAGAGGACCTATTGTAATTGCTAGCTAATTTATAATAAGCGATTCTTAATATTTAAAAATACAGTATTTAAGGCGCACTTTTTCGAAATGCTCCCCTCCTGGAACTGCCGCCACTACTGTATTTGTTCCTGTTTCAATTCTTTGCAGGAAGAAAACCCTTCTTCCACTACCCTTGGAATGCATGTGTCATTTGCAAATACAGTAAAACCCCGCTATAACGATCTCGGATGTAACGAATTCCTGGATGTTACGAATGGTTTCCAAGGTCCCGGCAAAAGGATAGGAGTTTGTATATTAAAAATATCGGATATAATGAATTGGATATAACGAATTTCCTGGTAATAACGATGAAAACTTATAAATGTTTGGATAATTTGGTTGGATATAACGAATGATGGACCTTATAAATAATTTTTATTTATGGATTTAACACAAACTTCCACTCAATGGTAACCACATATTGAATTGAACACCACTTACAGGAATGCCTTGTCATACTTTTTATTTTACTAGGGCAGAATGCACAAATGGCTGATGATATTAGAAACGTTCATTTTCTCATCATCATCGCCACCATACTCTTATTCCGCCTGTGGCAGGGTCGGGTATGCAGGTTCTAGCCCTACAAACCTGCCTATCTCCCCCATGATCCCCCATTCACCCCACCATTACCATATGCAGGAATTAGATAGACTCCTCCACTTCCCCCTGAAAGTCCCTATCTGACACTGTTGGATAATCATCCTACTACTTCCAAATGTTTTTGCACTGTTTGTTGGTGCTTTTGGGTCCATCAGCTACAAGGCCATTAGAGCGCCGTCCACTGCATAGTTCTAATGCAGAGCCTGCCCAGACACTACACTGATGGCAGCATCCAGTTTTCCCAAGCGGCCTCCTATGTCAGTACTAGCTGGGGTTCCATTGCTTAACTTCAGTGATCAGACGATAACTGTTGTGTCCAAAGCAATTTCTCGCTCCCTAATGTTTTTGCAAATGAATCATTTTCTGCGTTAAGGCTATCATTAACTAAGTTTCCTGATCCATCCTTAATAGCTGTAACCCTATAACCCCGCTTCCTGTACTCTTCTTGGTACCCCCAGAACGCCTTTAGATTGTTCTTGAGCCGTTCTGCTAAAATATTCTGATGAAAATTCTTGTAGGCATTCTAATCAGTACTTTTGCCCTTTTCCTGGCTTCATTAAGAACGATCTCACTATCTGCATCCCACCCCTCTTATGCCTGGTTCTGTATACCCACGCGCTAACGCTTTTACCGTTGAATCAGACGACACAGCACAAAAAATGGTGACGTCACACTGCTACTTGGGGTGTCGCAGAGCAGCTATGCGGGACGGTAGTTGAGTTGACCAGTGGTCGACTCACATAGCGTCCCACACGTCACGCTGCGTTCTGATTGGCTGGCGGTTGAGCTGTCTGCTTCAAAAATGGCGGAGGATAATGTAAGACATGACGGCGGCGTGCAGTGACTCCAAATAAAGCGCTGCACTTAAGGAATTGTGCTGGCGGTCCTTCATAACGCACTAGCACAAAACGTCATCAAAATGTCATCAGTGGCGACGTGATTAGCGTTGAAGTGCGGTGATACGGAACTAGGCATTAAATATATCTCTGACTCTTCTCTGCTTACTCAAAGCCGCCTTCACTTCCCGGGAATACCAGTCTGGAACACCATTGTTCCTCTTGATTTTAGGAACCGCCTGTCTTGTACCTTCTTCTAGAAGTGCTAAGAATCGTTGCCAAGACTCTTGAACACTGCAAGATTGGCAGTGACCTGAAAATCGTTAGCAGGGTTTCTAAATGCAGTATGACCCAAACAACGATTGATAAGTACCCCTGCTAGCTGAACCCGGCCTGGTGCCGTTGTGGGTAGCACGCTCAGTAACTGCGCCAGTATTTCTAGGTTCGATACTGGACCGAGGTGGGTTGGCTTCTTTTGGGTAAGAGAGAGGCCCAGAGTGAGCCTCTTTCGAATGAGAAGTAAAACCGAGGTTCCGTGTGGTGCACGATGGCATTTGCACGTAAGAGAACCCTCTCTACTATGCAACGGGTGGATGAGACAAAATTTCCAGGTGTAGGAGTTCGCCCCCTGGCGTCGGTGGAAAGCCCCACACGAACAGTAAACCGAAGATAAATAAGCATAGTGGTTGCAACTTTGGTCGGTAACCGGCTGCGGAAAAACAATTTCCAATATGTCGACCTTGTGTCCATTCAGAGGAACAAGATTGGTACCCGACCGTGCCATAGTCGGGAAAAGCGTTAGGAGATGCTGTTTTCCCTGCTAGCTGTACAATATCTAGGTAACTTTCTCAATATCTCAACCCTAACCCCAGCATGGGCACTAATTCCCTTAATACACTTCACATCCTTGACAGAATTAGGCACATTTGTAAAAATCTAGGTCTAAAATTCCTGCTTTCCCAAGAATGGAGGAATTTTTAAAGAATGATTTCTATTTTTCAGATTTCTGAGTTCGTTTGACGGGTCCACGATCTGCCTACGCGTCAGTAGTTCCAAGTCTTCTCTCAGACGAGAGACAGGTCCTGAGTACGCCTTCGGTCAAATGGAAATTATAGTCGTGGCCCCGTGTGGTGTACGTTGACATTTGCACCTTAAAAATCTCTCTACTATGCAACGGGCAGATGAGGCAAACATCTCAGGTGTTGGAGCTCGCCCGCTGGCATCGATGAATTGCCCAAATGAACAGCAGGCCAACAATAAATCACCACAGGTGTTTGGCTTAGGTCGGCAGCTGTAACAATACCGTCCAATAGATCGCCCATGTGTTCATCCAGTGGGACCAAGAGGGATATCCGACCCTGCTATTGGCGGGTAAAAGGTTAGTAGTTTCAGGCGTTGGTGAGTTCGTTCGAGAGGATACGACACAGGTTGCAGATACAATCACAAAAATTATTCAAAGACCAAAACTTGAGCTTGCAAACTTGTCTGATGGAGACACTGTAATAAAGGCATGCAATCTCTTAATCCCGTCAGTGGAAGGATCCTCTGGTAGGATCTGTAAGGATCCACTAGGTAGCAATCCATCCCCTCACTGTCACAAACCCTAAATGCTCCCTTTATTGGGGAGAATAATATACCCTAACCAATAACGGAACTCTCAGGATTATTGGACGGGGTGCCGGTCTACCTACGGTCGTCTACCATGTGAGCCTAGCCCTCTACCCCCCGTAGCATTTCGGTTACATGATGACGATGGCTCGTGGCGGTCACGCTCAACCCTTGACGACCTCCGGTACTGCAGGATCTGACCCCTGCACCGTAATTTTGTCGCTATTTCACTTTGGATTTCTAATTCTGAATACCCGGCCCCAGTGTTTGGTCCGCAGGGGCTTATGCAGTAAGGATGGCTCTATTTGTCACCTGCGGTCTTAAAAGTTTGAAACAGTATGGGACGATTGTTTTCTGGTGAACACCACCGTTGGACACACCAGTTCTCGTCTGATCATTGAAGTTAAGCAAAGCATTTGATTTGTTGGCGTTTTACAGCCTTTCAACCACAAGGTCATTAGAGCCCCGTCCACTGCGTAGCTCTAATGCAGAGATTGCACAGACACTACAATAGTGCGACGATTTTTGGGTATTGGCGGTTCCCAGTTTTCCCAAGCGACCACCCATGTTAGTGCTAGCTGGGGCTGCGTTGCTTAACCTCAGTGATCAGACGAGAACTGGTGTGCCCAACACAATGAGCCGGTCCCCTAAGCAACGCACCCCAGGTAGTGCTAGCATGGGTGACCGCTTAGGAACACTGGGTACTACCAATATCCAAAAATCGTTGTAACAGCGTAGTGTTTGTACAGTCTCTGCATTAGAACTATGCAGTGAACGGGATTCTAATGACGTTGTAGTTGAAGGGCCCTAAAACAACAAAAACGTACCTGCTTGAGCGATGTACACCCGAGTAGTGACAATTTGGGCAACAATTCCAAGGAGCTAAAGGCAATCGTTGTACTTGACACCGTCAGAATCTATCCATGTGCATAAAATGATGAATTTTATTCCAAAAAAGTGAACTGCAACTACAAGTAACAAACAAGAGTTCATCATTATTTCAGTTCTACTTGAGAAATACTAATACAACTTCAAACAGGCTGATAAGAAGAAGAGTTAACTAATCAGTGACGTCATTATGAAGACATTTCTGAATCTTTAAAATTCTGACAGCACAATTCTTACATCTGTACAATGATTGGAAAGTGCAACCACCTTTTATGAAATTGAATGAACTTAGAACAAATGTTTTTGAAGCCTAAAAGTACGGATCTATTGCGTTGCACACACCAGTTCTCGTCTAATAACTGAAGTTAAGCAACGCAACCCCAGCTATTACTAGCATGGGTGACCGCTTGGGAACACTGGGTACTGCTAATCCCCCCAAAATCGTCGTAACAGCGTAGTGTCTGTGCAGATTCTGCATTAGAACTACGCAGTAGAAGGGCCTCTAATGACTTTTGAAGTTGAAGGGCTCTAAAACACCAACAAATCAATCAAGCCCGAGCCAATTTTCTGATAATTGAGGTTTAACAAAGAGCGTGAACCGGAAGTGAATTCTTTATTCCATGTACGTGTCTTGTCTTCGTCGTCTTCCGCGTCGTGTCTTCTCTCCCAAAATCATTTTTAAAAATAAGCGTGTGTTTATTCAGAAGGACAAGATGGGTATCCGACCCTGCCATAGACGGGAAAAGGGTTAGTTGTAGTATAGCTCTAACTTCTGAGGGGGTTTATATAGGTATGTATATACCGTAGGGCTCCCCCTCAAGTTTTTGGCATACTCTGGTCATGTGCTTCCAAGGACAAGAGTCAAATGAACAGTTTTAGAAGGTTATCGATGGGTAAACGCAGATGGGCAGATAGTTAGCCTCGAGAACGTTCAAGAATTTAAATAATGAGCACTAGAGGAGACGGTGTTAGAGCACCAATGGTATGGGTAAAAGTAGAGGAAGTGTTGGGTGAGGGCTGGTTTCAATAACTCTAATCAAATTATGGTGGAAGTCCTGGGATGTCAAGGGAAGGCTAAGACAGCATTGATCCACGCTCAGTTGCAGTGGCGTAGCCAAGGGGAGGTTTTGGGGGGTTAACCCCCCCTTGGGCTTCGATATATAGCGAAGCGCTACACACCCCATCGAGTCATATCCCCCCTCAGAAAATCCTGGTTCTCCCTATCGGCAGTCATATCCCCCCCTTCAGAAAATCCTGGCTACGCCACTGGTCAGTTGCAATCGAACAACCACCAATAGAACATTCCGTGGCGTCACTAGGGGGTGCGGGGAGTCCGGGCCGCACCGGGTGACACCACTCGCACCATGACAAATGGAGTGGCACCACAACAGAAGAAGGAAGAGAGTGGCTTTTTTTCGGGAGGGGGGGGTGACACCATGGCGTCACCGCACTGGGTGACGCCAACCCTAGCGACGCCTCTGAGAACAATTGATAGTTTTTGGCGGTCTAAGATCATTTCAGGGGAGCAGGAGGATTGGGGCAATTACAATGGACATCAACGTCAGGTTTAGGAATAAAGTCTTCAACCAGCGAGGACATTTCACGTCATCTGATGAAGGCAATTCGTAAAATATGGACTGTGAAGTTTCTCACTGGAACTTTCTGTTCCTGACTGTATGGGTTAGGGCAGGCATGCCAAATTAGGGGTACCTCAAGGGCCACAATGGTAACATGTGCGTTGTCACGAGGGCCATGCAATGTTGACCTTTTTTAGTAATACCCGACGGTGTCGAGTTTATTTGACATGACAATTGTCAAAATGGTATTTAATAATTGTTTTAATGGCGACCTCTTCCAACTGCGCCAGAGGCAGCTGCCCCCTCACGTTACGCCGCGGAATAGCAGACCGCATCTGTATACTATATGGTATCTATGGTGAGGGCTGCAACTCTAGGCTTCAAGGGCCGCATGTAGTCCGTGGGCCACCAATTTGACCCCAGTTCTGCACTGATTCAACATTTGGCACTAGTTTCTCTGTCTGCCTTCTACTAAGAAGCCAACCCAGGTTCGATCCTGGATCGAGGTGGGTTGGTTTCTTTCGGGCGAGAGAGAGAGAGGTCACTAGTGCGCCTTCCTTCGAATGAGAAGTAAAACCGAGGTCCCGTGTGGTGTACGATGTCCTTTGCAAGTAAAAGAACCCTCTCTGTTGTGCAACTGGTGGATTAGGCAAAATTCCCTGGTGTATGAGCTTGCCCCATGGAGTCGGGGGAGTGCCTCAGCCTTGGTCGGCAGCCAGCTGCGGCAAAATACCATCCAATATACCACCTGCGTAGCCATTCAGAGGGACAAGATGGGTACCCGACCCTTCCATATGCGAGAAAGGGGTTAGGAGTTTATGCCTTCTGCAATGAAGTGAAAGTATTTCATGACTTTCCGTTCGCTGGTGTCCTCAAAGAACCTCACTGATTGACGAGTTTTACGTGAAGGTTGACAGTATTTATGTCCATTTGCATTTGTCCACACTCCCTCCCTTCAGAGCACTAACAGACTCATATTACTGGTCTTTTTCCAAGGGTCATTCGGCAATAGAATGCTCTTGGTGGGGATAATTTGAGAAACTTTCTTAAAGAAGGTGCCATTATACCTGGTAGGGAATGGATGGGAGAATAGATGATATGCTTCAAGTTCCTTGGAGTTTCTAATAAGTTAGAAATTAGGAATGGGAGTTATTCTCTCCACTGCCAATTTGGTTTATCAGGGCTGCTTGCAGTGCATTCAATTAGAATTAGAAATGACTGAAAGTCCATCTGTTCAACATTAATGAGGATACCCACATCACATAGGGAGGATAATCATTGACATTTACCATATCTCTTCCCCAGATTACCAAATAACAGGTAGACAAGTCGAAAGCTTTGAAAACATTCTGGAGATCATGAAGAAAACAAAACCAGTACATTCAAGCACTTCCTCTCTGGTTCCTTTCTAGTAATAAACCAAAAACGGTGGTATTAATAACATTTGCAAAATAAAACCAATAATTAATTTGATTCAGTGAGCTGTAAGTCAAATGAATCACAATGGATTATCAGGCAGTGCCATTATCCTCAAGTCTAGTGACAAAGCCTTGAACGTTGCACTGATAACTCAAGCCACATGACAACATATCACAATACACACGAGTCACAATGGAAAAAGTGTTTGGTAGCTGCCAAAAACCACTTGAAAATGGGAGATCATTTAAAGTTCACTCTGATGAGGGTGGACAGGGCAGGAAAGAGGAAGGGAAAAGAGAGGCAGAAAAGAGTGATGGCCACACAAGTGACCATCATCACAAATGAATGAAGGTCATGACGATATTGTTCACAACCTTTTGATTGTGAAATACTACTTGCAAATTTTCTTCTTGCGTGGCGAACCTATTTGGAGCTCAATCAGGGTGGGTTTGACAACTGCTACCACCACTTCCAACAGCAAGAACGACTCTGCAAGAAGCCATTCTATCAATTTCTAGCACCAGGAAGTTCTAAACTTTTCTATAAAAAGCAAGTGGTATTTACAATGCTTCATCAACGAACTAAACACTGTGTGATGTGTGAACTACTATTAATTTCTTTAAGAAACCTATGACCTAGTTGTTCAAAATGTACTATGTGAGCACATTCAGGAATCGTTGCACATCACTTCCGGTACCTGATGACAAAAATCTATTTGAACTGATTTACCAATCACAAACGTACAAGTACAAATTCAATATACTATATTAAATGTTAGAATGGAAAACAAAAGAAAGTTTTACTAACATAAACAATTCCGCATACAAATCATGAGTGGATATGAAAGAGGTCGAAAGCTTTCTTTTCATTCCATTTTTTGTTGGATTGGATGTTGATGGATGTTGCTTTTTAAGGAGGAAGTTGTGATTCCTTATAGCCCCATAGCTCGCCATTCACTGAATGCAAGTTTTATTGAAGATAAGGTAAGCTAAGGTGTATACCCTGTCACAATGCCTGGTGGTGGATGAAGCACTTGAAGGGCCCATAGAGTAACCTAATTTTCAGACCCTTCGTTCTCAATAAAAATTACTGATCAATCAATGGTTTCTTTAAAAGGGAATTTATTTTTAGCTTTATAAAGCCACCGTTAACTTTCGGAGGTTCCAAGCGCGCCCTTTCGGATTTAGAGTTTTATGGGCCCCAGGCGGAAAAGACAGATTGGAGATTTGAAACACACAAACATAACTTTCATACAGCAGAAGATGTCCTTGAAGGAAGGATGTCATGAAAATAAAGAAAATTAAAAAAAACGCTTAAACTTAATAACACTAGGTCTCTTCAAAGTTCTTAAGTCCTGCCCTGCGTGGTCTGTACGAAAATCCGACACTTCCCTGCCAGTATATTAAATTCAACTGCATCAAGATTTCTCTGGGACATCGGCATCTACTTTGTCGAGAATCCGACTCATGGCCATGTACACGTAGTTCGGTTCCTACCAATATCATCAAAAGGATTGGGGTAGCCCTATGGACATATGTAAAGGCACCCAACCTGAAGGCTTGGGACCAAAGATTAAAGGCTAGTGCCTGAGGATTGGCTGAAAAAACATCATAATTGGGGGTTTCAACTCGAGCTTAGCTATTAGGGCTAATGCTCGAACTCATCTATGCCACCGGCTGGGGACATAGAGTCCTGAAGACAGCCACCTGGGGTGTTCAACGTCATAATAAGCAGGGAATAATCGCAAAGAGTGAACCACAAGCTGCCGGTTCAACAAATCAACAGAAGTACCTAATAAGACAAGGTGCTTAACATTTGACCCCTGCCCTTCCTCTTGGTGACTTAAAGGCTTGATATGTTAATGACCTCAACAAGTGCAGTTCAAGATGTGCTACAGCACTCCTTCGTATATTGTTTGTAAATCAGCAAGACATGAACGTCACAGAGTCACAGGAGGTCAACTTAGAGAACAATATGTCAGAGAGCATAAAGAGTTAGAAATGTTCAAAGTGAGAATTTTTTTAAATAGCCACCAGAAAGGAACCTGGTGTTTGTCTCAGGCTTTGCCAAATTCTTCCAAAACTAGCGAAAATCAAACTTAGAATATTTAGTCGGTAGTCAGCGTTCTTGTGAGTTCCCGGTTGCAGGATGAATCCCGAACTATGGCAGGTGGCTTCCTTTCGCGTGTGAAGGAACCCCCCCCCCCCAAGTGCGGATTGTGTCTGGTGGGAAGTAAAACAGTGGCCCCATGTGGTGTCAAACATACGTGTAACAGTGTGCCCCTGGTGACGTATTTTTTTGGATAGGTGTAATGAGTTTACTCACTGAGGTGGAACTCGCGCCTTTAGTCACGTGGCTGTGCCTAAGTATTAAAGAAAGGACAGAAACTAAATGATCGTGAGATTTGGGGAATGAGAGCAGTGAGCTTTAAGAAGACGCTAAATACAGTAACCTTTGATAGGGAGGTAAGAAATATCCCAAAATCAAGCAGTTGCTCTATTTTGATACTCGATGTTGGATGAACAGGTAAATTCGAGCCAGTGGACGTCAGGGACCAATATCAAATATTTACCGCATAGCTGTGTGTTTGCGTGTAGAGAGGCTGACGACCTTGGAAGAGAACCTTCAACATTGGTATCCGACTCTCTGCTAGTTCTGGCTTTGCAGTCTCCCTCACAAATTTTTTTCCGCGTTTTCGCTGGCCCCTTCATCTACCTTTTCTACTCTGAATAATCTGCATTCCTGTTATGGACCTAACCAGCTACTGCTTGCTAACCACAACATGCCCAAACCACCTCAGTCTATTCTCTCTCATCATCAATGTCCTCCACACCCATAATACCCTGAATATTTTCATTCCTTGTCCTATCTGCCCTTGGCACCCCGCACCTGCACCGAAACCTTCACATTCCTACCCTCTCATTCTATTTTCATGGCTTTTCTGCACTACCGAATATTCTGCATCAATGTGATGGACCTAACCATTAATGTATGACATCCTGTCCTGTAACTGTCGAAATAAGACTAGTGGTCCCCAGACTTTTAAAAAAGGAGGGTCGCATGAATTTCGACAAGAGCAGTGGGACGATTTACACATGGACTATACAAGGCCCTATCTTTCAACTCTGCTTCATCCAAACTCCTTTTACGAGAAAATGGGACGTTTGGGTTTAACTTTAAATAAATGTGGCCCTATTGCTTACTCTCTCTAGATTCAGTTCGAATCGTTTAACGCAAGCTTAACACGGGCCGGATAAAGCATCGTCAAGGGTCGTAATTTGAAACCCCCCGAATTTGACTATTAGGGGTCCATGACTAGGGTAACAGGAGCTGGCTGGCATCCTGAAAGAAATATTACAATCATATAACACGAGACTTTCCAGAGTTAGCTAATCACCCGTCCTGTTCCAGAAAGTTGTTGGGGCAAAGCCATCGGCGACAGAATCATCCGCCAGTAGCAGAATCAGGTGATTGTTGCGTTCAAACTTTATGATCATTTCCGGCCTTTAAAAACACATTTCGATTATAAAACAAACATATATAATAAAGAAAAAGGGGTCAAATTTAAACAGTCTCTCTCCATGAAACAGAACCAGGCTGTGCTCCTCAGTGGTGTTAGGGTTTGGCTGCAATTTATCTTCAGAAATCAACTGAACCTCACAACTTAGAACTCGGGACGATGACACCGTTAGAACTTGCCGTTGCTGGAAAAAAATGTCATCCAAATTGCGAAGAAGGAAGAGGATAAGATTTGGGACGTAGTGAATTGATGAGATTCTGATGCACCAGTTCTACTGGAACACTACGGTTGGTGTGGGAATCGAGAATGAGGCCAATAGAGGCATGAAATGGGGACGACTACGGCGCTACAGTAGAATTGCAATCATTATACAAAAAAATTTGAGGAAGATTAGGAAGAAGAGTGACACGTGAAAAGTGCGACGCAATTTCTTCTTTTTTTTGAAAAGATATATACTATATGTATAACCAATTGTCCTCCATTTTTTCCGTTGCAAAGGGTGCACTGTCACCCCCTCACGGTTCTTTACATAACGATGCACTTCCCTTTCTCAGCCCATGGATTGCTCTTCTTATCTGGTGCGTGAATTAGAGGGTCACTTCTCTCATTCTCTTCAACATACTCCCTTAACCTGAAAAATAAAAATGACAAATAATTAATAGGGGGTCCAGGGCACATGTCGGTGACCTTGTGGTTAGTAGACAGGTTTGTACAGGTCGATCAGAGCAGTGCCGTAACGGGGGGATGAAGCGCCTGTGGCAAGTGTCTAGCTTTCGCTTGGCCGTAACCCAATAATGACAAAAAACGTAAACATTTTGCGCCCGTGGCGGCCACCTTCTTCGCCACGCCCTCGTTACGGGCCTGATGGCCAACTCCGATTTTGTTGGTTTCGTTGGTGTTGTAGGGCCCTTCAACTACAAAGTCATTAGAGCCCCACCCACTGCGTAGTTCTAATGCAGAGTCTGCACAGACACTACGCTGTTACGACGATTTAGGTATTAGCAGCACCCAGTGTTCCCAAGCGGTCATTCACGGGTTGCGTTACTTCAGTGATCAGACGAGAACTGGTGTGTCCAACGCAATACAGCCGCTCCCGACCAACTCCGAGCCAACGGATAATACACGATATAATGGTGATTCATCAATCCATATCCCGCCTGTGATAGGGTGGGGTCTCACCGGGTTCCCAACCACCCCACGTACTACGTCAACTTCGGTCTTCCCCTGTCCAGGGGCGTTGCTATGATTGGCGTCACCCGGTGGGGTGACCGCCTCTGGCGAAAAAAAAACGCCGCATCTTCTGCTTTGGAGTCACCCCATTTCTCATGGTGCGAGTTGTGTCACCCGGTGCGGCCCGAACCCCCCGCATCCTTCTAGTGACGCTACTGCCCCTGTCCCGAGTGCTTCCAATAACCTGCATCCCGGTAAGGGACCTAACCAGCTCCTCTCCCTATTTCATCACATGTGCATACGACCATAATCTAGTCTGTCTCATCATTTCGACGATATCCCCCACCCCCAAATTACCCCTAATACACTCATTCGTAATTCTGTCCGCTCTCGACACCCCACCCATGTACCGCAGCAGTCGCATTTCAGCTACCCTTATTACATCGCCATGGTTCTGCCCATACGGAAAACCAGACGTGGGAGCAGGTTGTCCTAAGGATATGGTAGCGTGTGTGGTGGACGGGGACCTGGTGGGAGATAGACGGGAGTGGAGGGCTAGAACCCACAGATCCTACCCTGCCACTTTGATTCATACAATATAGCCTGCACTTTGATTCATACAATATAGCCGGCCCAACCACTGCCCTCTAGAGTATCCCCTTTAACTTTTGGGAGCCTTTCATCACACAGTACTACACCTCATCGACCCCACATTGATCCTACGGGTCACACTCACATCGGAATTTATTTCTCTATTGTTCTGGAACACTTAACGGTAGGTACTCCAACTACTGCAAAGTTTTCACTACCGCGGCTTCACAGAGTACATCACCATTAATTAGCCTGTCTTTCTCAATTGCAAGCTACTGTATTTACTTTGTCTTACTCAGGTTCACTTTCAGGCTTAATTTTCTATCGCTGCTCCAATACTGTTTAGGCCCATTTCTACTTGCTTTCTGGAGTCACCAAGTTTTTCTACATCTTCCATGAATACCATGCGCTGAGGCGCCCATTACCCTACTCCAGTCAGCAGCTTGTCCATAACCAGAATGAAAAGGTAAGGACTTAGTGCTGACTTTTAGTGTACCCCAACCTTCACTTGGAAGCCTCCAGTGTATCCCCAAAAGTCCTTAACCTGCCTATGGAACCATCATATATATCCTGCGCTAACCCAACATACATTATTCCTTCATACCCACCACACCTATCGAGGAACACTATCGCAAGGCTTCTCCAAATCAACGAATATTCCATAGAAATCTTTCTTTGCTGCTGCAGCTTTCCTATCATCTGCCTCAGAATGAAGATTAGTTCCTTCGTGGATATATTGGGCACGAATCAGAAGTGTTTTCCTCGGACACTAGTTGTATCCCAGGGAATGGTTCATAAACTTGATACCACTACATCTCTCGCCATGCTCAGGCTTTCTATTACAATAGATATGGACGTCTGCTTCAGCCGCGCTTCCGCTGCAGTGATTTTGTGACCGATTTATTACCCTTGTTCAATTATATCTCAATGTAACATTGTAAGCCTTATTTTGGCGACCCTGTACCTTGGGGCCCAGGAACATACGTACGCCCTGCCCTCTCTTAGCGACGCCTCTGTTCCTGTCGTCCGCAGGCTATGCCACACTTCAATGGGGATTATTTTTAACGCTCTACAGCAGGGGTTCCTAACTTTCTTCTTAGATCGACCCCTTTTAAAAGTATGGACTTAGTTCATAGAACCCCCCCCCCTTACATTTTTCTCTATAATTTGCACCCGATATATAGTATACAACATCCCGCCTCTATCGCGCAGTGGGTAGCGTGCTCGGTAACTGTGTCAGTGGTTCTCGGTTCGATACTGGACCGAGGTGGGTTGGCTTCTTATAGGGCGAGAGAGGTGCCTCAAGTGCACCTTTCTTTGGATGAGAAGTAAAACTGAGGTCCCATGTGGTGTACGACAGCATATGCACGTAAAAGAACCTTCTCTATTATGCAAGGGGTAGATGAGGCGAAATACCCAGGTGTAGGAGTTCGACTGAATGCCCCATTGAACCAACGGCTAATGCTATGTAAGTATTGGGGTTGCAGTTGAGGTCGCCAACTGACTGGGGAAAACACTGCCCAATATATCACCCTTGAGTCCATTCAGAGGGACAAGATAGTTACCCAACCCTGCCATAGGTGGGAAAAGGGTTAGGAGTTGCTTGTTGGTCCTCGAAGGAAGTAACGAGCAATGCATTCAAATAAATGGTTTATAGGCCCTATGTCGACCCCCAATCAAGCCCTTGATCATCATTGACTCCCTTTAAGATTCCATTGGCCCCCAGGGGGTCGATACTGACCCCGTTCGGAAACCCTGCTCTACAGCCTTTTGTCCTTTCATCTTACTAAGGATCCTAACTATTTCCACATCCTGCACCTTGTCCACCACACCAGAAGTGGTGGGATCGGTGTTAATGTCCTCTCCTCCTGAAGCATTCATGAGGTTGTGAAAATACGAGTACTTTTCCTACTTTACATAGTAGGGAGAAACAGGACTACCTTTCCCACCCTTGACTTATGGCTCAGGTAATTTCCTTAGTTGCCCTATCACTAGCTTTAGCCAGGCAAAGGTCCTCCTAACTTGGGGGTCTTGGCCTGTAAAAAGTGTATTTCAGACTCGTGATATCCCGTCTTAAGCTGTGGATATTTTTGTTTGATGGCTTCCTCTACCTCATAATTCCATCATCAAGTCTGCCTGCCCATTCTTTACAAGGACCCTGTCCCACATGGCATTAGCAGTTCATTCCAAATGAAAAGCTACTTGCCAATGGTCTGTTTTGATGGGCGATTTCCGCCACCTAAAAACCTGTTCTCCTTTCCGTGAATGTCTTACCTGTCCCCTTCAATAGAATTTCGAACAGCAGTAGCCCATGCCAATATCCTTGTTGAAAATTTTCACAGGAGAAAGTCCAGCAATCACGAACCTCTGTCCTACACGGACCTCTAATCATAAAGACAGCTATTCAAGACCTTCCATATTAGAGACTAGCACGTTATCAGGTGCTCATGCTTTGTCCTAAAAGGCAGCAGCTTATTGCGATGGACACGCCACTTTTCGTCTGATCACCGAAGTTAAGCAACGCAACCCTAGCTAGTACCGACATGGGTGGTCACTTGGGAAAACAATTTGTCCCTCTGAATGGACACAGGGTGATATATTGGTCATAGTTATTTCTGCAGCCGGTTGCCGGTTAAAGCGGCACCCCTATGCTTATTTATCGGCAGTCTAGTGTTACCGACGCCAGGGGGGCGAGTGCCTATGCCTGGAAATTTTTGCCTCATCTACCCTTTGCATAGTAGAGAGGGTTATTTTACGTGCAAGTGCCATCGTACACCCACACGGGACCTCGGTTTTACTTCTCATCCCAAAGAAGGCACACTCTCGGCTTCTCTCTTGTTTCGAAAGGAGCCGACCCACCATGACCCAGTATCGAACCTAGAACTACTAGCATAGTTGCCGAGCGTGCGAACCACTACACCACCACAGCAGGTATGTGATCTTACTTCAATTGCTGAATGGAAAAACTGAGTAAATGAAATGACACGGATGCTTGTGGTACATTAGTGCACATGCCAGTATATTAGGGTTACAGCCATACAGGCCATACTTCTGGCAAACAGGAGTTATGGTATTTGTCTTCCAAAAGGTATGC
>JAAFCE010007744.1:20064396-20098010 GCA_013389805.1 Trigoniulus corallinus
CTAACTCCCTCCCTAACTCCCTCCCTAACTCCCTCCCTAACTCCCTCCCTAACTCCCTCCCTAACTCCCTCCCTAACTCTCTCCCTAACTCTCTCTCTAACTCTCTCTCTAACTCTCTCTCTAACTCTCTCTCTAACGCTGTTGTTGACCACTAGCCGTATTGCTGTTGCAATAACATTGCTTTAGTAATTGTTTTTTATCCGAAACCGGGTGCTCCGGAATCGGTTATTTCCCTCGTTACAGAGCCTGAACTCCCTGCAGCTTCCACCAGGCATGCCAATCACCTTCAAGACAGTAACTCCTCTGCAGCTTCTGTGGCAGTTTCCGGCGCTTCTTCCACTTCAGAATCAAGTAACCAATATTCGTTTCTGTTGTTACAGTATTAACTTCTTTCCTATTGGCCTTACCTTCGCCTTTGACGTTTATGCCGCCTGTAGCATGGTTGACTTCATTGTGAGGTTTTCCCACTGCCTACAGTACCATGCCCCATCGTGTAACCTGTTCTCATTCTTGCTTTGGCCCGATTCTGGTCTGTCTTCTGTTCACAAACCCATAATCTGTACCCGTGTCCTGTTCCTAACTAGCTTTTCGTCAGTATCCCCAATTCCTGTCAGCCCTTGTCACCCTTACAGACTTCCCAAAGCTTGTATTCTAATGGCTCTTGCAGCACCATCCGACACTTGCCCATACAGCCAGGGCAGACGAGAGAAAAGATGATGTAAAATTCACCGCACCCTGAATTTACAGGGGTCCATGTAAATTTTTCCCCCGTGAGAGCAGATAACATCGTACAACCACATGTGGTCAGGGCTTTTGCTTCCCACCTGACGAAAGGCCCAATGGGGGATATCTCTTTCGCCCTAAGGATGCCAACCCACCTGGAACCACTGGTACATTAGTCGCGGACGCTACCTCCGCGCCCTCGACTCTCGACGCCTCTGCATACAGCCTTGAATTTCTCCTCGTTGAGTTTCATAAGAACCCACCTGACGCCTGACACCAACATGAACAGTTTGCTGGGGGAATGGACGCCTGAGACATGGTCTCCCAATATGTCGAAGACATACTACGTGATAAGAAGAGTGAGTTGGTGCAAGAAGCGTCCCAGGCTCGCACTAATAACCAATGAAGCCATAAGGACACAACAAAAAGCCTAGCCTGAAGTAATGTGTTAAACGGTTCCGGGCTAGTGTCCAGAAATCAATGATAGGTGTTTTAGTCGGTAGTCCTGCAACAAGAGTCCCACACTCAGTGCGCAAACGCGTTTCATCTACCAAAAAAAGCCTAATCTATGATACGCTGAACCTATAGGTCACATTCTCTTTGACCTTTGAACTTCTTGTCATTTATTTTTCTTACTTGAATTTTGAAGGTATTGCAACTTGGTGCTAACTCGGTCGTATGCTTTCTTATACTTCCAGATAATTACATGGCTCCGAAATTTCGGCAACAACCCAGTGCTGCATCAGGCTCAATTGTGAGTGAAGGACAGAACAAGATCTTACAGTGCAGTGCTGTCGGAATTCCGCAGCCTGACTACAGGTGGTTGAAAGACGGGCTCTATTTAGGAGAATTCACTTCAGAAGTGTTGTACAGGATTCAGTCCGTTAAGCGGCAGGATGCCGGAGAATATCAGTGCATTGCAAGAAGTTCTGTGGGGCGAGTTTTCAGCGAAAAGGGTAAAGTTAGTGTGGCCTGTAAGTACACGGTTTTGTTGGTCTGTAGTTGCCCCTTCCAGAAATCCCTGGTAGTAGATCACCTGTAACTTTCTTGCAGATATGTCACCACTGGTACCTAAAGATAACGAAACGTTAGCGTCAAGACAAGGTGAAGCTGCCATTTTAAGGTTGCCATCAATCGACAGTTACCCACGTCCAACTGTCCAGTGGATGTCCAGGGATGGACCTTTGTTTGGAATTCGATATGCCACCACTGAGGACCATGCTTTAATCATCTTAGCTAGTGAACCCACCGATTCCAATGTTTATTGGGCACAATTGACTAATACTCAACTGGGGCAAGATGACAGAAGTGGTTATTATACTCTTCAGGTGTCCGGTATGTACCTTCTATATCTACTCTTGATTTAGGAAGCTTACCTTTGATCATTCCGGCTATGGCAGGGTCGGGTCTTCGAGTCCTGACCATCCATTTCCGATTATCTCCCTCTAGGTCCTCATCCACCTTTCACACTGTCATATTCTTTCATAAAACATTCTCCCACGCCTGCTTTGCTCTCCCCCGGGTGCTTCCAGTTACCTACTCCTAACCACGAGGGACTGTATTGCGTTAGACACACCGGCATGGGTGACCGCTTAGGAACGCTGGGTACTGCTAATACCCAAAATTGTCGAACAACGTCGTGTCTGTGCAAACTTTGCACTAGAAGTATGCAGTGGACGGGGCTCTAATGACCATTGTAGTTGCAGGGCCCTAAAACAACAACACAGCAAAATGGACCTAACCACCTCCTCTTCAAAGGTAAACATTCAGCCCTTGACACTCCCACACATTGATGGCAGCATGCGCATTACTGCACAACATTCTGATCCATATAGCGTAGCTGGCCTAACCACTGCCCTGTTGAACTTTCCTTTTAGCTTATTTGGGACTTCCCTTCATCCACCCTACATTGATCTTATGGGTCACATCCGAATCTATTTCTCAAATGCTCTGAAACACTGATGATCCTTAGTGAAAAGTTTCTCAAAGCAAAAATTCGATATTTTATGAATAGTTAGATGTCCTGAAATGTCTACAACACTTGAAGGACTTGATTCCTAAAGGCCTGGTTCACACGGCAACCTATTCGATACGATATTTCTTGTACACGATTTTATCGAATACGAGACAGAGTTTCACATGGCGACTATAGAGTTTCACATGGGAAGCACAGATAGTAAGTGAACTAACAGCCATCATCACGAATGCACGCATTCAAGGGGTCCACTTATTACAGGCCTGGGAGCGGCTTATTGCATTGGACACACCAGCTCTCATCTGATCACTGAAGTTAAGCAACGCATGCCCAGCTAGTACTACATGAGTGGCCGTTTGGGAAAACTGGGTACTGCTAGTACCCAACAATTGTCGCATTAGGGTAGTGTCTGTGCCGTCTCTGCATTAGAACTACGCAGTAAACGGGGCTCTAATGACCTTTGTAGTTGAATGGCCCTAAAACAGCAACAAACAAACAATTACAGGGCAGTGGTTGAGCCAACTATGCCCTTATTCATCAGTGTTGGGCAGTGAGAAAGACTCAGGTCAACAGAATGCAGGTAGCTGAAATGCGACTGCTGCAGTACATGAGTGGGTTGTAGAGAGTAATGGGAGCGGCGAGTTGCGTTGGATACACCAGTTCTCGTCTGATCACTGAAGTTAAGCAACGCAAGCCCAGTTAGTACTGACATGGGTGGTCGCTCGGGAAAGCTGGGTACTGCTAATACCCAATAATCGTCGTATTAGTGTAGTGTCTGTGCAGTATATGCATTAGAACTATACAGTGGACGGGTCTCTAATGACCTTGTAGTTGATGGGACCTTAAACTCCAACAAACAAACAATGTAGAGAGTAGATAGGATTAGGAATGAGTATAATAGAGGTAGCGTGGGGGTGGTGGACATCGCTGAAAAAGTGAAAGAATAGATTGCAGTGCTATGGGCACGTAATGCGAGGAGATGAGGAGCTCGTTAGGTCCATTTGAGGAATGCAGGTGGTTGGAAGCACACGGGGCAGAGGGAGACCAAAGCAGACGTGGGAGCAGGTTGTCCATAAGGATATAGCAGTGTGAGGTGTGGACGGGGAACTCGTGGGAGATAGATGGGAGTGGAGGGCTAGAACCCACAGACTCCACCCTGCCAAAGGCGGAATAAGGGGTTGATGATAAGGCAGGTACACAAGCATCCCACATTTCAAAATCTGGAAAAATTTTTGCTGAAGTTTCTTTTCTGACTTAGTAGGGGGAAAAAGTTTGGTCGTGTGAACAGCACAATAGCAAAATAAGTGCCACTGCTTCTCGTATTCGAGAATCTCGCATCTCAGTGACAAGTTCGGTCAGTATACGGGAAAATTTTTTTCTCGTATTCGAGATTTCCCTGCATGGCCTCCATCTGAACAATCCCATATGGTTTTAATTGTCACTTCTTTATTCGGGAAAAACTCGTATACGGGAAAATCATTGCCATGTGAACGAGGCCAAACGAGACGTTTATACCTATTGCCATTGCTAGGAATGACTGAAATTCTGTATACATTTGTCCCCTCCCCTATTAAATTACCATAGGCCTGTACTTATTTCGAACGTACAGGAATATTAAGCTGGCAGTGGCTAACGTTGGAATTCTTTGCAATACCTAGGGTCATCCAATTCGCAAGATGAAATTCCGCCCAAAATCGTCGCTGCACCAAAAGACATGGAAGCCATTAAGGGAATGAAGATCGTCACTCTGGAATGCATTTCGAATGCAAGGTAATTGAATTTAATTAATGTGAAGTAATCTTTTGGACATACCCTGTCTCGGTGGCCAAGAGATGGCGTGCTTGACTACCGCCTCAGTGGTTCCAGGTTCAGTACTGCATCGGGGTGGATTGGGAAACTGTATGGCGTTGGGCACACCAGTTGTCGTCTGATCACTGAAGTTGAGCAAAGCATCCGCAGATAGTACTAGCATGGGTGGCCGCTTTGGAAAACTGGGTACTACTTATACTGTACGCAAAATTCGGCGCATCACCAGTGGCTGTACTGTCTGCATTAGAACTATGCAGTGGACGGTTTTCTGATGATCATTGTAGTTGAGGGACCCTAAAACACTAACGAAACCAAAATCGAGGTCGGTTGGCTCCTTTCGGGCTCTTACAACCGGGAGCGAGATCCAAAGTTCGCTTACCTAAGGCCGTAACCCCAGCGTGGTGTGTGCGATGCCACTTGCACGTAAAAGGGCCCTTCCTACCGTGCAACGAAACGATCGGCAAAATTCCCAGGTGTTAGAGCTCGCCCCTCCCTGGCTTCGGTGGAGCAGCTATTTTGCGTTGGACACACCAGTTCTCGTCTGATCACTGTAATAACTCCAGGTAGTACTAACAAAACTGGGTACGTTGCATCAGCGTAGTGTCTGTGCAGTCTCTGCATTAGAACTACGCAGTGGAGGGGGCTCTAATGGCCTTTGTAGTTGAAGGGTTCTAAGGCGCCAACAAATTACTCAGAAATTCTGGCTTCGGTGGAGTGCATCAACGAACAGCAGGCCGACCATATACAAGAATAGGGCTTGCAGCCTTTAGTCACCAACCGCCTGTGGAAAAGTGCCGCCCATGTGTCACACTGAGACAAAATTGGGTACCAGGCTCTGCCATAGCTGACATCACAACTGCTCAGATAGGGACCCCATTCTACAAGGTTATAAGGACAAGGGCGCATCGGCTGCTAGCTGTGCACGAATAAATCGCGCGTGTTTGTGCGTGTTCCCTATCCCTATGATTCCGCATAGGTATCGTGCTGGACTACTCCGTCAGTGGTTCCGTGTTCCATCCTGGATTAAGTTGGTTAAAGTTGACTCCGCAGCACACCTGCTGGATGACAAGGGAATCCTTAATACCGTACGGTGTGTGTAATGTCGTCTGCTCGTTAGAAAGACCCTGCGCCGTCGCGAGACGGGTTCAGCGTGTTCGCCGAACCCGGCCCCGCAAAAACTCTCGCCAGCTCTAGAAAACCCCTTACTACATGTGTTTGGCAAAGCATTCCAAGCGTAGTTGCTCGTCTCCTGGTGTCAGGGGAGGAATTGACGTCATTGATTTCTACTTTCAATTAATTATTTCTGTCTTTATTCTAGTACGCACTTTAGCCATTTTGCCATTCATTTCTTTTACAGGCCGTTAGAGAAATTGCAGACCCGCTGGAGCAAAGATAATCGGCCAATCCATAATTCCAGATTTGCCTACACGTTTGGCGACCCATGGAACCGGACGTTAAATTTAGAAAACATCGAAGAATCTCATGGTGGTCTATATGAATGTGAAGTTCGCTTTGGCACTAATAAGAAAGGGGCACTGAGGGCAGTGGCCAATGTGACAGTATTAGGTACATTTGACAGGTTATGGTCATTTCAAGAAGGGCAGAGAGTGGTTGTATTGGGTTGGAGACACCGGTTCTCGTGTGATCACTGAAGTTAAGCAACGCAACCCCAGCTAGTACTAACATGGGTGACCGCTTGGGGACACTGGGTTCTGCTAATACCCAAAATCTTCCTAACAGCGTAGTGTCTGTGCAGACTGTGCATTAGAGCTATGCAGTGGACTGGGCTCTAATGACCTTTATAGTTGAGAGGTCCTAAAGAACCACCGAAACAGGAAGGGTAACTATAGGTAGAGCGCCTAATTTCAGACCCAATTCTGCATCAAGACTGGATATTACTCAGTAGCAAGCCACATACATGCAACAATATGGGCGAAGTTTGCCGCTAAATTTTGGTTCGAACTTCTATTGGAGTCCCCAAATCTTGCACCAATATTTGTTATCCCGTGGAAAATGCTAATGACCTAACCTAACCAATTCAGACTTCACCATATCGAATCAAACCTAACCCAGACCAAATCTATTCAAACATAACTTTTATCAACAACTATATCAATCTTACCTCACCTGACCTAATCCATCCAAACTTAACCAAATGTCATCAATACTAATGAGACCTAATCTAACAAATCCTCACCTCCTAACCAACCCTAATCCAACATCCAAGCCAATCCTAACCTCACCTAATAACAAACCCTAGCCCCACATCCTAGCCAACCCTAGCCCCACGTCCTTGGGAGCGGCGAGTTGCGTTGGACACACCAGTTCTCGTCTGATCACTGAAGTTAAGCAACGCAAGCCCGGTTAGTACTGACATGGGTGGTCGCTCGGGAAAGTTGGGTGCTGCTGATACCCAGTAATCGTCGCATTAGTGTAGTGTCTGTGCGGTATATGCATTGGAGCTATACAGTGGACGAGTCTCTAATGAACTTGTAGTTGACGGGACCTTAAACTCCAACAAACAAACAAACAAACAACCCACGTCCTTGTCAACCCTATCCCCACGTCCTAATCAGCCCTACCCCCACGTCCAAGTCAGCCCTACCCCCACGTCCAAGTCAGCCCTACCCCCACGTCCTAGTCAGCCCTACCCCCACGTCCTAGTCAGCCCTACCCCCACGTCCTAGTCAGCCCTACCCCCACGTCCTAGTCAGCCCTACCCCCACGTCCTAGCCAAACCTAACCTCACCTCCTAACCA
The DNA here is from genome assembly GCA_013389805.1 of Trigoniulus corallinus. Classification (NCBI taxonomy): domain Eukaryota; kingdom Metazoa; phylum Arthropoda; class Diplopoda; order Spirobolida; family Trigoniulidae; genus Trigoniulus; species Trigoniulus corallinus. The sequence goes on from JAAFCE010007744.1 coordinate 20,071,663, forward strand.
AACCTTACTAATCCTAGACTTATGAATCCTAACTAAACCTAACCAACCATAACCAGCCCTAACATCACCTCCTAACCGAATCTCATCAACAATAACCAACCCTAGCCTCACCTTCTAACCCAGTACAGTGTTTTTCAACCTTTTTATTGCAACGGAACCCTTTGGAACATTTAGACCTTTCGCGGAACCCCATACAGTGACAGAAAAAACATTAATTGATACGGGTGTGTGTTTTAGCATAAGGAGTTGAATTCGTGGCCTAATGTTCGAGAGAGACACCCGAAGTTCATCTTCGACAAACAAAAGTCGTTCTCGTTTCTTGGGTTTTCATTGTTATTTTTATATTTTATCTTGCCATTGGCGGAACCCATGGGCGGACCTCAAGGAACCCTTATGTTCCGCGGAACCCTGGTTGAAAAACACTGTTCTAACCAAACCTAACCCGTGCTGTGAGAAACAGAAGAAATCCCTGTGAAAAATGTTATAAATTTTCCTCGTCAGATAATCCCATTTGTATGCTCTTATTGAGGACAATTTCATAACTGATGTTTATGGTCCCTTCATCCACCCCACCTCCAGAAATGATCTGAAACCCATTTAGACCAATTTAATTTGGCGTAGCGTCAGATTCTCTGCAGTTAATCATTAGTCTGTTTTCCATTTGTCCTTGCAGAAATTCCTCAAATTAAAAATACTCTAGCGCCGGAAATCGATGTGGAATATGGCAAAAGCGTCAGCCTAAAATGTCAAGCCACTGGAGTTCCTACGCCACAGATTACATGGTATCGCAATACTGCCATGGTAGAATCGGATGTCAATGGCCGATTCGTGGTGGACGACAATGGCATGTTGACCATCAGCGACTTGCTGCTGCTCGACTCCGGTATCTTCCAGTGTGTGGCTTCCAATGGCGTGGGTGAATCAACGATTTACACCTGGCTCCGTGTTCGAACTAGCAAACCAGTCTTGAAAGTTCCTCCTCAGAATGCCACTATTTATGATGGCAAAGATGTCCAGATGACCTGTGAAGCTGATGGTGCACCAAGGCCTAATGTGACCTGGTATCATAATGGCAAAGTCGTTCAAAGTATAGGGCGTATCCAGGTTCTGGAAAGTGGAGCCTTACTAATAGCTGCTGCACAGCCTTCTGATAATGGCAACTATACTTGTGTCCAAACGAATAGTGAGGGTGATGCTCAAGGCACTGCCTTCTTAGCAGTCAGAGTTCGAACCCAGATCACGCAACCTCCTGTTGATACTAAAGTGATTTTGGGAAACACTGCCACACTCCAGTGTCGCGTTTCCCACGATCCCAACGTGGATTACCAACTGGAATGGATGTTCAGAGGAGATCGTGTTCCATTCAAGTCACCTAGCGGCCGGATACAGATCTTGAAAGATGGCACTTTAGAGATCAGGGAAGCTCGCAATACTGACATTGGTGAATACAGGTGTGTGGTGCACTCACCTGGTGGCAACGATACCAGGACAGCCAAAATTGACGTTGTTGGTTGGTAGTTTGGGTTTCTATCGTTTTCTCTTGACAGAATTGTTGCCGTCCATCATCTGATTTTTGTGTCTTTAATTCACTTTTCTTCTTCAGAGTTGCCCTATCCTCCAACAGGAGTTCGGGCTGAACTAGTTCCTGGTATCACCAAGAATGTCAATGTTAGTTGGTCTCCTGGTTTCCATGGCAACAGTCCTATCATCAAGTACATCGTTCAAAGAAGGGTGATGTCAAGCCAAAGTATGTCATCATAGAATTTTTTTCGTTTACCGCAATGATCCGTCTCGTCTCGGTGGCCCTGGTGGTTCTAGGTTCAATCCTGGGCAAAGGTGGTTTTGCTTCTTTGAGCGAGAGAGAGAGAGGGGGGGGAGGGAGTGAGAGAGAGGAAGGGAGAAAGGGGGAGGAAGAGAGAGAGCGGGAGAGCCCCAGTCCTCTTTGAGTTGGATGAAAGGTAACGCCGCAGACGCGTGGACTGTGGTGTACGATTTGTACTTAAAGTAACCCGCGTTCTATATGGAACTTTTATTTTAGCAAATAGTTAAGGTGTAGGACAGTGGTGGCGAAACTTTTTTTTTGAAAACGGGTCACAATAACACAAAAAAAAATGTAAAATGTTGTCCGCGGGTCAGGTGCAAACACTATTTAATTTGTACGAATAAAAATAAATTATTATTAATAATGAATAAAGTTTTTTAAAGTAGCGAATAGAGAACATCATCAACATCCGCATACCCTTATCCCGCCTGTGGCCGGACCGGGTTTTCGGGTTCTAGCCCTCCACTCCCGCCTACCTCCTCCCAGGTCCCCGTCCTCCCCACACACTACCATATCCTTACGGACAACCTGCTCCCAAATCTGCAATACATCAGTGTGAAATCTGCTATTGTTTATGAGACGATAAAATAGATATGATTCACGCTCGGGTCACAGGTTCTCCACCACTGGTGTAGCAGCTCGCTCTCCCCTCCCCCCGGCGTCGGGGCAGGAAAAGTGCCCCAAAGAAGGAATGATAAGGAAAGAAATGCCGACGATAAATAACCATAGGGGTTGTAGTATTAGGTTAGCCTCACACTGGAGCCAACTACCCGCGATTCTTTGTCTCCTTATGCATCCTCTCACTTTGGTGGCGTCTCAGTGGTCCGACTACGTGCGTGTACACTTCCTACTTGCGATTAGATCCCATCTTGTGGGGATTTTTCGCCCGACTTTGTGTGACTTGCTGGGGTTCAAGGGTGGGGGTGGTGGACATCGTCGAAAAAATGAGGGAGAATAGGTTGAGGTGTTATGGACATGTAATGAGAAGAGGAGCGCGTTAGGTCCATCCCAGGAATGCAAGTGGTCGGTAGCACCTGGGCAGGGAGAGACTGAAGCAGACGTGGGAGAAGGTTTTCCGTAAGGATATGGCAGTGTGTGGGGTGGACGGGGACCTGGTGGGAGATAGACGGGAGTGGAGGGCTAGAACCAGCAGACCCAACCCTACCGCGGGTAGGATAAAGGGTATGATGATGATGATGATGATGAGCTGTGTCAGGTCTTGTGGTAAATAACATTAGTTAACTGTTCGAGGTGTTCCAGTGTCGAACTGTCACTTTTTTGGGTGACAATCTTGATACTTTTGTAAACTAGATTTTTGTTTTTTGGTGCAGGTGACCAGGCTGAGCCCTACACGGACTGGCAGCCATCTTTTAATAATGAAAGCAGTGACCAACACTGGACCATCATCGCTGGATTGAAACCCGCTCTGAGTTACCAGTTTCGAGTGATAGCTGTCAATGGAGTTGGAGAAGGAAATCCAAGTGATGCTACTGCTGTTCTGACTTTACCTCAAGAGCGTAAGTTGCCTGCAGGGTTCATACTTGCACCCTTAATACCCTTTATTTGGGCACATCACACCCGAGGAGTCGCTTACGCCCTTAATAAACTAATCAAATGCCTCTGTCGTTAGTCATTCATATAGTAAATGGCACTGCAGTTCAAAATATTCAAATTCTGTACGGCCGAACGAACTGCTGAGCAGTGTCCTCTGAACTTCTCTGGGGATGCTGACGAAATGTATAACAAACCGTTTACCCCTTGTGAGCTGCGAGCGGCTCTAGCACGGACCAGAAACACTGCCCCTGGTCCTGACAACATCCACTACCAACTGCTACAGCACCTACCAGAGAAAGGTTTCCACTACATGCTGGACGTCATGAACTACGTCTGGCAGCACCATGACGCCCCCATTGGCTGGCGGGAGGTTATCCTCATCCCAAAACCTGGGAAGGATAGCAACCTGCCAGCCAATTATAGACCCAACTCACTGACGAACTGTCTATGCAAGACGATTGAAAGGATGGTGAATTGGCGCATGGTCTGATTTTTGGAGCGGCACTGTCTCCTCTCCGACGCTCACTGTGGTTTCTGTGTTGGCCAGTCTCCGGTGGATCACCTGATCGCCCTGGAGACGGCCGTCCGAGGGAGGGGCCTTTCTTCATCGACAGCACTTGGTTGCTGTTGTTTTTGACTTGGAGAAGGCTTATGACACCACCTGGCGCAATGGTATCCTTGGCACCCTTAAACAGTGTGGATTCAGGGGTCACCTGCCCCTATTCCTTTGGAGCTCCCTCAGGGAGCGACTTATCCCGTTGGACACACCAGTTCTCGTCTGACCACCGAAATTAAGCAACGCAACCAGGGATGTCGGTGGTATTCATGTGGGTCCCGGGTCACGTGCGCATCACCGGCAATGAACAGGCAGATGCCCATGTCCGACAGGTCGCCCTCCTGCCACTCGACGACACCACTGCCTTCCCTCCCTCTGACGTCCCAACGGTCCGACGGGCCCTTCATGGCCTTTGTTGGGCCGAATGGACTTCCCTGACCAGCACCAAACTCCGTGCAGTGAAGGACACCCGAACCCATTGGGGGTTATCCTGCCGGAGGTCATGGAGGGAAGAAACTGTTCTTGTCCGGCTGACGATTTGTCACACCTTCTTCACCCACCCGCACTTGCTGAGGGATGAGGACGAACCATGGTGTGACGACTGTTGGGAACCTCTCACAGTGGGGCATATCTGGGAGTTAGAGAGCTCCCTGGAGGTTGAGAGACCCTTAGTCTTTGTGAAAGAGACCACCGTATTTCACAAGCCCTGACGCGTAGCCTTCTTGCCGTGTCTGTTTTACTACCTGCTTTTTATCCTTTTACTTGCTCTGGTGTCTGTCCTGGTTGTTGCCTTTTTTAGTTCTGGGCTGTTTTGCCGTTTTTTAATACCTGTCACGGTCGTGGGATGGCGTTCTACACCCCGACCGTGGAATGTCTGACTTTTTGGGCCCTAATAACCAAAGTAGTTGTAGACCCTCAAGCGCCAAAAAGCAATAATGCCTCCGAGGGCTCACTAACACCTAGTGTGTATCACGTGTGGGAGCTGTACAATGTGAGCAACCCACCCACAACTTTCTTGGACTTTCAAAATCCGCTTGACCTTCAAACTGTTGGTGGATCGTTTTAACGAGTGTCCCTTTAACTATAAATTGGACAAATGCCCATGAACTCATGGGAAGCGCTGTCCAGTGGTCTCTGAACAGCGAGTAGTGCAGGCCTCGAACTTATGGTGAACCCGAACCGACTTTTTTTTGGATGCAAAAGTTGCCGTTGTCCTGTAGGATGCAAAATGTTATTTACGAATCAGACACTGGAGTAATGAGACATTATAAAAGTCCTATTGGTTACGTGTAGCCCTTGCGGGTGAAGGACACAGAGTTCGAGCCTAGTCATCTCCAGGTTTTTATTTTAACGTGGTCAATACTGGGATTTTTATGAAGAAATCCTGCTCTGTGGTCCAGTGGATAACGAACTTGAAGCCGTGTTTCCGTGGTTTCAGGATCAAACCTGCCAGATGCAGATCACTTCTTTCAGGCGAGGGAGAGACCTCATGCATGGGCATCCGGGGAAGGCCCAAACGGGCTATTTGACCCTTCCCTACCGTGGTTGAAAAAAAAAAGTGTTTTTGGACACGCAATTTATCTGATTTCTGGAGCATTGTCTTCAATCTTTGTTGCCCTCCCCCCCGGGGGGGGCATTGTCTCCAAGCCTTTCATCCCATTCCGGAACTTTGTTTGCAACTTCTTCGAACCTCTGGAAATTTTGGCAAGGACACTCATTGCCACAACTAGACCTTCAGTGAGATGGAAATGAACCTGTCACTCCCCGTGATGTGTACGATGTCACATGGCCCGACGATATCCTCTGCATGTAAATAACCCTTTCTACGCGGAATAAAATACACTTGTAGATCATCAAATTCCCTGATGTAGGAGTTCGCCCCTGTTGGGTGAACTTGAACAAAATTGTCCTCCACTAATCAAACAGACTGACGTTAAAATCAATAAGGACTTACAGCATTAAGTCGGCAGCCGGCTACGTAAAATATTCTTTAGATCGTCCTTGTCTTCCAGATTGCGATAGGACAAATGGGTACCCGACCTTACCATTGGGGCAGGGGTAGGAGGGTTAGGGAGAAGAGGTAGAGGCAGGAATGATAAGATTGATTTTGATTCAGACTTTTTTTGTTACGTCTAGCACCAAGTGGGCCACCTTTAAATGTGGTAGGCAGTCCACGATCTGCCACTTCAATCATTGTCCAGTGGCAACCACCTGATCTTGAAGATCGAAATGGAGAGTTGAGAGGTTACGTCATCAGGTACCGTTTAGCAAGCTATCAACAGAGTCCATTTTCCACCCGAAATATTACGATGGAAGCACAGCGCAGTTATGCTATTGAGGATTTGATCACCTGGCGTGAATATGAAATTCAGATCGCTGCCTTTAATGACAAAGGCATTGGAACCTACAGTCAAGGCATCAAAGTGCGAACGAAAGAAGGAGGTAAAAGCTTCAGGCTGTCATTTTTAGTACAGTCTTTGAGAACTGCCGAATCTCTTCAAGTGCCGTGAAACTTCCGCTTTGGTTAAAAATTTCATCTTGTGATCGTTCACAGTTCCACTTGCTGCACCCAGTAACGTCAGGGCAGAAGCCGTCAGTTCCACAGCAGTCAAAGTATGGTGGAAACCTCCTGACCCCCAGTTAATCAATGGAGTCAACCAAGGATACAAGGTATTGCTAAACTTTTTATGACGGCATTCTTCTACTGCGTCAGTGATTCCTGGTTTGACCCTGGGTTACTTCTTTCATTCGAGAGCGCAAAGAAGAGAGAGTGAAGGTGCTGTTCCATTAAGTAGTCGCTGCTATTAAAGTTGCTGTTATAATAGTAACTATTATGTGGAACACCCCCTACTCTTATAAGAGTTGAACTGCTATAACAGCTACTTTTAGCCACCCCTTCAAGTTGAAATTTTTCTAATTTCTGCCAAGTTTGCATTTGATTATGGGTAATTTAAAAATGGCGTCAACTGAAGAACACATTAAATGTGCCTTATCTTCACTGTTATGCAGGGTAGTATGTACACCACTGTAGGGCGACCATTCGTCCCGGATTTTCTGGGACAGTCCCAGATTCAAACTCTGCATCCTACATGGATACACATCCCAGAATTAACAATTCATTTAAAGATTCATCAAAATAAATTTAGTTTCTATAGTATTTCCACGTATGGATGGCTAAAGTGGAGTCCTGTGCAACCGCCAGGTCCTAATAAAATTTGAAAGCAAAGTTTACAGAACTGTCATTACACCAGATATGTAGTATGGCTCAGAGTGCTGGTCAGTCAAAAATGACTATGAAAGGAGAATGCCAGTGGCTGCGATGTGAATGCTGTTCTACATGAGTGGAGAGTCATGAGCCAACAGAATCTGAATTGATTACATTATTACATGTGATGAGGAGGGGAGGAGGATTTTATTCATCCCATTATGGGACTGGGTTGATTGGTGGCACTAGGAGTAGGGGAAGACCAAAATGGAAGTGGGGCAGGTGTTACAAGGGGACATTGAGATCTGGGGTAGAGTTGAGGATAAGAACCCGCTGACCCAACCCTGCCACAGGCAGGATAACGGTGAGATGATGATGAATACTTCCACCTACAAACTATTATTTTTAGAGCATAAACACGTTTCGACAGAAACTGATTGACCCATTCCTTATATTTGAAGAGCAGCTACACGTTGTATTTTTGTGGGCGCCATTTTAACTTTTATAATAGTTCACAGTTGCATTTACCCACTTTTGTGCACTAATAGTAGCTTAGCAGTTACTGTTAGCACACTGCTATAGCAGCTACTGCTTAGTGGAACAGCACCTTGAGACAGAGAGAGGATGAAATAGAGGGAGTGAGAGAGTGTGAGGTAGAGAGGGAGTAAATAGAGAGAGTAAAGGTGCTGTTCCACTAAGCAGTAGCTGCTATAGCAGTGTGCTAAGAGGAATGCTTAGTGCTTAGTGGAACAGCGCCTTAAGAGATAGTGAGACAGAGTGGGACAGACCGAGTGAGTCACAGAAGGTGAGACAAAGTGAAACAGTGGGGCAGAGAGAGTGAGATAGAGGGAAAGTGAGAGTAAAAGAGTGAGAAAGAGACAGAGGGAGAGTGAGGATACTTTTGGTTTGTTGGCGTTTTAAGGTCCTTCAACTGCAAGGTCATTAGAGCCCCGTGCATGGGTGGCCTCTTGGGAAAGCTGCCATGAACCATAAGCTGCTCAATTGAAAAGGAGACAGAGGGAGACCACACACTGACGGTTAGATAGGGAGTGGGACAGAGAGAAAGAGAGAGGCCGCAGTGTGACTTCCTGAAGATGAGAAATCGGTCCCACATGTGGTGCATACAATGTAATTACTTCAAGAAGAAGCAACCTACTGCGTGGAGGAGTAATTGTTTGTTGTTTGTTTGTTGGTGTTTTAGGGCCCTTCAACTACAAGGTCATTGGAGCCCCGTCCACAGTGTAGTTCTGATGCAAAGACTGCACAGACACTACACTAATGCGACGATTTCGGTATTAGCAGTACCCAGTTTTCCCAATCGGCCACCCATGTCAGTACTAGCTGGGGTTGCGTTGCTTAACTTCAGTGATCAGACGAGAACTGGTGTGTCCAACGCAATTCGCCGCCCCCATGTGGAGGAGTAAGAGCTCGCCCCTACTGTCGTTGGCGTCCCCAAATAAGCCTATGAGTTGTAACATTAGGTCGGCAGCCGGTTGCATAACAATACCGTCCATGTGTCCCAATGGGGCAAAAATGACACAGAGAGATAGAGTGGAGTAAAATATACGTGTATTTCCAGGAATCGCTCCTAGTTTCTTTGGAGTTCCCTAAAGAATAATGGGCCCAGCTGTTGAATGGTAGGCCGATGATGAATACGCCATGAGGTTGTAGAAGTAGGTCGGCAGCCAGCTACATAATAATCCCACCAATATGTTTCAATGTGACAATAATTGGTGCCCAACCCTACCATTGGCGGGAAAGTATTTGCATGTAGTAAAATGCATGTGTCAACGGGCATTGCAGGTGTAGGAATTCCCTTCCTGGCGCCTGTGAAAGAAATTGTCCCTGCAAATAAAATAGACTGTGGATTAAATAACCAAGGGATTGGTGCGTTAAGTTGGTGTCAAAATAAGAGTTTCCACTGGAACAAATGGTCAAATTACCCTCCCATAGGCGGTAATAGTGTTTGCAATGGTGATAATGATTGTCATTTCTTGGGACTTAACATACAGCAGTCTTTTGTAGAACTGGAGTGGAACTGCCACCGATGCTGCAAATTTGAACTCAGGACCATTCGCCTGGGTCCCAATCGTTGTGGGAACATCAGAGAATGTTTGCTCATTGGTGGCCTCTGAGCACTTAGGTGGGGATGTAATTTGTTACACAGGCCCCCAGTTCCATTCATAGTACATAATATGGATCCGAAAAGAATTAGTGTTAGAGTGGCTGTATTGCGTTGGACACACCAGTTCTCGTCTGATCACGGAAATTAAGCAACGCAAGCCCAGCTAGTACCAGCATGGGTTACCACTTGGGAGCACTGGGTACTGCTTATACTTAAAATCGTCGTAACAGCGTAGGGCGGGATCCGGAACGTTCGCCCCCGACATTTCGCCCCTGGGTACTTTTCGCCCCCACACATTTCGCCCCTTGGACGTTTCGCCCCTGGGAGGGCAAATGGCAGCTTCTTTGTTATTCCGTTTTAGGTAAGGTAAAAATAAAGGGCTAGTGCCAACTGACCCTTGAGACAATGCCAGCCCTTGATTTTTACCTTATTTTGGCCGGGGTTTTTTTTTTGTCATTCTGTTTTTACCTAGAAAAACAGCATTGTGCGTTCAGACCTTTTTCTGAGTGTTTCAAGGAATAGGTAAGGTGAAAATTCAGCAATTTCGGCAAGAATGCTACGCATTGTGGAGGACATCAACGATAGAAATTTAATGGACTTTCTGAAAGGCATAGCCTAAATATCTGGAAATTCACTTTATCATCTAATAAAAAAATGATATTAATTTAAAAATCCACTAGTGCCCTACAAATTGATGTGTTTTCGGCTATATCTTTGCCGACTCCGCTTTTAAAATTCGGACATCAGGTAGCGACACGCGCATGCGCCAAATTTTACGTTGGTAGTTTTAAGCATCGACGCTGCCGCTATTTTTTAAGTACAATTTAGCAGATGAACATCACTTAAAAGACTTTGACGACATAAATTTTACGTTTTAAGTTTGCGTTTACGTCATTTACCGGCCATTTACCTTCTTAGGGGCGAAATATCCGAGGGGCGAAACGTCCGAGGGACGAAATGTGTGGGGGTGAAAGCTCCGGGGGCGAAAAGTACCCAAGGGCGAAACTTCCGTAAACCGCGTAGGGCCTGTGTGGACTCTGCATTGGAACTACGCAGTGGACGTGGCTCTATTGACCTTTAAGGTGTGTTAAGAAATTATAAATTCACCTGTGCAATCAGCATTGTGAAACATTTACTGCAAACAAAATACGTTTTATGAACAGAAACTACATATTTGAATGTCTAAACAGTAAATAAACAAGATATCACACATTTGTGGCAAATAGTTTTCATATATGGAGAAAGTCGAAAATAATGCCAAATTGCACTGTTAAGTAATTATACATACAGCCCATCTGGGAGTAGTGAATTCATCTGCAGTACTCTAAAACATATGCAAATGAGTTCGTGGTACATCTAAAAGACGATTTACACATTTGAGTTGTTGCTGCAAATGCAGATATAACAATGCCACGTGGTACACAATTAAATCAAGAAGAAGTGAGAAAAGCATAATTTCTGAAAGGACAAGGCAAATCTTACAGATATATTGCAACAAAGGTGGGACGATCTGCTGGTGCCATTCAGAATATCTTCAAGAAAGGTGACCAATATGGGAAAATGAAAAGGAATGAACGAAAACCAAAAGTGACAGAAAGGGGCAAGAGGAAAGTGTTTGATCTGGCAAGCTGAAAAGAAATGTCAACAAGGGCAATTGTGAGAGAAATAGGTACTGAAGTGTCACATGTTACAGTGGCAAAAATATTGAAAAGCAACAACAACATTACATACATCAAAATTCAAGGGAAACCAAAGCTGACCACAATACACAAAGAAGCAAGGCTGTAGTGGGCCAAAACACATATGGACTGGAAGGAGAAATGGAACTGTGTACTTTTTTCAGATGAGAAAAAATTCAATTTAGATGGGCCAAATGGTAGTAAGTGATACTGGCGTGATTTAAGAAAAGAACCTAAAGAACATTTCAGTAGGCATCTTGGTGGTGGTGGTGGTGTTGTTATGGTGTGGGCTGCAATTGGCTCAGGTGGCAAAACAGACCTTGTAACAGTATTTGGCAGGTAGGACTCTAAAGCATACCAAGATATGTTGTACAGTCACTTGATACCCTTTGGCCCATTAATTGGTGAAACTCGTGGGTATTCCAGCAAGACAGTGCTCCATGCCATACCTCACAGTCAACACATAATTGGTTTGGAGAGCAGCAGATAACTGTTCTTGACTGGCCATCCAGAAGCCCAGACCTGAACCCAATGGAGAATGTGTGGGCAATGCTAGTACACCTTGTTTATGCAAACAACAGGCAATTTTCTCATGTAAATGACTTAAAGGTAGCCATTTATCATGCATGTGACAAACTGAGGTGCACACAGTTAAAGAAATTGGTTGAAGGCATGCCTGATCACGTATTTAAGTTGATTAAAGAAATGGGTGCCTTCATCAAGTATTAGCAGCCTTAAGCTAACTTAATTCAATGTGGTAGGCTAATTTTTGATGGGTGTATTTGGCATTATTTTCGACTTTCTCCATTTGTATGAAAACTATTTGCCACAAATGTGTGATATCTTGTTTATTTACTGTTTAGACATTCAATATGTAGTTTCTGTTCATAAAACGTATTTTGTTTGCAGTAAATGTTTCACAATGCTGATTGCACAGGTGTATTTATAATTTCTTAACACACCTTATATAGTTGATGGGCCGTAAAAAAACAAACGAAAGGGAATGGGAGTCAAATCGAAAGTCGGATCATTTGACGACCAATGTTCGTCGATGTTTGTGAACATTTAGAAACGTTTTCTACAAACATGTGCAGTGAAGTCTGGTTGTAACGAACCAGGAAAATGTACTAAAAACGGTTAGTTATATCCGAAGTTCGTTATAACGGGTGAAAGATTTCATTGGGAAAGATTTCACTGGGAAACTTTCATTCTTGAAATACAGTACGTTATAACCAACAGTTCGTTATTAACGGGTTCGCTATAGCCGAACTGTACTGTATTTTGGGCTTTGTGATGGATACACGGCGTTAATCTTTTGGTTTTTTTGTAGATTCATGCTTGGAAAGGCGATCCGGACAAATTAAATAAACCATTCCGTACTACTGTGGCCCTGCCGTCGCCTTTTGACCCTTTGGCAGAACAGTCTGCAGTTGTTACAGATCTGAAGAAATTTGAAACTTACAACTTTACTGTGTTATGCTTTACTCATCCTGGTGATGGCAAACGCAGCCTGCCAGTTTCAGTTCAGACCAAGGAAGACGGTAGGAATGGAATGCAACTTTTCACTTTATTTATAGAAGGGGAGTCCTGTGTGATAGGAGGGTAGCAATCAAGTTGAAAGCAAAGTTTTACCGGGCAGTGGTTAGGCCCGCTATGCTATATGGATCAGTGTTTGGGCATTGAGGGAGAGTCACATCAATAGAATGCAAGTAGAAGAGAAGCGAATGCTACTGTATATGTATGGGGTGTCGAGAGCCCGTAGTAAGGAATAAGTATATTTCAGGTTGCCTGGTTGTAGTGGGCATCACGGAAAAAAATTAAGAAAAGTAGGTTGAGGTGTTATGGACACGTAATGAGAAGAGGGGAGGAGGAGCTCGTTAGGTCCATTTCGGGAATGAAGGTGGTTGGAATCACCGAGGGCAGGGGAGCGGGTTGTCCATAAGGATATGGTTGTGTGTGGGGTGGACAGTGACCTAGTGGGAGATAGACGGGAGTAGAGGGCTAGAACCCGCAGACCTGACCCTGCTACAGGCGGGATACGGGTATGATGATGATGACCTTATGCCTGTGTCAAATGAGCAATAGATGGCGTGCTCGATTTACTGCACCAGTGGTTCCCAGGTTGGATACTGGATCGAGGTGGGTTGGTTTCTTTCAGGGGAGAGAGGCCCCGAGTGCGCCTTCCATAGAATGGGAAGTAAAACCAAGGCCCCATGTGGTGCACGATGGCATTTGCACGTAAAAGACCTTCTCTACTATGCAACGAGTAGATGAGGCAAAATTTCCAGGTGTAAAAGTTTGCCCCATGGCGTCAGTGGAAAGCCCCACATGAACAGTAGACCGAAGATAAATAAGCCTAGGGGTTGCAGCTTTTACGATTCTCATGATCATATTTCTTTAGTGCCTGACATCGTAGCGAATTTCACTATCACTGATGTCAAAGACCGCTCGGTACACATCCACTGGGCCCCACCAAAACATTCCAATGGTATTTTATTAGGTAAGTATCCTGAGGTTGGCGCCTGTGACAATTTATTGGTTTTCTACAGTGACTTGAATGCTTGTTCAACTGTCCTTGTGCAGGATACGTACTCAGGTTCAGGATCAGAGATGAAGCCAACTCTGAGATTCAACGAAATCTTTCCGTTAGCACGTTGAGCCTGTTGGTTGACAGTTTGCGCCCGACGACCTATTACACGTTCGAGATCTGCGCATTCACAGTGGTTGGCTTTGGCACATCTCGTTCCAGTACCATTCTGTCTGGCATTCCACCAGGTTTGTGATATGTCCCATCGTAGACATCTCATGGATTTTTAAAACTGTTTCAAGTTTTGTTTGCTTTTCTAGTTCTACCTCAAGCACCGTCGAAGCTTGCCATTTCCAACATTGAAGCCTATTCAGCCCTACTTCAGTTCTTACCTGGATTCGACGGCAATGCCTCCATCACCAAATATACCGTAGAAGCCCAAGTGGGACGCAACGTCACCTGGAGGGTGGTCAGTGAAGCTTCCTTGCCGGAGGGGCAACAAGCTTTTTTGGTTCAGAATTTGATACCTTTCATGGAATATCGTCTCCGTCTGATTGCCAATAATATTGTGGGAGCGAGTCCTCCTTCAGAGGCCTCAAGACCATTTCAGACGTTACAAGCGCCGCCACATGGACCTCCTCAGAGTGTCACTCTTAGGGCCATGGGATCAACTTCAATTCGAGTGCGATGGACAGTAAGTGTACTGAAATCTTCCAAACTGTTACTCTGGGGTTCACGATGTAACTTGCAGAGGGGGCGGTCCTGGTTCAAAGACTGCTTTAGGGATTCAGCAGCCATCACAGGACAACCTCAGAATTATCCACAAGACTGCGCTTCCTGTGTGAATCCGGACTAAATCCCTTGAGATTGAAAAGAAAAGGAAGAAACTATGTCACGGGATACACAAGTTGCCCAACTCCTGATACTTCACCTCCCTGCCAATCGAACATTGTCTTCTGCCAAGTTCCGTTGGACACACCAGTTGTCGTGAGATCACTGAAGTTAAGCAGCGCAAGCCCACGGCAGTACCAACATGGGTGGTTGGTAAAGAATGTTGGGTGCTACAAATTTCCCCTCACCTACGTCCTCTACACCTACCTCCTCATCTCCCGCGAGCAGCCTCCTAAGGGTTCGTCCTGTTATGGCTGCTTGGCGTACTCCCCAACCCATGAAATTAATCCAATAATCCTGGAGGATTTTCCACAGACGCCGATGGGTCCCTTTCCCATGTGAAGAGAGCGGCGAGTTGCGTTGGACACACCAGTTCTCGTCTGATCACTGAAGTTAAGCAACGCAAGCCCAGTTAGTACTGACATGGGTGGTCGCTCGGGAAAGCTGGGTACTGCTAATACCCAATAATCGTCGCATTAGTGTAGTGTCTGTGCACTATATGCATTAGAACTATGCAGTGGACGGGTCTCTAATGACCTCGTAGTTGACGGGACCTTAAACACCAACAAACAACAACAAATCCCATGTGAACAGTAGTTTTACACAGCCGGCTGCCAACCCAATGCTGCAACCCCTTAACTTAGGTTTTCGTCGGCGAATTTTGCTTCCTTGGGGGCACTTTTCCTCCCCCGACTCCAGGGAACGAGCCCCAGGGAACGGGTTCCTTCCCACTCAGATGACATCATACCCCCACACAGGGCCACGCTTTTACTTCTCTTCCAATGGAAGGGGAAGGAAAGGCTTGGAGGTGTCGCCCTCTCTCCCGTTCGTCCGAATGTAAAAATCTGCTCCACCTAAGCTGGTCAGAATGACATCTGTGTTAATCGGCAACAACTTCTGGTGTATTAGTTCCCCACCTCACCCCTGGCATAGGTATATCAAAAATGCTCCAACGATATAATAGGTCGACGTTAAGTAATCCACAAATTGCGGTGTTAGGATGGAAGCGACTGTATTTAAGCAGAAGTTAAGCAAAGCAACCCCAGCTAGTACTGACATGGGTGACTGCTCGGTGACACTGGGTACTGTTGATACCCAAAGATCGTCTTAACAGCGTAGTGTCGGTGGAGAGACTGCATTGGAACTACAAAGTGGACGGGGCTGTAATGACCATTGTAGTTGAAGGGCTCTAAAACACCAACGAAACAAAAAAGGGTGTTGGGATAACGGTCGACTTTGTAAATGAAATGGCCAACATGTTGTTTCCCGGTAGGACAAGTAGGTACCCTACTCTGCCATAGGCGGGAAATCGGTTTGGAATGAGGATGTCGTTCTCTTAGCGTATAATTGTGTTATCTTGTAGTGTTGGTTTTTGTGATTATGCTATAGAAATTGTCTTTTCTTTTCAAGCCCTTACCACAAATCGATTGGCATGGAGTTCCAAGAGGCTACAACATTTCCTATCGGCCTTACAACCCCGGGGAACACATGCCACTTCAGTCAGTGCTGTTGGAGAATCACAATGCTAACTTCTACGTAATAGAAGAGTTAGATGAATATACGGAATACGAGGTGACTGTGGAGGCGTATAATGACGTCGGAAGTAGTGCACCAAGTCCACCGGTGGTGGAACGCACCAGAGAGGCAGTTCCAAGTTCAGGGCCCTTGGATGTTGAGGCGAACGCCACCTCTTCCACTACCATCGTCGTCAGTTGGGGAGATGTGGATGAGCCTAACCGCAATGGTATCATTGAAGGATACAAGGTAAGACTCTGCTTTACAACCTGCTCCTAGGCTACTTCCTAAATCAGGGGTGGCCAACACGAGGCCCGCGGGCCGCATGCGGCCCGTGGCAATAGCTAAGAGAAATTGCCATTGGGCAAATAGCTACTTTGTCCAGCTTGACAGCGTTCCGTGTTATTCGCTAGTTTCGTTCTATTATCTCCACTGCGCATGGCCTGGCAGGAAATATTATATCTGAAATTTGGCCCGCCTGCTGAAAATGGTTGACCACACCTGTCCTAAAAAGTTCCTTCGCTAAAGTCATTCCCGGTGGGGTACAAATGTAAATTTATAAAAAATTTCTGGGAGGGGGGGGTAGTGATAGGCGTTTACATACTTTGTCCTACTACCGATTAAATCACCACCATCCTCTGATGGACTCTAACCCGGAACCGTTTAACCAGGGCATTGAGCCGTTATTTTTTTTCGTTTCGGTTACGGATCACGTTAAATAAATATATCGGTTCTGTTACTGTTTTCGTTTCAGTAAAAATAATGGTTTTTCCGGTTTTCGGTTTCACTCCGAATATTAATTTAAAAAAAATAATATGTATTAAACATAATTTTAAAATACAGTAGGCTACATTATACTTAAAATATCCATCATCATCATCTCACCCTTATCCCGCCTAAGGCAGGGTTGGGTTGTGGGTTCTAATCCTGCACTTAAGTCCGTCTATCCCCCACAAAGTCCCCCTCCACCCCGCATGCCTCCATGTCCCTTTGCACCACCTGCTCCCATGGCCATTTTGGTCTTTCTATACCCCTGGTGCCCCAATCACTCGCAGTCCCGTAATGGACCTAATAAGTTCTTCCTCTCCCCTCCTCATCACATGCCCTTACCACCTCAACCAATTCTCTCATCTTTTAAGTGATGTCTTCCACTCCTAAGCTACCGCTAACTTAATCGTTTCGGATTCGGTCACATCGTGACACCCCACTCAGGTACCGCAGCATTCGCATCTCGGCTACTTCCATTCTATTGACGTGGTTCTCCCTCACTGCCCAACATTTTGATACTTCCCTATCACACAGACAGTAGCATAGTCAGGATATTCTGAAGGGGGGGTATATGACTGTCGATAGGGTGTATAGCGCTTCGCTATATTCGAGGCCCCTGCACACAGGACTCTGCTTGTGAAATAGGACACGCTGTACATGCACATTTATTGTATATACAGCATGTACAGTGTGTTTCTGATGGCTAGAATGATTTTGGACCCCATGGACACCATGTTCGGGCCCGTATGGCGCCCGAACCCCATATTCGAACCCATAAGAGCGATATTTTTTTTTCGTTTCGGCTCCGGTTTTCGTTCCGACCAAAAATAACGGTTTTACCGGTTTTAGGTTTTCGGTTTCGTTCTGGTTCGATGCGATGCGTTTAACACATTACTTCACGTTAGGCGTGATCTTGTAACCCATTGCAATACAACTGCGGCCAGTGAAGCCCTAAAGGCTCCCTAATTGGGTGTTCACTAATAACCAAACGTTGACAGACCTCTGAAAACAACAATATGGCTCCCGTTCATTCTATGGGGCTGTATTGCGTTGGACACACCAGTTCTCGTCTCACCGCTGAAGTTAAGCAACGCAACCTCAGGCAGTACTAGCATGGGTTACCGCTTGGTACCGCTGGGTACTGCTGATAGCCAAAATTGTTTCAACAGCGAAGTGTCTGTGCAGGCTCTGCACTAGAACTATGGTGTGGGCGGGGCTCTAATGGCCATTGTAGTTGAAGAGCCCTAAAACACCAACGAAACAGGTTATCATGAGGGCCATGCAGTGTTGACGGTTTTTTTTAATAATTTGTAATATTGTAAGAGGCCCGGTCCGACGATGTCGCGTGTATTTGACATTGGCATCGCCGGAATCAAAATGTGGCACATGCGCCCCCCTCTAACTGGGCCCGGGAACAGCTGTCATCTTGTTACGTCTTTGAGAGGCAGGCCGCATATGTATACTAGGCTGTAGGTTTCAAGGGTCGCCAGTTTAACATCCCAAAGTGTCCATTCCTCTCAGCATAATGCACGGTTAGTATGTTCGCCAAGGGGGTTGGGAATCTGGCAAGCAGTCATAACGGGCCCAACCTTTTGGAGGTCGCTCGCAAGTGAGAGGGAGGTAGGAGTGGAGGATGTAGGGGAGGAGAAATTGGCAGCACCCAATTTTTAACCAACCTCCCATCTCGGTACTAACTTGGGTTGCGTTGCTTAAATTCAGTGATGTGCGTCCAACGTAACTCAGCCGCTCTAATGATAGTGTCAGCGACCAGTTGAACCCTGCTCCGCCTCCGTGTGATTGGCGTTGTCATTCACCCCAGGGCAGCACGGGCATTCCGCGAACTCCGCTCTTTCCACTTGTGCGGGAATTGAGTGGCGTAGTGACCGACCAACCTGGTGCCTCTTGTCGACCCTCGACCTCACTGCCTGGATGAGCTTCGCGGAGATTTAGGTTTGGGTTAGTTAAGTTAGGCTGTTAGTCGCTCAGGTCCTCGAGTCTGACTCGAATTTTTGCGGGAAGTTGCATTGGAGAAGAAATTGACTAAAACATATAAAATTCGCAAATTGAATGACGGGCCCTTGTCTGATGTCCTCCAAGGACCTTTCTAGTTAGCGACTTCAACACTATAGTTCAGTTTACACCAGATGAGTATTCGGACGGGAAACTCGACGTGCCGAGCACTAGTATTGGACGAGTAGGTTTGCACGCATTTGGAGGTTTTCTCTGACTAGCCACCAGCAAGGCATCCTAAATAGAAACCTTATCACCACACGCACGGCTTTGGCTGTCTGCATACGCCAAGTATGTTACTAGGCCGAGTACTGTACTTTGTGCTTCCACCAGAGGAATACTTGAACGAGTTCACTGTCTCAGCCCAAGTACGCGCCTTGTGTAAACTGGGCTTTAGTATGTTATGCCAACGGGCTGGGGAGTCAGCCATAACGGGGCGGGCGATGTGGAGGCTGCTCGTGGATAAGGGGGAGGTAGGAGAGGGGAGATTAGCAGCACCCAACGTTCACAACTAACCACCCATGTTGGTACTGACGTGGGTTGCGTTGCTTAACTTCAATGATCTGACGCAACTCAGCCGCTCAAGATTAACCAAAATTCTGCCTTTTTATGTGCCGTTCCCCACTCCTGTTTTGAGCGGCTGTGTTGCGTTGGAGACACCAGTTCTCGTCTGATTACTGAAGTTAAGCAACGCAGTAGCGTCACTAGGGGGTGCGGGGAGTTCGGGCCGCACCGGGTGACACCACTCGCATCATGACAAATGGGGTGACACCAAAGCAGAAGAAGCGGCCTTTCTTCATGAGAGGGGGGTGACGCCAACCCTAGCGACGCTACTGAAGCAACGCAACCCCAGCTAGTATGGGTGACCGCTTGGGACCACTGGGTAGGCCTACTGCTAATGCCCAAAATCGTAAGAACATGTCTGTGCAGACTCTGCGTTAGAACTACGCTGTGGACGGGGCTGTAATGACCATTGTAGCTGAAGAGCCCTAAAACACCAATGAAACGAAACAAACTCTCTCTTCTTGATATGACTGTAGTAGTTTCTTCTTTCGCGCCCGCTGTCAAGCTGCCATAGGCAGAAAAAGGGTTTGAATGAATCCAGTGACTGTGATTGACACTATTTCGTTTTGTTTTTGGTGTAGGTTTATTATGGTGCGAAATCAATTCCAACTCGTTTTCAAACCATTCCTAGCAACACGACCTTCAGCACCACGTTAACTCGATTAAAGAAGTACGTGCTTTACAACATTCAAGTGCTGGCGTATACTCGAATGGGCGATGGTCCACTCAGTGCCACCCCAGTACAAGTTCGAACCCTTGAAGATGGTAAGTAACTGATTAGAAATACCTTTTTTTTTTACTTCAAGTGGGTTTGGCGCATTAGCGTAGTGCAATGGTTCTCAACCCGTTTGGAGTCGCGGAGCCCTTACCTGGCAGCCAGTTCGTTCGCCGGAGCCCCTTTTTTGATTCGAGCAATATTGAAAAATTAAACATGCGCAGAAATGGCTGTAAGCAAATATACAGGGTGGTGATGATAAGGCGCCCCCCTTTTATTTTCGTAACCGAGGCAGATATGTCAATTGTGATGAATCCAATGAATAGGAAGTTGTGGGTGACCTATCCCATGGTGCATTCGTCTTCATCCCAAACATGTTGAACATTCAAATGTCCTTGTGAAGTGCATAGGGAGGCAACTAATAAATTCAACACTTGATAGCTGGTGATCCGTTCATCGGATTTGGAATTTTTTTGTTTTGTTCTGAATTCCATGCGGAACAAGTCTCCAATTGGAATTTTTCTTGTATCTGCTACGGTCTTTAAGATAAAATTTGGATGGGTCCTAATTTGCATATTTGGGATGAAGACGAATGCACCACGGGATAGGTCACACAACTTCCTATTCATTGGATTCATCACAATTGACATATCTGCCTCGGTTACGAAAATAAAAGGGGTTGGGCCCTTATCATCAACACCCTGTATAATATGGAATGTTTTAGGAACAAGTCCTTTCAGTTTTAAACTACTTGTCCATCGCTGGACCACGATAGACTGGCGTTTGTGGTGCCCCAGGGATCCGCAGCGCTTTGTTGCTGCGGAGTTCCGAGAGAACCACTGGCGTGTAGTGTCTGTGCATTTCCTGCGTTAGACGTACGCAGTGAACGGGACTCTAAACGACCTTGTAGTTGAAGGGCCCTTAAATACCAACAGAACAAAAAAATCCATCCGATGAAAGGATCACTCGGGGTCTGTCATTTACTTGAATGAAGTCAACCCACCTCTATTTAGTATCGAACCTTGAACCACTGACGCAGTAGTCGAGCGCGCGCTATCTGTGCCACCGAGGCGTTTTGCTTTAGAGCCTAATGACCGACGTTAATCAAACAACCAAAGTGATCTTCGTGATTTTTCTCTACCATTTAATTAAATTTCTGTTCTATTTTGCAGTTCCTGGACCACCTTCCAATGTGTCATTCCCGGATGTGTCACAAACAATGGCGCGCATCGTCTGGGATGTTCCAGAAGAGCCCAATGGCATCATCACCCACTACCAAATAACTTACCAGTTGAATGGCAGCAGCAACACCGACTTCAATGACACCTTTGATCCTAGTGAACGCACCTACAGGGCTGTTGGTCTCGACATTGAAAAATACTATCTCTTCACGGTGACCGCCAAGACTAGTGTTGGATGGGGTCGCACTGTGTCGGTTTTAGTGCTCACCACGAGTAACAGGGGTAAGTAACCTTAACTAATTTCGACATGCTGAAAGGTTTCGAGGTTTACAAGTGCCTCTGGACACAGTGGCTTTTAAGGAATTGTAACAACAGAATGACTGTTATAAGATTGCAATTACAAGTTTTGAGTGGCGTGCAGGTTCCCTGTCACCGGATGCTTTTTGGACCCTTAGGACTTTCTGATTTTCTTGTCACCTGATTCTTCTCGGGCCCTTAAAAACTTCTGACTTTGCCACTTGATGCTTCTTGAATCTGAAGGATATTTTGTGATGTTCTCATCACTTGATGCTTCTTCCATCCTGAAGGTGTTCTAAATTTTATGTCACCTGATGCCTCTTGCACCTTGCAGGAAGTTCTGATTTTTTTGTCGGTGATCGTTTTGGACTCTGGCGTAGGTCTGATCTTCTTGTCATGTGATACTCCTTGGGCCCTGACGACGTTGTGATTTTCTCGTTAATGATCCTTACAGACCCGGACTGATCATCATCATCACCCGCCTGTCCCGCCCTTGACTCCCGTCTATCGCCCACCAGGTTCACATCCGCCCCACACACACTATCGGATCCCTTCGTTCAACCTGCTCCCACGTCTGCTTAGGTCATTCTCTGCTCCAGGTGCTTCCAATGGCCTGCATCACTGTGATGGACCTAAGCAGTGAGCCCTCTTCCTTATGGACCCTAATGTAGTTCTGATTTTCTTGTCAGTTATCCTTATGGGCCCAGGTGTAGTTCTGATTTCGTCCCCTGTTTCTTCTTGGGCTCTGAAGCAGTTCTGATTTTCTTGGCACCGGATGCTTCTTGTGCTTTGAGGAAGTTCTGATTTTCTTGTCACCTGATTATTTTTGAGCCCTCAAGAACGTTCTGGGGTTCTTGTCACCGTATACTTCTGTAACCCTGCAAAAGTTCTAATTCTCTTTGTTCAGTACAGATAATGAACGTGTTGGTAATGAACGTTCTGTTCTTTGTCTATCACAGAAGTGCCACAACCACCATCAGAACCCAGAATTAGTCAGTCTCAGGTGTTGAGCGATCAGATCACATTTACTTGGACACCTGGACGAGATGGTTTTGCTCCTCTGCGGTTTTACATGGTTCAGCAAGCAGAAGAAGATGAATTGTGGCAGACTGTACCAGAGTGTGTTGATCCTTCTGTGGCATTCTACACTGCACGGCAGTAAGCCAAGTTCTTCCATGTCATAACCCTTTGACGACGGCTCTTTGAATAGTATTTTTATATTCTTTTTGCTCTTTTACAGTCTGAAACCTTTTACCAAATATAAATTTCGAATTGAAGCCACAAACGACATTGGACCAAGTGGATGGAGTCCTGAGTCGAACTACACCCGGACATTACCAGCTGGTACGTCAGTGGACTATAGTCGGTAGTTAAAATGGAAAGGACAGGTTAACCGTTCTGGTTCCACTTTTAGCACCTGGTCTTGCACCGAAAGATGTTGAAGTTGTTCCAATTACGACCACGTCTGTGCGAGTGACGTGGAAACCTTTGGTGGACGAAAACTGGAATGGCGATCAAAAAACTGGTGGTTATAGGATCGAATATCATCAGACAGGAGATTTTGTGGCTAATTTTCCAAAAGAAGAGGTCCAGGATCCACAAGCGAAAGAGTTAATATTAAAGGAGCTGGTTCGGGATAAGACTTACGATGTAGTGGTTGTTGCTTTCAATTCTCAAGGCGATGGACCAAAGACTAATCCAGTCACCGTTTACGTTGGAGAAGCTGGTAAGTTACCACTGTAGTTTTCACAGAAATTGATTTGAGACCTATTAAGGCTACCCATCCTCTCTAAAAAGGATAGTGTCTCTAACTAGCTGGTCCGTTACCTGTTACGCCCCAGTCAGGGTTGTTATTCATCGTTGCTACTCTTCAACTACAATGGTTATTAGTTCCCCCGTCCACTGCGTGGTTCTAATGCAGAGCCTGCACAAACATCATGCTGTTACGACGATTGGGGTACTAACAGTGCTCCCTAGCAGTGTTCCCAAGCTGTCACCCATGCTAGTACTATCTGGGGTTGTGTTGCCTGACTTCAGTGATCAGACGAGAACTGGTGTGCCCAACGCAATACAGCTGCTCTACGGGTGTTGGAATTAGGTTGAACAATTCGGATTTATGCCGACCCGTCGTGAATTCGAAGGGTTCCTGTGACTCTTGGATCCTCTACAACAGCGGTCTTCAAACTATGTTCTGCAGAATCCCATGGTTCCGCAATACATCTCTGGGCGTTTCACGAGTCAAAATGAAAATTCGTTAGCAGCGGCAAGATATACTTTCCTAAAGGTGGGATGGGGTTCCCCCAAAACATCTTATGGTTCTAAAGGTTCCGTGAGTTGACAAAGTTTGAAGATCACTGTTCTACAACATTGATGATTTCAATGCAAAGAAGCAAAGGGCACAGCCGAATTTTTGTTGGGCAGAGGTGATCAAATGTCTCGTAGCACATACGGACTGACTAAGAAAAAGACGAAAAAATGTCTACATGGGCCATCAAGAATATCTTTCACCAACAATCCTACCAAATGCATCATTTTCCACATTTCTGTCTGTCCCCCCTGCCACCCAGGGCGCAGTTTGTATGTAGGGAGCAGTTTATCAAAAGAACAATCAGTAGACCAACAGACTCGTGATTTTCCGTGGCTACAGGATCGATCGTGGCCGAGAGGAATGTCTTCTATCAGATTATAATGGGGCCCACCGCCGTGGCACCATGTGGTCTGTATGATGTCACCTGCACAGAAAAGAACCCTTTCTATACGGAGTAAAAATGTAGGTGTGGGTTGACAAAATTACCAGGTGTGTGAGATTGCCTACCCTAGTATCGTTGAAAGACGTTGTCCCAATGAAGAAAAGACACCCCAACTTGAAATTAGCAAGCTGTCGCAGCATTAAGTGGAGTAGTAAAACACTGAGTAGTGCTAATACCGAAAAAGCGTCGTAACAACCCAGTGTCTGCGCAGACTCTGCACTAAAACTATGCAGTGGACAGGGCTCTAATGACCTTTGTAGTTGAAGGACCCTAAAACACCAAAGAAACAATCGACTGGACAAATGGGTACCCCACGATGCCATAGCCGGGGGAAAGAGTTTGAAATGATGATGATAGCAGTCCTGAAAATAATTTTGTTTTTCAGTGCCGACAGGTGAACCTCTGGAAGTCAAGGCCACGACGTTGAGTTCCACATCCATTCAACTAGTATGGCGTTCTCCTTTGTTAAGTCAGCAGAATGGCGAACTACAAGGATATAAGGTACATTCTACACTGACCTTTCTGACCCCCTACAAGGTTTACAGTAATTGCCAGGCACTTTGCTGAAGCAGGTGCCAAATTGAAAAATTTCTGGGGCTTGTTTAAAATTGTACTTCGTTCTTTCTGCAAATGTGCGTACTTCATTTTTAAAAATGGACCATATAGGCTTTTTTGAAGTACCTGACCTTGCCATAGGCGGGAAAGCCAAGACATTGCTCGTCCCTTCGCTTGGGCTCT
The DNA here is from genome assembly GCA_013389805.1 of Trigoniulus corallinus. NCBI lineage: Eukaryota > Metazoa > Arthropoda > Diplopoda > Spirobolida > Trigoniulidae > Trigoniulus > Trigoniulus corallinus. Next base: position 20,096,560 of record JAAFCE010007744.1, read on the forward strand.
TACATTCCGCGTCAGTGCATACAAATGCATTTTGGCATGCATAGAGGAACGACACCTCAAAGGCTATTATGACGTCACCAAGGCAAAAGTGCTTAATGACTTACTTACCCCATACTAACCAAGACATCGCCCGTGTGTTCCCATTTCACGTATGACAAACTGATTCCTGACCCTGGAGTGAAGAAAAAAGCCGTCGATTAGTAAATGCTGTCTTAACGCATGGGCCTGTTGGGCACTTGCCCGGGGGCCCCATGCCAACCATTTACATATTCGTGTGAGTGGTAGTCGTAAGGACTCCAGCACACTGCCTTGCCCTCTGGTTAGCTGAGGTGCAGAAACCAAAGTGCGTCAATTGAAAGATTAAACCGGTGTTAAATACGCAAGGGGTTCCAGCTCTTGGTTGGCAGCCAGCTGCCTAAAATTGCTGTTCAAGAGATCGCCCTTGTGTTCCCAGTTCAGATGGAACAAATTGATACCCATCCCCGCCAGAATGGGAAGACACGATTGAGAATGACATGTCTGTACAGATTTTCAGGATAATTTTTAACCCTTTAATTTTAAACTGTTTAAGTGAGCGATAAAGAGGTTGACCTTTCCAAAGGACACCTCTTGCAGGGACTGTCTTTTGGTCGCCAAGCGGACAGACTTACCACTCGTTTTTCTTTCCTGACCAGATCTACTACATTCCAAGTGGAGAACCTCGTGAACAGGAAGAAATGGAAGTAGTGCCTCCGGCATCTACGTCCTTGGAATTGCTCGACCTGAAGAAGTTTACATTTTACCGCATCCAAATTCTTGCTTTTAATCCAGCTGGAGATGGCCCACGGTCTGCACCTCTTGAAGTTCGGACTTCAGAAGACCGTAAGATTGAAATGATGACAGTGGAACCCGCGTTTGTGTTTTGGTACTGATTGGGTAAATTTCTTTCCTGGGTTTGCAGTTCCTGGACCCCCACATGATCTTCATTTCAGGGATATTACCATGTCTTCACTGAAAGTGGTTTGGAGCGCACCTGAACAACCAAACGGTGTAATTCGTGGCTATTTGGTGACATATGAGACATTACTGCCTAATGAAAGTAAGTTTCTGGCATCCCATCATTCCGGCTTTGGTCCCAGAGCAATTCAATGCCCTATGGTCATGTCAGAAAGGAAGAAGAATGTATATAGACAGAAATACAATTAACTTCTGCGTTTAAATCGTCAACTGCTGAGGTCCTTTGAGGACATCAGAGAAGGGCAAGTCATGATATGTGTGAAATGCACTTTGTTACAAAGCAATAATACGACAAATTTCAGGATGACTCGTATCCACACCTGACCTAAGATGACCTAACCAAATATTGCGGAGTGTGTCCTAATCTAACCTTAAACCTTACCTGGACTAAACTAACCAAGTCTGATCTTACCTGGACTGGCTTAATATACGAAACCTGACATTACCTGGACTGG
>JAAFCE010007744.1:20110043-20172400 GCA_013389805.1 Trigoniulus corallinus
GTTCTCGTCTGATCACTGAAGTTAAGCAACGCAAGCCCAGTTAGTACTGACATGGGTGGTCGCTCGGGAAAGCTGGGTACTGCTAATACCCAATAATCGTCGCATTAGTGTAGTGTCTGTGCAGTCTCTGAATCAGAACTATACAGTGGACGGGTCTCTAATGACCTTGTAGTTGATGGGACCTTAAACTCCAACAAACAACAAAAAAAACCCACCTCGGTGACGTAGTGGTTCAGTGTTTCTAAGTCTGCGCCAGGGGTTCTAGGTTCGATACTGACCATTTCTAGGTCCGATAAGACCAGTATCGAACCTCCCCCTCCCCACTTTGACTACGCCTATGACAACAGGTCGATCGCGACACGTTTTTAAGATAAAAAGTAGATCTTACGTACACAAAAGTTGGCCACCCCTGGTATACACCACACAGGACCATGGCCTTGCTTCCTATCCGACGGAAAGCGCGCCGGGGGCCGTTCCTTCTCTCGCCCGAAAGAAGCCACCTGCCTAGGACAAGATCGAACCTGCAATCACGGACCCGAAGCACGCAGGTTACGATCACTGATCCACCAAGGCAGGCTGCCTATCAAGGTTAAAGAGAGCAGCTGGTCACAAGCTCGCTTAGGACACCTGTTCGACAAACCAGGTGCCTCACAGAAGAGCACCTGCCTTGTGGTGCCTGCACATCCCACCTGGCTTACCTTTCTTCTACCCGTAATGGCGCCATCTTTCATGGTCTGGATCGATCCTGCAACCATGGATTGCCCCTCGTAAAGGAACCCTTTCGGCATGGCGTGAACCATTTGTCCCCCAAAGAATAAGCTGTTAAATCAGGACTGGGGTGTGATTTAGAGTGGCAGCAGCCTGCATAAAATAATTTCCACCAGATGGTCCGCGTGTTCCCAGTTTGAATGGAACAAAGGAGAGCACGACTTTACTAGAGGCCGAACTACGAACGACGACAAAAGAGAATTCGATGTTATTAAGAATTTACAGATTGGCGCTAAGGGCACCAAGAAAGCAAAAAGCAACTTCTAACCCATTTCCCACCTATGGCAGCGTCGGGAACTCATTTTGCCCCGCTGAATGAACACAACTGGAATTGTTAACCTCATCTCCCCGTTGCATAGTGGAGAGGGTTCTTTAGTTTCGTTGGTGTTTTAGGGCTCTTCAACAACAGTCATTAGAGCCCCGTCCACTGCGTAGTTCTAGTGTAGGAACTGCACAGGGTCCTTTTACGTGCAAATGTCATCGTACACCACACGGGACCTCGGAGCGCACTCGGGGTCTCTCTCTCTCACCAAAAAGGAATCCAACCTCGATCCAGTATCGAACCTGGAACCACTGTCGAAGTAACTGATCACGCTACCTCCTGTGCCACCGCGACAGGTCGTTATGGGCACCTAGAACACAATAATTCTATCCCCGTCGGACAACTGCAGATTGCATTCCTGAAAACTCTCGCTTTGATTCTCGGGAGCCTTTATAGGTAACCACTTACATACCTGGCGGCACCGTACGAAAATTAGGTCGTGTCTCACATACAACGCTTGAGCTGCATTTTCTCAGCGGATTTGTACTTGTCTTTGTCTGCAGCCGACGACAAGGAATGAGTGGCATGCTAAGAATGCGCGACGGCCACCCGCGCATTACCTAATGACGTCATCACAGTAGGCTTGGCAATGAGGCGTAACCTGTCTCACGGCCTATAATATAAAACTACTACTATTAACAACCACGTTTCGTTTATGGCACGGTCGGGCACCCATCTTTGTCCCCCTCCATGAACGCATGCGTTATCTATTGGACGGTATTTTTCCGCAGCCGGCTGCTCACCAAGTTGCAACCCCTATCTATGCTTATTTATGTTGATTGTTTGAAGGTCCCATCAACTACAAGGTCATTAGAGGCCCGTCCACTGTATAGTTCAAATGCATATACTACACAGACGCTACACTAATGCGACGATTATTGGGTATTAGCAGTACCCAGCTTTCCCAAGCGACCACCCATGTCAGTACTAACTGGGCTTGCGTTGCTTAACTTCAGTCATCAGACGAGAACTGGTGTGTCCAACGCAACTCGCCGCTCCCTGCTTATTTATGATCGGTCTACTGTTCGTTGGGGCAATCCACCGACGCCTTTAGTGAGCGGCGAATTTCGTTGGACACATTAGTTCTCGTCTAATCACTGAAGTTACCCCAGCAGCGCAACCCCAGCTAGCACTGACATGGGTGGCTGCTTGGAAAGCTGGGTACTGCTAATACCCAAAAATCGCTTCTTAGGCCGCTCGCACACACACAGCCACTTGTGGAGACCACACGTTATGGACTGCGTTTCCAATTGGAATCAAATAGGCTCAGCGCAGACACGGCGTTTGCAGTAGCGCTACTGAGCCACAAGCTGCGGCAGTCGTCGTATCTCGCTACTTGTCACCAGTGGCGGCGTTTTTCCTATTACCGCAAGCACGAGATCTCGTTGCTGCCGCCTGTGGCAGCCACTGGTGGCCGTGTACAGCGACTAGTGATCGCCACTAGTGGCTGCTGCAAGTGGCTGTGTGTGCGACCGACCTTATGCAGTCTCTGCATAAGAGCAATGCTGTAGACGGGGCTCTAATGACCTTGTAGTTGAAGGGCCCTAAAACACCAACAACAGACGCCTTTGGTCTGTAGGTGTTTTAGGGCTCTTCAACTAATGCCTGGTTCCGTATACCCACGCGCTAACGCTATTACCGTTGAATCAGACGACACAGTACAAAAAATGGTGACGTCACACTGCTACTTGGGGTGCCGCAGAGCAGCTATGCGTGACGGTAGTTGAGTTGACCAGTGGTCAACTCACATAGCGTCCCGCACGTCACGCTGCGTTCTGATTGGCTGGCAGTTGAGTTGTCTGCAGTTGAGCACGCTACCAAGGCGTGCATATCCTTATCTCGCCTGTGGCAGGTTCGGGTCTGCGAGTTCTAGCTCTCAACTCTGAGATTATCTCCCACCAGATCCCCATTCACCCCACACACTACCATATCCTTACGGACAACTAGCTCCCACGTCGGTTTCTATCTCCCCTGCCCTGGGTGCTTAATAAAATAAAAATCAAAATTTTTTTTAACTTTTAGAACCGCTCCTATTCTTCGATGACATTTTGGTTAAGTGCGGCTGTCATGCTGAGTAAAGGCCATGCGTAAAAGAGCGCTCTTTTCAAACACTCATCGCTACCAGTATCAAAATTAGAAAGCGCTCTTTTTAACCCTTTAAGTCGTACACATTTCATTGCTCAAGGTTTAATTATACGAAAAGCAATTTTTTGCTCATATCCACAACCTTTTGTTCGAAAGGGACAATAGTTAACTGTACTATTACCATATCCAATTTTTGGGAAGAAGACATTCGCAAAACACCTACCGCAATACACTATTACTCCATTTCACCTGAACGCGCACCCTGCTCCACTACCCTCAATTCCGCATGCTGCGGGGCTCTACAAGAGGCGACCAGATAAGGAACCGCAGTAAGCATCATCATCATACCATTATCCCGCGTGCGGGAGGGTCGGATCTGCGGGTTATAAGCCTCTACTCCGTCCTCCCCCTCCACTCCCCCTGCCCCGGGTGCTTCCCACCACCTGCATTCCAGAAATGGACCTAATGAGCTCCTCCTTCCCTCCTCTCATTACGTGTCCATACCACCTCAAGGAACCACAGGAACCCAAAAACCGAGATCATGACAACAACAACGCCTAACCCTTTTACAGCCTATGGCGGGTACCCATCTTGTCCCTCTGAATGGACACAAGGGTGAAATATTGGAGTGTTTTTCTGCAGCCCGCTGCCTACCAAACCGATAAATAAGCATAGGTTTTTCAGCTTTGGTCGGTAACCGGCTGTGGAAAAACCATTTCCAATATATCGCCCTTGTGTTTATTCAGAGGGACAAGGTACCCGACCCAGCCATCCGCGGGAAAAGGGTTAGGAGTTGCGGTACTGTTACGCAGCCGGCTGCCCACGAAAACCCCTACGATTATTTATCATCGATCTTGCCACACTCCACCGATGCCGGAGGGGGGGGGGGGCGATATCCTACATCTGGGTATTTTGCCTCATCTCCCCGTTGCATAGCAGAGAGTTCTTTTAAGCGCGAATGACATCGTACACCACACAAACCCCATGCCGCGGAAGGCGCACTGGGGGCTTATCTCGCCCCAAAAAAACCGAGCATCCTCGGGTCCAGAGCCGAACCTGGAATCACTAACGCATCAATGCCACCTGCGCGCCATCGAGGCGAGTTCGCCATGCTCGCGAGTAAACTATGATGAATATAGTCACCGAGCTACAGTAGGTGCCTGGATATCCAGGGGAGGAAATGGATTCAACTTAAATCCACAATTTTACCTTCATGACGTCATCATCCTTAAATTCTTAACCCGCCTATGTCATGTTGCGGTCAGACTATAGCCCTGAACCTTCATTACCGCCTATTCCGTTACCTTCCCCCTGGAACACAAGGGCGATCTCTTGGACGGTATTTTTACGCAGCCGGCTGCAACTTTTCTTTCGTTCAACAAGTCTCCCGGTGTAGTAGGTCGCCCCCTGGCGTCGGTGGAGTGCTACAACGAGCAGCAGACCGACGATAAATAAGCGTCGGAGTTGTAGCTTAGGTTAGCAACCGGCTGGGGAAAAACTGTCCAATATATCGCCCTTGTGTCCATTCAGAGGGGCAAGATGGATACGTGACCCTGTCATAGGCGGGAAAAGGGTTAGGGCTTGCAACTCCTCCGCAACGGCTTTTCTTCGTATCTGACGAAATACAGGAAGGAGCCAACCCACCTCGATCCAGTATCTGACCGGGAACTACCGGCACAGCAGTAGTCGGGAATGCTACATATGCGCCACCAAGGGGCGAAAAGCAACTTTTAACCCTTCTCCCGCCTATGGCAAGGTAGGGTACCCACCTCGTCCGTCTAAATGGATAAAATGGCGATTGAACGGTTTGTTTCCGCAGCCGGCTGCCTATCAATGCTGCAACCTCTATGCTTATTAATCATCGGTCTACTTACTCTGCGTTGGGGCACTACACCGCCGCCAGGGAGCGAGCTCCTACACCCAGAAATTTGGTCTCGCCTACGAGTTGCATAGTGGAGAAGGTCCACCAAAACGGGATCTTGGTTTTACTTCTCAAACAAAGAGAGGCGCACTCTCGTCCGAAAGAAGCAAACCCACCTCGACCCAGTATCGAACCTGGAACCACTGGCCTAGGTTATGCTACACTACCTATGGCGCCACCAAGGAGAAGTTAATAAATACTGTAGTAGTAAGTCGTTATGTTTGATTTGGTACCCCGTCTGCTCCCTATGACCTGTATCCCTGTGTGGGAACTACCTAGTGCCTCCCCCTCTTCTCGCATGCCCAGTTATCCCTCATCCCCTAATCTCAGTCCTCAAAAGCTCCGTTCTGCTCGACTTATTTTGGCGAATACCTTACTCGTTTAAAGGAGTTGAAACTCTCCTAACTTTTGTAAGAAAACGTCAAAACCGCAAATAAAAGGAAGACCAGTACCAGACCGGTCCTGTGGTAAACCTGTTAGCCGAATAGCTAAAAATTCTTCAGGTAAGAAGCAAACAATGAGGCAGGCATCTCAACAGCCGCTACAAAAAGAATGAAGAGGGTGACATCTGGTTGGCATGTGTCCTTGAAAATAGTCTAAGGACCCAACAAAACACCTGTCGAGAGGGGTAATCCATACGACAGACTGCAGACCGAAAATATTTAGAAGCCTCGGCGTCTCTACGGTGGTGCAATGGGTTGAATGCTCGATGTACTGCGCCAATGGTTCCAGATTCGATACTGGATCAAGGTGGATTGGTCCCAGAGTGTACGGGTGCCTCAACAAAGAGTAGACCGAATATAAATCTGCATAGGGGTTGCAGCTTTGGTCGGCAGCCAGCTGCGTAAAATTACCGCCAAATAGATCGCTCAGGTGCCCATTCAGAGGGACAAAGATGAGTATCTGACCCTGCCATAGGCAAGAAAAGAATTAGGAAGGAGATTGCTCCTTCCTTCCGAGTGAGAAGTAAAACCGAAGTCCCGTGCAGTGGTAACGTCATGCACCCCACAAAGGGACCACAGTATTGCTTCCCAGAGGACGAAAGGAGCACTATGGGGGCTACCTTCCCTCTCTCCTGGTAAAGATACCATGTGCCCCGGTCAGGACTGATCCTACTATCACAGGCAACAGCATTAATGTGCATCTAAAGGAAGGCGAATTTTTGCCCTCCGTCCCGCCCGGTAACTAAGTTCTCTCCTTCGGTCTGGATCGACCCTGCATTCGTGGATTCCCGTAGTGAAGTACGCTAGCCTTCGTGCAACCGAGACAGTCGAATGACCCCTTCCAAAACGGAGACAAATATGGCAAAATATCCAGATGCTAGAGGCCGCCTGTCCCCAGAAGGTGAGAGAGGAAAATGCCCCAACGAAGAATATGCCGACGACCAAAAACCAGGTGTGTTGCATTAGTAGGGTGACATCCAGCAGTGTAAAATGCTATCGAATGTGTCCCAATGGCACAAAAAAACCGGTAGCCGGCTGAGTAAAAATGCCCTACAAGAAGGCACGCGATAGGAGTAGAAAAGGACACCCGACCCTGCATAGGCGGAAACGGATGATGTGAAGCTCGCCCTCTGACGCCACTTACCGAAATCGTGGAGTGCACTGGTGACATGGCAGGCACCACACGGAGGGGGTCATACCTTTACTCCCATCCGAGATTACAGGTGCACTGAGAGCCTCTCTCTCACATCAGAAGTCTTATCTGTCTCGGCTAGGATCGCACCGGAAACACCAAAAGCTTGACCTATGGGTAATAATGAGGAAGCGATTTTGGGTTTCCAAGGCCGGCCGAAGTTAACTACACTCGGAAATGCGAGAAGAAGGAATATTAGACAATGACGGAACTGGTTCGAAACCGGATATGGAACAAAAGTGAAAGATTAACTGCTATATGGCAACGGCTAAAGTACACTCGCGTCTCGAATATCCGGATCCTTCAGACGAACGAAGTTGAAAAAGTCAAAAGATGGAGGACGAGGAGCATCAGTTGACAGAATTCATCTCTTAATCCCCTCTAATCCCCAAGCACCGCGGAATTTAGAGATGAGGTAGGTTACCAAGAAACCTTATATAAACAATCACCGCTTTTTACGATCGATATTTTCAAATAAGGTTACTAAAATCCGGTGGGTTGTAGGACGCCCCTCCAAATTTCGCCACAAAGAGGTTGCTCATGTTACCCTCTTCTTTGATCTAAGAGGTCAAAGAGGTGATTCGGACATTCCAAGGCTGTCAGCAATACAAGAAGATATAAAGATTATTCATCATGCGAGGGAGTCGGAGGGGACCAAAGAAAGGGACGGTAGACCAGAGGGGGGGGGCGACTTCACTAACCGAAATGGAGCCACATTGACTCAATATGGCGGTACCTTTCCGGTATTTACAACATAATTTGAATTCTTTCGTAATTTTAGCGATGACTTCAATCATTTCTAGTCCTCATTCTGCCGCCTATGGCAGGGTCGAGTACTCATTTGTCCCATGGCAGCCGGTGTTCGTCCGATCACCAAAGTGAAGCGCCCAGGGTGACCGCTTGAGAACACTGAGTACTGCTGATTATCATTCGTCGTAACAGTGCAGAGGCTGTATAGCCTCTATATTAGTATCCATCCGGGGCCCTAATGACCAAAGAAGCCGTGGGGCCTAAAACAACAACAACCAACCATCCACCGCTGCTACCAAAAAAAGCAACTCATAAACCTTTTCCCGCCTATGGCAGAGTCGGGGACCCATCTTATCCCTCTGAATGAACACAAGGGTGATATGTTGGACGGTGGGTTTTCCGCAGCCGGCTGCCGTCCAAAGCTGCAACCCCCCCTACCTATTTTTCCTGTTCCTCTGAATGGACAGAAGGATGATACATTGGACGGTATTTTTCCGCAGCCGAAGCCCTTCCGCGTAACAACCGGCTTCTTAAAAACACTGTCCATTTGTTGGCACGTGTATGCCCGGTACCAACCGGTCCTTTCAAAGGCTGAAAAAAAAACAACTTCTAACCCTCGTCCCGCCCATGGTAGGGTCGGGTACTCATGTCGTCCCACTGAAGGGACTCCAGTGATGAGGTATTGGAGGGTGCTTTTCCGCATCCGGCTGCCGACTGTTCGTTGAGACACTCCACCAACGTGACGTCAGAAGGCGAGCCCCTCTACGTGGGAATTTTGCCTCATCTACCTGTTGCATAGTAGGGAAGGGTCTTTTACTAGTAGATGATATCGTACACCAGACGGTAGGGCACCGGCTTTAATTCCCCTCGCATTCGGGACCTCTCTCTCTCTCTCCCGAAAAAAAAGCCGATACAACGATCCAATATCGAACCTGGAACCAGCGACACAGTAATCAAGCAGGATACCACCTGCGCCACTGAGGAGGTTAAAAATTACACTAAAGACCTCCAAACATTAAGACAGCTCCCCAGTACAAAGTCTTTTAGCCTTCACTCTGACAAGTGGCAGATCAAATTGAAAATTGAAACACAGCATGGGTGGGCCATTCATAAATAACGCCCTGAGAGGGCGCGACAGAAACATGGCCCTGAACTACGTCCCCTTAGTTAATTTGGCAGCGTAGTTGACTCTTGAGTGCGTCCAATTCATTTCCCGTCACTTCGTTCGACGGCTTTAATGCACGCAACAGTACCCTATCCACAAACAACGTGTAGATCGGCAAAGTTGCCGGGTGTAAAAATAACCCCCCCCCCCCCCCCGGCGTCGACGTCGAGAATTCTGCCCCACCAGTAAAGTCGCGTTCTCACGAGTCAAGTTTTGTTGACCAATTGTAGTTGTTCAACAAAACTTGAATGAAAACTGTAGTGGGAACCTCTGTTTCAATCGAGTTGATCAGAAGTTTGACCCAGTCAAACTTTTCTTGATCAAGTGGTGAGTCATTCACCATTACCCTTCAAGTGAACAATAGGTCTTGTAGATATACAAAAGTGGACCCGTCAGAGGGGTTGACCAATTGGGGGTCAACCAAAATACAGTGTTATCCACACAACTCCTTTTGACCCCATTTGTAATGTAACTGAAACCCCATTTGTACAATGAAACTGCTGATCAGTTTCTATTGAAATGTGTGAACGAAAATTGATTCAAGTAATGTTCAACTTTTGTTGAACAACTACAATTGGTCAACAAAACTTGACTAGTGAGAACGCGCCTTAAGAAATTAACTAAACCATGTGTTTCAGCATTAGGTTGGCAGTCGGCAACCTAACAATACCGTTCAACAGTTCACCCGTGCGTTCCCATTTTTGTTTGTTGGAGTTTAAGGTCCCGTCAACTACGAGGTCATTAGAGACCCGTCCACTGTGTAGTTCTAATGCATAGACTGCACAGACACTACACTAATGCGACGATTATTGGGTATTAGCAGTACCCAGCTTTCCCGAGCGACCACCCATGTCAGTACTAACTGGGCTTGCGTTGCTTAACTTCAGTGATCAGACGAGAACTGGTGTGTCCAACGCAACTCGCCGCTCCCGTGTGCGTTCCCAGCTCTGATGATCAACTGAATACCCATCCCTACATAGGCAAGAAAAAAATGAATGACATCTCACACCTGTTGAAATAGACGCCCCAGCATTTTCATTTTTCCGGTTCATATAGGTTTAGGGCCCTTCAACTACAAGGTCATTAGAGCCCCATCTGATGCAGAAACTGCACAGACACTACACTAATGCGACGATTTTTAGATATTAGCGGTACCCAGTTTTCCCAAGCGGCCACCCATGTCGGTACTAGCTGGGGTTGCGCTGCTTAACTTCAGCGATCAGACGAGAACTGGTGTGTCCAACGCAATTCGCCGCTCCACCTAGGGTTCAGGAACCTACCATAGCGGGAAAGGAAAAAGTGTTCGAAATGATAGTTGTCGCATTGGTCGATTAGTCCTGATCGGGAGCCTGGTACATCAAATTAACCCTTCAATGGTTCCAGTTTCCGATTTGTATGTTGAAAGTGCGTTCTAGGTCTTACAGGGCCCTACTATAGCGGGGAAAATGTTCAAAGTTGTATTGCACAATTGATCCCGAACGGCAGGTCTGATCACTGAAGTTAAGCAACGCAACCCCAGCTAGTACTAGGATGGGTGACCGCTTGGGAACACTGAGTACTTGCAAATGCCCTAAATTGGCCTAACAGCGTACTGTCTGAGTAGACTCTGCATTAGAACTACGCAGTGGACGGGGTTCCAATTACAGTTGTAGTTGAAGGGTCCTAAAACACCAACGAATGAATGATTATAATGGTGGTTGCATTGGAAATAGATTGGTCGCCGACAAAGTAGAATTCGTTTTACGCTCTACTATAGGCGGGGATAGACGGTCCGTATGATGACGACGCGATGATGGTGGTGAAGCGGTAATTGTACTGGAAGTAGATCGGCAGTCTGCTACGTAGTAATAACCGTTCAACGATTCGCCTGGTTCTGATTCAGGTGCGACAAATGCGTCCCAAACCCTGCCATAGGCGAGGAAACGTACTCAAAATAAGGATGGCTATAAATAGGAATATGCAAAACCATGAAACCTGTTTCAGAAAACCTGCTCTCGAAATTAATTGAAATCGTGAAGTTTATTGCTGAGCTGGTTTCTTTCTCCACCCTTACTGAACTTCAGTCGAATTCCGGCGGTGGAGAATTACCGCAGCACATTTTCGTAGTTCTGCTACACTAGGTGTATCTTTGGGAAGAATCGGACATTTCCCCCAAAGGTTGCGATAGAGCATTTTCGGGTTCCTACTAAAGTACAGCATTCCATAAGCTTCTGCAAGATTTGATCCGCCTCCGTAGAGCAGGAAACAGCGAGTTCGATTTTGTGTCTTTGGTGTTTTAGGGCCAGTCAACTACAATGGTCATTAGAGCCCCATCCACTGCGTACCTCTAGCGCAGAGTCTGCACGATTTGGGTTTAAGGCAGCACCCAGTTTTCCCTTTTTTGTTTTGTTAGTGCTTTAGGGCCCTTCAACTACACGGTCATTAGAGCACCCTTTCAGTGCGTATTTCTAACGCAGACTGCAAAGACACTACACTAATGCGACGATTAAGCAAGGCGCAAGATGAGGCCGCAGGGTGACGCAGCGTAACGCAGCCCTGCGAAATTCTGCTAGCAGGCAATCACTGTTACGTTGAAAGCCATTTTAGTTGACGCAAATTGCAAACCAGTAAGTTGAAAAACTGCGATTCAATGTGTGGTGATTGCCTGCTAGCAGAATTTCGCAGGGCTGCGTTACGCTGCGGCCTCATTTTGCGCCTTGCCTGATGGGGAATTAGCGGTACCCAGTGTTTTCAAGCCGCCACCTATGCCATTACTAGCTGTGGGTGACCTCGGGTGTGGGCATCTGCCTGTTCATTGGCGGCGATGCTCAAGCGACCCGGGACACACATGAATACCACCGATGTTGCTTAACTTCAGTGATCAGGCGAGAACTGGCGAGTCCGTGTCCAACGCAATACAGCCACTCGGGGGAAGCGTGGTGACGTGGTAACAAAGGTGCATGGGGTAAAGTACCTAGGATCAGTGTTGCAAAGCAATGGGGAAATAGACACGGATGTAACCCATAGGATCACTATAAGGTGGATGAAGTGATGACGGGCAAATGGAGTCCCGTGATCGAAGAGTCCCAAAAAAGTTGAAGGGGGCTGGCTTCTTTCGGGCGAGTGAGGTCCACGTAAAGGAACGTAAAGGAACCCCTACCATGCAATGGGTACATAAGGCAAAGCAGAGTGTGCCTTCCATCGGATGGGGGCTGAAATCATGACCCCGTGTGGTAGGTAGGATGTCACTAGTGCACGGAAAAGAGCCCTTTCTACTATGCAACGGGTGGATCAGGCAAAATTCCAAAGTGTCGGAGCTCGATGGAATTTTCCAACGAACAGTATGCCGACGATAAATAACCATAGAGGTTACAGCTTTGGTCGGTAACCAGCTGTGCCGAAATACCGTCCACCAGGTCGCTCACGTGTGCATTCAGAGAGTATCCGACCCTGCCCTAGGCTGGAAAAGGGTTAATAGTCGTTTGCCTTGATACGGTGGCGAAGTTTCGTATTCCTACTGCAGTACAGGGGACAACGATGGTTACCCGACCCAGCCATATGTTTTGATACTGCGACGAATTTTCGTGTTCTTATTACTGTACCTCTCTCTCTTTAGGAAGAGAGTCAGTCTTACATGCTTTTCTTTCCCGTTGGCTCGAAAGCCACCTGCTGCAGTTGATTGCCAAAATTTTTTCTTGTCCCATGTTTTTATGTACCACTTGAGAGAGTAGCTTCCTGCCTCCAACCTTCTGACAACCCCTCCTGTCTGACTGCACGAAATTTGACCCCGTTTATTATTGTTAGTCACTTGCACTTCTTTTTCGCTAGTTGGTTCCTGGCAGAGTTCTAGTTTGGTATGTCACTCTGTGGGCCATAACGTGTCCAACAGTCGCCCGCCTAATTTCAACCAGTTGCAAATAATAAAATCTCGCGGCTGACAGGTCAGACCTCCAATTGAGAACGTAAAAATGGCTGAATGTCACGAATTTTTGGAGGCTAACAACCTTTTCCTCCACAAGAGGCGTGGGGTGGGTTATTGTTTTTCTTGGTAACTTTTATTGACAGGTGATAATTAAAAAAAAGAAAGCGTCATAGATTACCTTGACTTAGCGTAAGAATAATAAATGTTACTCTCTCTCTTTCGATGTATTAATGATAAGCAGGTTATCGATTAAATTGTTCTGGATGGACATCTTAACTTTTGGCTTTCGGTTCTATTCGGGTGCCATTAGTGTCGTGTTCACTGCTTGCAAACAACTGAAGAGGGGGGGGGGGTTAGATATATCATCAGACCCTTATCCGGCCTGTGGTAGGGTCGGGGTCTCTGGGTTCTAGTCCTCCATTCCCACCAGCTTTTCATCCACTGTAACCCACTACCATGTCCTTACGTCCAACCTGCTCCTGCTTCTAGCGGGTCCTGGACCTAATGACTATCTACCACCAGGGCCCCCAAAAGCTCCTCCTTCCCTCTTCACATCACGTGCCCACTCCACCTCAATCTGTTCACTCTCTCAAAAAAGAGGATTTGGATAATGGAAGTAAATAAGGATTTAAATTTTATGGCAATTCATCACACGGAATCCGGCCGATTACTTAATGGAAATCCAGTGTCTACCTTCTTTCCACTCCCCTCCATGACCCCCCCCCCCCCCCCCCCCCCCCCCCCAAATGATATCTTAAGAATTTCAACTTCGAGCTTATCTACTAGGAAAAACAAACTTCTGTTGAATGAACTCGTTTCACGGAAAGATTGTTGACGTTGGGGGTTTTATTTCTAGATATGGTTGAGAAAAAAAAAACAATGGGCAGCCGCAAAGCCGACCAACAGTAGTGCCTATTTCAATTTTATGATGCTGAGCTAGCCTTCGAGGTATAGTGCAAAGGTTTGCTCTTCCCTCACTCTCACTGTCGCACAATCACTGGCAGTGGCACCGTCTCACTGTCATTCCACAACGATCCCCGACACTATCACTGGTATCCTTACCTGATATCACCTAGTATACCTCCCTAAGTACATTCTCTGGGTGTCGCTGTCACTGTTTCCCTGTCTCTCTCGCTGTCAGCGGGTGTATTGCATTGGACGCACCAGTTCTCGTCTGACCACTGAAGTTAAGCAACGCAACCCCAGCGTACATGTGATACTGACATGAATGGCCGCTTGGGAACACTGGGCACTGCTAATACCGAAAAAAAATTGGCGCATGGTGTCTGTCCATTGTCTGCATTAGAACTACGCAATGGACGGGGTTCTAATAACCGGTGTAGTTGAAGGGCCCTAAAACACCAATGAAGCAAACAAAAAAATCTCTGTGGGAGCGGCGAATTGCGTTGGACACGCCAGTTCTCGTCTGACCACTGAAGTTAAGCAACGCAACCCCAGCTAGTACTGACATGGGTGGCCGCTTGGGAACGTTGGGTACTGCTAATACCTACAAATCGTCGCGTCAGTGTAGCGTCTGTGCAGTTTGTGCATTACAGCTATGCAGTGGACGGGGCGCTAATAACCTTTGTAGCTGAAGGGTCCTAAAACACCAACGGAGCAAACAAAAAATCTCTAGCTGTCACACACACACTTCCTATGGGTGTCGCTGTCCCTCTGTCTTTAACTTTGCCTCACTCTCACCCTATCGCTCGGGCAAGGCCTTTCAATCTGTGGTGCTCAATTTTTCTGTTTGTTTGTTGGTGTTTAAGGTCCCGTCAACTACAAGGTCATTAGAGACCCGTCCACTGCATAGTTCTCATGCATGGACTGCACAGAAACTACAACAATGCGACGACTATTGGGTATTAGCAGTATCCAGTTTTCCCGAGCGACCACCCATGTCAGTACTAGCTGGGCTTGCGTTGCTTAACTTCAGTAATCAGACGAGAACTGGTGTGTCCAACGCAATTCACCGCTCCCTCAATTTTTCTGTCTCAATCTCCCCATCTCAATTCGTGGTCGGTGATGTACTTCCTCTTCATTAGTCAACATCATTCTTAACCTTTCCCAATTGTCGGGTGCCGATTTGCCCCAAAGAACTGGGAATGCGCCCACTCAATATGAACCAATTTACATTTTTCAAAGTTTTAATATGTCAACATCATTTTAACTTTCCTTTTGGGTACTCTTGCTTTTACATCAAGGAACCCCAATGTTCCGCGGAACTGTTTGGAAAGCGCTGCTTTTAAACGGTGAATATACGAGGTTAGAAACCGTTAACGAGGAAGTTGCAAACAAATAACTAAACTAAAGAATGAGACGTGTCACTGTTGAACTTTGCGAATAAAATCATGAGGGTACGCCAATAAAGCATCATTAGCATTCTTAACGCCTTTGATCATTCTAATAGGGTTCAATGGGGACCCAACTCCAAAACCCGTGCTTATTTAACGCTAATTATTGACCTCTGATGAATCTAGTCACAGAAGTACGTAGTCTTGGCAGCTAACGCTGGACACTAAATGCATCAATTAAAGTTTCGCAAACGGAACTTCTCCAGCACAAATGTCAGGGATTCCCTACACCCGTTGCTAGTAGAGAGGGTTCTTTTAAGTGCAAAAGTCATCATACACCAGACGGTAGGGCATCGGCTTTACTTCTCAACCGACAGAAAGCGCACTCGGAGTCTCAGTTGTTTTTTTTTGTTTCGTTGGTGTACAGTAAAACCCCGCTATAACGAATTTGTAGGGGAATGCAATCACATTCGTTATAGCCAGGAATTCGTTACAACCAGGAAAGCTGTTTTTAACCCTAGATAGCTAACCAGTAGTCTGAGATATTACCCCAAATATCAAGAAATTGTGGTTTTGGTAGTTTTGCAAAACATTAGGTTTCTAATCTTTGTGTACCTTCGTGTTTATCCCAATGAAACATTTCTGCGTGTTTTTCTTACTATTTTAATGCCTGTTTATTTAGTTTTCTTGCAGTTGGTATGCACCCAAACTACTGGTTTGCTGTAATGACTGCTCTTAAGTATTGAAGGGCAGTCAATTCTTGAGAAGTGCAGGTTATTAGGTGTAGGAAACAGAGGAATTCATGCAGGAAGTAGATGGGCAGGTAGACTGGGATTTGGAAGAGACAGCTGATGCAGTGTGGGGCAGGTTCGCCAGAAAAGTTAGAAAATGTGGGGAAGCCATTTTAGGTGGGGCTAGATTAGAAGGTACACTCCAGGGCAGGCAGACATAGTGGTGGAATAATGCAATAGAGGCAGAGCCACCAAACAATAAAAGGCCGCATTCCATAGGTGGATGGAGATAGGTACCATGATTCTAAAATATGCTATTGGTCATACACCAGAAGTATGAGGTCCTCTATGATAGAGACAAAGGATGGGATGAAGAAAGAATGTAGACTGGCCAAGACCTCGTTTATGCCTCGGGCCAAGACCTCGGGCGATTAAAGATTTACCCTGAGCCATAACAGTGAAGGATAGAAAAGGTAGAGTCCTGTTTCATCCTTCTGAGGTAAAGGAGTGGGGAGAGTATTTCTCCAGTTTATCTAATTCCTGCAGAGGGAGAGGATATGGTAATGGTGGGGTGAATGGAGGGATCATGGGGGGAGATAGGCAGGTGTGTAGGGTTAGAACCTGCATCTCCGACCCTGCCACAGGCGGGATAAGAGTATGGTGGCGATGATGATGAGAAAATGAACGTTTCTAATATCATCAGCCTGTCAGTGGTGTTCAATTCAATACGTGGTGACCATTGAATGGAAGTTTGTGTTAAATCCATAAATAAAAATTACTTATAAGGTCCATCATTCGTTATATCCAACCAAATTACCCAAACTTTTATAACTTTTCATCGTTATTACCAGGAAATTCGTTATATCCAAACTTTTTACAATACTGTGGAGGTTTTATGAAACACTCATCATCCTCCACTTACGCATGTTGATCTCCAGCATGTGCAAGGCACATGCTTTGAATTGCATGCATGTGCAAGGCATGTGCAGGCACAGCATGTGCAAGGCACCTTTACTTTGAATTTTTGAAACTTTGAATTTTTCGAATCTTTGTCAGCCTACGAATTCCATTCTCGTTGAACTGTTTTATTTTCAAAAAAAAAAAAAAACAAAAAGAATAACTAAATTCTTAGCTTAGTCAATGTAAAGTTTAGACGTATGGATTTTGTGCTCCTGTTTTACTAACGTTAAAACCATACTACTATTGTACCAATTGTTCAAACGAATTTATTATTATTATTCAGTCATAATTATAAAATATACATATTCAATTAAATCAGTTTCGAAGGATAATCTGAATAGCTTCAGTTAAATCAATTGGATATCCATCTAAAACAATAAGAAAAACACAACACCGCCTACATTTGACGATCTAAAGCATATACATCAGGAAGATTAAGGATAACGTTAATTATTATTCATCTTTAATAAAAATATATCTTCCTCTTTGTTACAACACGCTACAATACAAACTCCTATCCTTTTGCCAAGACCTTGGAAACCATTCGTAACATCCAGGAATTCGTTACACACGAGATCATTATAGCGGGCTTTTACTGTATTGGGTATTAGCAGTACCCAGGAATCCCAAGGGACCACCCATGTCAGTACTAGCTGGGGTTCAGTTATCAGACGAGAACTGGTATGTCCAACCAACACGTCGTACTGACCAACACTACGATCCGTCGCAACCACTGACCTATAGAACTTACCCTTTAATTTTTTGGGATTTTCGATCACACAGGACTCCACTTTATCCACGCTATACTGATCCTATCGGTCACATCAGAGTGTATTTCCCCACTGCTTTGCAACAGTTATCCTAGGTACTTTACCTCTTGTACCTTAGTCCCCTCCTCACCCCCAGAGAGTACTTCACCACTATTTCCCCGAGTGGCTGTAATGAGCTGGACACACCAATTCTCGTCTGACCACTGAAGTTAAGCAACGCAACATCGTTGCAACGCAGTGTGGGTGACCGCTTGGGAACACCGGTCAACAGCGTTTTCTGGCTGCGGTTCTATCTGACGTACGCTACGTAATGCAAACGAATTGTCAACTGCGCAAACTCAGATACTACCTGCGTCTGCATTGCGTAGCGTACGTCGGATAGAACCGCAGCCAGAAAACTCTCTATTGTTAATACCCAAATCGTCGTAACAGCGTAGTGTCTGTGCAGACTGCATCATGAATGAAGGGGAGGCTCTAATGACCAATGTATTGAAGGTCCCTGAAACACTAACAAAACCAAAGCGGTTCTGGGTACACAACAAGCACATCCTCAAATATTGTCCAAGTGACGACAACCCAGTAATGGTGGCGATGTGCTCGAAAACAACCGCATTTGCATCAGGAGTAGGCGGCCTTTAAAGGTCAATTCGTTTACGCATCTCATCAAACAAGCACCTGAGCAAGCATTCGACGTGCAATATTTTTCCTCAAACGTTTTTTAACTGCTAAAAATTTCCACTTTTATGTGTAACCAACAACCTAAATATTAATAGTTGGCATTCCTTTCATGGCAAGAAAAAAAAACGAAAGAGGAGAGCAAATAACATCAACCCTTTCCCACACAACAAAAATGTATTTAGGCTTCGCCCACACCGACAGGTTTGTCATCACTGTATGTGCGAGCAAGCTCGTATTTTTCGACACCTTCCCTTCACTACCCTTTTCCCACCTAGTCCTAGAGCAGGGTCTTTTACCCACTAGTGCACATGGGTTCTATCTGTTAGACGATATTTGTACCCAGCTGCCTGCCAACCAAATGCTCCAACCCCAATGCTTATTTATCGCCGGTCTATTTTTCTTAATTGGGACACTTTTCCTCCACCGGTGTCAAGGGGCGAGCTCCTACGCCCAGGAATTTTGCCTCATTCACTCGTTGCAGGCAAATTCCCGGGTTCTTTCGCGGGCAAACGACAGTGCACACAAGGGGCCACGGCTTTCCTTCCCATTCGGCGGAAGACACACTCGGGGTACACACTGCGTACACACTCGGAAGACACACTGCGCCACAGAGGTACACTGCGCTTCATGTGGGCCTTGCCTTCAAACGTGTTCTAAATGTGAAAGTTCCATATTTTAAAAAGTATCTTTCCGCCCTCACCCTTTTCAAGGATCCTTTCCAGTGCATGTCAAGACCCTTTTCCAGTTTAGAGAGAAGATGGGTTTGCATTTGACCCGGGGAAACCGGATCCATTAAACCGTATTTTAACGTTGCTGAACTGTCGACCAGATATCGCAGCTAACTGAATGCCGACTTTTCTCCTGGGAGCAATTATTTTTACCAACGTTAAAAGCGGGGGACGACCTCATACACCTGGAACGTCTGGCGATCCGCGCTTTAGAAATCGTTACTACGAAAGGGACTACGGATCTACTTCCTGCCCGACGACGGATACACTAGATCCGCCCGTCTGTCTGTTAGCCTGCCCGTCTTTCTTCCTTCTTGTACATCTGCCTTCCTCGTCGCTCTTATTGGCTGTCTGTGTCAATAACTTTGTTGCTGTCTCTTAGACTTTCATTTTGTTTTTATCTGCTCGTATTTCTAAAGACTCACATTGTCTCTGTCTGCTCCAAATTTCTATGACTCTCATCCTGGCTCAGTCCGTATGTGTTTCTGTGCCTCTCACCTCGTCTCCATCTGTCCGTGTTTCACTGCCTCAAACCTCGTCTCAAGTCAGTCCGTGTTTCTGCGCCTATCACTTTGTCTCTGTCTGTCCATATTTTTATGTCTCACACCTTGTCTCTGTCTGTCCATATTTTTATGTCTCACACCTTGTCTCTGTCCATGTTTTTATGTTTCACACCTTGTCCCTGTCTGTCCATGTTTTTATGTCTCACACCTTGGCTCTGATTACTATATTTCTGTGTCTCACCTTGTATCCGTCCTTTCGTGTTTCTGTGCCTCTCACCTCGTCTCCGTCTGTCAGTGTTTCTGTGCCTCTCACTTTGTCCGCGTTTCTATGTCGTCTCTCTCTGCGCCTCTCACCATGTCCCAGTTGGTCGTGTTTCTCTCTCTCTCTCAGTGTCTCTGATTGACCATCCCTGTGTCCATCTATCTGTCCGTTTGCCTCTCTCCCTTTCCACCTCTATCGCATGTCTGAAGGCCTCTGTTTGTACGTGGCCCTTTATTGTTCTGTGTCTGACTATCGGCCTCACTTTTAGTCCACTTGTATGCTTCTGCCTCTCTATCTCTCCCCATTCCAGCGTGTGCTTCTCCCTGTCGCACGTTCGCCCAAAACGGAAGCAATCCGCCTGGAAACCGGCCTAGAACCTGCAACCAAAGCTTCACGAGTGAAGCACCTTGCCACGCAGTCCAAGTAATATAAGAACTTCCGCAAATCGGAGTGGACAACTTCCACACAGCGAACATTGGTCTGTTTTTCTCCCTCTCTCTCCCTGCGACGAGTTACTGACAGTGTTATCAAAACTTCAACGACTTCTTCGTAAATAGTATTTTTTTTAAATAACAGAATAAAATATTTTGATTTCTTTACCTGCAATAGTAATGTAGAAGTGCGCCATGAAGATCAACATGAAAATTACATAAGTTATACTTGTTGAATATTGCCACATTGTCCACCACCTGATAGTCCTCGATAAACGCCTCTTCGATAACATGGT
Organism: Trigoniulus corallinus; assembly: GCA_013389805.1. NCBI lineage: Eukaryota > Metazoa > Arthropoda > Diplopoda > Spirobolida > Trigoniulidae > Trigoniulus > Trigoniulus corallinus. The sequence goes on from JAAFCE010007744.1 coordinate 20,130,244, forward strand.
TATTACCGCTTCAAAGGGTTAAAAAAGAACTTTTTTTTGTTTTCACCTTAACACATAAAAAATCCAAATAACGAATTCTTTTCTTTGGAAACAAACAAAAGAAGTATTGAAGGAGTTGTTATGAATCATAACGTTTGGTCGAAATGGAATATTGCCGTTTCACAACCTTCTCGTAATTGGTATTTCATCGCTGAACGTCTCACCTGAGATATGCACGGATAAGAAAAAATACCATTATTTCATACCTGATTTTTTCAATTTGGAATGGATAGTCAACCGTCATGACCAATTGGAATATTCTAAAATATGAAACAGGTAATTTAAACCCAAATAAGCCCGTTTATGACTATTGTAAACAACTTCAAAGAAATAGAACGGCTTGTCGGTTGGCATTTTACGGCCATGTTGATGCTGAAACGTCGCTAGGATACCGAAATAGAAAGTGAAAAAAATCGTTTGAAAAAAATGCCATTGACGGCCGCACAATTCTGATATTCACTACAACTCACACGTTTCTCAATGCGATTTATCAATTCTACACTTTTTCAACTTTATCTCACTTTTTATACAACTTCCTCACTTGATAAAAACTAAATCTCACTCAACAAACAAATAACACCGACGAACAACACACAACTATCACAGGTCGCATCACAGACGCGGTTCGAAAACGAATGTGGGATGGGCCAAAAGAATTCGAACTCACGTGACCCGCAAGCCTGATTGCGATTGGCGTACCGGTTGTTAATAGTCTTCCTAGGTAGTTAGGAGAATTTGTGGCGCCCTCCTTTGGTCACAATGCCAAACAGTAGTTGTACCTGTTGGCTCATGAAGACGCCAAGCATTAGGTGAATTTCAGGAAAGGAATCAGCCCCATTCATACTGTAACTCGTCCGACCTCCGTTTCTCGCCTATGGCAGGGTCGGATTCGCCATGTTGTCCAATTAGGAAGTAGGACTATATTGTTCTAATGCAGAGACTGCACAGACACTACACCAATGCGACGATTTTTGGGTATGAGAGGTGCCCAGCTTTCCCAAGCGGCCACCCATGTTAGTACTAGCTGGGGTTGCGCTGCTTAACGTCACACCTGCTACAGAAAAGTACCGCCCACCAGATTGCACATATGTCCCAGATGGATAAAAATCTATACTCGATCCTGCCAAAAGTTGGAAAAGGGTTAGCAGTTGTTCTGGCTGGAATGACGATGGAGCTCAGAATTAAGTCCCAAACAGTAGGGCAAAATAGGTTGTTAGGTCGAATTTTTTTATTTCTAATTCTAATATTATACACTGCAAGCAGCCTTTTTGGCCAATATGGCAGTGGAGAGACTAACTCTCAATCCTACTTATGATAACAAAATACTCCTAAAACCCTAAGCTATAATTCAAGAGCCTCCCCTAATACAATACCAGCTATTGTTGAATTTCCTTGGATGAAGCCCTCCACCCTATCCTCACCAAGGCTATTCCATTGTCGAATGACTCTTGGCAAAAATGACCAGTAGTATGAATCTGGTATGAGTATTTCATTGGTGATTTTTGGGAGGGGGGCGTCCACTGCATAGTTTGAATGTAGAGGCCGTACAGTCACTACACTGTTAACAAGATTTTGGATTTTTAGCAGTGTTAGGTCTAAGGACCCAATTAAAATACAGGACGGCCTCAGGAAGCACCCAATTAAAAATAACCCTACCACTCCAACCAATCCTGAATAAAATTTTCCAAAAATAGAAAGGTAACAAAGAAGGCATAAAGACATGCGCACAAAGAAATGAAATTTAATCAACGTCCAAAATTCAATAATTAGACACCAAAAAAGGGGGAGGAGGATACACATAATTGGAATTAAAATGAAAGGGCGGAAATGGGTAAGAAAGTCAACATTGGATATCAAGGAAACCCTTCAAAATCCTCCATTACTAGAAAATTACAGTGTTGAAATTATATTGTCGTTGTAGGCGGGAGAAGACGGCCTAATGACTCATTGACACCACACGGGGCTACGACTTTAGTATCCAAACGACAAACGCGCACTCAGAGCCTACTCCTTATCATTCAGGTAGAGTCGAACCAGCGACGCAGGATTCAAACCTCCACCGGCGCCCTGGGGTGAACGAGCTCCTACTCCTGGAATTTTTGTCAAACTACGCGTTCCATTTAGCAAGAGTTCTTTCAAGTGGTGATGCCATCGTGCAAAACACACGGGCCCACCGCTTTACTTCCCATCCGACGAAATGTGTACTGGTGCCTTTCGCCCAAAAGAAACCAGCTGTCGCGGCCCAGGGTTAAAACTGAAAACACTGACGCGGTAATCCAGCATTTACTCTGCTGACACCTGGCAATTTCGCCAAACTAAAGCTATATTTTAATCCAGGTAGGAAGGGTCGTTCTACCAGTAAGAGCGACCGTAAAAGAGTGCCCTAGAGCAAACAGGAAAGGGGCCTCACTCATCCTAAAAAGAAGCCACTTACAAATGAATAAGGCCGACTTCAGTTCGGACTTAATTAAGGGCACATTTGGGGAACACGAGGTGGCAGTAAAGCTGAAAACTGAACCCAGTCCGCCAGCACTCGAGGTCAACTTCCTCACTAGCAGGGGGACCAAGGCAGTTAAAGATTGGGACAACACACAAAAGTTAGAACGAAGACCCTAACCCTGGATCTGTGGAGGGATAGCGTAAATAGAAAGATTCTCAGTCAACCACAGCAATTACAATGGATATCATCGCCACCACCTCACTCCTCCTCCACCTCCTCACCTCATCACTCCTCAATTTATACTGACATTTCAGGGCATGTGATGTGGGCAATTCATAAAATCAGCACACTCAGTTTTTTGTTCATTGGACGTTTCCTGTCCTTGGCTATCAGTACAGCGCCATAGCCAGGCTAAGGAAAAACAAAGGAAATAGTAGAGGCTTCCAAGTGAAGGTTCGGGTGCACCCAGACTCAGCACTTAGTCCATACCTTTTCGTTCTGCTGCTGACTGGATTAAGGGAATGAGAACCTCAGAAAGTAGAGAAGGGCCTAAAGCAGGGGTTGCCAACCTTTTCAGCAGGCGTCCTGCAGCTTCAGCCACATCGTGGCATCCCAGTATGTGAGATCGTAGTCAAATGCTTGTCTGGTTGATTCCGACACATGATGTAATGCTCTTTTGGTGACAGTACAATAATTTTTTATGTTCGTTTGACCTAGATCCGCGGGCCGCAACATGACTCGCGGCGGGCCACGTGCGGCCCGCGTTCCTCATGTTGGCCACCCCTGGCCTAAAGAATATCAGTAGTTTTTAATTGGGAAGGACAGGGAAATGCAGGTTTTCTTTCGTTAGTGTTTTAGGGCCCTTCAACTACAATGGTCATTACAGCCCCGTCCACTGTGAATTTGTAATGCAGAATTTGCACAGACACCAAGCTGGTACGACGATTTGGGTATTAGCAGTACCCTGTGTTCCCAAGCGAGTATTATCTGAGGTTGCGTTCCTTAACTTCAGTGATCAGGCGAGAACTAGCGTGTCCAACGCAATACAGCCACTCGTTGGAATAGTGGTGACGTACTCTCTGGGGCGAGGTGGTACAAAGGTAAGGTGACCAGATTTTTCAGAGGGCAAAGTGGGACGGGGGCTTTTCGTGAGTGCCCCCAAGTAGGGGTGGTGAGACATGCTTTCCTGAAGAGCAAAACTTGTGACCTAGTACCTAATGGACCTTATATTTTGAATGTGTCCACCGAGCACAAAATGCATCATCCTCATAATACCCTCATCCCACCTGCGGCAGGGTTAGGTCTGCGGGTTCCAGCCCTCAACCCCACACACTGCCATATCCTTATGGACAACCTGCTCCCACGTCTGCTTCATCTCCCCTGCCCCAGGTGCTTTTGACCACCTGCATTCCTGAAATGGACCTAACGAGCTCCTCCTCCACTTTTCTCATTACGTGTCCATACCACATCAACCTACCCTCCATCGCTTTTTCTGCGATGTCCACCACTCTCGAACTACATCTAATATACTCATGTATCACAGCATTCGCATCTCAGCTTCTTGCATTCTGTTGACGTGGCTCTTCCTCAATTCCCAGCATTCTGTTCCATATAGCATAGCTGACCTAACCACTGCCCTGCAGAACTCCCCTTTCAATTTGACTTCAACCATCCCCATTGATTCTATGGGTCACAGGACGGGTCCAGCACAAAATGCCTGATGTTTTAATTTGATGCAGACAGTGATCAGTTGCCAATCTAGAAGGATCATTCTGTGTGGGTGCTCTGTACACCAGTGGTTCTCAAAGCATGTTCCACAGAACACTGGTGTTCCATGAAACAACTTCAAATGTTCTGCAAAAAAATTTAATGCACAAATAAAGCAACGGAGAGATACTCTGGTGTGACCTGCAGAATCAATGGGGGAGGGGGGCGAGCGGCGAGTTGCGTTGGACACGCCAGTTCTCGCCGCACGAGATAATACGGTAAATGCAAATGAAATACAGTAGAGATGAGCTCTTCCTCCACTGCCCAACACTCTGATCCATATAGCATAGCTGGTCTAACCACTGTCCTGTAGGTCCACTGGTCTAACAACTTCCCTTTCATCTAGATTGGGATCCTCCTGTCACACAGGACTCCCCGCTTGCCTATCTCCATTTGTTGTTGTTTGTTGGAGTTTAAGGTCCCGTCAACTACGAGGTCATTAGAGACCCGTCCACAGTATAGTTCTAATGCATATACTGCACAGACACTACACTAATGCGACGATTATTGGGTATTAGCAGTACCCAGCTTTCCTGAGCGACCACCCGTGTCAGTACCAACTGGGCTTGCGTTGCTTAACTTCAGTGATCAGACGAGAACTGGTGTGTCCAACGCAACTCGCCGCTCTTCAAGGTGCAGGTGGGCGTGCACCAAGGGTCAGCACTTAGCCCATACTTATTTATTCCAGTCATGGATGAGCTGCTGACAAGAGTAGGGGAATGGGCCCCTCAGTGCTTGCTATTTGCCAATGATGTGGGAAAGCTTGCAGAGTCCAAAGAGGAGGCACAAAAGGGCCAACAAGACATTCAGGTGGCTATGGAAAAGGGGGGCCTGAAGGTGAACATGAAAAAGACGGAATACCTAGCTTTCAACTGGAATGGTCAGGGACCTGAGGGCGAGGTTCGCTCAGGTGAGGTGATACCAGCAGTGCAGGAGTTTAGATACTTAGAATCAGTGCTCCAGGAAAATGGGGAAATAGACTCAGATGTGTCCAATAGGATCAAAGCAGGTTGGCTGAAGTGGAGTCCAATGCGACCGCCACACAGTGGGGCAAGAGAGCACAAAACCTGGCAGAAATTCAAAAAATGAAAGTGTCCAAGAGATAAAATTTCGGGTTGTACTGGACCATGGATACCCTCCTGCACCATGCCCTAGCTGATTTAGAGGTGTCTGCACAGTTTTGTGCAACATAAGCCACATTTGAGCCTTTATTTTGCAGTTAAGATTACTTGGTCTGATTGCAGTTATTTTCAGTCCTAAAAGTGTCGTCATTTACATATCTAGATTAAAAAATGGGAAACTTTTTCTATGGGGTCTTCATCTTCATGTATGTAGCTATTTTTAATTCTTGTAAAATTAATATTTCAGTGCAAAGAATTTATATAAATAAGCTTCAAAGAAGGGTGAGGTGAAATGTTGGATTTTCACACCTGAAATTGGAAATACATCTAGTTAATAATGAATCCCGCAATATCCCACCTGGTTTCTGGCTTTTTACATTGAAATACTCATTCCAAATTACAATTCAGGTGATTTCTTCTGCCCGTTTTTGTCCCATTTCAAAATGCAGAAGGTTATCTAGGAACAATTTAACCCTTATCATGCGTCACCAGGCCTTGCATTTTCTGGATTTCCTCTTATGAACCTCATTAGCTTCATGCTTTTTGGCATACAGCCATTTGCTGGAGAGATTGTTTATTCCATTGTGTAGGTTTATTTACAAAAATCGCAATTAAATTGGGTAGTATGCTTGATTTACTGCGCCAGTGGTTCCAGGTTCGATACTGGATCGAGGTGGGTTGGCTTCTTTCACATGATTTAAGGCCCTTTAACAACAATGGTCATTAGAGCCCTGTTGAGTGTTTAGTTTTAATGCAGTCTACACAGACACTACACTGTTATGACGATATAGGGACAGTATTATCAGTATCAAGTGTTCCCAAGCGGTCACCCATGTTAGTACTAACTGGGGTTGCGTTGCTTAATTGCAGTTATCAGACAAGGAATGGTGTGTTCAATGCAATACACCCACATGAAACACCCCGAGTATGACTTCCTTCAGATGAGAGGTAAGGTCCCGCATGGTGTACGATGGCAGTGGCACGTAAAAGAACACTACTATGCAACAGGTAGATAAGGTCAAATTTCCCGGTGTAGAAGTCTGCCCCCTGGAATCCGCGGAGTGCCCCAACGAACAGTAAACTGACAATAAATAAGCAGTTGAGTGGCAGTTTTGCTCGTACAGCCAGCTGCAAAATCACCTGTCCAATATATCACCTTTGTGTCCATTCAGAAGGACAAGATGGGTACTCAGGTCCCTGCCATAGGCGGGAATAGGGTTAGGAGTAGGTTTCTTAGGTATACCAAATGCCCTTAAAAGAAATGTGCAACCTTGAACATTCGTTGAATAATACTGGAATTGATGCCAGTTTTGATGGTCTCCTGCGTCACTGTGCGCCGGGTGCATATACAGCTAAAAGGCAAAGTCTACAGAACTTTGTGCGACCAGCTATGCCGTATGGCTCGGAGTGCTGGGCCGTGAGGAAGGACCACGAAAGGAGAATGCAGGTGGCTGAGATGCGAATGCTGCGATTCATGAGTGGGGTGTCACGAGCTGACAGGATCCGAAACGACCATGTTAGAGGTTGTCTAGGGGTGGGAGGCATCGCTGAGAAGATGAGGGAAAGCAGGTTGAGGTGGTATGGACATGTGATGAGAAGGGGGAGAAGGCACTAGTTAGGTCCATCTTGGGACTGCAAGTGGTTGGGAGCACCAGGGGGAGGGAAAGACCAAAGCGGACGTGGGAGCAGGTGGTACAAAAGGACATGGGTGTGTGCGGGGTGGAAGGGGGCCTGGTTGGGGATCGGTGGGGGTGGAGGATTTGGAGTGAGTGAGTTGTTGTTGTTTAAGGTCCCGTCCACTGTATAGTTCTAATGCATATACTGCATAGTCGCTACACTAATGTGACGATTGTTGGGTATTAGCAGTACCCAGCTTTCCCGAGCGACCACCCATGTCAGTACTAACTGGGCTTGCGTTGCTTAACTTCAGTGATCAGACGAGAACTGGTGTGTCCAACGCAACTTGCCGCTCTGGAGGATTGGAACTCGCAGACCAAACCAAGTTTCGAGCTGGAGAAGGGTATGATGATGATGATTTTTTATATAACCTTATACGATAATTTTTTATAAGATAATTCATAATTTTTTTGAATGTTTATTTTGACTCACGGAACCCCCATAGATGTACAGCGGAACCCTGGGGTTCCACGGAGCAAAGTTTGAAGACCGCTGGTCTATAGAATAGACCCACCAAATTAAACATTAGTACTAAATGCCATTTGTATAGTCTCTAGAGCAGTGTTTTTCAACCTTTTTATTGAAACGGAACCCTTTGGAGCATTTAGACTTCTCGTGGAACCCTTTGGAAAATTTAGACCTTTCGCGGAACCCCATACAGTGACAGAAAAAAAAAACATTAGGCCTTAATTGATACAGGTGTGGGTGTGTTAGCATAAGCAGTTGAATTTGTGGCCTAATGTTTCAGAGAGACACCCGAAGTTCATCTTCCACAGACAAAAGTCGGTTTCGTTTCTTGTGTTTTCATTGTTATTTTTATATTTTACCTTGCCATTGGCGGAACCCTTGGGCGGACCTCACGGAACCCTGGTTGAAAAACACTGCTCTAGAGTAATGATTTTCTTGTGAAGCAATGGCAAGACTAATGGACTACCTGTGCTGACGTCATTACGTAATGTGTAGGCCCTTGTATATAGGAGGTACTGGTCCACGGCGGAAGTGGATGGCCAGAATCCGAACGTGTGACAATGAGCTAGTCTTATGTACAAGGTGAGAGTTATTTGACTTTAATGTCTTCCACTATGGTAGTCCTCAAAGGACCTCACTAGTTGACAATTTCAAAATGATGGTTGACTAATTTTCTGTCTATTCAAATTTGCCGCCCCCTCTGCAACCGTGTAAGATGGAATGGGCAGAGAATTACTGAAGTATGATGAAGGGCTAAAACCCAGGATAAAGATAAGCAGATGCTAATTCTCTGACGTCACTGACATCTTCTAGCATTGTCCTAGAGCACATCTTTATACTCTTTATCAAGCCTGTGGCAGGGGTCGGTCTGCAGTTTCTTGTCCCCATCCACACCACACACACACCCTTCGTGCATTTTTTTGGTGTTACAAGGCCCTTCACCTACAAGGTCATTAGAGGGCCGTCCAATGCGCAGTTCTAATGCAGAGTTTGCACAGGCACAACGTTGATGTGACAATTTTTGGGTATCAGCGGTACCCAAGTTTTCCCAAGCGGCCACCCATGTTAGTACTAGCTAGGGTTGTGTTGCTTAACTTCAGGGATCAGACGGGAACGCAATACAGCCGCTACCCCACCCTTTCAGCAAACTTCTCCCACGCCTACACTGCAAATGTGGACTAATTTCCCTGCTAGGGTCCCCACATTGCAGGTCCCTAACCTAAGTATCGCCCCTTGATGCCAGAGACACTTTTTAATTCGGGGAACCCCAGCCAGGCGTCTGGAGCTCGTAGGAATATCGGACGGGTTGTCTATGGTGGATACCCGCCTACTCCACAGCAGATACTCAATGCATTGTCTGCTTTGCGAATGATGTCCTCAAACTCCAAGCATTGCGGATGCATAATGATGAACGCCAGTACTGGAGATCCAGCCTCCAGCACTAAGAATTTTAGTGTTTCAGTTCTGGGTTCCTGCCCCTTGCGCTTAGTTGGCGAAAGCTATTCTTCTTTTACTCCTCCCCTCCGCCCATGAAAGTACTGACTGGTTAGGCAGCAAAACACCATGCGTAGTGACTATTCTCCTATCCGTCACCTGGGGACGCGTCATGTAGTAGTTCATCCTTATCCGTGAGCAATGCCCTAAAGTACAATCAAGGTACTGTGAAGAAGGAAGTGCTGAAACTGGTAATCGAGTCTAGGTCGAGTTAGGTTGTCTCCGACGCCTATAAGCCAGTTTCTCAAAATGAGGTCTGTGGTCCAGTGGTGGACCTCGAGAATTTCTTGATGGGCCCAAATGTTATTGCAAAAAACATATAATGGTCATGTTTTCATTAGTTTGTTTCTTTGGTGTTTCAGGGCCCTTCAATTATAATAGTCATTAGAGCCCCGCCCCTGAGTAGTTCTAATGTAGTCTACACAGACACAACGCTGTTACGACGATCTGGGTATTAGCAGTACCCAGCGCTCCTAAGAGGTTGTGCGGCCAAGTTGCGTTGGACACACCAGTTCCCGTTAGATCACTGAAGTTAAGCAGCGCACACCCACGTCAATACCAACTTGGGTGGTTGGTAAAGGACGTTGGGTGCTGCAAATTAACCCTCTTCCTCCTCCTTTCACCTAACCCCTCATCTCCCGCGGGCAGCCTCCTAAGGGGTTGACCTGTTATGGCTGCCTGGCTTACACCCCAACCCACAAACTAATCAAAGAATCATACCAGTACTACAGTAAAACCTGCCTAAACCGGAAACCTGGCCAAACGGAAAATAAATTTCGGAACGGAATGATTTCACATGTAAAACACTACCCTAAACGGGAAAACTACCTAACGCGGAAACGGAATAAGTTTTGGGAACCGTTTGCATAAATAACCTGACTAAGACGGATTATTTTATGCATAACACTACAATGCAGGGATTAATTTTGAGTGTGACTGTACATGCACCGAAGTTCTAGGGCCCATTACGGCCATATACACACAGAGCTACCCAATAGTGAAGCAACGACAATGTACTTTAAAAGACATGTGGTGACAGGGGCGGACCCGGGGGGGGGGGTGCAATGCAGCCATTGCTCCCCTCTCAGTGCCTCACTGCGCATCCGTCAACTGATGAATGGTTCAACTTTGCAACGGATGAGGCACTTTTGCATTTGCTATTCTCGTTTCTATTCTGCCAGTCCAATCTGCAGTTGGCTAAACTACTGAACATAGGGCATCGTCTAAGGGGCAGTGGAGGACCTATTGTAATTGCTAGCTAGATTTATACTAAGGGATTCTGAATATTTAAAAATATTTGGGGTGCAATTTTTTGAAGTGCCCCCCCCCCCTGATCCGCCTCTGGATCAGCCCCTGTGTGGGGGCAGAGTAATTTTTAAGTTTATGGACTTTTATTTTAAATTTCATCATCCTAATATAAGGTGATCATATTTTTTGTACTTTGTTTCATTAAAACACAGCCCTGTGTAAAACGGAAACCTGTGAAAACTGAAAAAAATTTGGGAACCATCAGGTTCCGTTTTAGACAAGTTTTACTCTACCTGGGGTTGCGTTTCTTGACTTGCGATCAGGTGAGAACTGGTGTGCCCAACGCAATACAGCCACTCCCACCCTTCGTGCAACCTGCTTCCACGTCTGCGCTTTAAAATGCGGACTAATTCCCCTGCTAAGGTCCCCACATTCCACATCCATAATTTAAGTATCTCACCTTTGATTAATGAGACAGCTTTCAACTAGGAGAACCCTGCACAGACAACACGCTGTTAAGACGATTGGTTCGTTGGTGCTTTAGGGGCCTTCAACTATAATGTCATTGGAGCCCCGTCCAGTGCATAGTTCTAATGCAGAGACTGTACAGACACTACACTAACGCGACGATTTTTCGGTATTAGCGGTACCCAGTTTCTCCAAGTGGCTACCCATGTCTGTACTAGCTGGGGTTGCGTTGCCTAACTTCATGTTCCTACGAGGTCACCCATGCCAGTACTACCTGAGGTTTGTAATTCTAATTCACTACACTGCAAGCAGCCTTATTTGGTCAATATGGCAGTGGAGAGACCAACTCTCATTCCTACATATAATACCATAAAACCCCTAAAATGCTAAGCTATAATTCTTGTGGCCCCCTTACAATACTAGCAATGGTGGGCTTTCCTTTGAGAAAGCCCTCCACTTTATTCTCTGGAAGGCTATTTCATTGCCGAATGGTCCTTGGTAAGAAAGACCAGTAGTACGAGTCTGTGCCCTAATCTCCTTCAATTTAAATAAATGATCCCTTCTTGACTTCAGTGATCAGAGGAGAACTGGTGTGTCCAACGCAATAGAGCCGTTCGTCAAGTCTTCAAGTAAGCACTGGGTTAGATTAGGGTCTAGTGGGCCACTGGGGTTTATATGCCTTTTCCAAGTGGGCCACGATCAGAAAAGTTTGAAAAACTCTGGTATAAACAAGTAAACGTTCAAGTATTCTGTACCTTTCTGAAAATCGTTGCTGAAATCCATAGCAAGTGGGTCAAATTGAGAGATTCCAGAAGAAGTTCGTTGTGTTCTGCAAAGGTACTGGAATGGTGACTTAAAAGAGAAAAGTGAGATGAAGAAGAATCTTGGCAAGTCACTGAAATCTTTACTTTTCCCGCAGTCTGTTGTTCAATTGATTATCCAGAGACATGGCTATAAAAAAATCAGGTGTGTTGAAATTTGACAAAAAAAAACGTCACGCATTTTTAGAATTCCAACAATTAAGTGTTTGCACATCAAAAAGAACCAAGTAATGGCGACTCAAAGTGGCACCAGAAAATGCACGAGGCTAACAACAGCAAGCATTGCAAGGTACAAAACGGTAAGAAATAGCCCGTCAGTTCATTTACAATGCCAATTCCCTGATAGTTGACAATGGCTTCTGTCTGTCCTGAAAGTCGAACTTATTTCCGTGTTGGAACCACAACAGAGAGAATGGAGAGACCTCTTCAGACAGACGGGAAGTGGATGGCACAGCAAGAAGTGAGGAAGTGCCTTACATCACCACATACTGAAATATTAGGCATTCAAAATTCAATAAACTGGATTAGCGAAATTTGCCAAACAAATTGGCTACTACCACAATTTTCCGTCAAAAGAATTTCGGCAATTCTCAAATTCTAAACGACCAAATATTTTTTGGGGGTCAATTTCCGCCCTGAAGTACTGATTGACTACTGTTCAAAAACAAAAAAGACAAGTGGGGGTGAATTTTTCGAAAGCATTTGATAAATTACATATCGGCTGCAACACTGGAGAAAACATACAGTATTTGCAAAGGTAAGGGGGCGTGATTTCGACAATTGATCAGTACCTTATTTTTAGAAATGGAGAAAAAAATCCCCGCAAACCGTGGATGGATGCCAAAAAATGAGAAATGTCATGGAATGGGCACTGTCTCTACCTTTCTAAGTATCTTGTGACATAATACCAGGAATTCAAATTCCTAAATTGATAAAAATCAGAAAAGAAAGGACAAATTATCAGCTTGCTAAAAGATATAAGACCAGTGAAAGGAAAGAAATACAGACAGAGCACTGAACCCACCATCAGCCAGCCTCCTGCCAAAAAAACACGCACACACACAAACATTTACACAAACTGAACACATACACACACAAAACACAGAAAAACAAACAGTCAATGAGAATAGTGGTGATCCCAGTTTTTCACGCGGGATAATCTGTTTTGTATAATTTTTTTTCCTCCAGGGTCATGTGGGTCCACAGCTGATATGAATCACAGTCCGTCTGTCTCACAACTCTGGATTCGAACTGATCAATGATCAAAAAAATTGTACTTTTTTCATGTCCACTTCTAATAATTTTTTTTGTTTCCTTTCAATTTCTATTAGAACATTGTTTTTAAACAACATTATTGGCTTTATCCAAATCCATGTAGGATTCATCTGCCCTATATTCTACTAATTTCACACGTTTGTGGGGGGATTCGTCACTAGGAGGTGCTACCAAGGCATCGTCCTGATGATCGCCGTAAGCACCACCACTACCACCGTTATTATTGGCACTACTAGTATTCACTCCATTTCCATTAGTTGATCTTTCCTGATGGTGATGTTGTTGCTGCTGCTGCTGTTGTTGGTCATCATCTAATCGTTCAGGTGACATACTTAGTGGCCGTTTAAAAGACATTTCTGCCGAACTTGCCAACATATTTAATGCTGATACAGCATTGGATGTTGACGGTGAATGCTGTTCGCCACGAGGTGCAGGAACCACAAATACCCTTCTGCAATGACATCAAAATTCATTACAAAACAGGTACAGCAATAGTAAAGTTTAGCAGCAGATGAAGAATTCGGAGGCCCTCTTGTTCTATATTGGAGGGGGTCCAAAGAGTAACTTGGGATGATTCCGATTTGTTTGTTGGTGTTTTAGGGCCCTTCAACTACAAGTCATTAGAGCCCCCGTCCAGCATGATGCAGAGACTGCACAGACACTACACTAATGCAACGATTTTTGGGTATTAGGGGTATCCAGTTTCCCAAGCGGCCACCCATGGCAGTACTAGCTGGGGTTGCATTGCTTATCTTCAGTGATCAGACGAGAACTGGTATGCCCAACGCAATTTCCGCTCCCTTGGAGGGTGCAGAGAGCAATCCGGAGGGTGCAGAGAACAATCCGGAGGGTGCAGAGAACAATCCGGAGGGTGCAGAGAGCAATCCGGAGGGTGCAGAGAGCAACTCGAGGGGTCAAAGAGCAACTTGGCGGGTCCAACGAGGAACTTGAAGGGTCCAAGAACACACGTCTTAATAAAGCATTTTCATATTCGGTACAACAGACAGTCCTTCAAGGTCCCAAATAAGAAAGTCAAGTAAAACAAAACAGTGGTGATGCTTAACATTATGTCTAGAAGTTGAACTCCGTACAACAGAACAAAATGCGGTTTGTTAATGAATCAAATTTACTCACAGAAAACAACAGGACTATCTACAGTATTATCCGAATTTGTTTTTGGTCAAATATTGAGGGCAAGAGAGCAAAAACTCCAGAGGCAGCCTTTCTTTTCATCCAAAGTGTTAAGATTAGGTGGAACACTGGACTCAAAATGAATGAAAATGTGATAGTGAGTGAGTACGAAAGGGAGCCCTGAAGTTAAGCAACCCAACCCCAGCTAGTACGTAACATGGGTGGCCGCTGTTGAAAAGCTGGGTACCGTAAATACCCAAAAATCGTCTAATTAGCGTAGTGCAGTAGAGCTGGGCAGTGGACGGGGCTATAATGACCTTGTAGTTAAAGGGCAAAAAAACAAAACAAAAAAGTGATTACTAACGCTGTCTGCACTGGCTCGTACACATTACTATTATAAGAACTGGACGGTGGCGCCTGAACGATGACGGGTTGATGAGAATGCATCGGAGATGTGGAACGGTGATCGACAACGGGTACTCCAATCGTTACCATCTTGTCTGAAAGAAAAAACAAGTTAAACGTCAACATTTAATTTCTCAAAACCGATGGGACGCTAGAAGTCGTCATGGTTTCTTAGATGCAGTACTCACCATCCCACTTGAAAGATTCATGCTTTGCTCCAGAGGTGGAGATCCCATTTGTGACAACAGACACTGGAACTGCCTGCGAGCTAACCATGAGTTTGCCTTTCGACGTGGCGTATGACTGGGAACTGCTCACTACCACAGTTACTAGACTGGTACTAGGAATACAACCTACAGCAACAACACATCAGAACAACAATACATAAACATCTAAAAAAACATTTCAAGGGATTTTAAGTCGCTAGAAACAGCAGCATCATGTGATCATTGTGACGTGTACAGTATTACCAGTTCCGTCCCCCAATAAAGACGGCAAAAACATCCACAAGTAGAAATAGCAGAGGGGAGATTGCCTGCAGTAGATGGGGTACTAGGCGCAGACCTCGGTCATCTGGTCACTGATACCATCGTCCAAAAGAAGAGCGAGCTCTTTACGAAGGACTCGCTTACGTGTAGTAGTTACATTACCACATGGCTTTCCTTCTTATCCAAAGGAAGGGACACTTGGGATCTCTCTCCCTCATTCGGACCACTCTCTCGGACTATCACTGTCTCTCTTACTCTCTCTTGGAATATTTATATCTCTCTCTTTCTCGGACAACAACAAGCAATTCCTAGCCCTTTTCCCGCCAATGGCCGGGTCGGGTACTCATCTTGTACCTCTGAATGGACAGAAGGGCGATATATTGGTCATAGTTTTTCTGCAACCGGTTGCTGGCCAAAGCTGCACCCCTAGGTTTTTTTATCGTTAGTCTAGTGTTCGTGGGGAATGCTACCGACGCGAGGGGGCGATCTCCTACACCTGAAAATTTTCTTTTACATGCAAGTGCCATCGTACACCAACACGGTGTAGAGATCATGCGATCTCGTTCCATTTATTTTTGAATGTTTGTAATTTTGAATCGCGTTCGAATAGAACATTTTAGGAATCTAAAGGCCCCCATACACGTTCAGTTTTATCGTCAGTTTTGTCTTCAGTTAAATCTCTTTGCCACTCCAAAAGATCTTCAGTTCAAAAATTTCAATTGAAAATTCGATGAGATTTCCCCACACACGTAGCGATCTAACTGTACAGTTCGAATTGAACAGTTAGAACTGACGATAAAACTGAACGTGTATGGGGGCCTTAACAGGAGACGATTAATTTAAAATATTTCGAATGATTATAAAGGAACAGTTGAATGTTGTTCTTTTTGTTTGAATTGAAAAATACCAGTCTTCTTTCTTGTTTCGTAGCGAAAACATCAATGTTAGTTAGCTCGTCTTATTCATCCGTTGCGATTTAAATTAAATATTATTTATCAGTCTTTAATACATATTAATAAATTCAAGTCATTGTTAAAGTTAGGATCTAAGCTTCCAGCATAAATATTTTGGATTATCTAGTTAAACTAGGCTGAATTAGAGCCTTGAATACGTCAACATAGGAATACAGGAAGAATAGTGGAAAATCAAGTTGGATGTAGCAACGAATGCTACAACGGGGCCTCATCCGAAAGAAGACACACTCGCGGCCTCTCTCTCGCCCGAAAGAAGCCAACCCACCTCGGTCCAGTATCGAACCTAGAACTACTGGCGCAGCTGCCCCGCGCTCGGACTACACATACAGTAGGCAAGAAAAGTATTTGAGCAGCCTAAAATTTCCTGTTTTCACCATAATTAATGTAAAAAAATCTTTCAAATAATATTTACAATAATTCTAACATGTTGTATTTTATCTAAGCACAAAAAAAGTTTGTAAAAAAACAAACAATAATATTTAATAAACTAAAAATGAGCTTTTCATTGCAAAAAAAAGTATTTGAGCACTATATCTATTTTTAAAAAGTAGTTAAAAGTTTTAATAGTTTTGTATTTTTTTTAAAATTCACCTTGGGTATAATTAAAAGATCAAAGGTCATATTCTATTTTTGCCAGAAATTTTTTAATATGGTGTGGTACTGTTTGTTATGACTCACAAACAAAAAGAAACTGGCAGTATTGAAAACAGACAAAGAACAGGCCATTCATGCAGGTTGACTATGATAGAAAACTGACAAGTTGTCAGAGAAGCTGTCAGAAATAGTGGTCTCACATATTGATTCAACATCAGCAATGTTTGTGACACCACAAACAATAAGAAGTGTTCTTCACCAGTGCAGGTATTACAGGCCAGAAACCAAGAAATGAACCCTTCATTAGTGAAGGGTTTCTGAAAGGTACTGAAAGGGGTACTGGGTACTGAAAAAAGGCTTCAGTTTGCTCTTAAATATAACGATGACTATATTGGGTCATGGAAAAAAGTTATATTTTCAGATGAGAGCAAATTCAAAATATTCAAGCCAAGACACATTTGTCATGTCATTAGAAAATAAAAGGTATGTTTGGAGCCCCAAAATATTTTGAGAACTGTGAAGAATGGCAGTGACAGTGTTATGGTCTGGGGCTGTATTGGGTATGATGGAGTTGGAATTTTACATTTCATTGGAAATATTATGACAGCCAAAAGGCATGTCAGTGTTTTGGTCCATATTCTGAAAGAAAGTGCTGGAAAATTGAGGTTAGAAACTATCTTCATCTTCCAGCAGGATAGTGGCCTCAAACATACTGCACAAATTACAAAATTGTGGCTCCTTTCTGATGCTGATTAGAAATTTCAAAAGCTCCCTCAGTACCCAGACCTTAATGTAATTCAGCATCTATGGCATCTTTTGGACTTAAACGTTAAAAAACGAAACATTATGGGCAAGGGATCTCTGAAATCAGCACTTCAAGAAAAAAAGAATTCCCAAACAATTACCAGTATCAGTGCTGAAATACTTTTTTTGCAGTGAAAATTTCATATTTAATTTATTAAATATTATTGTTTGTTTTTTTACAAAATTTTTTTGTAATTGCATAAAATATAACATGTTAGAATTATTATAAATAATATTTGAAAGATTCTTTACATTAATTAATGTGAAAAAAGGAAATTTTAGGCTGCTCAAATACTTTTTTGCCTACTGTATATATCTGAAAATATATCTCCGACTACCATTCTCTCTCGGACTATTACTCACTCTCGCGCTATCACCTCCCGCCTCTCTCTATGAGTATCACTTTTTCTTTCGGTCTTTCACTAACTTTCTCTCCGTCAGGATCGAACCTGGAATCAATGACTCATCGCCAACGATGCAAGTTGTTAAACAAAGAAAAGTTTGGTGGTGATAGTGGCGAAAGAGAAAAGGCTCTCCGCTGCAATTCGACATGGAGATTCATAATTTCTTAAGTCAGGGTAGTACCAAACATTGGTGCAATAAAATTAAAACTAATACCAAACATATTAGTGTAATAAAATTAAATAAATAAATAGCGGACCCCTTTCACTGTAGCAACATTCAGTACACCAGTGTCAAATCACAGATGGCGACGTTCCAACCTTGGAGGTGAAAATCACCCAAATACCTGCAACGTTGTAACTCACCTGGTGAACCTGGAGCCGATGGATTATTTTTGAAATCGTGAGATGTCTGCTGGAGATGTACATTCGATGAATGAGATGCCAACACTGGAGAGCCCATATTGACGTCTGGCAGAACTTCAAGAATTGGACTTCCTTCCCTAGAGAGGCTATCTGGCGTTATCAAACCACTAAGACCCATGTGACTCGGTGAAGCTGGTGCTGACCTTTAGAAAAACAAATCAATCGAAATGATGTTAAGAGTTCTTTATCCGTCGCTTGTCTCACTCCCTCACTCTTCTACACTTTCGTAGAACCAAAATATGGTTTAAGGCCATTTCACGACGGAGGGATGATTGGGCAAATGTAAATAGACAGAAAATTCAGTGGGCTTTAGCAATTACGATGTATATAAACGTCACGTTTTAGGAATAGTCCTCAATTGCTGCGGACATTTCGAGCCAACTGACGAGAGCAATCCATAAAATGTGGAATTCTTGATTTTTCAAGTTTCTCACTGGAAATTTCGTGTTTCCCATGGTACCTATGGGATAATGTCATGTCGAGATAGATTCGGCATGGCATGGTTACAGTAGACTAGGTCAGGTTCATTTGGGCTCGGTTAGGTTAGGATTATTTAACACTTGGTTAGGTTCATTTCGGTTTCGTTAGGTCCATTTCATTCCCAGCATTTTTGGTTCTCAGCAGATGTCTTCAACGAACCTTCCTAGTTGATGATTTTAACGTGAACTTTGACCGAATCTTTGTCTATTTGCATCTGCACCTCTCTCTCCCCTGTTAAGGCCATAAGCCAGAAATATCATCACAAAAAAAGGTGTCAAAGAAAAATTACCTTGAAGACAAACCACTAAACGGTGCTCGAAGACATGGCACACCTCGTTGCCTCCGTCGTCGAAAGGCCTGCTCCACTAACTTGGCTTCTGAAGGAGGATCTATTCGCCAAAATGAGCCTTTTCCGGGTTCCTCTTGCGAACGAGGTACTTTAACAAAGTACCGATTTAAAGATAAGTTGTGTCTGATGGAATTCTGAAGAACAACAAACAATAGCGGTTACCAAAATGGGTCCCAATTCAAAGTTTTAAGTGTTTCAAGATCCCTACTGCGGACTGAAGTATTGCATGGTGCGACGGCTTCAACGGCTCTCCTAATGCCAAACATGACCTTCCAGGTCTATTGTCCATTTCCGTCGCTGGCACTGAGAAACATAAATGATGGACAGTGTTCTCACGGACAGGAGGCGAACTGGGGCCTACTTGTCGTCCAAAAGGACCACCTGCTTACACCAGGATCGACCCTCGCAACCATGGTTGCTTGGTCGGTTCGTTGGTGTTTTAGGGCCCTTCAACTACAAGGTCATTAGAGCGCAGTCCACTGCGTAGCTCTGACACTACACTAATGCGACGATTTTTGGGTATCAGCGGTAACCAGTTTTCCTAAGCGGCCATCCAACCGCCAATAAAGGTTCCATTGCTGAGGAAAGTTACTTTTCCGGAGAAAAGGGCAAAACATGCGGACAATGGCAATATTCCACGGAGGGGAAACAACGTTCCAGGAATCGACTCAACAATAAAGTGGATGACGACCCAGGGATAAAGCTTTCACCTTAATCCCCAGAACACTGTCGCCATGTTAGTTTCCTTCCCTACCTGGAGCACCGTTCCAAGCATTACCTCTTCCTTAGTACATGCTTCCAAAGCTTCCCCTTCATACCTGAAACACTGTCTCCAAGCTCTAATCTTACCCTCTCTGGAACATTGTCCCCAAGCCCTAGTACTTGTCTCCAAAGCCGTCACACCATGCTAGTCTCCTTCCCTACCTGGAGCAATGTTGCAAGCATTACGTCCTCCTTAGTACAGTCCAATCCCGATAATGCGAACCCCTGAGGGACCCACCATAAGTATATCCATTAAACGAGTGATTTAATCATTTAGAATGTTCAATTTTAGGTCTAATTGGTGCTCATTTGCGGGACAATTTCATAATCCGGGGTCTTCATTATCGGGGCTGGACTGTATAGGATTCCAAAGCTTCTCCATCCCTGAAACACTGCCTCCAAGCTCTAATCCAACCGACTCCGGGACACCGCCTACAAGCTTTTCCTTCCACCCGGGGCATTGTCTCCAAGCTTTGCCGCCACTTTCTAAAAATTTTCTGCGGATGTCCATGGTTGCAGCATTAATCCTACCCATTCTGGGAGACCGCCTACAAGCTTTTCCTTCCATCCGGGGCATTGTCTATGGTTGCAGCATTAAGTTGGCATACCGTCCAACAGTTTTGACAGTGTGTTCGCTAATCAACCGCGACAAATGACTACCGGACCCTGCGATAGGCGGTAAAAGAGGATCGGGAAGATGGTTAATTACTGCACACTGGACAACACTCACCTGCCATCCTTTGTCAGCAGTTCGATAATACGGATAATTCTTGGTGATAAATGAGTAAATGCCGCTAAGTGTGAGGTGTTTGTCATGAGCTGAAGAGATGGCTTGAACTATGAGTTGGGCGTAAGAAAAAGGAGGTTTCGATTCATCACGCGGACTTGGCGGTCCATCTTGTTGAGGCCCACTCGACGACACGGATCCTTCACACTCTTTCTCCTCCGCCGAAGTGGTGATATGAGTTTGTGTGACATAACCGACCATCTCAACGAGATCGGGCCCCACAGTTCTTCTAGGTGGACCACCACGAGGACTTGCTGGACAAGAATTGGCAGCACTACATGGCGAAATAGAAAAAACGGCAAAAATTACCCCAATGAAACAAATACAGTGAGGTAGATCTCGATGTTCAAAGGGAGCAGCTTAGTGTGTTGGACACCCCGAAGTTCTCGTCTGATCACTGCAGTTAAGCAACTCAAATCCAGTTAGTACTGACATGGGTGGCCGCTTGGGAAAACTGCGTACCGTTAATACCCAAAAATCGTCGCATTAGGCAAGGCGCAAAATGACGCCGCAGGGTGACGCAGCCCTGCGAAATTCTGCTAGCAAGCAATCACCACACATTGAATCGCAGTTTTTCAACATACTGGTTTGCAATTTGCGTCAACTAAAATGGCTTTCAACGTAACAGTGATTGCCTGATAGCAGAACTGCGCAGGGCTGCGTCACCCTGCGGTCTCATTTTGCGCCTTGGCTTAGTGTAGTATCTGTGCAGTCTCAGCATTAGAACCACGAAGTGGACTGGGGCTGAGTTGCTTACCTTCAGGGATCAGACGAGAACTGGTGTGTCCAACGCAATACAGCCGCTCTTTTGTAGGGAGACGGGGTAACATAGTAATTTATACCCTATAACAGGGAAAATGCCATGGAAAAATCATGAGTAATCCACACTAGTTCAAAAATGTTCAAAAGTGACATGACAAGATGGTGACAAATATGACGGTAACAGGTAGTATAGGGGTTGGTCACCTCAACAGGCCCACAGGTGGCACAGCGTGTCGTCATACTGCTTACGAGACAGTTGATGAATCCCAGAAGCAGCTGCACCAACTCGTGCACCAAAGCTATCTTAGCTCCTGGATGGTGGTTGGCGAATTACAATTGCTCATCCCCAAGTGCATCCCAGGACATGTTCAACAGGATTCAGGTCTGGCGATCTGCTGGCCAATCAATCCTCTGAATATCCGCGCTTCAAATCATATTCATCTGCCATTTGGATCCTATGTAGATGAGCATTATCATCCATAAAAAGGAATTCAGAGCCAATTGCACCGCTGAATGCCTTTAATCTCTAATTTTGAACACCAGTGTATATCAGGCAGGGCATGATTCTCCCGTCTCCCCCAAACCCAATCAATTTCAGGCAATATGTCGGTAACTGAACCCAGAATTATGGAAATGACTGTTTCTTAAACGGCCACTTCAGAGTGCTTGTCCTGCGACGTTATTTTGAGCCGTCTTAGGCCTGAAACAGATGTAAACGTCACGGTTAGGAATACAATCCCCAACTACAGCAAACATCAAGTCGCCTGATGAGGACAATTCATAAAATATGAGTCTCGAGTTTCCGACATTCACATTGGAATCTTCCTGTTGCTGCCTGCATGAGACAGATCAGATTAGGTACGGTTGATTAAGGTGGGGCTCCTGTGTGATGGGAATGCCCCAAAAAAATTGAAAGGGAAGTTTTACAGGGAACGAAACACGAAAACAGAATGGGCGTAGCAGAAATGTACATGCTTCGGTACATTGGTGGGGTATCGAGAGCAGATAGAATTAAGAATGGGTACACTGTATATTAGATGTGGTTTAGGGGCATATTACGAGAAGAAGGAAAGAGGAGAAGTTGGTTAGGTCCGTTACGAGGATGCAGGTTATTGGAAATATCTGGGGAAGAGGAAGACCAAAGCAGACGTGGGAGAAGATTGAACAAAGGGACATGATATACTGTGGGTTGAATGGGGTCCTTGTGGGAGATAGACGTGAATGGAGGGCTATAACACGCAGACCCGACTCTGTCGCAGGCGGGATAAGAGAATGTTATAGACAGGCATTAGTATATTAATGCAATGCTTCCTGTAATACAGTGGGAGTCTTTGCAAAATTAATGACTACCCCATCTCTGTTGTCCTCGAAGGACCTCAGGAGTAGACAATTTTAACGTGAAGATTACCCTAATTTCTGTCTATCTGTCTATTTGCCTCCTCCCTTTCGAAGGACCGTAAGCTACCACAAAATGTATTATAAAATATGATTCTAATTAACAAATGTGAGACCAGCATCACGGACTTTCCCGTGAGCATGTCATGGCTCCCCGGAGAAGGAGATCGAGAGCCCATTTTTATTTCATTTCGTTAGTGTGGTAGGGCCCTTCAACTACAATGGTCATTAGAGCCCCGTCCACTGCGTAGTTCTAATTCAGTTAGCACTAACACTACACTGTTACGACGTCTTTTGGTTGTTGTTTGTTGGTGTTTTAAGGCCCTTCAACAACAAGGTCATTAGAGCCCCGTCCACAGCGTAGTTCTGATGCAGAGACAGCACAGACACTACACCAATGAGACGACTTTTGGATACTAGCGGTACCCAGTTTTCCCAAGCGGCCACCCATGTCAGTACTACCTGGGGTTGCGTTGCTTAACTTCAGTGATCAGACGAGAACTGGGGTGCCCAACGCAATACAGTCCATGAACCACAGGCTAAGAACCACTGGTCTGCAAAGTTCGCATATTGAGGACACACTTACCTTATCGTTCCTGTAGGTGACGGAATTGGACTAAAATTATTGGTGTCTGGATCTGGAATGTTTATCCGCAACGGTGGAAGTGGTTTTCTTTTAGCTGGGTCCAAAATGCGGCTGGATATGGGAGGATTGGCTTCGTCTACCAAAGACTGAAACACCACTTTGATGTTAGTGCTTGGAAAACGAAATACACACCTGAAATTAAAAAAAAAACAGCAGTAATTAAACATCATTAATTTAGAAGGATGTTATTGTCACACACAGGTACGCTGCATTAGCACCTACTAACCCATTTCCCCGCCAATAACAGGGTCTGGTACCAATTTTTGACCCAGTGCGAAACATGGGCGATCTGTTGGACAGCATTTTTGCACAGTTGGCTGCCAACTAAAGGGCAACCCCGATGCCTAATAATCGTCGGCCTACTATTCGTTGGGGCATTCCACCGACGCGACGCCAGCGACGAATCCTACACCTGAAAATTTTGTCTCATCTACCTGTCGCATTGTTTGTTTGTTGGAGTTTAAGGTCCCATCAAATACGAGGTCATTAGAGACCCGTCCACTGTACAGTCCTAATACATATGCTGCACAGACACTACACTAATGCGACGTTTGGTGGATATTAGCAGTACCCAGCTTTCCCGAGCGACCACCCATGTCAGTACTAACTGGGCGTGCGTTGCTTAACTTCAGTGATCAGACGAGAACTGGTGTGTCCAACGCAACTCGCCGCTCCCCTACCTGTCGCATAGTAGAGAGAGTTCTTTTACGTGCAACTGACATCGCACACACCACACAAGACCACAATCCACCGCAACCCTCAATTTTTTTAAGACGTTCTGCCAAAGAGTCAAATATCACGTTAGACCAGTGTTTTTCAGACTTTTTATTGGAACGGAACCCTTTGAAACATTTAGACTTCTTGTGGAACCCTTTGGAACATTTGGACCTCTCGCGGAACCCCATACAGTGACAAATAAAGACATTAATTGATACAGGTGTGTGTGTGTGTGTGTTAGCATAAGGAGTTGAATTCGTGGCCTAATGTTTGAGAGAGACACCCAAAGTTCATCTTCGACAGACAAAAGTCGTTCTCGTTTCTTGTGTTTTCATTGTTTTTATATTTTACCTTGCCATTGGCGGAACCTCACGGAATCCTGGGGGTGCGGCGAATTGCGATGGACACACCAGTTCTGGTCTGATCACTGAAGTTAAGCAGCGCAACCCCAGCTAGTACTGACATGGGTGGTCGCTTGGGAAAGCTGGATACTGCTAATACCCAAAAATCGTCGCATTAGTGTAGTGTCTGTGGAGGTGGCTCTAATGACCTTTTAGTTGAAGGGCCCTAAAACACCAACAAACAAACGGAACCCTGATTGAAAAACACTACGTTAGACCTTACTGTGATCTACATCATCATCAACCCATTTCCCGCGAAGGCCTGTTTCTCTCAAGGGTACCAAGACCATCATCCTCGCCTTCCCCTTTTTCCGTGTGACGCCAGGCCGGGTATGCAACTGTAAAATTCAAACTTTATAGAAACATTCGTTTTATTGATGTTTAGAGCCCTTCAACTACAATGGTTATTAGGGCCTCATCCACTGCGTAGTTCTAATGCAGAGACTGTAAAGACACTACGCTGTTAAGACGATTAGGATATCAGCAGTTCCCAGTGTATCCCAAGCGGTCACCCATGCAGTGGACGGTGGACAGCAGATTGCACGGGGCTTAATGATCATGCAGTTTAAGGGTCCTAAAACACCAACGAAAGAAATGTCATTAAGAGCCCCTCCCATTAGAGCCTCTTACAACAACAAGGGTCATTAGGGCCCCGCGACGATTTTGGGGTATTATTGATACCCAGCTTTCCCAAACGATCACTCATGTCAGTACTAGATGATGTTGTGTTGCTTAACTTCAGTAATCAGACGAGAACTGGTGTGTCCAACGCAAAACAGCCGCTTCCTGGTATTTTTACCAGCCGTTTGTTAACCTATTGGTGCAATCCCTATGCTTAATTACAGTCGGCCTAGTTTTTTTTCCTTCGTTGGGGCACTGACCTTCCACCGGATTGTTTGTTGGAGTTTTAAGGTCCTTCAACTACACAGTCATTACAGCCCCGTCCACTGCATAGTTCTAGTGCAGAGACTGCACAGACACTACACTAATGTGACGATTATTGGGTATTAGCAGTACCCAGATTTCCAAGTGCCCCCCCCCCATGTTCTTTTCCTTGCAGCAGTGACATCGGCAGGAAACCCATTGGACGGAAGATGCACTTAGTTTCCATAACCGGCTGAAATCAGACAGGATTGAAATAGCATCCAGGAGCTAGCCAAGTCAAGCACACTAATCGCCGCTGATGTAGTGTCGACCTATCTCCCTCATGGGTCAATTTCTGGTGAGTTGAGCGGCTGAGTTGCATTGTACACACCAGTTCTCGTCAGATCACTGTAAGACCACTGTAAACCCAAGTGGTTGGCAGTGAACGTTAGGTGCCGCTAATTCCCCATCTCTTACATCCTCTACACCTACCTCCTCCTACTTCCTAACCCACGAGCAGTCTCCTTAGGGTTTGGCCTGTTATGGCTGCTTGGCTTATTCCCCAACCCATATTGCCCCACCACTGAAAGGAAAACAACCCTTCCTATATGGTACAAAATTAAATGTAAATTGTCAAAAATTCTTGGCGTGGGAGCTCGCCCCTGGCATCGGGGAACACTGGTGCTTCAACGAATAGACCGACATTAAACAAGTTTTGAGATAAGCAGAATGATGGAGTCATGCAGCTTACCGATTTAAGAAATAAACCCTAGAACACAGGTCATTTGCTGAGTATTAACATATTCAAAGCTACTCCTAATCCTTCTTCCGTCTATGGCAGGGTTTGGGACCCATCTTTTCCCTCTGACATATTAGGCAGTGTTTCTCCAAAGTCGGCTCTGCCGACCAAACCTGCAACCTCTATGCTTATTTATCGTCGGTTTACTATTCGTTGGGGCCCTCCACCGACGCCAGGGAGCAAGCCCCTACACCTGGAAATTTTGCCTCATTAACCCGTTACATAACAGAGGATTCCTTTTTCGTGCAAATGTCATCGTACACCACACGGGACCTCGATTTTACTTTCATCCGAAGGAAATAGCACTCCGGGCTTCTCGCTCGCTCGCCTCAGTCCAGTATCGAACCTGGAACCACTGACGCAGTTACCCAGCACACTACCTATTGCGCTACCAAGGGAGGTCAGTTATAACATAGTCGGATATAACAAAATTTTTACGATCTAAAATTGACGGGAAACGGCGAAAAAATGCAACGCATTTTCAAGGTTAATGGAGCGGTGAGTTGCGTTGGACACACCAGTTCTCGTCTGATCACTGAAGTTAAGCAACGCAAGCCCAGTTAGTACTGACATGGGTGGTCGCTCGGGAAAGCTGGTACTGCTAATACCCAATAATCGTCTCATTAGTGTAGTGTCTGTGCAGTATATGCATTAGAACTATACAGTGGACGGGTCTTTAATGACCTCGTAGTTGACGGGACCTTAAACTCCAACAAACAACAACAACAAGGTTAATGGCGTCAGATACACAAATCTTACTGAGTGGCACAAAGTACAGACAACACTTTCACACACTTTAACCCCTTCGATGCATCGACTTCTGAAATGCGCACGTGTTGCACTCCTGATCCTAGCATGATGAGGTCAGTTCCTCTACCTTTCTCAAACATGATAAAATATAAAAATTTTAGAGAACTATCATCCTTATCACCATTATACTCGACCTTCTCCCGCCCATGGCAAGGCTGGCTACCAATCTATTCCGCTGGAATCTGGAACACAGGGACTAACAGACGTTATGTTTACGCAGCCGGTCGTCAACTTAATACTGCAGCATTAATATTTATCTCGCCAGGAGCGAACTCAAACACCTGGAAATTTTGTTAATCTACACTCATATTACGAGGGTTATTTCTTTATCAAGGTCCGTTCGGTTGCAAAATGGAAACCACAAAATGGACACACCAGTTCCCGTGAGATCACTGAAGTTAAGCAACGTAAGCCCACGTCAATACCAACATGGGTGGTTGGTAAAGAACGTTGGGTGCTGCAAATCAACCCTCTCCTTCGTCCTTTCACCTACTTCCTCATCTCCCGCAGGCAGCCTCCTAAGGGTTCGTCCTGTTATGGCTGCCTGGGTTACTCCGCAACCCACAAACTAATCCAGTAATATATCCAGCAATTCTCTAGATAGTCACCTCGCCGACTGTGACATTTGTCCTAGCGTGGTAGCAACTTTCCTATATCCTTGTCATTGAAGGTAGCCGCCAGTGTTTTTAGCCAACTCTGTGCACTGGTCTGCAGCTCACCTGAGTCAAACTTTGTTCTCCTAACAAGTTTTTCAGCACCCACCATACAGCCTGGACTTTGCTCCGTCCGACTTCCACCTCTTTACTAGCATGAAAGGCTGGCTAGGACAGACCGGTGTACAGAGTTGGCTGAAAGGACGGGCGGCTACCTTCAACGACGAGGGTATAGGGAAGTGCCCTGATCTCATTCAATTTGAATGGATGATCACTTCTCCCCCTATAGTCTGCAAGAGATAAACTTCCAGTACCCTCATACCCTATTTTCAACAGTCAGTGAAAAAGCTTAATGCTGTCAGATACCCACCTGTTATGTAGCGAGTCCCACCCTAATTCTGTGATCAAGCCTGAGACACTCAATCTATGAGAGAAACGATGCAGCACAATTTTTGCAGCCCTCCTTTGGATCATTTTTATTTCCCAAGATATATCCTGCCTAAAGGGAAACCAAATTGGACTGTAGTACTCCACAATTGGCCTTACCAGTAAAATAGGCCATTTCTTTTACTTCCTTTATGCTGTCCCCCAGCACTCTTTTAACCAAACGGAAGGCACGACCAGCTTTCCCAATCAATTTGTCAGTGCGCTCCTTCCAGGTGCCCTCAGTGTTTTAGAATAATTCCAAGGTGCTTATGGGTCCCAACCTCATTAACCCTAACACCACCTATGCAATAAGTAAAATCAACCTGCTTATCCTAAGGAAGCTACATTTGTGCAGGTTTAATGGCAACTCTCACTTTCTGCCCCAACCGTATATCTTGTTTAGGTCCTGTTGCAATAATGTGCAGGAAGATAACCCTTCATCCACTACCCTTGCAATACATGTGCCATCTGCAAATAACTCAAGAAAGGATTGTACTGTATGTCAAGCCCTATAGTATTAACATAAATTATATATGTAGAGTAGAGATCCCAATACGCTTCAATTACCACCAAATAGTAGCTGACAATCCCTGGAAGTCTTTTTAGGGTAAATGGAGAACCTTATGGACAACTAATTTATCCAAAAGCTTCTTAATTCCCTCTCATGTAATGACAACCTCCTCCATTTCTTCTTGATAATCCCCAACTGACACTGGTGGTTAATCATCCCTACTATATGCAAAAAGAATCATTAACATTATTTGCTGCTATAAGGCTATCATTAACTAAGTTTCCTGAACCAACCTTAAGGCAAGGCGCAAAATGAGGCCGCAGGGTGACGCAGCGTAACGCAGCCCTGCGAAATTCTGCTAGCAGGCAATCACCAAACAGTGAATCGCAGTTTTTCAACATACTGGTTTGCAATTTGCGTCAACTAAAATGGCTTTTAACGTAACAGTGATTGCCTGCTAGCAGAATTTCGCAGGGCTGCGTCACACTGCGTCACCCTGCGGCCTCATTTTGCGCCTTGCCTAACAGTTGGAACCTTATAACCCCCTTTCTGCAGTTTTTAGGTACCCCCACAATGCTTTTGGCCATTTCTTGAGCCTCATTCCCAAAATATTGTGATGGAAATTGTAGACATGGGAATTCTTCGACATGGGGTTCTTTGACGCGCACATCCCGTCGTACACCACACGGGACCTGGACTTTACTGCTCATCCGAAGGAATGTGCAATCGGGAGCTTTCTCTCCAGCTCGAAAGAAGCCAACCCACCCAAAGTCCCAGGTGTAGGAGCACGGTCGAGTACCCCGACGATACATAAGCATAACAGTTGCAGCTTTGGTCGAAAGCCGGCTGCAAAAAAATATCGCCCACGCACTCGCCCAGGGGGCCAAATATGGGCACCTGACCCTGCCATTAGACGGGGAAACGGTTAGTACAGTATTTGCTTTTTTGTTTTGGTCCAAACCACTTCGGTCCAGTATCGAACCCAGAACCACTGGCGCAGTTATAGAGCATGCAACCCACTGCGCCCAATCGTTAGTCCCGTTGGGACACCCGGGCGATCTGTTGGGCGGTATTTTTACACAGCCGGCTGCCAACCTAATGCTACAATCCATATGCTTATTATATCGTCATTCTAATTTTCTTTCTTTGCTCCACGGACGCCGAGGGTGAAGCTCCTACGTCTGGGAATTTTGCTGTTCTAAACGTTCCATGTAACAAAGGTTCTTTCATGTGCAAGTGGCGTTGTACTCACCACACGGAACTTCCCATCCAATGGAAAGAGAACTGGTGGGCATCTGTTGAACCGGAAGCAAGCCACGGTGAGTAGACTGTACTGACAGTTCTCCGTAAACAAATATTTCCGCCTACAACAGACTCGGGTATCCATTTCTGACAACGACACTGGTCGACGTAAACATGGGCCTGTTTTCCCTGAGGGGGCAACAAAGTTCACTGTCGCCAGGAGGAGTAAGCTCCTATACCTGAACATTTTCCCGATCCACGCGTATATTTTACGCCAACGAGAAAGGGTCCTATTCTGCCCAGCGGCGACATCTTACCAACAACCTGCCATGCGATGGAAAGCCCAGTGACCTCCCTTCCCTCTAGCTCCTCTTGTTGCTCACTTATCCTCCTCCGACGCCTGAGTGTAGGGAGCGGCGAGTTGCGTTGGACACACCAGTTCTCGTCTGATCACTGAAGTTAAGCGATGCAAGCCAAGTTAGTACTGACATGGGTGGTCGCTCGGGAAAGCTGGGTACTGCTAATACCCAATAATCGTTGCATTAGTGTAGTGTCTGTGCAGTGTATGCATAAGAACTACAGTATGAAGTGGACGGGTCTCTAATGACCTTGTAGTTGACGGGACCTTAAACACCAACAAACGCAAAAAAAAAAACGCCTGAGTGCAGGCCCTGACATTTGCAGATCTATGCGTAAAGAATTATCCACACCCTAACACTGCCGGTTTGGAACACCGTACTAAGCTTTGCCTCTACACCATCACTAAAGCTTTTATTGCCTATGGTAGGGTAAAGCACAGGAAGTCATGCTGTAAACGCTGCCTTGGTTAACGTCGGCATGCACACAGAGGAATTGTTCACCCCATCGGAACTACGAAATGGTGAGCGATCTGTTGGACGATACTTCTACGTAGCTGGCAGCCAATGTAATAATGCAACCACTCCGCCTACAGTTCATTGGCACTCAACCGAGGACAATGGGAGAATTCCTACACTTGGAAATTTTGCGGATAAACACTTATATGGTATTATAAATTTAAAGGAGGGCCTTTTCCGTGCAGTGGAGATACCATACATATCACACGGCACCACGGTTCCCTTCGTGCTCGAATTTATTTGTTGGTGTTTTTGGGCCCTTCAACTACAACGTCATTAGAGCCCCCCACAGTGTAGTTCTGATGCAGGGACTGCACACACACTACACTAATGCGACGTTTTTGGATATCAGCGGCCACCCATGTCAGTACTAACTGGGGTTGCGTTGCTTAACTTCAGTGATCTGACGAGAACTGGTGCATCCAATGCAACTCGCTGCTCCCCTTCTCACTCAAAAGAAGCCATTGGCCCTGGTCAGGATCGATCCTGTAACAATGGACACAGAAACTCATGTACACTTAGGCAAGGCAAAAAATGAGGCTGCAGGGTGACGCAGCCCTGCGAAATTCTGCTAGCAGGCAATCACTGTTACGTTGAAAGCCATTTTAGTTGACGCAAATTGAAAACCAGTATGTTGAAAAATTTGTGATTCAATGTGTGGTGATTGCCTGATAGCAGAATTTCGCAGGGCTGCGTTATGCTGCATCACCCTGTGTCCTCATTTTGCGCCTTGCCTAAGTGTTGAGTCGACAAAAAAAAACAATGTAAAATTTCCAAATGTGTACCTGCGTTGTTTGTCCTGCCAGACGAAGGTCAGCAGCCACCCAACAACTTTCAGAAAATTTGTGACCATTAATCACCTGTGACCTGCACGTTTGAACACAAAAAAATATTTGGTGGGCAATTTAAATTCCACGGAACCAGAAATGTCATTCTATTGTACCTGGTGCCATTTTCACTACATCAATTTACTGACCATGAAGCTGGGGATTGAGCCCATATGGCCCTAGCCCCTAAATGGGTTGTTGATTGTGATATAAGGCTGAGCGCCCACCAAAGTGATTTTACTTGTGACCTGACACATGATATGACATGTAACATGAGTCACAAGGAAGGTCACGTTAAAATGAATTAGTCAGCGCACACTGAAGTGACCTGACACAAAAGAAACAAAATACAAATCACATCAGTGTCACTTGAATTCCACTTTTGTCACTTGTTACTGCAGACTTTTTTTTAATATTAGTTTAATTTTTAAAAGAAACATAGAAAAATGAAAGACGACCCTGTATTTAATATTAATTTTGTTAGCATAATTGAAAAATACCCATCTTTGTATGATCATACACATTCTGACTACAGCAAGAGACATGTTCAGGACAAGGATTGGGAGACAATTGCAAGAGAAATATCAGAGTCAGGTATGTACAAATGGTTATTGATTTAATCTACACAGTATTTATTCTGATATGGCAGTGCACCATGGGGCTGCAAAAAGAACTCCCAAAGGCGATTTCTTAGGTCAATGGCATTATTTGTTGGTCTCTGACGATTTCCTAGCCCTGAATTTTGTTGGGTCCCTGTAGATGTATTCTCAGCCATGGGTTGCACAGTTGGATTGCTGAGGCCACCATCATGAATCCTTATAAAATTATGCAGTACACAAACAGCTTGAATAATAATGTCAATCTTATTAACATCACAACATATTGCCGTTTCCAGTAGCCTAAATTTTGAAGTAAGCATACCAAAGACACATTCTACAGACTTCCGCCCTCTAGATAATCTGTAATTAAATATTCGCTTATCATTTGTCAATTGTCTGCGAGCATATGGTTTCATGATGTGGTTCATAAGGGGAAATGCTTCATCTGCTGCAAAATAATATGGAAATCCTAAATGTACTCCTGGCAATGGAACAGGCTCTGGAAGTTGAAGTTGACCACTAAATAATGCCTTTCCAAATGAACTTTCTTTTAATACCCTCCCATCACTATTCCACCCATATTCACCAACATCAATAGATAGAAATATGCCATCTGCCACTGCTAGCAACACAATGGAAAAATATCCTTTTAAGTTATAAAATGATGATCCACTGTTTGGTGGTGCTTTAATTCTGATGTTTTCCATCTAAACTACCAACACAGTTAGGAAGATTCCACAACTCCCAATAGTAATTAGCAACTCTTTGCCAACATGCTGTTGAAGGAGTTGGCATATATTCAGTTCTTAAAGTTTCCCATATTGCCAATGATGTTTCTGTGACTATTCTTCAAACTGTAGTGTGTCCACAGAGGAAATAGTATGAAAGTGACTTGAAGGAGCTGCCAGTATCAAAATATCTGAAAACAATTTTAACCAATGTTAGTGAAAACCAAACAAGGACTACAGCTAAAACTTAATTGTCTTATTTATAGTCCAAGATTGCAAAGATAGATGGAAGAATTTGAGAGCCTGCTACACTAGGTATTTAAAATCTACAGTTGGACCTTCTGGCTCAGGTGCCAAGGTGAAGAAGCCATACTATCTTGCAGAGCACTTCCACTTTTTACAACCATTTACAAAATCCCACACATCACATGGGAATTTTTCAAACTATGAGTATGCAACTTCTTCACCTGAAATACAACAAACACAGCAAGGACCTCAAGTTGTAAATGTGGCTGATAATGGACTAGAGGAGACACAAGTAGAGGATATACAAGCTGAGCAACAATTCTCACCAACCATATCAAGTAATCCTTCAGATGATCATCATTCAGTATCACCAGCTTCAAGAAAAAGACAGAAAACTCTCAAATATGGGATATCTATTGCTGATGTTAACAGGTCAGCATTAGAATATTTTGAATCAAGAAAGGTATCCAATAGAGAGGTGAAAACTGATGATCCTGATCTAGTATTCCTTAGAAGTATTCTACCTGACATGAGAGAAATGAATGGTGATCAGAAAAGACGGTTTAAAGTGGGAATTTTAAATTTGGCTGGGCAAATTCTTAGTGAATGCAAGCCACTAGCCCCATCCCAATTACTGAATTCCTCATCAGCCATAATGAACTCCTTCCACTGTCCACAACAGCCATCACAGACCTACAAATTCACAGATCACAGACCACGACAGTGGCAGAGCCGCTACAGCGTTTTATGGCCATCCGATTTCTGCTGCTCCTCCAATGGGATCCCCAATCTTGCCCTACATCATGTCAATTCCCTGCAGCCTGCGTCTCAGGGATGCACTTAATATATTCATCTCCCTTCACATTATCCGTCACCCATTTCCTGCCAACGGGCTGGGTTGTCGACCGATTGATTCTTATTGGTATAGGACCGGAAGCTACACTGGTCATTAGGGCCCAGAATAGATACTAATGTAGAATCTATATAGTCGTGGCCTCTAAAAAAACCCACTTTTCACTTTTAGCCCCATATCTTTCTGCAAGTGTCCATTTACGAAAGTTTTTTGTGGTTTTTTATGCAGAAAGTTTTTTGTGCAGATATATCGGTACTTTTATATATTCATTGGTCATTCATTTTTTGGTATTTTCCAAAAAAATGAAACTTTAAAAAAAACCCATGGTCCCTAAAAAAACCATTTCTCTGAGTTAGTGTTTTATAAAGTTTCCAACGTAGTTAACATATTTTTATTATTAAGTGACATGAATCTTGAAACGACTGCTACTGGTTTTCAAGAAAACTTCGAGTTTAAAACAAAAATTTATTCACACAACGTCAAAACACAACGTCAAGTTATTATAAATGCATTAACGTGCATTTGCCATAATGCCCAGATGGATAACATCTCCTTGTACACATTAGGTTGGATTGAAATTACATACAAAGCTGCAATGACTTCCTTATAAATTAATTGCAATCTATATTTTTTGGTAGCTCGTTGTCTCACAGACTACCTTTGCCATCCAATTTGTAAAGTTGCCGCAGTAGCGCAGCTCTGCATGACACCTGTAATTCGTGGTGCAGCACTATTAAGGGGGCAGCGTAGCAATTTTCCAATGGAAAATTTGGCTGCAGTACCCGAGTGTTAGGCAGGGAAGAGAGCCACTTCAGTAGAATGCAACAAGCTGAGATGCGAATGCTGTGGTACATGAGCGGGGTGTCAACAGTTGATAGAATTAGAAATTAGTATATTAGAGGTAGCCTGGGGGTGGTCACGTAATGAGAAGAGATGAGGAGGAGTTCATTAAGTGAACTTCTTGAATGCAGGTGGTAGTCAAGCGCCTTGGGCAGGGGGAGACCAAAGGCCCCCCTAACCAAAAGTCAAGCTATGGAGCGTGCAAACATCTGCTACATGAAATCGTCGGGTTTGTTCCTTCTGCCCTTCAAAAATTAAATGGGTGATGCAATATTCATGCCACTGATGCTCCAGAGCAATCTGTGGTAATCATCGAGGACAAATGTGTATTGAATGTGAACATTTAAAATAAATTTGGTATTTTGCAATGCAGCATATTCATTAATAAATATGCAATTGAGTTTTAAAGTTATAGCACTGTATTTCAATAAAATATTGGAATTTACTTTGGTAGTCTCACCGACTACCCTTTACCTGTAATGTAACAGCAAAGGGAGCATTATCTCTCTAGGGTTAAGCGGCCAATGTAGAATTTTCTTGGCAAAATTTTTTTGAGGTACACACTTTTAAAATACAATTTTTATAAATACCAGGTTGAGTTTTGAAAAACTTGCTGCATGTGCTTATTGCAAACTCTTTATTCTACATTATTTCAAATTTGGAAATGGTTTGGAGATGGGTTTTTTTAGAGGACATATGGGTTTCTTTAGTTTGGCTTTAAAGGATTACTGTAAAATGTTGGCTGTAGGTAACAGTAAAATATTTATTCTTTAAGTAGAGGCAGGTATGGCCTAACACTTGGCCATATGGAAAGTTGATGCAAAAAAACAAACAATTATCGTGCATTTGCGCAGAAAATGAAAAAAAAATTATTTTTTGATAATGTTGGTCACTCTAGGTTAAATGTTGCTTTATTTTAGCTACACACAAATAGCTTACAGTGCATGCAAAACAGCAACACTTTTTATTTAATAAGAGCCAAGTTAGACAGTGGGTTTTTTATGTGCCATTTCTAGGTGGGTTTTTTTTAGAGGCCACGACTATACAAGCTCTACACTGTAACGACGAATGGGTATCAGCAGTACCCAGAATTGCCAAGCAATCACCCATCCCAGTATTATCTGGGCTTGTGTTGCTTAACATCAGTGATCGAACGAGAACCCCGTGTGCTCAACACAATGCGAATCCAATGGGAATCCATCAGGGCCATTAAAACTTTGCTTATTCAATGTCGCCACACTTTCTTCATTCGGGCACTTCCCCTCCACTGACGCCAGAAGACGTTCTCCTACATCATAATCATCGGGAGCGACTGTATTGCGTTGGACAACAGCTGTTCTCGTCTGATCCCTGAAGTTAGGCAACGCAACCCCAGCTAGTACTAACATGGGTGGCCGCTTGGGGTACCGCTAATACTCCAAACTTGTTGCGTGAGCAGACGGGACTCATGACCTAGTAGCTGAAGGGCCCTTAAACAACAACGAAACAAAAATGGGTCTGCGGGTTGGGACCATCCAATCCCGCCTATCGCCCACCAGACTCCCATCTACCCCGCTGACCATCATAGCCCTTCGTACAACCTTCTCAAGAGACGATTTCCAACATCAGTGGTCGGCAAACCCAGTCAAAAGAGCCAAAAATCAAAAATACAATGATTGAGATTTCCTTTGAGAGCCAAATTTTTTAAACTTAAACTATGTAGGTGGTAACACCATTAATAAACATAACAATGATCTTATTTATTGATAAAAATTAAATTTTTGGAAATGGTTGGTTATAAAAATACAGGCAACCTAGTGCTTCAAGAAGATATTTTTGTCATATTTTTGCCCGCGACAAGCACTGACCACTTTATATAATGAGACTGCTGACTGAATGACTCACTCAACTTTTGCCTAATGCCTGGTTCCGTATACCCATGCGCTAACGCTATTACCATTGAATCAGACGACACACAGCTACTTGGGGTGCTGCAGAGCAGCTATGCATGACGGTAGTTGAGTTGACCAGTGGTTAACTCCCATAGCGTCCCGCACGTCACACTGCATTCTGATTGGCTTGCGGTTGAGCTGTCTGCTTGAAAAATGGCGGAGGATAATGTAAGACATGACGGCGGCGTGTGGTGACTCCAAATAAAGCGCTGCACTTAAGGAACTGCACTGGCGGTCCTTCATAACGCACTAGCCCAAAACGTCATCAAGATGTCATCAGTGGCGACGTGATTAGCGTTGAAGTGTGGTGATACGGAACTAGGCATAAGGCCCTTCGTCCACTGCTGCAACGCAACTGCAACTTGACTGAAATGCCTGGTTCCGTATACCCACGCACTAACGCTATTACTGTTGTAACAGACGACACAGCACAAATAATGGTGACGTCACACTGCTACTTGGGGCGCCGCAGAGCAGCTATGCGTGACGGTAGTTGAGTTGACAGGTGGTCAACTCACATAGCGTCCTGCAAGTCACGCTGCGTTTTGATTGGCTGGCGGTTGAGCTGTCTGCTTGAAGAATGGCAGAGGATATACTGAGATATAACAGCGGCATGTGGTGACTCCAAATAAAGCGCTGCACTTAAGGAATTGCAGTGGCGGTCCTTCATAACGCACTAGCACAAAACGTCATCAAGATGTCATCAGTGGCAACGTGATTAGCATTGAAGTGTGGTGATACAGAACTAGGCAAGAAGCAATCGAATTTTAGTTCCTTTTTAGTTGCATGCTAGTCTGACTCATGTTAACGATATGGACTTCTCCCACCAATGAAACTGCAACCCAATGTAAAGACAATTGGTTGGAAGAGAGTTGCATTGCAACTAAGGATGCCAGTTTCATTGCAACTGCCAAGCAATTCACACCATTCGCACAATGCTCTCTTCATTTGAACTACTAGGCATCAGAAGTGCAACTGTTGCTGAAGAGTTGCATCTGTGGATGAAAGTGGCATTGCAATTAACTTTAGTTTCATTTGCATTTTAGTTTAGTTGCAATTGGTTTGCAGTTTCTTTGCGGTAGTGGACGAAGGTCCTTAGTTAACTGTGCCTCCCCAGCGCCACATACCGCTTGTGCCACGTCTTCCATCACCCAAACGACACTACTGTAAATGTTTTCCACTCCCACCTATCTACCACCAGGTCGCCGTCCACCCCACACACTACCATGTCCTTTTGGATCAACTGCTCCCACATCTGCTTTTGTCTCCACCTTCTCCGGGAGCTTCCAACCGCCTGAATTCCTGGCAAGATGCCCCCCCCTCTTCTCATTACATGTCCAAACCACCTCAACGTACCCTCCCTCTTTTCTGTGATGCCCTCCTGCCCCCACGCTACCTCTAATATACTCATTCCTAACTGCAAGCTCTCTACACTCCACACCTCAACTACTTGCATCCTGTTGACGTGGCTCTTCTTCACTGCACTGCCCAACACTGATCCATATAGCACAGTGGGCCTAACCACTGCCCTGCAAATCATCCCCCACTGATTCTATGGGTCACATCTGAGTCTATCTCCTCACTGCTTTGGAACGTTGTTCCTAAGTACTCACCATTATTTTCCTGTACTTCCCAATTGAAAGCTTAATACTCTGTTGTCTTAATGTTTATCTTCAGCCCTCCCTTTTCTATCACCCTTCTAATATCTTTCAGGCCCTTCTCTACTTTTTCTCTTGAGTCATTCAGTTTTCCAATATCGTTGGCAAATACCATGTACTGAGAGGCTCATTCTTCTACTCCCATCAGTAGCTCATCCAATGGTATGGACTTAGTGATGAACCTTGGTGCACCCAAACCTTCACTGGAAAGTCCTCAGTATTTCTCCAAAGTGTCCTTACCTTGGCTATGGAACCATCATACAGCTAGCAAAAGTGTGGCAACATGAGTAACCTTTATCACTTCCTTTGAATTATGAACCCAAAATGAAACAAAAGAAATGAAAAAAATAGATAATTGAAAGAGTGTTGTATTAAGAATGAGATCATATATGTGCTTGGTCTGAAGGTTAAGTTAAAGAAGTATTAAAATGTAGTATGTAAATGAATGTGAAAATAATGTCAACAAAAGCGTGGCAACAAGGTTAGAAGTTTGTGTGAATGTGCAAGAAGAATTGTTAATAACAATAAATTTGAGTGAAAAGCACTAAAATGTAAGTGCATTTACAAATTCCACAAACGTTGATGTCAAATTAACCCTGGAATCACAACGTGACACTTATGACACATATCACAATGTGAGGTCATATATGACCCATTTCTCTTTTAGTCAAATTTTTAAATTAATAGGTATTATAAAGAAATATGACAATTCCTAGTAACTTTTAACTATAGGTAAGCTGTTTATAATGTAAAAGTATTAAATATTAAGGTTATTTAATATAAAAATGCCAAAGTTTGGTAGGATGTCAAAATTGCCTTCTATTTGAATAATGAGGATTACTGGCAGAAAAATTATTGCAAAACAAAACAAAAAGCATGCAAGATCAATAACACTAAATGATGAATAAGAAAAACAAGATAATTTAACTTTTAAAGATATAAAAAAAAAATTAGCATTAAAAACTGGCTTAGAGTGGAAGACAAAAAAGTTACACAAATCACAACGTGGGGTCACCAGTGACCCAAACGCACTTTTGCAGCTGACTTTGAATGTTTGGTGCAGAAGCTGAACCACCATTACATGCTAAATGTGGAAATTGAAAGATACAAGAATGCAAAAGTCAATAAATTAAATAATAACAAAGATATGATATGCTTCGGATCACCCGTGACCCCATGTTGTGATTCCAGGGTTAAATAATACAAACTCATTTAGTATGCCAAGATCAAAAGAATTCACCCCTGAAGTCAGACAACAAGTTATCGAGTTGTTTGAGGAGGGAATGAAAAATATAAAGATTTCTAAAGCATTAAATATGAATAGGTCAACTGTGAGAAAGATATTGGTAAAGTATAAAATCCATGACCATGTGAATAACGTTGTAGGAAGTGGTCAAAAATGCAAAACAGATGTTAGGGTGGATCAACAGATCATAAAGATGATCAAAAAAAGCCTTCCAGTACATCAAAAGACATTCAGGTAGAATTGGGACTGGAAAATATTAGTCAGCAAGCAATTAGGAGATGACTGAAGGCTAGGAAACTTCATTCCTGACAACCAGCAAAGAAACCGTTGGTCTCATTAACCTTAACCCTCCAACGGGCGTGTTGGTGAACTTCGTTCATGATGCACAAAATTTCAATAAATAAACCTATTATACCCTGACCAAATCTAGTGCCCTTCTAGATACCTTTAAGTACATTTATTTTCTAGGTCCCAGCTTAATTTCAAGTTTCTACCTTCAGCCATCTTTCTGATTTTCAGGTTCAAAATCAATCTGGTCATAGATTGTGAATGGAGTTCGCCACTGTGTGTGGCAAAGAACAATCAGAGTAGTTCAAAAATCACATTTTTTCAGCATCGATAATTCTGTTCATCTTATATTTAGCATCGTTTTCACATTTTCATGCCATTTCAATACTTGTCAAAAATTTATGTACCAAAAAAGTCATTTTGAAGCAATTCTGGTATGTGAATGGAGGTATAACATGCTATATGTCAAGTGGTGAACAAAATTCACCATGTGCCAGCTGGTGTAACTGTCTTCGACGCGCCCACTGGTGTAACTGTCTTCAACGCACCCGCTCGAGAGGGTTAAAAAAATCGTAAAGCCAGAATTACATTTGCGAAGGCTGACATCAATTGGACAACACAACAATGGTCCCAAGTATTATGGTCAGATGAGTCTAAATTTAATTTATTTGCAAATCATTGCTAATGCAAAGTTTGGCGGCAAAACGGAAAAAAATTGATCCTAAGTTTATGAAACCACCAGTACAGGTGCTGGATTTACCACTATGCTCAGTAGGCTGAAGCCTATGGTCTCAATATTTAGCGGCTTCAATATCTCATTTCTAAATCCGACACTGCCTGCAACAATGTCTGTACAACCGTTGGAACCAGAGAAAGACTTATATGAATACAATACATGTTTTGGGCAAAAGGAGGAGAGATGTGGACAGGAGGGCTGTGGGGCAGCTGATACTGACATGTCCAGCGCTAGATCACTGCAGGGAAGGGTTGTGGATCCACCACACTGGAAGAGGTTCAGAGGTGGAGCGGCTGGAATGGGTGAAAAAGGCAAAGATGTTGCCTGGGTGCTGGTGGAGATCTAGGCTTATGGGTTTGGCATGAAAAATTTCACTATCAAGGTATCTTCTTTATGCATGTATTTTGCTTTGTCAAAAATGGCTTTACCGCCGTTGGGGCACTGAGGATGGAGTAATTGCTGCATTGCTCCTCATATGGATCTGCTCCTGGTCCAACGTTGCCTTTTACCACTTGTTGCTAAACCTATTATAATTGCAATACGAGCTTTTTCCTTATTGCAATCTATCGTTTCTTTTCCGCAATCAGGCTTTTTGAGGAGACTGATGGTGTAATGTCATCCATCAATCCATTAGTTTGGCATCAGTCTATTCTTGAACGTGTATGGAAGGCCTTAATTCTGAAACTTTAAATGTAAAATTCGTTCTTTTTCTAAATTTTCAAGTTAGTTTGAAATATGTTCTAAAAACGCAGTTGATCATCCGACACAACTAAGGACAGACATGTCCCAGTTTGCGCTCTCTCTAATTTACGTGAATATTTAGCTTATTTGTATTTATCTAAAGATCAAAATCACACCCTTATCCCGCCTCTGGCAGGGACGGGTCTGCGGGTTCTAATCCTTATATAGGAATATATATATATAATATAAAAGTATCTAAATTAGGTTAGTTTATTTCTGTGATTTTCGTATAAACATTTATTACCTTCTTGGATATTCAAACTATTTTTGCATATATCTGTACACATTAAACAAAAAGTAGAAGGTGTAACAACACATTTTACATTCGTCTACACTTTTACGTGTAAATGACATTGTACACGGCAAGGGACCTCTGTTTTAGTTGTCGTCCGACGGTAGGCTCACTCGGAGCCTCTCCCTTTCGCCAGAAAGAAGCCAACCCACCTAATCCAGTATCGAACCTAGAACCAATGACGCAGTAATCGAGCATGCTCCCCCCTTTGTCACCGACGCGGGTCCTTCTGTTTTGCATAACAGGGGAGAAAACTATCAATTAAGACTTTTGTAGTCTAGCCGCCGAAACCTAAAATGTTTCCCAATTAAAGACCTGTAACCTCATTAACTATCTTCAATTAATACTACTTCACCAAATTACTAAAAAAAATTAACAACGCCAGACTCGTCGTCAGGCGATAGAGCTAATTTTGATATCATTCATTGCAAGCATGTCTACTTACAAACCCGTTCGTCCCTGCCAGTGGCGGGATAAGAACAGGAGGACAATGACGAAACCCATTTGTCTAATACCGCATTTACACATTCGCGAATACGACGAGGCGAGTGGCGAGGCGAGCATGTTCGACGAATGTGTGAACACTACATTCGTCATTCACCTCGTGGTTCGCCTCGCCATTCGTGGCGCTCGTGTTGGAAGCGGTTTTTTT
>JAAFCE010007744.1:20172410-20261924 GCA_013389805.1 Trigoniulus corallinus
AAAAAAACCGCTTCCAACACGAGCGCCACGAATGGCGAGGCGAACCACGAGGTGAATGACGAATGTAGTGTTCACACATTCGTCGAACATGCTCGCCTCGCCACTCGCCTCGTCGTATTCGCGAATGTGTAAATGCGGTATGACACATTCAAAATTCTACCGCCATTTTACCAGCAACGAAAGGGGCATTCCAAAAGACGCTGTACGTTCTAGTGTGACATTTACTGAATCATTAACACACATTTTCTTTTCACAGTTAAGCAGTCAGACATGACGAACACCAACAATGAAAAGCAAAACAACATAATACTTCAATCATCATCATCATCATCACACTTTTATCCCGCCTATGGCAGGGTCGGGTCTGCGGGTTCTAATCCTCCACTCCCGTCTATCCCCAACAAGGCTTTCATCCACCCCGCATGCAATCATGTCCCTTTGTATAACCTGCTCCCACGTTTGCTTGGGTCTCCCCCTGCTCCTGATGCTCATAGTTGTATTACAAATAAAATGCATTGTTCGTCTGGCAGCCATTCTAAGCGGTGAAAAAAAATGCACTGCGGTAAGCCTATCTTTTTTAATAATCGCTTTACTCTATTAGTTCTAAATATTTCTTTCTTGTTTGTGTTAACCAGTCACAAATAAATGCCCACAGTGGATTATTTATGACAATCACGTCCCTTTTTTTTCAACATCGCGATAAACAGCAAAAAAATGTAAATAAACATTGCGCTGCAACGTATAACCTTCATTAGTCCGCGTCAAGGCTACTAGTCGACTGCGCATGCGTCACCAACATTCTTTTTTTTTCCTTCCTTCTTGTTCCTTCTGTCGTAACGGCAATTATTATTATTGAAACTAACTTCCTTCGTTGTTGTTGTTATTATTATAAGCAATATTAATATTGATTTGACATAACTCCCCTCCTATCTCACCTCGACAAGATAAGTGACACTAAAAAGCCTTTATCACAATAAACTCGATGAATTCTCCTTCTTCCATTCCGGGTAAGGGTTCAGCCACGAACCGCCATTACAGTGATTACTATTACAATTAATAGGAATATCAAATATGTGACGTAACATTAACTCAATTGATAATAGAGAGTTAGTGGTGAACGTCGACGATGACGATACGAACGATACGAAGTCAAATGAGGCAACTATGCATGCTCACGAAAAGCAGACCAGCAATTGAGCTTGCGCATTTGCCTCATTTGACCTCGTATCGTCATCGTCGACGTTCACCACTATCTCTTTAATAACATCCATATTTTTACAAAATACCGTTCCGCTATTTTCAATAATGAAATCAAGATGAGATGTATACAGTAGTAGCCAGCATGAAGAAGGGGAAGCAGTAGGTGACATAGGCGTCAGCAATTCTTCGCAAATTATAAAACAGAGCAGTAATGAGGTCAAGGGTGTCCAGTAATAGCCTATTTATACCCTTCTGGAATTCCACACACTGGAAAGAGTTCAGCGATGAAATTAACCGGATATTACGATCAGCGATAATCCCCCCCACACACCATCTCTCTGTGATGATCAGGGTTTCAAGGTATGAAAATTCGGTCTAGTTACGTATACCACCACTAACTCTTCACCCGGGGAGCGGCAAATTGCGTTGAACACACCAGTTCTCATCTGACCACTGATGTTAAGCAACGTAACCGCAGCTAGTACTGACATGGGTGGCCGCTTGGGATGGCTAGGAATCGCTAATACCCAAAAATCGTCGCATCAATGTAGTGTCTGAGCAGTCTCTGCATTAGAACTACGCAGATGACCGGGCTTAATGACCTTGTAGTTGAAGGGCCTAAAACACAAACAACAACAAAACCCTTCACCCGACCGTCTATCGGCTGGGCCG
Organism: Trigoniulus corallinus; assembly: GCA_013389805.1. Lineage (NCBI taxonomy): Eukaryota > Metazoa > Arthropoda > Diplopoda > Spirobolida > Trigoniulidae > Trigoniulus > Trigoniulus corallinus. The sequence goes on from JAAFCE010007744.1 coordinate 20,174,283, forward strand.
AGTGCCAAGTTTTGTCCTATTTGGACTACATGAGTGATCTGTTAGACCAGGCATGTCGAAATGGGGTACCCCAAGGGCCATCACATTGGTAACATGAGCGTTGTCAAGAGAACCACGCAGTATTGATATGTTTTTTAGTAATTTTTTTAAAAGCACCAAGAGGCCCAACCCGACAGCGTCCAGTTTATTTGACATGACAATTGCCAAAATGGTATTTAATAATAGTTTTAATCAAAATATGGCACAGGGCGCTTCTTTAAAACTGTGCCAGGGGCAACTTAGCGTAGCAGACTGCATATGTATATTACATGGTTATCTATTGTGATGGCCACAATTCTAAGCTTCAAGGGCCACCAGTTTGATGTTCCTGTGTTAAGACGGTAGTTTTACGCAGCCCGAAGTTAACCTAAAGGCCAACAGAACGTTATAACGCTGTGTTCCAACGTTCAACACAGTGTTAAACACTCTCCGTTATTTTTTACATGGTAGATATGTTCCCCAAAAAACGTGTAAAAACCATGTTAAAAGGTAATTGAATACATGGAAAATCAAAGATTGGTTCTGCTAATTGAAAAAACATGTTATTTGAAAAATATCAACATTGTAGGATAGACAACCGTGTAAAAGAAGGTAATAATAAAAACGAAATACATTAAATTCAAAAAATATTTTGGATAGACTTTCACTTTTACCTAGTTGTTCTATTTTACACTTTCTATTTTACCCGGTTACTATTTTACCCAGCGACTGAGGTTAAAGGTGTAGGCGATGGATTATCTTTGGTAAGCACCTTTACAACGATCTCTACTTTTAGTCTTTCGGTCCCCCGGCCTTTGGCCAGCGAAAAAGATACATATCGATTCTGTGAATGATCTCGTGTAGCCAAGAATATCCCCCGCTTGTACGAATCTCGCTTTCTAGGAAAAATCTCAATTCCGCTTTCTTTCTGTCCAGGAAAATAATGTTTAGTCATAAAAACACCGTATTTATTCTAATAAACGGCGCGCCGTTTTCTTTTCTTCCCCCCCCCCCCCCCGAAGGCTTTTTTGTTGCACCGTTTATTGGAGGGCGCTGTTTATTATTTTTTTCAGTTTATAAATGGAAACTTTTTAGCCGGACAAGTTGATTTCATTAATTTTGATTTTTGCTGACGCCACTCTCGAATCTGAATTTATTGTCAAAATGAAATTGAGAAAAATAATCAATGGTTCATTTAAAATTTAAATCCTTACCCTAGATTCAAATAACTGTAGAGGTTTAGCCACAGGACAATTACCATCATTTTCAGCTGCAGAAATTCCCAACAATTTAAATGCTAAGAATACTTTCTCTTTGAAACTTTTCTTTCAATAATAACTGCACTAAAGCTTAGTTTACACGAGCAAACAACTTGCGCAAGTACTGCCGATGGTAACTTGTGCAAGTATTTACATGAGTAGCAAAAATGTGTACAAGTAGTGTCTGAAAAAACTATCTGGAAAGCACTTGCCAGCAAGTTATTGCACTGATGTTTACACCATATAGTGGATAGTGTGATTGTTTGCTTGCAATGCTCAGAAACAGAAAAAATATCATTATAAACAATTTGAACAATTATAATGTGGTGGTTAAAGTAAATGTATTTTGTGCTCTTTATGCACTGCATATGGCATTTTCTGCACTTCGTATGGCCATTTAAACTTTACACAGTTGCTACAGAGGGGTACAGGAGTATCCCATCCATCCTTATTTGAATAATGAAAAGCAATTAACCACCCATCTGTGACTTATTAGGAAGTTCAACCTATCATGTGAAAGTACTGTGAATCGCATTGCGCCAGGGTCACCCACAGAACAGAGAGGAGGAAGAAAAACCCTGGGATACACCAGTACCTCTGCTCAGGCATGAGCCTGATTCCTTATTGCATTATAGTTATTGCGAAATAGATCAGACACCATGCAATATTAAAACTGACAAAGAATTAATTTACCTGCCAAAATTTATCTTTTGGTTGTAAAATGTGGTGTTGGAACAGCAGGGTAGGCCGGCATCCCCCCACAGACAACCAGCCAATATTCTTGCGCGTCCTAGACGCCCGGCTGGGGCATTCCCAGTCATAGCATGTTCAATGGACCCACGGACCCAACCCTGCCATAGGCTGGATAAGGGTGTGATGATGATGATACCAGTATCCCTGTGTAGCATTACAGGGCTAATCATTAAAAAAATAAAGTTAACTTGCATGATCACTTCCAGATAGTTTTGAAATAAACGGCGCGCCGTTTATTAGAGGGCGCTGTTTTTTTTTTCAGCTGAAAGGTGCGCCGGTTATTGGAGGGCGTCGTTTATTAGAATAATTACGGTACTTGTTTTCGTTAATAATTTTGCCCTAAAACACCAATGTGCCCAATGGAAAGTTCAAATTTTTATTAAGGATTATATTTTTATCTACATGCACATTTATAAGGGACTGGACAAAATTCGCTTCCCTCAGTACAAATTTCTGACAAATCTAATAAACATTTTTAATTGTTGTTATCAACAACAATTGAATTTTTTGTTACAAGAAAATCTGTTATCTGCTTTTGAGTTTTTGTTTCACAAGTTGCTCATACGTATCTTGATACCCTAGCCATACACATCATCAGTTCCCATTGGAATTCCAAAGCTCGTTCTAGGTCAGGATCATGAGTGTGAAAATGTTGTACAACATTAGTAGCAAATTGCAAGCCCTCATGAATCAAAGCAGTTATAAGTTGATTAATTTTGCCTGCATCTCCATCTTTGTTATTAAGATCCTCACTACCCACTGAATCTGTCATAATTTCAATTAGTTTATCACCATCTAATGGTTTTTCAATCAGTAGTTCAGTGATCTCTGCACTCTGCATGTTGTCAAAGCCTTCCTTGACAATAGCACGTGACAAAGTTATAATTTCAGAAAATTCTACTGATTGCTGTGGTGCAGAACTTTCACTTATAATGCATTCTGGCCAAATTGCTTTCCAGCAAGCATTTAGGGTAGAAGAGTGCATTTGCTTTATGACAAAAGTAGCATTTGTAATACAATCCAAAATTGTATAACTTTTCCAAGCTTCCATGATAGTCACGTTATTTTTTCTTCTATTGAACCTAAAATATAATGGAATGCTTGTTTTAAATAATACATTTTAAATGCCTGTTATGGCTGCTTGGCTTACTCCCCAAACAGGTAAAAAAACAGGTGACAGAGAAATGTTGAATTAAGGAAGTTGCATTTGGCGGCAAAAACAGCAACTGAATATTTCGGTGATCTATTACAGGATACCTGTTTGTTTGTTGTTTGTTGGTGTTTAAGGTCCCGTCAACTACGAGGTCATTAGAGACCCGTCCACTGCGTAGTTCTAATGCATATACTGCACAGACACTACACCAATGCGACGATTATTGGGTATTAGCAGTACCCAGCTTTCCCGAGCGACCACCCATGTCAGTACTAACTGGGCTTGCGTTGCTTAACTTCAGTGATCAGACGAGAACTGGTGTGTCCAACGCAACTCGCCGCTCCACAGGATACCTGGGTGCATTATCAACAAGTAAAAGCACTCTGAATTGAAGACCTTGTTGTTCCATATATTTCTGGACTTCAGTAACAATTTACTCATTAAACCATTTTCTAAATAAAACTTCTGACATTCATGCCATTTTGTTTGCCATCCAATGAACTGGAAACTGCTTAAAGTTTTTACCTTTCAAACCCTGTGGCATCAATCATACCCTTATCCTACCTGTGGATAACAGGATGATGATTCTCTAGTCCTCCATTACCGTCTATTTCCCACTAGGTTTTCCTCTACCCTACACACCATATCCTTGTGGACAACCTGCTCTTACGTCTGCTTCAGTCTACCCTACCCCAGGTGCTTCCAACCACCTGCATGCCTGAAGTTGACCTAACGAGCTCCTCCTCCCCTCTTCTCATTACGTTTCCATACCCCCGTCAACCTGCCGTCTCTCATTTTCCTGCGGAACGAGTAGGAAAGGGCCAGAACTGTGGGAAATTATCGGAATTGTTGGATAACCCTACCGCTCAGACACAACAACTCACACTTGTGTCCTGAGAATTCCGTATGACGTCAAAGCCAATGAGTTCGACCGCATGCGGAGTATCTCGCGATAAACAACCGAGACGATAGAGGCTGCAGGATGCGATTCTCTCAGAGCAGGCAGACTGTTCATGATACCATAAATCGACTTGTCAACGATAGGAGGACGACAGGGGAGAGAATCCGCATAATTAACTTACCCTTCCCAAATGTCTTCACTTTCAACGGCTCCCCAACATTTCTTTGGATCAATACCGAAATTGAGGTCAATTGCGCGTAGAAATGATTTTGGAAAAAATTCCCCTTTGGCGCCACATAACTAACGCTGAATCTAGATTTGATCCTAGACCGAGATAGTTTGGATACTTTTCCACTAGAGATGGCACCTTCTATCGGATGGGAAGTAAAACCTTGACCCATGTAGTGGCGTACGATGTCACCACCGCTGCACGAAAAAGAACCCTTTATGCATTCAACGTATAGTGGGCAATATTTCAAAGTGCAGGAGGTCATCCTACCCCGCGTTGATTGAAGAAGAGCCCCAACGAACAGTAAAGAAGCACTGGGGTTGCAGTATTGGGTTGGCAGCCCGGGCTGCGTAAAAATACCGTTTAAGGCTATTATGTCCTAAGTGGCAGAGTCCAGCGTGAGTAGGCATGCTAGACTACGTGCTACCATTCCATCTATCATTCATGGTCCAGCACTTGAGCGTCAAAGATGGAGTCAAGAATGCGAGTTGGTTTATTTAGGGCCCTGGAAAGTAGAGTGCTTCATTATGAGCGTGAAATGCATTGAAAAATAAACCCAATGCATGACATTTTTAAAAATCGACATACGTTGGGAGAATTTCAGCCACATTAAAGGTGGGTTTACATGGTTCACTTTTGATAATCATCCTGGATCATTCCCTTCAAGTGAAACAAACTACAACAACTCCTAACCCTTTTGCCGCCTATGGCAGGATCGGATACCCATCTTGTCCCTTTGAATGGACACAAGGGCGATCTATTGGGCAGTGTTTTTCCACAGCCGGTTGCCGACCGAAGTAAAACATTAAGTGAAATCAGTTCTTGCTTACACGTATCATCAAAAATATGAAAAAATGAATTGTAGTTCACCTCATTTGACTTTAAAAGATCGAGCCAAAATAAGTGCCAATGACTGAATTTGAATCAATGGTTACCCTCACGGAAAAAAGGCTACACGGTTCATTTAATGAATGAAACGTTCGAACCTGGGTGATGTCAGTTGCTAGAAATCCTTCAGGTTGAGGATCCTTGGTGGTCAGTTGAAAGAAGCTGTCTCCCGCCTGAGGAGGGGGTCTGATCTGCGGGTTCTAATCCTCCACTCCCGCCTATCCCCCACAAAGTTCCCTTCCACCCCACATGCCACCATGTCCCTTTGCACCACCTGCTCCTACGCCCGTTTTGGTCTTCCTCCACCTCTGGGGCCCCCAATTACCTGCAGTCCCACAATAGAGCTAATAAGCTCCTCCTCTCCTCTCCTCATTACATGCTTATACCACCTCAAACGATTCTGTCTCATCCTTGCCGCAATGTCTGCTGGTTCAGTGGCACGCGCAAGAGCGGCAGATACCACGTGAGCAGACGAAGCAACACAGAAACGGATGACGTCGCGTAATTATGTAGGGAGGGAGTTGAGGAATGGGAGTAAAAGTGCAGTGGACTAGTAGTCAACTGCTTTCAGAGCGCAGCGCTCCTGCGCGCTTATGATTGGCTAGTTGTACTGTAGACGACGCCCATTATGCCATTACACCATTGTTCGCTCATTACGCCGCCTAGCGGACATTGTGAGAAACAACCGGCGCGCGTCCTATCTGCCGCTGACCACTGAACGAGTACACGCGCAGTTCGTCTTGGTGACGGTGCTCAACGTCACCATTTTGTTGGTTGCACGCGCGCTCTTTTCGCTGGTAGCGCTTGCAACTGAACCAGCCTTAACGTAGTCTTTTCTAATTCTGTCGGATCGTGCCACCCCACACAAGTAGCGCAGTTGTTGTTTGTTGGTGTTTTCGGGCCCCTCAACTACAATGGTCACCAGAACCCCGACCACCGCATTGTTCTAGTGCAGACTGTATAGCCACAGGTGTTGCGACGAATTTTGTGTATTAGCAGTACCCAGTTTTCCCAAGCGGGCACCCATATCAGTAATAGCGGGGTTACGTTGTTTAACTTCAGTGATCAGATGGGAACTGGTGTGTTGAACGCAATACAGCAGCTCCTACTCGACGACAGCAGCTATCATGATACAGTACATCATTATGGGTTGGGTCTGTGGGTTTGGCTGTCCACTCCCGCCTCCCACTTGGTTCTCATCCACCCCATGTGCAATCATATTCCTAAGGTCAGCTTTGGTCAACTAATTCTCCTGCTTTCCAAGTTGAAGTCCGCACATTGGTCTTTCTCTGCTCCGGATGCTTCCAAAAACCAGCATCCTCGCAATACACCTCACAGCTTCTCCTCCCCTTCTCTCATAACATGCCCATACCAAATCAATGTCTCACCTTTTCTGCAATTCTCCATCTCCCCCCCCCCCCCTAAACTACAACCATATACTTATTCCTAAGGCCCGGTGCACACATGCGATTTTTACTCGCGCGGAACCCGCAATTGCGGCACGAGATACATCAGTTGCAATGGAGGAGTGCACACATACCTGCGGCGCCGCCGCGTCTCCGAAAACTGGAGTTGCGTCTGGAAGTGCCCGCAGTTCCCTACGAAATCGCCGCGGCGCGGCGGTCGCATATTCGGTCACGTAGTACCTCGTGGTCTATTGAGCGAAGCACACATCCGCGCGGTTTCTTAGTTTTGACATTTGACAGTTGCCAAATGTGTACTGGCGACATTTCCCGGCATGTGTGCATTGAATTGTTCCGGAGTCCCTGCGGCACCCGCGCGAGCAAAAATAGCATGTGTGCACCGGGCCTTATTCTATGTGCTCTACACTTCACCCATGTATGGTAGAATGCCCATTTCAGCCCCCCCCCCCCCAAACACTGATGCATATAGCATAGCCGTCCTAAACACTTCCCTGCAGGACTTTCCTTCAGCATTAGTGGGACCCTCCGATCATCAAGACTTCACTTGCTTTGTCTCCACTTCATGCACCCTATGTTAATCCCATGGGTCACATCTGAATCCATTTACCCACGGCTCGGGAACACCAATCCTAGATACTTAAACGCCTGTACCTTTGTCACCACCTTACTTACAAAGAGCACGACACCATTTTCTCCCGTTCTACAAAATTGAAAGCTAATACTCTGTCTTCATGTTCACCTTCATATCCTCTTTTTAAACGCTGTTCTAATACCCTTTAAGACTTATACTATCGTCTCTATGCAGCCTCAGAATTTTTCACAGTCTACTATTATTATACATGACCAGCCTCGGCGGCGCAGATGTAGCGTGCTCCGCTATTGCGTCAGTGGTTCCAGGTTCGATAGTTGATCGAGGTGGGATTATCTTTCTTCAATCAAGTAAGAGGTTCCAGATGGTGGCCATGTGTGGCGTACGATGTCACGATGTGGTGTACCTTGCTTGACTTCAGTGATCACACGACAACAAGTGGGTCTAATGCAATATAGCCGCTCCCGACAACGATGGGAACCCGATCCTGCCATAGGCGGGGAAAAACGGATTAGGGGTATGTAATTATTAAAAATGGATAGGGGTATGTAATCATTGCTCTCAGGAGATAGCGGGCTTTGCGTTTTTTTTGTTTCGTAGGAGTTTAAGGGCCCTTCAACTGCAAGGTCATTAGAGCCCCGTCCACTGCTTAGTTATAATGTAGAGACTACGCAGACTACACTAAGGCAAGCCGCAAAATGAGACGCAGGGTATAGCAGCCCTGCGAAATTCTGCTAGCAGGCAATCACGGCACATTGAATCGCAGTTTTTCACCATACATGCATCAAATAACAAGTGAACTTCTCTGCTTGGCACCGCTTTTTGTTATTGTCACGCCAACTTCACGATGAAAACTGTGGCACTGGCATTGCACTTCACAGGGTTACGTGGCGCAGGCACTGAGTCACGTCACCCTGCGACTTAAAATGCGAAACTACATACTATCTGGTGAGCCACCGAAATTTATAGCTAGTCACCCTTCTTCGCCTGCGAAGACCATCTCATTCTGCGCTGGGCTTAAGGCGACGAGTTTTGGGTATTAGCAGTACCCAGTTTCCAGGGAAGCGGCTTATTGCGTTGGACACACCAGTTCCCGTCTGATCACTGAAGTTAAGCAACGCAACCCCGGCTAGTACTAACATGGGAGGCCGTTTTGGAAAACTAGGTACCGTTTATATCTAAAAATCGTCGCATTAGCGTACTGTCTGAGCAGTCTCTGCATTAGAACTATGCATTGGACGGGGCTCTCATGACCTTGTAGTTGAAGGGCCCTAAAACACAAAACCAAAAGAGGTACTCAGTTCGCCAAACGGCCACCCATGTGTAGTAGCTTAGGTTGCGTTGGTTAACTTCAGTGATCAGACGAGAACTGGTGCGTCCAGAGCAATGAGCCGCTGCCGACGTAGCGGGACAGGAGCTGTCGATTTCGTGAGCTAATCGGTAATAACCTTCCCATTTAAGAAAAATTATCTTGTCAGGCACGGAAGGAGGGCATTAGAGGGGACTGATGCAATTAAGCAATTTGAACTGATATCGGTTGATAGTTAAGTTGGTTTACCACCATCAACGGCGAACGAGTGGAAATAACGGCAACCTTCTTTCTTCTAAAAGTTCATGAATAACTGTACTCACATCATAATAGATATCACATTGCAATGGCGATTTCGGAAGAACAGATACTGCCAACTACATGGCAATCAGCTGATCGCCTTCCAAATTTGCGATTAAAAAACGGTAATCTTATCAATATGATGATATTATTTTTGATTTTTAACCCATCACTGCTAAACCCCCTCTCGGTTCCTTTTTCAACTGCTGAATTCTCATCTAACCTACATTTTCTACCGTCAACGTCCATTTTCAGATAATGAACCATTCCGCGGATGTTTACACGGCGAGCGACCCTGAACAATGAAAACAATTCCACGTTGTCAACAAAACCGTATACAAAAAAAGATTCTCTACCAGGAAAAGAAATCAGTTAGGGGCGACTTCCAAATTTACGTCAATAGATAAGGACTAATTTCGTTTCGTTTTGAGTTTAACGGCCCTTCAACTACAAAGGTCATTAGAGCCCCGTCCACTGCGTAGTTCTAATGCAGAGTCTGCATAGACACTAGGCCGTTACCACGATTTGCGTATTAGCAGTACCCTGTGTTCGCAAGATATCATGTCATGGTTGCAGGTAAAAGAACCCTTTCTACATGGAATGTGCAGGTCGGCAAAATCCCCAATGATTGATTTGCGGGTGTTTTAGGGCCCTTCAGCTGCAAAGGTCATTAACGCCCCCGTCCACTGCATAATTGTAATGCAGAAACTGCCCAGACACTACACTGGTGCGACGATTTTTTGGGTATTAGCAGTACCCAGTGTTCCCAAGCAGCCACCCACGTTAATACTTTCTAGGGTTGCGTTGCTTAACCAGTGTTCAGGCGATATCTGGTGTCCAACGCAATGCAGGCGCTCTCCCGGCCTCGTTCGCGCAGGAGGTAGTGTGCTCGAATACCGCGTTACTGGTTCTTGGTTCCATACTGGATCGAGGTGTGTTGACTTCTTTCGGCCGAGAGAGAGGTTCGAGTGCGCTCTCCGTCGGAAAAGTAAAGCCGATGCCCTGCTGTCAGGTGTACGATGCCTTTTGCACGTAGAAAACCTTCTACGATGCAACGAGTAGGCGAGGCCAAAACTCCCAGGTGTAGGAGCTCGATGAAGGGTTCCAAAGATCAGAAGGCCGACAGACCATAAGCATAGGGGTTTCATATTTGGTCGCAGCCTGCCGTCCATCAGATCACCCACATGCCCTACGGACAAAAGTGGGTAGCAAACCCTGGGTAGGTGAGAAAATGGTTAGTAGTTGCATTGCTCATTGTGTATTACATTTCTTGCCTTCCCCTGCGAATTTTGTTGCGAACGAGCATCTGGAGATTCGGCACACTTCTTTAGTTATGCCCCGCAAGCACCAGCACCTGGGGCCGGCGGGCTAGAAAATGCATCAGGGGGTTCAGGTTCGATACTGAACCGATAGGATTAAAACTCTTCTGACAAAAAGAAAGCAATTCCTAACCCTTTGTCTATCAGGACCCCTGCAATAGCAACTCCTAAACCTTTTACCCATCTGTATGGACACACGGGTGATATACTAGACAGGAATGTCAAACTGGGGTACGCAATTTGGGGTATCCCTCTTACCCGACAGAAGCCAACCCACCTCGATCCAGTATCGAACCTGGAACTTACCTAATGCGTCACTGAAGCAGGTATAAACAGTGCTCCAGTTGAAGGAGACAAAAATTCACCTGAAAATAAACAAAATACAGCAGCAGCCAAATTACAAATGGCGCCTTGGCAACAAAACTAGTTGCACTACTTCTATTATTAGAAGTTCTATTTTTAGCATTATTATAATTCTAATCGCCCCGTGCACATGCGACATTGCAGGGCTATTTATAGCATCAGTTGCCACTTGCCCCTTCCTCTCCCTCTGCGCTATAATGGTTAGGGCTACTGCGTCTACTGAAGACACTCTTAAGAATGCATTTCTTAAAAAGGACCCTTTACACCTGAAGGTAAAAAGAAGAACTACTAACCCTTTTCCCGTCCATGGCAGGGTCGGTTATTTTTGTTGGTGCTTTAGGGCCCTTCAATTACAAGGTCATCAGAGCCTCGTCCCCTAGGTAGTTCTAATGCAGAGTGCACCGACTTTACACTAATGCGACGATTTTTCGGTACAGTATAAGCAGTACCCAGTTTTTCCCAAGCTGCTACCCATGTTAGTACTGGCTGGGCTGGCGTTGCTTAACCTCAGTGATCAGACGATAACTGGTGTCCCTCTGAATGGGGCGATCAATTAAACGGTAACTGCCGACCTAAGCTGCAATCCATATGCTTATTTATCGTCGTGCTACTGTTCTTTGGGGTACTCCGCCCAGTTACTACACCTGGGAATTTTGCCTAGTCCACCCGTTACATAGTAGAGAGGATTATTTTACGTGCAACGGAGTAGGCACCAGCTTTACATCCCACCCGACGTGGAAGGTGCATTCGGGACCTCTCTCCCCTCACCTGAAAGAAGTCAACTCACCTCGGTCCATTATCGAACCTGGAACCACTAACGCAATCGAGAACACTACCACCTGCACCACCAAGGCCGGGTGTTAACTAAACTTTTTAATAAAGGGTTGGGTAGCAAAAATGAACAGCAAAGCTGATGTAATGGACCTTTACTGTCAAATTACGGACCAACAGATCCACGGATTCGTGAGGCAACGTAATAGACAATGGCGGAGTCGAAATCCGGGCTCGTAAGTCCTTTCCTCTCTAAAGCCGAGTACAGGAATCGCGTATCCAAAAAAGGACAGCGCCCTTATGTTTCGAAAGTCCAGCTTATGAATTCACTTGTCAGGATAGCGGAGGCACCGTAATTTCTTTCTTCACTGCCAAGGGCACTTTCGTCAGTGAAGGCCAGCAATGAGCACTTTAGTCACTGAAGGCGAGCTCAAAGACCCCCTCTGTCAGTACAGATCAGTTGAAAGACCCTTCTGTCAGTTCAAACGATTTCATGGAACCCTTCGCCAGTTCCAACAAGCTCATGGAAACCTTTACAGTACAGAAGAGGTCATGGACTTCTTTTATCAGTACAGATGAGTTAATAGGCCTCCTTCTCAGTACACAGCGTCTCATCAGTACAGATGAGTTAATAGGCCTCCTTCTCAGTACACAGCGTCTCATCATTGCAGAACACGTCATAGACCTTTCTGTCAGTTCAAAAGAGCTCATGGACACTTTTGTCAGTACAGACGGCTTCATGAACACCTTTGTCAGTACAGACGGCTTCATGAACACCTTTGTCAGTACAGACGGCTTCATGAACACCTTTGTCAGTACAGACGACTTAATGAACCGTTTTGATAGTACAGGCGACCTCGTGGTCAATTTGGCAGCACCGATGACGTGAAAAAACCCCTTTTACACGGAATGAATCTTTTAACGTCGATTCAGGTCAGTAGCCGGAAATAACGTCCATGTGTTGACGGGGTCAACAGGTCAGATGAGTGCCATACCTTGCCATATTCGGAGAAAGCGCAGACCTATGAGCTTTGAACGGACACCGTAGAAAACACGGGAGGCGAACCAATACTCGGGGACCGATCAATGAATCGATTATCATTGGGGGACAACCGACTAAAAGTGTGTCAACATCAGTACCGTAATTGCACAAGTTTAGAACTACGTGCCAAAAATGTCAGTACTCCGTGAACTTGTCGTTGTCACTTGCTTCACTCAGGCCCAGGGCCACGCATGCCTGATTTCCGCGTCAATGTCACTCTCCTACTTTCAATACAGATAAAATATTGTAGGCCTTGAATACAGTACGTGAAGTGGCTCAGCAAACAACATGTTTGACTCGTGAGTGCATGGTTGCAGGATCGATTCGGGCCTCGAAATCTCAAGGAAAATGAAGCCGTCGACCCCGTGCGGTGCTTACGATGTCACCACCCACGTCAAGGAAATTTTCCTACATGGAATAAAATATACGGGTAGTTCGACAACATTTCCAGGTGTAAAAAAGTCTCCCAACCTGGTGCCGGTAAGAAAGGTGCCCCAAAGTAGAAAATAGACCGACGTTAAAGTGAGCAATTTTCCCAAAAGCGGTAATTGGGTATTCCACTCTGCCATAGGAGGCAACAGGGTTTCATCATCATAACCTTATCCACCTGTGGCAGGGTCGGGTCTGCGAGTTCTAACCCTCCACTACCACCAGGTCCCCGTCCACCCCATACACTACCATATTATTACGAACAACCTGCTCCCACGTCTGCTTTGGTCTCCCTCTGCACGGGTGCTTCCAACCACTTGAACCCCTATAAAGAACCGTTCAACAACCTATAGGGGGTAACAGGGTTTAGAATGGTAAAATAAGCCCAGCAGTCCATCCGTGTTAGAGCACAACCCTCCCATAGGCGGAAAAAATACTTGTAATACGGAAAACCCTGTCCAAAAGTTCACCCATAATCCAGCAATCTAAATGGGTACCCGACCCTGCCAGAGGCAAGAGAAGGGGGTTGGAATATTGAAACACCGTCCAGTACTTAGGTCGTATTCCAGCGAGATAACTTGGGTACTCGTCGACCCTGCCATAGGCTAGAAAGTATTTGGAACGGTAAAATACAGTTCAGCCCTAAACCCAAATCGTGATTCTGCTGGGCGGAAAACTCGCCCCCCCCTGGAGTCGGCAAGGTCGGCAGGCAGGCAGCGACCCAGAAACAGACTCAACAATTCGTCCATTTGCACCTAGTAAGAAAGGACTCATAAGTTCCCGAACCTGTCATAGGCGGGGAAGGGGGGGTTTGAAATAACGAAATTCCCAATACTTTTCCCGACACAATTCCTAAACACTTTTGCGCTACGCTGTGACGACACCATGCAAATGCTCACAAACGAAGCGCGAGTACGTTGCAAGCGTTCTCGACTGTCCGCAAGCATCTGGAACTGCACTAGTGTTGCAGGGATCCAGCCAAAATAGCTACTGTCCCATTGCTTAACTTTCTGCTAAACAGAGGCAGAACGCTCATTCAACAGGCAACAGGATCCCCTTAAGCGTTGTTATAGAACGTGTTTGCGAGCATATTGTAAACAATGACGGCATCGATCGTGCGAACAAACAACCAAGAACACCCACTGAGGTTGCGCTAGATTTGATTGATTTATTTAATCATTAACATTAGAATGTCACTTCTGTCGACCATGGAAAAGATGGCGACCTGAGTGGGTAAAAGTCAATATTTGACAATTTCGCAAAGTAAAGCTACTAGCATCTACAAACCCCTTTTCCGCCTATGGTAGGAACGGACACCCAGTTCTAACCCACAGGGTTAGTTGCCACTGGGCTGTTTGTTGGGGCGTCCTCCTTTCTCTACATAGTACACACCACACGGGATCACGACTTTACTTTCCATCCGACGAAAGGCGTACTGGACGCCGCTCTCTCTTTCTCTCTGGCCCGAATGAAACCAACCCACCTCGATCCAGTATCGCCCCTGGAACCACTGAAGCAGCCCACCGAGGAGGATTCTCTGTGCCTTCAAGGGGGGGGGGTAATATTAATTTTCGGAAATCTAAAGATTTCTGTATTGCGTAGCAATCTATCCAATTAGCTCCAATCGAAAGGCATTTTCCTGTCTATGGCGGGTTCGGGTACCCCTTTGTCCCGCTGGAATTGGAGCACAAGGGTGAACTGCTGGATGGCATTTTTCGCAGGCGGCGGTCAACCCATCGCAGCGAACCTCTAGGCTTGTTTATTGTCGGCCTGCTGAGGCACTTTACCTCCTTTCTTCATTGGGGCACATTACCTCCCTTTCCATTGGGGCACCTGCATTTAAATAAAAGCCCTAACCAACTCCTTCCCTCTTCTCATAACTGGCCCTTACCACCTCAATCTATGTTCACTCATCTTTCCTGCTATGCTCCCAAACTACCCCAATGTACATATTCTTAATTATATCTGCCTTTGATACACCACACCGCATTTCTGTTATTCTCATTCTGTTTTCAGGGCTCTTTGGAACTGCCTACCACCAGATCTATTTAGCATAACAGGCATAAACACTGCCCTGTAGAACTCTTCAACTTTATTAGGGCTCTCTGAACAAACAACCCACCAACTGCCTTTCTCCACTGCATTTGGTTTGGTTTTTTTGGTGTTCTAGGGCCCTTCAACTACAAAGTAATTAGAGCCACGTCCACTGCGTAGCTCTAGTACAGAGACTGCGCCGCCAATACACTAATGCGACGATTTTGGGGTATTAGCGGTACCCAGTTTTCCCAAGCGGCCACCACACCTGAATCTATTTTTTGATAATATTTCGGGAACCCAAACTGACCCTTCCTGACACTAGTGCAGGGCCCCCTAACCGAAATTCTTCACTGAAGATAATTCCAACATGTAAGGGGCTTCCCGTCCCACCTGACGTCGGCAAATTACTTTCAGCACTTGAGAGGCCGTCGTTAAGTAGTGCAATAAATCAAACCTTCACTGCAATGGTGGTAAATTTTCATCACTCGTCATAAACGCTAAGGGGTGCGAAGACTAGGTCAAGTGCATTTGGCAAATTTTACTGCACTTCCAAGTTCTTGTTGGTGAGGAAATTAGGATTGCAGTTCAAGTGACATGGGTGAGATCTCTGCCCATTGTCACCGAAAAAAAAAATCCGCAAAAGGTTAGCTGTTCGCGTTTAGAAGAAGTGCAGGTATTTTTTTCCTACAGCGCCTTAACGGTATCGCATCACATGAGGAACAGGAAGTTGGCAGCCTTCAGAAATTTAGGGAAAGGGAGGGGAGGATAGCGGTTTCTTTTTTCGTGACGAATGACGTGTCCTGTTACAATACTTTCAAGTTAACAACTAGTTTATTGTTGGTACTCACCTAGGCGAGGACACTCGATGGTGCTGTCACCGCAGCTACTCCCCTCTTTCTCATTGGCACGTTAAAGGACGTTAGTTCCTGGTGCCAATGAGGAATTTTGGTAAATTTCTAACCCCTTTCCAGCCTTGAAAGAAGAACTAACCCTCTTGAGGCGCTGGAGTGCACCGACGAACAGTAGACCGACGTGAAATAACCATAGGGGATTGCTGCTTTGGTCAGCAGCCAACTGCGAAAAACCACCCTCCAAAATATCATCTTTGGGATCCAGTCAGAAGGAAAACATGGATACACCGACCCTGCCATGGACGGGAAAAGGGTTAGAGGCTGATTTTTTTCAGCTTGTGAAAGGAATGGGTACCTATTTGCCGGTTGGTATCGGGCATACACGTGCCAACAGATGGGCAGTGTTTTTAAGAAGTCGGTTGCGACGCGCAAGGGCTTCGGATAGGGGTCCGAATAAGCCCAGATCCCTTTCATATTGGCGTTCAGGATGACTCACACATAAGGGTCCAGAATGACTTTCCCGAACATCGAAGCCAAGGGGGGAGGTCCTAAACTGGAAATTCTGCTGATCTACATATTGTAGAGTAGAAAGGGTTCTTTCCCGAGCAACTAACACCCCACTCACCACACCGAACCACGACTTTACTTCCCATCCGATAAAAGGCGCACTGGAAGCGACTCTTTCACCCAAAGAATCCAAACCACCGTGATCTAGGACCACGCCTGGAAGTACTGACTGACACCCTAGCCCCTTTCCTGCCTGTGGTGCGGCAGGGTACCCATCTCTGTCCCGATGAATAGACACATAGGTGATTAGTTGAACGGTATTTTTAAACACCCGGCTGACGACTAAAGCTCCACCTACACCAGAGGGGTGTAAGCTCTTTCTACCTGGGAATTACACCTCGTCTAAACATTACACGGTAGTCGGGGTTCTTTTTCCGTGAAAATGACATCGTACACCACACGGGGCCACGGGTATACTTTCAATCGGACGGAAGGAGTACTCGGGACCTGTATCTAGCCCAATAGAATCCAACATACCTCGATCCAGTATCGAACCACGAAACAAGGACGATGTAATTGAGAACGTTATCTCCTGCCCACGACACCGAGCCCATAATCCTTTCAAAATAAGCAACTCCTAACCCTTTCCCGCCTATGGCAGGGTCGGGTACCCCTCTTGTCCCGCTGAATGGACACAAGGGTGATATATTAGCGTTTTTCCGCATTCGGTTGCCGACCAAAGCTGCAGCCCCTATCCTTATTTACCGTCGGTTTACTGTTCGCGGGGGAATTCCACCGACGCCAGTAGCGAGCTCCTACACCTTAAAATTTTGCCTCAACTACCTGCCCCAAAGGCACACGGGACCCCGGTTTTACTTCTCATCCGAAGGAAGACGCCCTCTCGCCCGAAAGAAGCCAACCCACCTCGGGCCAGTATCGAACCGAGAACCACTGACATAGTTCTTAGCACGCCACCCACTGGAGGGGGTAGCGTGCTTGATCTACTATCGGCCTACTACTACTCGTTGTGGCACTCCACCGAACTCCAACATTTTAGAATCTTTCTTTGTCTCCTCGTCGCATAGTAGCGAGGGGGGGGGTCATTGACGAGCAAATGGCATTGTACGCCACATGTTTTCCGATGAAAGGTGCACTCGAGACCTCTCTCGTACGAAAAAGGCCAACTCACCTCGATCCAGAATCGAGCCTTGAATCGAGCACGCTACCTCCTGCGCCACCGAATCTGAGTCAAAATCTTCTGACAAAGGAACGAAAATGGGGAGGGGGCAGAAGCGAGGGAGAAGTAGACATCAGGACATTTTCCTTTCAGTATAGGCCATAGTAGACAACAGATTTCTTCAGGATCATTTGTTTACTGGTATTTTAGGGTCCTTGAACTACAATGGTCATTACAGCTCCGTCTACTGCGCAGTTCTAATGCAGAGTCTGCACAGACACTACGCTGTTACGACGATTTAGGGTATTTTGTTTCGTTGGTGCTTTAGGGCCCTTCAACTACATTGTCATTAGAGCCCCGTCTACTGCATAGTGCAGCGACTGCACAGGCACTAAACTACTACAACGATTTGGGGGTATTAGCAGTACCCAGTTTTCCCAAGCGGCCACCAATGTTAGGACTGGCGTAGACAGGCTTTTAGGAAAGGGGGGGGATATGACTGTCGATAGGGTGTATAGCGCTTCGCTATATTCGATTTTAAAACGTTTTAAATTTTTCAGCCGCGGCCCATGGGGGGGTTAAGCCCCCCCTGGCTACGCCAGTGCATGTTAGTACTAGTAAACTGTCGAGAAGTGGTGTGTCCAACGCAATAAGCTGCACCCGACGATTTTTGGTTATCAGCGGTACCCAGTGGTCCCAAACGGTCACCCATGCTAGTAGTAGCTGGGGTTGCGTTGCTTAACTTTAGTGATTAGACGGGTACTGGTGTGTCCAATGCAATACAATCGAGTTCTCTCATCAGGATCCTAGATGCAATTTTTGGTAAACAAGTTCCCCTGACTCTGTCACAATTATTCTCTTTAGCCGAAACTGATAGCACCATATTTTAGTACAACTAAAATCGACAGGAAGTATCAGGACATGGCAGCTGCTTTGAGTGTTGTTTCCAAATGTAAACAGCGATGGCGGAGCCTAGTCAATCAATCAACTATCAAATGTCAGTACCATCATTACCCTGACAACAGAAATTCGGGAAATCATTCAGGTTTAATAACAACTTCGTTGCTGTTGAAGGAAGGATTCCGTCAGTTGGGAAATCATGGTCCCGTGTGGTAAGTACAATGTCACCTACACGTCAAAGAACCCTTTCTTATGAAATTGGTGCAAAACGATAAAATGTCAAGGTGTGAAAGGCTCGAATCCCATCCTCCTTGCGTTTGTATAGTAATAATATGCCCACTAAGAAGATACAGAAGTTAAATTTTTCGGTGTACCTGTGCCTTTTTCCTCCGTGAATGGAGTGATTTTGGGTATCTCCAGTTTTGTCGGGCGCCTCTCTAAGTGGTATTCCGGGCGGGGTCGTATGATTCACGCTGACAAGACTAAGGTGCTTGTAGTTTCTGGTTCTCCCGCCGCTGGTGTCCCCCTCAGCTTGGTAAGCCCATGAGCGTTTTAGGGAAACTCTTTGACTCATCTCTTTCCTTCTTAGGGCAGTGGGATGCCCTCGTTGCAAAAATTAAGTCACTGGTTTACCTGTTCCGCAAGCTTAGACCTGTTAATCCCATTTCTAAATTGGTCATGATTTTCCGTGCGAAAGTCGTCGGCCTTATTCAATACTCGACTCCCTTTTCGGCGGGGATGCCGTTGTCCCACTGGCTTCCTTGCCGGTGACTTACAACACGATTCTACGGGTTATATTTAGGTGTCCCTTGATGGCCCATCTCACTCCTTATTGTCGTTAAGTACAGTGTGCGCCCGTTTTACAAATTCCTCTCTCTCTCTCTCTCTCTCTCTCTCTCTCTGTGTTATATAGCGTCGCTAGGTGCTGCGCTCCGGAACTCTAATCATCCCTGCCACTTCTATTCATCGGTGGACGTCAGGCGCGTGCGCCACTTCTTGTTTTCTATTTCTTTGTCTCTTGGGGACGTCACACGACGGTTTTCTTCCGTTGCCTGTTATCCATTTTGAAACGCCTTACCATAAGTGTTCTAACTTGGGGTGAATGAACAAGTGCCAACCACCAAGCGGCGGGTTTACTTTTACTTTGCTCCCAGTCATTGGGCTACTAACATTTTTGAGTATAGTGTTGTTTTTTGCACTTGAGTATGTAAAACAAATAATACCGTATTTATTCTAATTAACAGCGCCCAGCAATAACCGGCACACCTTCAAGGTGAAAAAAATAAAGTGCCCTCTAACAAACGGCGCACTGTTTATTAAAGGTATTGAATTCATCATCATCATGCCCATATCCCACCTGTGGCAGGGTCGGGTCTGTAGGTCCAGTAAACATGCTATGACTGGGGGCACCCCAACCAGGCATCTGGAACCCACAGGAATATTGGCTGGGTGCCTTATTAAAGGTACTGAAATATAAACAGCGCCCTCTAATAAACTCCCTCCAATAAACGGCGCGCCGTTTATTATAATAAATATGGTAATAATAATAAATAAGTCAGAGGCTGCAACAGCAGGTCGGCAACCGACCTAGCTACCGCCTATTCCCGGGTTCCAACAGGACAAATATGTACTTCACTGTCATAGACGTGGAAACTGGCTTCAGAGGCATTGTTCAGGACAACTGCCACAAGCAATCGAAGTGTTGCTCACAACAGATGACAGGGGGAAATAGAATGACCGAACTTGCAGGATAAAGGGTAATGTGGGATAACAGATCACTGATGGAGCCTACAATCAGGGCCTCAGTAATCAATCACAAAAACAATGAGTCACCCGAGACAGACGGAGATAAACCACTGATAACATTGAAGCACCCCCCCCCATAACCGGCTATAAAAAGGAAGCTATGAGTAGACGAGGTGATAAGGCGGGTTACTGTAGGGTGAACTTGAAGACTCCACCCTGCTATAGGCGGGATAACGCTTATAATCGTAAAATTCACGTCATTAAACCGCAAGTTATAAATCATTCATTCCAGCAATTTTTCATTTCACATTTTCTCGCAACAGTGACCCTAAGGGATAGGACTCTGATGCAACGTTGGTAAAAATTTATTTCACACTTCAGTTAATCGTGGTCTGGTTCAGGGGTTAGCTAGGTACATTTCTTTACCCCGTGGTTGCAGGATCGATCCTGATCGAAACAGATGCGGATAGAGAAGCCCAAAATGTAAATTTCGTAGAAAGGGAAATAAAGCTGTGACCCCGTGTGGTGCATGCAATATCACCTTCACGTAAAAGAACTCTTTCCACATGAAATAAAACACGTCGTTCCCCCTCCGCGTCGATGAACAAATTGCCGGCAAACAAAGCAACTCCTAACCCTTTTTCCCGCCTATGGCCGGGTAGGGTACCCACCTCGTCCCCCTGAATGGACACAAGGTGATATATTCTAATTGAATACACTGCAAGCAGCCCTGATAGGACAAATTGGCAGTGGAGAGAATGACTTTTCCTAATTTCTAACGCCCATTGAACCCCCAAGGAACTTGACGCATAGCATCTGTTCCGCCATATATTGCATACCTGATATAATGGTCCTTCTTGCAGAAACTTCCTCACAATACCCTCACTGAGAGAATTCTATTGTTGCAACCGCTGCTCCGACCAAATCTGCAACCCCTATGTTTATTACCATATTTATCGTCTGCCTGTCCCGTTGGGGCGCTCCACCGAAGCCGGGGGGGGGGGGCGAGCTCCTACGCCGGGGAATTTTTGCCTCATCTACTGGTTGCATAGTTTACCAGCCTCAGTGGCGAAGTGGTTAGGGCACTCAGTAACTGCGTCAGTAGTTCTAGGTTCGATAATGGACCAAGGTGGGTTGGCTTCTTTCGGGCGAGAGAGGCCCCGAGTGCGGCTTCTTTCGGATGAGAAGTAAATCGAGGTCCCGTGTGGTATACGATGTCATTTGTACGTAAAAAGAACCTTCTCTACTGGACAATGGGTAGACGAGGCAAAATTTTCAGGTGTAGGAGTTCCCCCTAGCGTCGGCGGAATAAAAAAACGAACAGAAAATCGACGATAAATAAGCATAGGGGTTGCAGCTTTGGTCGGAACCCGGCTGCGGAAAAAATATCGCCCAACAGATCGCCTACCCATGTTTCCCAGAGGGACAGAAATGGGCATCTGACCCTGTCTTAGGCGGGTTAAGGGCTACCATATCCTTACGGACAACATGCTCCCACGTCTGCTTTGGTCTCCCCATGCCCCGGGTGCTATAGGAGGTGACCGGGTTTAGAATGGCGAAATACAGTCCAGCAGTCCATCCGTGTTAGTGCACAACCCCCCATAGGCGGAAAAATTACTTGTAATGCGAAAAAAACAGTCCAAAATTGGCCCATGATCCAGCAAGCTGAATTGACACGAATGGATGGGACCTACTAGGAAACAGTAGGAAATAAAACAGGGGTGGTCCCCCAATCGATTGGTTTGACTTTTTATAGGTTACCATAGGTTCGCCATCCCTGGAATAGAATGTCAAAATTCCCAGGTGTTTGTCGGTCAACTACAAGGTCAATAGAGCCCCGTCCACTGCGTAGTTCCAATGCAGGGACAGCACAGACACTACGCTAATGCGACGATTTTTGGGCAATAGCTGTACCTAGTTTTCCCAAGCGGTCACCGATGTTGGTACTAACTGGGGTTGCGTTGCTCAACTGCAGTGATCAGACAAGAGCTGGTGTTCCAACGCAATACAGCCTCTGTCAAAATTCGCAGACCAACCTGTCATAAGCGGAATAAGGCAGTTGAGGACCCAAAATTGCTACTGCAGACTGGAAGAAGGAGGAGGATGGGGCAGATAAACAGATAAGCGTTCAGCTCTCAAAACCATCAACAAACAGCAGCCACTAAACCTGTTCCTGCCTTTGAGAGGGTGGAGCATCAGGATTATAGACATGAATTCATATCCAGACTAAACTTAACTACCTGGGCAAGGAAGGAAGTTTCGAATCAGCATTGTCTAAGAAGTACGTACAGTACTAGACAAACAATATTAGATTCTGTCAACTAATATTTACGAATCCGCATTGAATTAGTTATAATACGTCTTTGAATCATTCTGGAATGCAAGTATCCGAGATGCGAATGATGCGGTATATGAGCGGGGTGTCGAGAGCTGATAGAATCAGGAATGAGTATATTTGAGGCAGTCTTGGAGTCGGGGAACATCGCAGAAAAAAATGAGGGAGAGAAAGTTGAGATGGTATGGACACGCAATGAGAAGAGGGGAGGAGGAGCTCGTTAGGTCCATTTCAGGAATACAGGTGGATGGTAGCAACCGGGGCGGGGGGAGACCGAAGCAGACGTGGGAGTAAGTTGTCCGCAACCCTACCACTAGTTTGTAACGCCATACGGGTGGGAGGGTCGGCCAAGCAGACATAACGGGCCGGACGCTGAGGAGGCTGCTTGCGGGTAGGGTGGAGGGTACATCATCAGCATCATCATCTCACCCTTCTCCCGCCTGAGGCAGGGTCGGGTATGCGGGTTCTGATCCTCCACTCCCGCCTATCCCCCACCAGGTCCCCATCCACCCCGCACGCCTCCATGTCCCTCTGCACCACCTGCGCCCACGTCCATTTTGGTCTTCCTCTACCCCTGGTGCCCCCAATCACCCTCAGTCCCGTAATGGCCCTAATAAGCTCCTCTCCCCTCCTAATAACATGCCCATACCACTTCAATCGATTCTCCCTCATCTTTTCTGCAATGTCCCCCAATCCCAAGCTACCTCTAACGTAAGTGTTTCGGGCTCTTGACACCCCACTCATGTAGCGCAGCATTCACATCTCAGCCACTTGCATTTGCCTTTCATAGTTCTTCCTAGCTGCCCAACACTCTGAGTCATACAGCATAGCTGGCCTAACGACAGTTCTATACACTTTGCCCTTCAGCTTAATTGGGACCCGTCGGTCGCACAAGACCCCGCTTGCCTGTCTCCATTTCTGCCACCCTGCTTTAATCCTATGTGTCACATCCGACTCTATCTCCGCATTGCTCTGGAAAACTGATCCTAAATGCCGGAACTCCTGCACCCCTGGTATCTTCTCGCCCCCTTGTCCCTGGCCACTGAAATTGAAAGCTAAGTACTCAGTCTTCTTCATGTTCACCTTAAGGCCCCCACTCTCCATTGCCGGTTTGATGTCTTGCAGGCTCTTTTGTGCATCCTCTTTGGGCTCCTCCATACTCCATACTACCTGTCTAGGGACACTATCGTAGGCCTTCTCCAGGTCAATGAATACAGCATGGAGGTCTTTCTTTACTGCTCTGTGTTTCTCTGTCATCTGTCGTAGAATCAAGATTGGTTCCATGGTGGACCTACCTGGCATACACCCAAATTGATTTTCTCGGACACTACTACGGTTTCTGAGGCGACATTCTATGACTCGCTCCCACAGCTTCATAGAATGGCTCATCAGCTTTATGCCTCTATAGTTTCCACAGTCCTGGGCGTCCCCTTTGCCCTTGAACAGTGGAACTATCCAACTCTCTCTCTCCATGCACATGGCATCCTGTCACCATTTGCTAACTTACTGAAAAGCTTCCCTAGCCATGTAATTCCTGTGGTTCCCAAGGTGCGCCAACCAACCACCCATGTCAGTACTAACTTGGGTTGCGTAAGTTAAGTGATCTGACGAGAACTACTGTGTCCAACACAATTCAACCGTTCGGGTATGGTAGTGTGTGGAGTGTACGGTAGGGTTGCCATAATTGTTGGACCACCGACCTGGACATCCCCCTTTAAAAATATTTTTTCAACAAAATAACACGAGTTCATATGATAAACCTTCGTAGCTTTATTATAAAAAAAATTGCATAATCCTTTCAATAACTCATTGGAGCATAAAAAATTTTAGAGGACTCAAAAACGTTGGGATCAGGGGTGGATCATTCCTGAACAGTCAGTTTCACTGGCAAAACGTGGTGTTTTCTTGGACATGCGAAAATTTTAAATCGACCGGGACAAATGACTGTCGGTCAGGGACAATGGGACACAGACCTCAAAACTGGGGCATGTCCCGGTGTAGCGGGACGTATGGCAATCCTAGTGTACGGGGACCTGGTATGAGATAGACGGGAGTGGAGAGGGCTAGAACCCGCAGACCCAACCCTGCCACAGGAGGGAACTAATCAAAGTATGAAAAATGTACTCTTCCTGTAGTTCAAATCCTTGAGTTATCAACCCCTGATTGTAGATTAATTTCTAAATTATATCGATAGGCTTACAGTACACATGTTATCTATGACAAAGAACACGAGAATAAACCTACCGCTTCCGTCGTCACATATGCGTAATTAATTGATTGGAGGAATGACATGTGAATGTTGGCTACTCAATCCACCAATTATTTTATACACCTTCATTAATTAATCATTCAAGACTTAATAAACCATCGTCAAAAATATCACAAGTTCGAAGTAGCGCGCTACGAATGGCAACCATGTCGTTGTTCTTTTTGAGGGTCATCCACACAATCACAAAACTACAGCAGTGTTGACGTTAGCAACTGATTTCATCACCTGCAATTGTTTATATCAATAAAAACGATCAAAATACAGAGATGACTAGCGGATTTTTTTCTTAATGTAGTACCATGAAATGAGAACCTGCCGTTATTCGTTTAAAATAAAAAAAAATCTCCTCTCACATGGTAAATAATTCAATATAGTCAATGAATGCGTCCGGAACCAATGTTTTCATCACATTTTTTTCCTCGTTGTATATTAAACACCATTCTGTAAATTAAGTTTGAATGTGAGCGGGGTTTTTTTCCTCTCTTTTCTGTCGTTGTGTGTATGTATATATATATATATATATATATATATATACATACATTCTACTTGTCGCTTCTAGTTCCATATTCGATTTCAAGGCCATTGACAAAAAAGCAACCCACGAAAATTTGACGGCCTCTCTTATTGGTCTACACTTGTTACTAACTTCCAGTTGAGAAAAAAGCAACACATTACGGAGAAGGACTGTTTTCGGTTAAGTCACACACTCATACAAACAGCAAAAAGAGTAGAGAAAGAGAGAGAGAGGAAAAAACACACACACTATATTCCTACCCAGGAATTTCCGGAAAACCTGATTGAAATAGCTATTTACAAATTCAGTTGCAAAACGCGACTACATCGCCCACGTGGGTGTGTATTTCAATGTGTACCAAGCCATTGATGTTGCTCGCTTCTTTCTAAACCAAACAATATTGCCTCCTCCTTCATTCAACACCAGAAAATCTTTTAAGAGTAATTTTTAAATATTGCAATATAACAACGAAAAAAGATTCCATTTAAGTAACTTTACGAGAGAAAGAAAATATTCAATTCACGTCTTGTACACTACTACTATGTATAGCATTCATACAAAAACGGCAATATAACCCAATTGACCTCGGTTAGCTATTTAACACACACAAGAAAAAAAACTCTCGCACATATTTACAATTAAAAGAAATGCGAGAAACAGGATACGGGTTTTCAAAACAAAAAAGCAGCACATAATGTTTATTAAATTCAACCTGTTATCAATTAAACCCCAGTTCTGTACACGTTTCATTCAAACCCCAACTGTTCAGAGCTACAGATCTGAAAACGTTCACTAATATCCGGTTTCGTGTCAAAATTTATCTCAACAATCTACATTTTGGGACAATTTCTATTCCAGTTAACCCTTTCTACATATTTTTCAACCCTTCAAATGCGTAGTTGGACTCTAATGCATTCATTGCAAACCCGACACCCCGACAACGTCGTTGCAATTAACCGTTTGGCGAATTCAAACGGATTGAAGGAAATGATAACTAAACACAAAATTAAATGAATATGTATATTAGAATAAAACACTCATCTCTTGACTCCGAAATGAAATCTAATCCTACACCTCAACCAAAAACAACTAGAAATATGTACTGTATATATATAGAGAGAGAGAGCTTTGCGCATATGTACTCACGTTCGAGGTAACTGTAATGGCGCAGCTCCTTTCCTCATGAATACTCCATCGACAAACACACCATTTTTACCCGTACAAGTTAAGAAAAAGTGAGGGCATTCAAAATAAATATCCAAATGTTTACGAGAAATAAAACTTGAATGTCCCATATTGACGTCCACTTCACCGCGGCTACTATTCCGTCCGATTGTAATCCGATTCCGTCGTACCATATATTCAAATTCCCTTCCTTCCAATTTGGCGATAGCTGTCCCTTTCGGATCGGGATTCCATTGCACTTTGGAAGGACTTGCCGGTGCTGAATCCAATCCAAAGATTGCCCAGGCATCATTTTCGCCCGTTTTTGATGCTGGACCTGGCAACGCGGTGGCCATTACCCGATGGTGGTGGTGGTAGTGGTAGTTGTGGTGGTCGGCAGCGGCGAGGACGTTTCGCGCACACACATAGACACCAAAATGGCTACCACCCTTGTTATTCCAAATGATCGAGGTGCAGCCAACACGCCATACGTGCACGCACTCACAACAACCACCACATTTAGGCAATAGCAAACACTTGATTCTATCTCATTCACCGTAAACAACAACAACACATCCGACCGAACCAACAACCAACCCGACCGACCAACCAACCAAACGGCCAAGTATACAAGGAAGGGAGGAAAAAAAACACTCGCCGAGTGAGGTGCAGTTAAGACGACGGCGGCGAGGAGGAGCTAGCCGCAACAAGAGCAACAGAGGCGCCAACAACAAAAGCGGAGAATGAATTTCAGTTCGGAAATAAAGAGGAAATTCACAGATTTGTAGAAGGGGAAAAAGATTGAAGAAGCAACGGTAAAATGACAGTCAATCACATATATTGAATGAGGGGATCAGACTTGGTCAGAAGTGGAGGAAGAGGAGGAGGAACTGCAGGGTTGCGCTCTATTCCAACTGCGTATACGACGGGAAGTAGAAATGGGAGATGTTGAAAGGAGGAGATTTGTATCAAATCATAACGTTTATCAACAACTAGAAACATCAACAATCTACTTACTACAACTAGGGAGAAGAGGAGGGAAATTTTTGGCCTTGGCGTCCTCATTGGCGCCTTATCCCCCACGTTGCAGTGGTACCACCGGCGACGTTTGCGTCACGATGACGACGACCAATACACCTTTGTCCAATACGGTGACTGGACTAATCGTGGATTTCACATCGTACTATCCTTCTGGTGATAAATAAGGTTGTTTTTGTTAGAAATTTTGGCCCGTCTTCAGTCATACGGCGGAATATGGTTAAGAGGAAAACGTCAACATTTTCAATTTCACCAAATTACCGTGGTGCACGTAGTTCTTGGACAAGTCGTTTAGGCACGTTCCACTTTTACGTGATTATGCCAACGATTACAACGCGCCATTACCGGTAAAAACAGCCCAATTATTATAAAAAAAAAGAAATCCCTTCGTATTTTTTAGACTCACTGCGACCAAAATGTCGGAAATAAAGATTAATATTACTGTAATGTGAGAATAATCCTTTATTAACTTAACGGGGCAGTTCTCTTATTACGTGACGCATATCAATAATCCATACGCTACTAAAGGGTTTTTTCTGCTTAACAATATGTCATGGTCATACATATATAACCGTTAAATTTTGAATGCCTCACAGCATGACCGACTTTCAACCCTTGTCTATCGTTGGTCAGAGATCTATAACGTGCTCTGAAGATAGGTCGAATGGTCCTTAAGATACGTCCATGTGCAGTGCCGGATTTACCACTAGGCTAAGTAGGCTGAAGCCTAGGGCCTCAACATTTAGCGGACTACAAAACTTAAAAAAAAGGGCTTGAAAAGGGCCTCAAAGGGGGTTCAAAAGGGCTCGAAAAGGGCCTCAAAATTGAAATAGCCTAGGACCTCTCAATATCTAAATGCGGCACTGTCCATGTGCCTTTCAAGGAATGTGGTAACTGTTGATTTAGTTCAGACGTGGTTCCACACGGCGCGGCACTAGGTCCTCCTCGGAGATTCATGTTGGGTGAAATTACTTACAGTATTCTAGTTGTGATCCGTACCATTATCGACTGGTTTGGGGCATTTGTGGATGAGAGAGAGGGAGAGAGAAATTAGCGAAGTTGAATATACCGACGCAAGAGGGCGAGCTCTTACACTTGAAAACATTGACGATCTTTATATCGTGTCTGGGCTTTTGAAAGGAAAGCAGAAATTCAAAATTGGTACATTTTCGTCCTCAATGGCCAAGAATTATACATAGAAATTTTTCAAAATGAAAAGGCGTTTATTTGTGTCTGGGAACTAAGATATTAGAGTGCCCTTGTTTTTCTTTCAATCCACTCTCTTTGTCTCTCATCCCTTCTCTCGCTCACTCCTATGGCTACCTCTCTCCTCAGACTACTTCTTCTGTCCATTGGATACCCCTACCCTTCTGTCTCTCCTTTGGATACCCCTGCCTCTGTCTCTTCTTTGGATAACCCTACCTCTCTGTGTCTCCTTTGGATACCCCTACCTCTCTGTCTCTCTTTTGGATGCGGCGTTGTTGTTTTGGACACACCAGCTCGTTAGTACCAACATGGGTGGTTGGTAGTGAAAGTTGGGTGCTGCAAATTTCCCCTCTCCTACATCCCCTATTTCCACCTCCTCCTCACCCGCGAGCAGCCTCCAAAGGGTTCGTCCTGTTATAGCTGTTTCGCTTCCTCCCCAACCCGTGACGGGAGCGGCGAATTGCGTTGGGCACAACAGTTCTGGTCTGATCACTTGGGTGGCCGCTTGGGAAAACTGGGTACTGCTAATACCCAAAAATCGTTGCATTACTGTAGCGTCTGTGTAGTCTCTGCATAAGAGCTATGCTGTGGACGGCGCTGTAATGGCCTTTGTAGTTGAAGGGCCCTAAAACACCAACAAACAACAACAACCAATCCGTTACCTAACATAGAGGGATACCTCTACCTCTCTGATCTCTCCCTTCTGGTTACCTCTCTGTCTCCTCTGGATACCTCTACCTCCCTGTCTCCTCCTCTGGATACCTCTACCTCCCTGTCTCCTCCTCTGGATACCTCTACCTCTCTCCTCTGGATACCCTTACCTCTGCCTCATTTGGATGTCCTACCTCTCTGCCTCTCCCATTAAGGAGACGGCTCCTGGCGTCGGTGGAATTCGCCAATGAACAGTAGACCGACGATAAATATGCATAGGGGTTGCAGCTTTGGTCAGCAACCAGCTACGGAAAAACAATGACCAATATATCACCTTTGTGTCCATTCAGAGGGACAAGATGGATACCCGACCCTACCATAGGAGGGAAAAGGGTTAGGAGTTGAGTTGGACTACAAGATCATTATAGCCCCGTCCACTGAGTAGTTCTAATGCAGAGACTACACAGACGCTGCATTAATGCGTCGATTAGCAGGGGTTGCATTGTTCAACTTTCAGTGATCAGACGTGAACTGGTGTGTCCAACGCAACTCCCTCCAAATATAAGACAAAACATTTTTTGTATATCCCTAAAGTCTGCTAAGGTGTGGTGCAAAATGATACAACCAGCAGAGAAATGCAGGAAAACTGAAAACAATCCATACTAAATGAATGTAACATAACTTGAGATTAAATAACATTATTTAATTTGTATGAGAGCAGGGGCGGTCCTATAGATTCGGCCGCCCGCGTGCAGTTATGTCGAGGCCGCCCCCCTTCATAATATTTTCACTTACTTTCGTTAATGTCTACAAGTTAACAAGGCGGCCGGCCGCCCCATCAGGGCAGTCGCCCGCGTTCTTTGCACACTTTGAACCTATCGACGGACCGGCCCTGTATGAGAGTTATGGAAAATCATTAAGCCTTTGTAAAAGGCAAAGAACGTAAAAAGTCACAAAGACAACTTTTGCAAAATGATACAACCACTTCAGTTAATATCCATTTTTTGGAAATTAGGTGGAAAATGTGATCTAGCATTGATTGTACAAGATTTCAAAACACAGCAGGCTGAATCTCTTCCCAAGCTGCAATTATAGATTTCTTCAACTTTGCAACTGCTTCCCTTTAACCCTTGTGTTACTACCCGGGTACACATGTACCCATTTTCGACTTTGCATCGATGCCAAAAAATTTCTTTGGGAAGGATCATTTTGTCCAACCAGATCCCCATTATTTGGGAAGTTTCAGAGAGAATTTGTGTATGTATGCTTGTTGTTACCAAAAGAATATTAATTGATATGACATTTAACTGATATACTCCTCTTATTACTACCCAGGTACACGTGTACCCATAGGAATATTACAGATGGTACAAATTCATTAAATCGATGAAACAAGATAATACTATGTTTTAATTGCAGCAGTTTATTGTATCCTTAAAAATGTCAAAGGATGTCATGTTTCTTAAAATTGCGACAATTTTTACCAACTGAGAATGCCAAAGAATGTTCATTGCAAAAATAGGATGAACCTACAACGATTTTATGTCCATATATATCATGTTGATTGGGCTGGATCCAGAGGTGGATCAGGGAGAGCACTTCAAAAAAGTGTGCCCCAACTATTTTCAAATATTTAAGAACCCTTAGTATAAATATATCTAGCAGTTATAATAGGCCTTCTACTGCTCCTTTACAATGTCCAGAGGCAGACCCAGAGGGGGAGCAATGCAGCAATTGCTCCACCTCAGTGCCTCAATGGGGCATAACTGATGGCACATTTTTGCATTGTTATTGCCATTTCTATACTGCCAGCCCAACAGTTGCATTCCAATCTGTAGTTGGCTAAACCACTGAAGATAGTACATTATCTAAGGGGCAGGAGAGGACCTATTGCAACTGTTAGCTAGATTTATACTAAAGGATTCTGAATATTTAAAAATATTTGGGGCACACATGTTTTGATATGCTCCCTCCCCCATCCACCACTGTAGAATATCCTATCAATAGTGGTTCAGCCAACTGCTTGTTTGTTTGTTTGTTGGAGTTTAAGGTCCCGTCAACTACGAGGTCATTAGAGACCCGTCCACTGTGTAGGTCTGATGCATATACTGCACAGACACTACACTAATGCGACGATTATTGGGTATTAGCAGTACCCAGCTTTCCGAAGCGACCACCCAGGTCAGTACTAACTGGGCTTGTGTTGCTTAACTTCAGTGATCAGACGAGAACTGGTGTGTCCAACGCAACTTGCCACTCCAGCCAACTGCTGATTGGACTGGCAGTATACTGTAGATGTGGGAATAGCAAATGCCAAAATACCAACTCAGTTGCAAAGTTGAATCAGTTAAAATATTGCTCCCCTGTGGATCTGTTCCTGCATATTGAACAGTATTAATAGTAGTTGTTGGTGTAGTCAATGCAGAAATGGTTGCAGTTTGTATGAAAATGTTGACTGCAAATGCAGAGGTGTACCTAGGCTTGGTGTCACCTGGTGTGGCAAATCCTGGTGTCCCCCTCACCACTGACCCCCCCCCCCGTTCGTGATTGCTGGGCAGTCCCAAGTGAAAATTTCCAAAAGGAATGTGACCATAGGCCAAATCCTAGTGAAAGTGGCAGGCAAGGCACATTCTTGGAAAGGAGAGCAGGCCATCAGGTGTTGGAAACAACCCACAAAAACGGAGGGATTTGCCCACAAAGTGCACAGGGAGGTAGACTGGTATTGGGAAGGGACAGTGGATGCAATGTGGGACAGGGTCGAAAGGAAAATTAGAACTTGTGGGAAAGCCATTTTAGGGAAGGGACAAGTAGGAGCCACAGTCCAGAGAAACAAGCAGACATGGTGGTGGAATGGGAAGGTAGAAGCAGCTGTCAAGCAAAAGAATGCTGGTTTCCACAGTTGGCAGGAGACAGGGGACCAGGAATCTAAGACTCAATATAGGCAGGCTAAGACCAACACTAGTAGAATCAATGCCCTGGCCAAGCACCAGAAGTATGAGGCACTCTATGAGCAGTTATGGATAAGGGAAGGGGAGGTTTTCAAACTGGACAAGCCTAGAAATAGGGCAGCTAAAGATATACCCCGGGCTATAACAGCAAAGGATAGCAGAGGTGGGGTACTACTCTCCCTGATGAAGGCAAAGAGGAGGTGGCAAGAGTACTTCCATAACCTCTTGAATGCTGCAGGGGTAGATGGGGACCTTGCCACCTATCCTGAATTGGCAGGGGATGGTGAACTGTGTAACTAGGGTGCTTAGGAAAATGAAAGGTCGAAAAGCTGTAGGCCCAGACGGAACACCAAATTCAAGTGTGGCATAACCTAAGGAGGACAGGTATCAGGTAGCTAGGGAACCTTCTCAGGAGGATAGGCAGCAGAGATAGAATGCCATTGGCATGGCGTGAGAGTTGGCTAGTACCACTCTTCAAGGGCAACGGGATGTCCAAGAGTGTGGTAACTATCAAGGTATAAAACTGATGAGCCACTTCTTGAATCTCAGGGATAGGAATAGTGCAGGTGGAAATCCGGTATCCCACATTTGGCAGGGCCGGATCTTCGGGTTCCAGTTCTTCACCCCTGCTAATCTTCCACCAGATCCCCCTCCACCCCATGCAGTGCCATGTCCTTGTGGACAACTTGCTCCCACATCTGCTTCAGTGTCCCCTGCCTCAGCTGTTTCCAACCATCTGCATTCCTGATATGGACCTCAGGATCTCCTCCCCTCTTCTGATTACGTGTCCATACCACTTCAACCTTTTCTCCCTCGCTCCTATGTGGAAATCTCTCATAGGAATGATCTTGCTCCCTCAACCTATTCATAGCATAGCTGGTCTAACCACTGCCCTGTAAAACTTCCCTTTCAACGTGAATGGGACCCTCCAATCACATAAGACTCCACTTGCCTGTCTCCACTTCAATCATTCCCCATTGAGTCTTTGGGTCACATCAGAGTTATCTCCCCATTGCTTTGGAACGTTGATCCTAAGTGCTTTACTTCCATGGCATAGCCAAGTTGCGTTGGATGCATCAGTTAAGCAATGCAAATCCATGTTAGTAACATGGGTGGATGGTAGTGAACGTTGGGTGCTGCTAATTTCCCCTTTCCTATGCCCCCTACACCTAGCCCCTCCTCACCTGTGAGCAGCCTCCTTAGGGTTTGGCCTCTTATGGCTGCTTGGCTTACTCCCCAACCCTATAGTGTAACATACTCCTACTAATACTACTCTTGCACCTTTTTCACCAGTTGGCCTCTACTGGGAAGCCCCCTTTTATTTCCCCAAGATGTTCATACCCTGGCTATTACCCTTCTTCATTGACCTGGAGGAAGCTTATTACAGTGTGCTTATACCCCAAAATAGTCACATTAGTGTAGTGGCTGTGCAGTTTCTGCATTAGAAATATGCAGTGGACGGGGCTCTAATGACTGTGTCCCATACAAAATTCGCATTCATTGAAACTAAAATTTAAATAGGTGTAGTGCTGTAGGAAAAGGTTGGATCTGAGATGGTGAAATAGTGTCACCCAGTGTGGACCGCACCCCCCCTTGGTACGCCTCTGTGCAAAGGTTCACTGCATCCTGATATTTCTGCTAGCTCCTTCCCACCCCCTCTTCTATAAATAAAGCAGTAGCTGTCGCCAATAATGCATCTTCAGGGTCAGAGTAATGCCATTTTGCAATAGGGTACACATGTACCCGGGTAGTAACTTGTGTGGAAAATTCCAGGTAGTAACACAAGGGTTAATGTAAACATGTCTGGACAGAATGGCCAATCCATTACCTGCACCCCATTATCCAAGAATCTGATGCATATTCATTAATTTGTAAAGTAAATTCTTGTTTTGATGATCATTGAAGAGTTTTCTTGCAATAGAATTAATTTTCTTTAATGTAACAGTAATCAGAACAACTAATACTAATAAAATGATGGAAGGAGAAATTCAGATTTGTCAGACTGAACTAAAAACGTGTCGTTTCAACAGCTTCTGTGTAACAACTGCCACCTGTTCAGATCATTCCTTTTTCTCCAACAGAATTTAAAATTCAAAAGTATGAAAAATCGAATGCATGCAGGCATGAGGAATTCAAACACATCATGAGAGGAACATTCTCATGACATGCATGAATTCCAAAGAATTGCCATGGCAATGCTGAACCTAACTAAGGTTCAAACTCAGAATTGATCATGGTCACTACAAGCCACTCCCATGTGGATTTTGCTATGTGAATGGGTGCATTGTCTTGCTGGAAAATCCAGAATGGACCTCGTCTCCCCTTCTTCAAAAGGCAAAAGATGAACTTCCAACATGTCCTGATAATCCAAAGCATTTTGACAACCTGTTGGAAAGGCCAGATTTGTTTTTCCTTTAAAACCAAATCCACCCCAAACCATTAATGATCCTCCTCCCATCTATCCCCACCAGGCTTTAATCTACCCACATTCAATCATATCCCTCTGTACAACCAGCTACCACGTTTGCTTTGGTCTCCCCCTACACCTGATGTCACCAGCTGTCCCATAATATACTGTGTAAGCTCCTCCAACCCCTTTCACATCACATACCCATACCATCTCAACCTATTTTCTCACATCTTCTCTTTGATGTTTCCCAAACCCCAGCTACCTCTAATGTATTGCAGACTCTGTCAGCACATGACACCCCACTCATGTAATGCAGCATTTGCATCTTGGGCACTTGCATTCTTCTCTTGTGAATTTTCCTTACTGTCCCAAATTCCATTTCATATACCATAGTGGGCCTAACTACAGTCAATTTAGTCAATTTATACGTTCTAACCAATGTGTTCATTGTAAGCAGCATGAATGCTTTTTTTTTGTATATTCCACTCTTTCTATAACCACTTCCACAATAAGAATACTCTCCTTATAGGGATGCAATCCATTCCCCCATGGGATTTTCAATGCAAAATACTCCTCATATAAGAATACTCCCTATAATAATACTCTCTCTATAGTAATGGAAAATTTCACTCCCTTGCACTTATTTACTATACTCTATAAGAATATTTTTAACCACGAATTGTGAAAACCATTGTCCACTAGTTGTTTAAGTTTATGAGAATCTTATTACCTCTGAGGATCTCAATGAGGACAAAATTGAGGCAAGTCTGAATCCAAATACTAGAGAGGTTTTGGTAGTTGATGAAGAGGAGGTAGAGAAAGCTGGGGAGGCTTGTCAACCTGTATCTACCAAAGGGGTATTGACAAATTTGTGATCTTGGCTAGTTCAGGAAGGAGTTAAGGAAGGAATCAATCACATCAATTTTTTGGATCAAGTTTACCTTAATCATCACTTCAAAAACCTCCAAACAAACTAGAATTGATTCCCTTTTTCAGAAACATTAATACGTTTTCTTGGTAAATTAATTCAATTGCTTGTAATATAATCATACTTGCATGTGAATTAAAAATATTACTTCTTGGAATATTCTTTGTAGCCATCAATTGTCATTACAGTATATGGAAAGTCAGCTGTAGTGAACAACACTTTATAGTCATAACTTATTCTTATAGGGAAAGTTCCCCAACAAGAAACTCTCCTTATAGCCATGGAAATTCAATTTCCCCTGGGGTATGCTTATAGAGAGTGTGGAGTGTATTGCTTTTCATGGTTCTGACTACAGTGAAATTCGTTTAACACGAAACCGATGGGACCAAAATATTTTTTCGTGTTAAAAGAATTTCGTGCTAAGCAATTCATGCAGAAAACCCATCATTGTTTTGTATGTCGTCATATTTTATTAATTGGATTTATTGCTAAAAGTTACACTTGTAATTTTTAGTAATTCAACCAACAAACCATTAATTTAGCTGCCAAAGTTTCTAGTTTTGTTATATAATGCAATGTTGGAACAAATGGGGTAGGCCATCATCCCCCACAGACAACCCAGCCAATATTCCTGTGGGTTCCAGATGCCTGGCTGGGGTGCCCCCAGTCCAGGGCATGTTCAGTGGGCCCACAGATCTGACCATGCTGCAGGTGGGATGAGGGTGTGATGATGTTTACTAAAAGTTACATTTGTGGGCATCATATTAAATTCAATATTTTTAATTTAAATAATGATGTAGGCTACAAATGCATAATTTAAAAAAAAGGCTAAAAGAATTATTGTTTTTGGGATGAAATGTGCGTTATTTTTCAGTGTCCTTTTGAGCATAAATTGTCAATAAAAAGGCCCTCTCGTCATAATTTGAAAGGTTTGTCAATGACATGCCTCTACCATCCTGAACCCAGGCTGTAATCTAGCAACAGTGGCAACCATTGTTTATTTGTTTAGTTTAACGAAAACTCTGGTATATGTTGTATATCCAGTATTTTGTTAGCTGAGAAGGAAAATAATTTCGTGTTAAGCGATTTTTGTTTCGTGTTAAAAGAAAAAAAATCTATGGAATTACAGAGTATTTTGTCTGGACTGCAGTGTTGTTTCGTGTTAACTGTTATTTCCTGTTAAGCCTTTTCGTCTTAAACGGATTTCACTGTATTTTGTTCGTTAAATGCGATTGTACGTTATATCCGGTGTCGTTATAAACGATTTCGACTGTATGTCGACGCCGTCTCCCCTTCATTACCTTTGTTTCCTGAAGCATCAAAGTAAAAACAACTCCTAACCTACTTTTTCTGCCTATGGCAAGGTCGGATACCCATCTTGTCCCTCAGAATGAACACAAGGGCGATATTTATTGGGCAGTGTTTTCCACAGGCGGTTGTCCACTTAAGCTGCAACCCCTGTGCTTATTGGTCATCCTTCTACTGTTCTTTGGGAAATTCCACCAACGCTAGAGGGCGAGTTCCTTCCTTCGCTCCTTCCGCATACGCCTTTCTTGGATGTCAAGTGAAACAAAGGTCCGGTGTATTGCACGATGGTATTTGCACCTTTCAGAACCCGCTGTACTATGCTACGGGTTGACGAGAACATTTCCAGTTATAGGCGCTCAAACTGGCGTTGGTGGAGTGCCCAAGGGTCAGAAGACCAACGATAAATGAACGTTGTGGTTGCAGCTGTGTTCAGCAGCCGGTTGCGGAAAACCGCTCTCTAGTATATCATCCTTGTGTTTATCCAGAGAGGCAAGATGGGCACCCGATCCTGCCATAGGCGGGAAAAGAGCCGTTTGTTGATGATGATGCTTGAGTGGAAAACGATGGAAGTAGAATAACATCTAATACAGTATTATACAACTGCATTGTTTTGGTTCATTGGTGTTTTATGGCCCTTCAACTGCAAGGCAGGGGCGAATGAAGTGGGGGATCAATGCAGCAGTTGCTCCCCCCTCAGTGCCTTAATGGGGCGCAACTGATGAGGCAGTTTTGCATTGCTAACCCCATTTCTCTACTGGCAGTCCAACAGTTGCAGCCCAATCTAAGGGGCAGGAGAGGACCTATTGTATTGCCAGCTATTTATACTACGGGGTTCTAAATATTTAAAAATATTTGGGGCGCACTTATTATGATCAACAACCCACCGTGAATGTGGGTCACCCACAACGACGACTTGTTGACTATTTTTTGTACCGCTTTCAATACACCTTTACCTGGCTATCCAGGGCCGGCGCTATATTTTGCGGGGCCCTGTGCAAACCAATTACGCGGGGCCCCGTGAAAACATGGTGGGGGCCTTTCTATCAATAGGTTCATTAATCCGAATGCGCGGGGCCCTGTGCCGCGCCCTGTTCGCACACTCATTACGCCGGCCCTGGGCTATCTTTCATATGAATGAAGAACGGAAAATTAACCACGCATCCCGAAATCATTACCACTTGCCAAGGATCTCCCGGGGGCCAAATGAACCACTTTGGGAAACACTGCTCTGCTCGGATACATCGGCGATCTGTCGGAGGCCATTCTTACACAGCCGGCAGCCGACTTAAGTTGCAACCCTTTATGCTTATATCTCTTCAGCCTGTTATTTGCTGGGACACTCCTCTAATACCATTCAGACCCTTCTCTAGTTGTTCTCTGGAGCTAATAGATATTCCAATATTGTCGGCAAATACCATGCACTGAGGGGCCCATTCTCCTACTCCCGTCAGCAGCTCGTCCATAACCAGAATGAAATTCAGCACTTAGTGCTGAACCTTAGTGTAGCCGAACCTTCACTGGGAAGTCTCCAGTACATCTCCCCAAGGTGTTCTTACCCTGGCTATGGAACCATCATACATATCGTATATTATTGGAATAAACACTTCTTCTACCCTCCTTTTTTTCGTAATACTTCCCCAAGTCAATAAAGATGTCATGGAGATCTTAATATAATGGGATGCGGAAGATTCGTCCCCGACAATTCGTCCCCCGACAGTTCGTCCCCGACAATTCGTCCCCAGACAATTCGTCCCTAGGAAAATTTGTCCCCGGCCGTTTGTACCCTGGCTACGCTTTCTCTTTTACTGGGTTAGGATTTTTTTCGGTTCGTTGGTGCTTTAGGGCAAAATTATTGATGAAAACAAGTGTTTTTATGAATAAACATTATTATTTTTATAATGACAGGATTACAACTTGAGTGTGGTGACGTTGGGGCAGGGCAGAAGGACAGCATAATTGATCTGTGCCTAGAAAAGCGAGATTCGTGGCTACACGAGATCATTCACAGAATCGATATGTATCCTGTTCGCGTGGAGAAGGCCTGGGGGCCGAAACACCGAAAGTAGAGATCATTGTAACGGTACTTACCAAAGATAATTCATCACCTGCATTTTTCACCTCAATCGCTAGGTAAAATTAGTAACCGGGTTAAAGGGAAAGTGTACCCTGTCCCCAACAATTCTGTGATAGTCCCGACAGTGAAAAATATATGGCATTAAACAGCATTCAGCGCCTGCTCTAGCACTTATGCCGCCCCGGACAAAAAGACAAATTGCCGCCCCGGACAAAAGGACAAATTACCGCCCCTTGAAGCTGCGCTCTGTTCGCGTGCTCTGTTCTCACACTTACAGCCAAAGTGGCGCCCCTAAATTTTTGCGCCCCGGACAAATGCCCGGGTTGCCCCCCCCCTTAGAGCCGGCCCTGCAGCATTGTAGTTGTCAGTGTCGGGGACGAATTTTCCTCGGGACGAATTGTATCAGGGACGAATTGTCGGGGACGAATTTTCCTAAAACCTAATATAATATAAGCAAAGTTGAAATTAACAGCACCATTACTCACAACCCACGTGGAAGTGATTGCCATATCCCGACTGCAGGGCCCACTCTAGGGGGTGCAACCCGGAACTTGCATTATATTCTTAAGGGGCGGCAATTTGTCTTTTTGTCCGGAGCGACGTAAGCGCTAGAGCGGACCCTGCCTGGTGTGGTCACCACACCCAGATAGGAATCTCATCTTTAGAATCAGTACTATATGATGATAGGTTTAGCCAAGATGGTTGGCAACTGTTTTAAGCTCCTCACCGAGGCCTAGAAATACTGGAGCAGTGAGAAGACGAGTATTCGGTGTGTCAATCCTGGATAAATGGATGAGAGTGGAATATCCAGTGCAGGCCTGA
Organism: Trigoniulus corallinus; assembly: GCA_013389805.1. Lineage (NCBI taxonomy): Eukaryota > Metazoa > Arthropoda > Diplopoda > Spirobolida > Trigoniulidae > Trigoniulus > Trigoniulus corallinus. Next base: position 20,213,915 of record JAAFCE010007744.1, read on the forward strand.
TCCAGTGAGAGCAAGCGAATGCATCCCATCGCCCAGCAACAGAAAAAAACCCATTTAATAGCCAACAACTAAACGTGGCAGATTGTTGTTACGCTGATTGCATTACATGCAGTGGCGTAGCCAAGGGGGTGGGGTTTGGGGGTTAAACCCCCCCTTGGGCCTCGAATATAGCGAAGAGGTATACACCCTATCGAGTCATATCCCCCCCTCAGAAAATCCTGGTTCATGCTATCGACAGTCATATCCCCCCCTTCAGAAAATCCTGGCTACGCCACTGATTACATGTAACTGCCCCGGTGGTGCAGTGGGTCCACCGCGGTTCGATACTGCCCCTGGGTGAGTTCACTTCTTTCAGGGCAAGAGAGAGGCCCCGAGTGCGCATTATTTCGGATGAGAAGTAAAACCGAGGTCCCGTGTGGTGTACGATGGCGTTTGCTCGGTAAAGTTCGCCCCCTGGCGTCGGTCCAGTGCCCCAACCATAGGGGGAGCGGCGAATTTCGTTGGACACACCAGTTCTCGTCTGATCACTGAAGTTAAGCAGCGCAACCCCAGCTAGTACTGACATGGGTGGCCGCTTGGGAAAACTGGGTACTACTAATCCTCAAAAATCGTTGCATTAGTGTGGTGTCTGTGCAGTCTCTGCATGGGAACTATGCTTTGACGGGGCTCTTATGACCTTTAGTTGAAGGACCCTAAAATACCAACAAACAACAAAATAAGCATAGGAGTTGCAGCTTTGGTCGGCAACCAGCTATGGAAAAACAATGACCAATATATCGCCCTTGTGTCCACTCAGAGGGACAAGATGGGTACCCGACCCAGTCAAAATCGGGAGAAGGGTTTGGAGTTCTAGATGTTGACTCTCATGTTGAAATGAGTATGCGAGTAACGTTCGTAACCCCTACATCAAGTGTCCAATAACCATCTGGTAATTGCATGTTGAATAGCGAGCTGAGTACCTCAGATATTGGGCCAGGCAGGTGCAAAAAAGTTGCTGCAGCCACTGGAAGGAACGTTCTGATTTGAAGTTACTTTGGATGCACATAAACACCACCTGGGCAATTTGAAATGATGTATATCTCCATACAGAGAAAGGGAAGTTCCAGGTGCATATGGCCCACTGTATTCCTAACATGAGAACACTCCTCATGGAATCCGCCCTTGTTGTTCAAGTCGTGACAAAACCACTGATTGAAACATTATTCTGCTATTGTTGGTTTCACTACGTCCCGCAAACCATAACTGGCAATGTGGCAAACAGTGTAACTACATGATTCAGTTCAAAGTGCTGATCAATCTGTCGTTGACCTGGTGTAATTGACAGCGTTGGTATAAAGGAGTTGAACATTTGCTCCATCAATGGTTTTGTTTGTTGGTGTTTTTAGGGCCCTTCAACTACAAGGTCATTTGAGCCTCGTCCACAGCATAGTTCTTACGCAGAGACTGCACAGACACTATACTAAAGCGACGATTTTTGGGTATTAGCAGTACCCAGTTTTCCCAACGGGCCACCCAAGTCAGTACTAGCTAGGGTTGCGCTGCTTAACTTCAGTGATCAGACGAGAACTGGTGTGTCCAACCCCATAAACCGCTCCCTCCATTAATGGTGATTGAAACCTAAACTATGTCCGAGAACTAGGGACTTCTTGCTTCGTTAGTGTTTTCGGGCCCTTCAACTACAACGGTCATTAGAGCCCCGTCCACTTCATAGTTCTAATGCTGAATCTGCACAGACATCAAGCTGTTGCGACGATTTTTGGGTCTTAGCAGTACCCAGTGTTGCCAACCGGTCACTCTTGACTATGAACATCAATTGGGCGCACATGTGAATTGTGGTAACACACGTCATTTTCATCACCATTGTCAGTGTTTTCAAACAATTATAACAGTATCACATTAGTAAGGGTATTTGAGACCTCCTGGGTGGCATGCTCGGTAACTGCCACGGTCCCGGGGCCCCCACTTTCAACTTCGGTAGAATACAATTTAAATAAGATACTGACAGAACTTCAACTCTTGATACACTTGGTAGTAATACCCGGGACTGTGGACAACTGGGCCTTCCGAATTGTACTTGCCAAGGGCCTCCTACTTCGTAAGGCCGGCGCTGGTTCTAAGTTCGATACTGGACCGGGGTGGGTTGGCTTCTTTTGGGCGAGAGAGAGGCCCGAGTGCGTCTCCTTTAGGATGAGAAAGAAAACCGAGGTCCCGTGCGGTTTACGATTGCATCTGCACGTAAAAAAACCCTCTCTACTATGCAACGGGTAGATGAGACAACATTTCCAGGTGTAGGAGCTCGCCCCCTGGCGTCGGTGGAATTCCCCAAAGAACAGTAGACCGACGATAAATACCGTAAGCATAGGAGTTGCAGCTTCGTTCGGCAACCGGATGAGGAACAACAATGTACAATATGCCACACTTGTGTCCAATCAGAGGGGCAAGAGGGGGTTACCCAACACACTGCAACAGGCGGGGTAAAGGTTAGGAATTGATTACAAGTAGGGGTATCAGCAGTGATAAACGTGGAGAACTTCTATCCTGAAATTATCTAAATCAGGGATGTGAAATTGGCGGCGCCTGAAATTTAATTTTGTGACCAGCAATGACTGTTGAGAAACTTACTAAAACAAAGTATAACATTCAGTAATTTAATTCTTAACCGGTCATAGGCGGTACATACCTGGGTTGCCCAGATGTCCAGATTTTATAAGGATTGTCCTGGGTTTTAGAGGCTTGTCCTCATATAGTCCTCAAATTCCCATCCTGGTTTTGTCTTGAAATTCGAGCTCATATCTTGGTTTGGTCTTCAAATTCGAGTTCCCATCCTGGTTGCGTCTTCAATTTCGTGTTCCCATCCGGGTTTCTCCTAAAAAAAAATCTCCTCAAATTCGAGTTCCTTTCTTGGTTTCGTCCCCAAGTTCGAGTTCCTATCCTGGTATTTTCCTCAAATTCGAGTTCCCATCCTGGTTTTGCCTTCAAATTCGAGTTTATATCTTGGGTTTGTCTTCAAATCCAAGATTGATAAAAGGTGCGAACTTCACTTGACAAAAAAGTTTTCTATATTAAATATATATTTATTTATTTATATTAGGTTAATTTTATTAGTTTATTTTTACATTATTATTGGTAGTATTATTAATCAATATTATTGGTATTAGTACTACTTGCATGTTTTCCTAGTATATAGAGATAATATTTACAATATATTTTACATGGCTGTATGGTGTATTTAAATGGCAGCCTGCAGTGTCACAGGGGTCGGGACCTCGGTCCCTGTGGCTGAGAGCGCATCAAGTGTCCTCTGTGGGGTAGGCCGGCATCCCCACACGGCAAGCAGTGCCAAAGTTCCTGCAGATTCTGAATGCCTGGCTGGGGTGGCCCCAGTCAGAGCATGTACCGACAAGAGAGCAAGGCTTCGGTTGGGCACGTGGAATGTGGGGATCCTTACCGGTAAAACAGGGGAGTTGGTGAATACCCTAAAGTGCAGGAGGATCCAAGTAGCTTGTTTACAGGAAACCCAATGGAAGGGAAATAGATCAAGGGCCCTGGGTGAGGGTTTCAAGCTTATATATTCAGCTAGCGAAGAGGGATGAAATGGGGTGGGCATAGTATTAGATAGGGAGCTGCATACAGGAGTCACCCTGGTAAAGTGAGTTAATAGCAGGCTATTTTTAGTTACAGTGATGTGGCAGGGAGTGGTACCCCACCTTATCAGCGCCTATGCCCCTCAGGCAGGTCTGGATGAACCCACAAAGGTGGGCTTCTGGACAGATTTTGAGGACCCGGTGCACTCACTAGAGGCTGAGGCAGGGCAGCTCTGTGGGAATTAGTGCTTAGTTATTGGTGGGGACTTTAATGGTCATGTAGGCAAGGATAACCAGGGTTATGAGGTGTCCATGGGGGTTGGGGTTATGGCACAGCTAGCTTAGACGGGCAGCACATTCTTGACACAGCAGTCACATCAAGTCACCACAAGGAACGTCACAGATAGATTTCTTCATGGTTAGAGGACAGCATAGATCAGAGGTTCGTGATTGCTGGGCTCTCCCCAGTGAACATTTCCAAAAAGAAAGTGGCCATAGACTCCTTATGCTAGAAATCTGGGTGAAGGCAGCAGGCGAGGCATACTCATGGAAAGGGGAGCAGGTCATCAGGTGGTGGAAACTGCCCACCAAAACAGATGAATTCGCACAAGAAATGCGCAGGCAGGTAGACTGGGAGTGGGAAGGGACAGCAGAAGCCATGTGGGATAGGGTTGCCAGAAAAATTAGATCTTGTGGGAAAGCCATATTGGGGCAGGGCAGAGTAGGAGGCACAGGCCAAGGATACAGGGAGACATGGTGGTGGAATGAGGAAGTAGAAGAGGCCATCAAACAAATGAAGGCTGCTTTCCAGAGGTGGAGGGAGGTAAAGGACCAGGAGTCTAAGACTCAATACCGAAAGTCCAAGTCGAAGGCAAGGAGGACCATTGCCCTGGCCAAGCACCAGAAGTACGAGGCCCTCTATGATCAGCTAGGGACAAAGGAGGGGGAGAGGGATGTTTTCAAACTGGCCAAGGCTAGGGATAGGGCAGCTAAGGACATACCCAGGGCCATGACAGTGAAAGATAGTGATGGTGGGGTCCTGCTGTCCCCATCTGAGGTGAAGGGGAGGTGGGAAGAGTACTTCAAAAATCTCATGAATTCTGCTAATGGAGATGGGGACTCCACCAGGTATCATGCATCAGCAGGGGCAGTGGACTGTGTAACAGAGGAATAAATCGCTTGGGCACTCCAGAAGATGAAAGGCCGAAAAGCTGATGGTCCCCATTGGAATCCCCATCACAGTATGGCACTGCCTAGGGATGACAGGAACAAAGTGGCTAGGGAAACTCTTCATCAGGATAGCTAGTGGAGATAGAATGCCATCTGAATGGCCTGAGAGTTGGATAGTACCACTCTTCAAGGGCAAAGGGGACGTCCAAGATTGTGGTAACTATAGAGGTATAAAGCTTATGAGCCACTCCATGAAACTCTGGGAAAGAGTAATGGAATGTCACCTCAGGGATAGAACAAGTGTCTGGGGAAATCAGTTTGGATTCATGCCAGGGAGGTCCACAATTGAGCCAATCTTCAATATGAAGCAGATGATAGAGAAGTATAGGGCCGCTAAGAAAGATCTCAACACTATATTTATTGACCTGGAGAAAGCCTATGATAGTGTCCCATGGCAGGTCGTTTGGGAGGTATTACGGAAAAGAGGGGTAGAAGAAGGGCTAATCCGAATAGTCCAGGATATGTATGAAGGCTCCAAAGGCAGGGTAAGGACACCTTGGGGGTATACCTGGAGCTTCCCAGTGAAAGTTGGGGTGCACCAAGGTTCAGCACTTAGTCCCTACCTGTTCATACTGGTTTTGGATGAACTGCTGATGGGAGTAGGCGAATGGGCCCCTCAGAGCTTAGTATTTGCTGACAACATTGGAAAAGTCAGTGACAGCAGAGAACAGATAGAGAGGGGACTAAACGACATAAGAGGAGTGATAGAAAAGGGAGGGCTAAAGATAAACATGAAGAAGACAGAGTATTTAGCTTTCAATTGGGAAGGACAGGCAAATAACGGTGACATCCATTAAAGGGGTGAACTGGTGAGAAAGGTGCAGGAGGTAAGGTACTTAGGGTCTACTTTCCAAAGCAATGGGGAGATAGACACTGATGTGACCATTAGAATCAATGGAGGTTGGCAGAAGTGGAGACAGGCAAGTGGGGTCTTGTGTGATAGGAGGGTCCCAATCAAGTTGAAAGGGAGGTTTTACAGGGCAGTGGTTAGGCCAGTTATGCTATATGGGTCAGAGTGTTGGGCAGTGAGAAAGAGCCACATCAATAGAATGCAAGTTGCTGAGATGCTAATGCTGCAGTATATGAGTGGCGTGTCGAGTCTGTATGTCTGTATGTCGGCGTGTCTGTATGTCAGAGGCAGCCTAGGGGTGGCGGACATCGCCAAAAAAGATGAGGGAGAATAGACTGAGATGGTATGGACACGTGATGAGAAGAGCAGATGAGGACCTAGTTAGGGCTATACCAGGACTGCAGGTGGTGGGTAGTACCTGGGGCAGGGGGAGACTGAAGCTGACGTGGGAGCAGGTTGTCAAAAGGATATGGCAGTGTGTGGAGTAGATGGTGACCTGGTGGGAGATAGATGGGAGTGGAGGGCCAGAACCCACAGAGCCGACCCTGCCTTCAGCCTAGAGCTTATAGGTCTGATTAAGACGAAAAGGGGTCTATTTTCACAGAAGAAATGGCATCCTTCTATGCCTAATTTAAAGAGATTTGCTGAGGTGCACTCAAAGTTGAAGTATCTGCTGTGGCGGGATCGTATAAAATTTCTTCAGTATCTTTTCTCTCAATGGGCTTCTCTGCAGTCCTTTTGGCCAAAATATAAACGCCTCTCTAAGAGGAATCTACCAAGCATCACTCTGCAGGCTAATGGTATTATTATCACGGACCCTCTAGAAATAGGAAACACATTCTGTGAACACTATGCAAATGCATCAGAGGCACTTATTTCACCAATGGGCAATAGGAAATATCCTTTCATTTTCCCAGATATGGGAGAACCTTTTACCTTGGAAGTGATTACATCAGAGGATGTCTAATTCTAATTCTAATTCACAACACTGCAAGCAGCCTTATTTGGCCAATATGGCAGTGGAGAGACCAACTCTCATTCTTATATATATTACCAAAAAGCTCCCAAAACCCCAGGCTTAAATTCCTGTGATCCTGCTACAACACTAGTAATGGTAGGGTGGCTTTTTATTAGGCCCTCCACCTTATCCTTTCCAAGGCCATTCCATTGTCGAATGGTCCTTGGTAAGAAAGACCAGTAATATGTGTCTGTCTGTGCCCTAATCTCCTTCAATTTATACAAATGATCCTTTCTCCCTTTGTAATTAGCAGGGGACACACATCCCACCAGAGGTCCATCACACCCCAGCAGCAGCAGTCTGATAAACAGACTTATGCTGTGAGATGTTCGCCGCTGGCTTAGTGTTTCCCAACCTAGTTCCCTGATCATGTCAGACACACTATCCCTGTGAGAAAACCTGTGGAATACAATTCTTGCTGCCCTCCTCTGTATCCTTTCAATCTCCCAAGATAATTCCTGCCTGAAGGGAAACCAAATTGGACTACCATACTCCATAATTGGTCGCACCATTGAAATATATGCTGTTTCCCTCACCTCCCTTGTGCTGTCCCGAAGGACCCTACTAATCAGACGGAGGAATTGACCAGCCCTCCCAACTAATTTATTTATATGATCCTTCCATGTACCTTGGTTATTTAAAATTATTCCAAGATGCTTATGGGTGCCAACTCTCTCAACCCTAACTCCACCAATATAGTAATCAAAGCTAAGTAGCTCCCTAGATCTAGATATTGTAAGAATCCTACACTTTTTCAGATTCAATGGCAGTTCCCATTTTACACACCAATTGTAAATCTTATTGAGATCCTGTTGTAATTGTGTACAGGATGATAACCCCTCATCTAACACCCGGGCAGTACATGTGTCATCTGCAAATAGTTCAAGGAAGGAACTAATGTCAAATCCTATATCATTCACATAGAGAATGTACAACAAAGGACCCAAAACACTTCCCTGAGGTACCCCTGATGTGGCTGGTTTCCATTCAGATGCACTACCCTTGTACATTACCCTCTGTTGCCTATCAAGCAGATATGACCTTACCCACTGAGTAACCTTACTATGTATCCCTAGACTTGACATTTTTGAAATCAGCTTATCATGGGGCACCATGACAAAAGCCTGTTCAAAGTCTAAGAATACAACATCAACCTGCTTTCTGTTGTCTAAAGCCCTTTGAATATAATCCATCAAGCAAGCCATTTGGGTGTCACATGACCTCCCTTTCCTAAATCCATGCTGATTGTTGCTAAGGATGCCATTCTTTTCCAGATATCCCATAATAGAGGAGAATATGATGTGTTCTAAAACCTTGGATACAGCACTCGTTAATGAAACTGGTCTATAGCACTTAGGGTCTGCTGTGTCTCCTGACTTGAAAATTGGTACCACATTAGCCAGTTTCCATGATGATGGAACAATACCCATGTCTAATGACTTTCTAAATATTTCCACCAGGTAATAGCTAAGTATCCCTGAAAGTCGCTGCATAATATATGGAGAAATGCCATCAGGACCTGCAGCCTTATGAACCACTGATTTGTGTAGTAGTTGCTCAATTCCCACCCTAGTTATAGTAACCTCATCCATTCCCCTGGAGAATCACTATCAAGTACCAGCTGGAAGTTCCTCCTACTGGTTGCAAAGCTTTTTGCAAATGCATCATTGAAAACATTTGCAATCATAAGACTATCCTTAACTACATTTCCTGAACTATCTTTAACCACTGTATCCCTATAACCCTCTTTCCTACACTTCTTCAGATACCCCCAGAAAGCTTTTGGATTTTTCTTAAGCCTGTCTCCCAATATGTTTTCATGAAAATTCTTGTAAGCCTTCTTCATATACACTTTAACCATTTTCCGGGCCTTCTTATAAACTAACTCAGTATTGGCATCCCTCCCTCTCCTAAGTGCATTCCTAGCCTTTCGCTGATTCCGCAAAGCTACCTTCACTTCTTTTGTATACCATTCAGGAAAAGTATTATCCCTTATAATCTTAGTGGGGACAGCTAGCTGCTTGCCCTTCTCTAAGAGGGCTAGGAATCGTTGCCAAGATTCCTCAACACCACAGGCATTAACAATGGTATAAAAATCATTTAACTCATATTCTAGATATGATTTAAAATATTCCCAATTTGCCTTATTGTATTGGTATGCCACCCTGTCTGGTGCCACCTTTCTAGGTAACCTTTTAGCTATCTCCACCCTTACCCCTGCATGGTCACTAATTCCTTCAATGCACTCTACAGTGTTGATAGAGCTGGGCACATTTGTAAATACTAAATCTAAAATTCCTCCTTTATCATGTGTAGGCATTGTCACAATCTGTTCCAATCCATTATAGTACAACTGTTCCAAAAATAGGTTCAGAGCACCTGATAACCTGGAATTTGAATTAGGCTGCACACAGCCCCAATCCAACCCTGGTAAATTGAAGTCCCCTCCAAGAATTACTAGTGGTACCTTCTTCTTTTGATATATATGCTCCAATGATTGTGACAGTCTTGTAAGTGGGAGTGGATCATCACCTGGTGGACGATAGAAGCCAACTACATAAATTCCCCCACCATGAGAGCTTGCAACATGACAACATACCATTTCACAATCTTCCTCATATTGCAGTTCCCTAGAACTCTCCAGGGATTTATCTATTGCTATAAAGACTCCACCCCCTTTGCCTGTTTCCCTATCCTTTCTATAAACTACAAACTTATCTGAGAAGATCTCTGCTGATTTAATGTCTCCCCTCAACCAGGATTCAGTGCCAATTATGATATCAGCATCTGATGTGGCAGCAAGAGTATTGAAGTCAACCACTTTATTGACTATGCTTCTGCAATTCACAACAAGCAAAGTCAATGGATCATTTACTGCTAAAGACTTAGCTATCCCTCCCCTATTAATACCCTTCCTATTGATATTTTGACTCAACCTGGCATAAGATGACTTGGTACCTTTCCTAAAAAATCGACAATAAACTCCTTCATTTTTGTACCAATCCTTGAGACAGCCCTTGCATTAAAATGAAACCTATCAACAGCAAACCAATGTTGGAGATCTGAGAGACATGCTCTGTAATCAAGTAGTTTTGCCCCAATAGCCTGACCTTCAGAAAACATCCTATTATTGATCCATCTGGCCTTTGCTGCAGTTAACCTGCCTTTATCCTGTCGTTCCACAACAGGACACAGCATAACTCTTGCCTTGGGCCTAAATCTTTTTACCTCTTTAGCTATATCCATAATTCCCTTCAGAACTTCAACTGCAGGTTTATCAAGAGTTATATCATTTGATCCTATATGTAAAATCGTCATGCAGTCCTCCTTTTCCCCCTTCATAATACCTTCAATCCTACCCTTTATGTCTTCCAAACTTGCATCAGGAAGGGAAGCAACACTAACACATCCTCTCTGTAGCCCTTCTGGTAGAGCCCAGCTATCAACACCCCTTAAGTTTGTGTCCCAAATGGGTTATCAATAGACTTAAAGGCACGTTTGCTCCAGGGCCAGATAATATACCTCCTATTATCCTGAAAGCATATCGTGATATTTTGGCACCAGTTATGGGAGGCTTATTCTCCCTTTGCCTGGAACAGAAATTTGTTCTGGACATTTGGAGAGTAACTCATATCATACCCATTCATAAAAGTGGGACACGTCAGGACCCATCTAATTTTCGGCCTATTTCTATTCTGCCTACAGTGGCCAAGGTCCTGGAACGTATACTGCATAAAAAACTCTATCAGTGGTGCTCTGCTTTTCTTCATCCTGCACAGCATGGTTTTTGAAGGGGCAGGTCCACTGAGACCAACCTACTATTGCAGTAGGACTATATCTCCAGAGCTTTTAAGAACAGACACCAAGTCGATGCAATCTATCTAGATCTTTCAAAGGCGTTTGACAGGGTGTCAGTCCCACTCTTATTAACTAAATTAAAAAGTTATGGCCTAGGAGATAACATTTTAGAATTTCTTTGAGAGTACCTTACAGAACGGCACAACTTTATAAAAATAGGTCATGCCTTAAGTCAGAGGTCCTACAGTCAGAAGGTTGGACTGCCCCAAGGGAGTGCTTTGAGCCCCCTCCTGTTTAACATATACAGTGGAACCCTGTTATGTCGATGGCATAGGGGTTTGCTTAAAAGCATCGAGATAACCAATGATCGAGATAACCAAAGACCAATATGGCAGCAATGGTGTGGGTAAATAAAGGAGAATGTGCAATGCACATTAGTTTATACATACAACACATCTGCAGTGAACTACTACACCCCCTATTGTAGGCCATCATCATCATCATCTCACCCTTCTCCTGCCTGCAGCAGGGTCACGTCTGTGGGTTCTAGTCCTCCACTCCTGCCTATCTCCCACCAAGTCCCCCTCCACCCTGCATGCCACCATGTCCCTTTCCACCACCTGCTCCCATGCACCCCCTATTGTAGGTGCAATGATGTTAATGGTTAACCTTCCATCCACAAGGTGACGATTTCTGGCACACACTACAAGGTGGGGTCTGTGATGACCCCAAAAAGACTTTGATTTTCAAGGCGTAAATGTTCAGATTAAGGGCATTATTATGGATATTGAATTAAATACCATCCGTATAAAGCTTTAGAAATGAAAATAATTTGGAAGCATGCCGTAAAAATTCTATATTACTCCAAGAATACAAGACATCATCATCACCATACCCTTATCCCACCTATGGCAGGGTCAGATCTGCAGAATCTAGTCCCTCTCCTCCTGCCTATCTCCCACCAGGTCCCCATCCACATCAGACACTACCATATCGTTATGGACATCCTGCTCCCATTTCTACCTTAGTAACCAGTGTTTCTGACCAGCCAACCATGTTGGTACTATTTTGGGTTGCATTGCTTAACCAGAAATAAAACATGCTAATTACTTAGGAGACCTGCCAACTTCCCTAGATAGGTAAAGAAAACACCGAGGAACAGGTACTTAAAGGTTGGTTAAGATTGGAGAAAGTAGTACCTGTGTAGACACAACTTTGCAGGTCTGGGGTCTGCCGAGACCTCCACTTTGTGGACGGAAGGTAAATACCGTATTCAAAGGCCGGCAGTCAAGGGGATTCCGGGATCGACATAACCAAAGTTGAGTGGCAAATTTGACCCTTTTTGTGCTCGAGATATTAGGGGTCATCGACATAAAAGGATCAACATAAGCGATCAGAAACTAATAGGATAAAGGGGGAATTTGGTGGTTCCACTTCAAAAACGTCGACTTAAAAGGGTTGTCGAGTTAACGGAGGTCGAGATAAGTGGGTTCCACTGTACATCAATGACTTATATACTAATATCTCACCCGAGGTTAGATGTTTAGCTCTTGCCAATGATCATAAACTTTTGAAAGAGATTGCTGATACTCACTCTTCAGTTATGCTACAGGACTCACCTGCTTGGAGAGGTGGCTAAGTGAAAATCTGCTAGTGGTGAATTATAAAAAGACTCTAATAATTTCGTTTTACTGGATCAAGTCACCAAGTATCTATCCATACATGTTTGCAAATGGCTCATTAGTCCCCCGGGTTAATGTGGTGAAGGACCTTGGGGTCTTTCTGGACAAAAAACTGACCTTTAAGCTCCATCTGCACCATGTATACCTTAAAATTAAAAAAGCCTATAATGCAATAATATATGCAAAGGGCATGTCCTATATGCCACAATTACAAGCACAGCTATTCCAGGGGCTGGTAAAACCTATTATAGCTTACTGTCTAACCAGCTGGTCAACCTGTAGTCCTTCACTCTTGGCTAAGATCCAAAGGATTCATGATAAGGCCTTAAGGACTGATTACAACTCAAGCAGGGCATTGGCACAGCACAGAGGGGTTGTACCTTCTATCCTTAACCCGAAACAATATATTACTAATGTAAGGGTTTTATAGATGATGATGCAGGTGCACATGTCCTTATTAGGAATTTTGCCCATGCACAGGATGTAATTCGTTTGCTTTGCATAACATGGAAAGACACAAAATAAATATTTTCCCTCTTAATTTGTACCATGAACAATTGCTCATGGTACAAGATGCAATTGTCGCCCTAGGTAGAAGGGTATGCACTTTTCAACAACAATGTCTACTGACACACAATTATATAAGATAATACGCTAGTTGGCACAAACCACACAGTCATGACGTCATGATCACATGATTGCAGACGCCAATCAGGGTGAATGACTTCACACCTCAGTATATTCAAAAGACAAGCATAAGGATTTCAACATGGCATTGTCCTTGTATACTAGAAACTCAGCTACTTTAGTTTTTATTACCTTTTTGCATTTTATTATCTTATTACCACTTTTCATTCGGATTTTAGAAACGGAACTTTTAGAAAGTATAGCTTTATCCAGCCTGTGGTGGGGTCGGGTCTGTGGATTCTAGCCCTCCACTCGCGTCTGTCTCCCACCAAGTCCCTGTCCACCCTGCACACCGCCATGTCCCACTGGACAACTCGTTCCCACATCAGCTTTGGTCTCCCCCTACCCTGGATGCTGCTGACCACTTGCATTCCTGGAATACACCTAACAAAAGCTCCTCTTCTCATAACGTGTCCATACCAACTGAGCCTATTCTCCCTCATCTTTTCAGTGATGTCCACCACCCCCAAGGACCGCCTTTTTCAAATACCCTATTGTTAGAGTTTATGCTCATTCTACTGACGAAATAATAGGCTATTCAATAGTAACATTGAATGTAATCTGTGTAGATTAGCTTAATGAAAAATCACACTCAAATGGAAGCCAAAATGTTTACTTTTTGTGTCCAAAAATTTTTTTTTGACATAGCACACGTGGTTGCTTTGCAAGCACGCCAAAACTCACAAGTATAAACCAGTATGTCCCTAAGAATGACATATCTTCATAGCAGCTACCTAAATGGCGACATGTGCCAGATATTCAAAGTGGTTCTAGTTACACCATGGTCTAGGTACAACAGTCTCCCCTAGGGTGTTTCCCCAAAAATAAGCCCCTGACTTATTTCGATTTTGGTGCCAAAAAGAGCACTAGGGCTTATTTTTGGGGAATATCTTAATTTTTTCATGCAAAACGATTTATACCGGTATTTATTTATGAAAACAAAAATGTTCAAAATTATTACAAAAAAGTGGGGTAGGCATTAGGCCGGCATCCCCAACAGACAGGAGCACAATGCTGCACACTGGTTCCAGAAGCAGTGCTCGCATGCTACGTAACTACGTCAGTGGTTCTAGGTTCGATATTGAACTGAGGTGTGTTGGCTTATTTCGGACGACAAAGATGCTCTGAGTGTACCTTCCTTCAGAAGAGGAATGCAGGCACAGGTCCTGTGCAGTGAATGATGAACCCTCTCTACTATGCAATGGGTAGATGAGGTAAAATTTTCAGGTGTAGGAGCTCGCCCCCCGTGGCGTCAGTGGAATTCTCCAACGAACAACAGACCTACGATAAATAAGCATAGGGGTTGCAACTATGGTCGGCAATCAGCTGCAGAAAAACGCTGTCCAATATGATATCACCCTTGTGTCCAGAGGGACACGATAGGAATCCAACCTTGCCATAGGAGGGAAAGAGGTTAGGAGTTGCTTTGTACCAGATACAGAAGAACGTTTCTTTTTCCAGCCAAACGTTTCCTTTGGTTATTAGGTCTTATTTTTGGGCAGGGCTTATATTAATGTACATCCTGGAAAATATGTTAGGGCTTACTTTCGGGGTAGGTCCAATTTTTGGGGAAACATGGTATACTGGATACCAGATTAGTTTTGTGGGTTGGGGAGTAAGCCAGGCAGCCATAACAGGAGGCTGTCTGCAAGAGATGAGGAGGTAGGTGAAAGGACAAAGGAGAGGGTTAATTTGCAACACTCAACGTTCTTTACCTACAACTCATGTTAGTATTGATGTGGGCTTGTGCTGCTTAACTTCAGTGATCTCACAGGAACTGGTGTGTCCAACGCAACTTGGCTTGGTATACAGTGAAGTTGTTAATATGTATGGTCAATGATTGGTAATTTCCTTAACAATATTAATATTTGAGGAAAAATTGGGGACAAAATGGGGGGCATCTTTTGTAGAGCGTCCCATTTTTAGTTCTGGAAAATATGGTCATCCTATAAAATTTATAATGCAAATAAAATTAGACTAGTTTTCACTGGTATGGCCAACAGTGGAGTACTTGACCTGGAGAAGGCATATATATGATAGTGTCCCCAGACAGGTACTATGGAGTGTTTTAAGGAAGAAAAGGGTTGATGAAGGCCATATTAGGATAGTGCATCAAGGGTCAGGACTTAGCCCATATCTATTCACTCTAGTAATGGATGAGCTGCTGATGGGAATAGGGGAATGGACCCCTCAGTGTCTGGTATTCGCTGATGATGTGGGAAAGCTTGAAGGGTCCAAAGAGGATGCACAAAAGGGCTTACAAGGCATTAAAACAGATATGGAAGGAGGAGGTCTTAAAGTAAACATGAAGAAGATGGATAACCCAGCTTTCAGTTTTAGTGGCCAGGGGCAAGGGATGAGATCCATTGTGTCAGAGAGGGTTATACCAGTGGTGCAAGAGTTTTGCTATGTAGGATCAGATTTCCAGAGCGATGGGGAGATAGATTCTGACGTCACCAACAGGATTAATGCCAGATGGGTCAAGTGGAGGCAGGGAAGTGGAGTCCTGTGTGACCGCCAGGTCCCATTTTTGTTGGTTTTTAAGGTCCCGTCAACTACAAGGTCATTAGAGACCCATGCACTGCATAGTTCTAATGCATATACTGCACAGACACTACACTAATGTGATGATTATTGGGTATTAGCCGTACCCAGCTTTCCCGAGCGACCACCCGTGTCAGTACTAACTGGGCTTGCGTTGCTTAACTTCAGTGATCAGACGAGAACTGGTGTGTCCAATGCAACTCGCCGCTCCCCGCCAAGTCCCAATAAAGTTAAAAGGCAAAGTTTATAGAATGGTCGTTAGGCCCGCTTTGCTTTATGGCTCAGAGTTTTGGGCAGTTAAGAAGAACCATGAAAGGAGAATGCAAGTTGCTGAGATGCGAATGCTGGGCTACATGACTGAGGTGTCACAAGCCAACAGAGTCTGTAATGCTTACGTTAGAGGTAGATTGGGGGTGGGAGACATTGCAGAAAAGATGAGGGAGAAGCGTTTGAGGTGGTATGGGCATGCGATGAGAAGAGAGGAGGAAGAGCTTATTAGGTCCATTATGGGTATGCAGGTGATTGGGGGAACCAGGGGTAGCGGAAGACCATAACGGACGTGTGAGCAGGTGGTGCTGAGACTTGGTGGGAGATAGGTGAGAGTGGAGGATAAGAACCTGCAGACCCAACCCTGCCACAGGCGGGAGGAGGGTACGATGATGATGATTATGGCCAATAGTGGAGTACTGAAGTCCAATTTGGTTTCCCTTTAAGCAGGGGTTATCTTGGGAAATTGAAATGATACAAAAGAGGGCTGCAAGAATTGTGCTGAATCGCTTCTCTCATAGGTTGAGTGTCTGAGACATGATCACGGAATTAGGGTGGGACTCACTACATCAGAGGCTGGTATCTGACAGCATAAAGCTTTTCCTCAAACTTCTGAAATTAGGATATGAGGGTACCCCAGGTGGCAGCTTATCCCTGGTAGACTATAGGGGAGAAAGGATAATCCCTTCAAACTGAAGGAGGTTGGGGCACAAACAGACTCATATTACTGGTCTTTTCTTCTAAGGGTCATTCAACAAATGAATTCTCTCAGTAAGGATAATGTAAGTTTCTTCAAGAAGGTGCCATTATAACAGGTATGCAATATTTGGCTGAGTAGATGTTATGCTTCAGGTTCCTTGGGGGGGGGGGGGGGGGTAATGGGTTATAAATTAGGAATGAGAGTCATTCTCTTCACTGCCAATTTGGTCTATCAGGGATTCTTGCAGTGTATTCAATTAGAATTAGAAAATAACACACTCACAATAACAACATTTCACGAAATACAATCATTTTTTACGAAGTGGTACAATATAGCGTGATATACTACCAGGTGGTACATGAGCCAAAAAAATGGTTGGGGAACTCATGTTTCAAAGGATGGTCTGCCAGGAAATTTGAGAAAACAGTCGACATTTCAATTCATCTGCATCCTGCCATAGTCAACTTAAGCCAATATTCCTGCAGGTTCCAGACGCCTGGTTGGGTGATCCCAGTCAGGGGATGTTCAGTGGACCCAAAGACCCAACCCAGCCACAGGCAGGATAAGGATATGATGATGATTCTTTATAAAAAGATGTTTTTGGTGATTAAAATTTGCTGAATAAGATATCATCCTTAATTTTGAACAAAAGGACCTTCTTACCTCACTTATAGTTGAATATGCCCCAGCACTTTCTTTGTTATATTTTTTAATTTAATTTTTTTTTTAAATTTAGCTATGCATAGCATTTGAATCATACTTACCCAATTATGTAGACCCAACACCTGGCTTTATAAGAAAGAAATGCTGATGGATATACAGTAAAACACATTTAAAACGTTCATGGTTACAACACTTTCATGGCTATTGTATTTGTGTGGGCTGGTCCTGGCAGATGTCAACTACCCCCTGTGACTTCTCACAGTATCCCCCTCAACCTTCAATCAGTATCAGGAAAACCAACTACCCCCATAGCTTTCCCAAATAATTCCCCTCCAAACCCTACATCTTAACAAATAAATTAATCAACTACCCCCATAGCTTTCTCAAATAATTCCCCTCCAAACCTTACATCTTAACAAACGAATTAATTAACTACCTCCACACACAAAACTTTTCCCAAATAAAAATTCATCAAAAATTTTCAGAAATTATGAACACTTGAAAACCCCACCAAAATTTATGTGAATTATCTTTTTCACTCAAGTAGAACTTCAAGCCCATAATAACCCTCTAAAGTGAGAATTATTGCCCCAGATGACCCCGATTTTATGTAAGTCAAAGGAAAATTATAGTTTATTATACTTTCATGCAAGATAAATGGCCACCCTGATTAAAATCAATTGAGGAGGGTTAAAAACCATTAATAGAAAGCAGCTGCAAACCACCCTTAATTAAAATCCCCTCCTTTAAACCAACAGAAGAAAAATGCAGGGAGTATAAAAATGAATGCAGAGAGAGGGAGAGAGAGAGAAAAAAGATAGAAGAGAGAGAAGGAGAAACGTTTGCCAGAAGAGATGCTGAGAGAGTGAGGATCTAATATAAGAAGTGATGCCAACATGCTGAGAAACACTTGACATTAATACAAACTTCGAGAAAAACTGATGCTCTCCCTGGATAAGTGATCCACATCAAGTTCCTGCCCTAGGAGGATGCCACAACAGAAGATCTTGAAGAGGATAATCCTGGAACCAATGGCACCAACAGCCAAGGAAGAAAAACAACAGCAGATAAGAAAACAATATTGATTTTCATATAGGATTTCCTCTTTGTAGAAGCAATTGTGTTTTGGCATGTATGCTAGTTTAGGATATCTTTGGTTAGGTTGTTAGCGTTTTCCAAGAACAATTTTTGATGATTACATTTTTGAGTAGTCAGATTTCTTTAGTCTCCAATCCTAGGATGTACACATTATGATAATTGTGTTTAGAGCATGTGGGTGAGCTTTGAATATTTTTTAGTTAAATTGTTAGCGTTTTTTTTTTTTTTTTTTGAAGAACAATTTTTGACTATTACATTTTTGAGTAGTCAAGTTTCTTTAGTTTTTAGTCAATGGATGTACACTTTATAGCATATGTGTTTTGAACATGTGTGCTAGCTTTGAATATTTTTAGTTATATTGTTAGCATTTTTTGGAAGAACAATTTGTGATCTTTTTCATTTTAGATTAGTCAGGTTTCTAAATTCTTCATTTATAATATGTACTCTTTATAGTAATTGTGTTAGAACACATGTGCTAAATTGGAATATTTTAGTTTGATAGATAACATTTTTGGAAAACCATTACTTGAATATTGTATTTAGCAAATTTATAAAATCTTTAGACTCCAGCAATGAGGTGATAATTGATCTGAGATGATAATTGATCTAGAGTATTAGAAATAAATTGTAAATGCTCTTCCATTGGGTATGATTTTTTTCATGAAAAATAAAAGATTTTTGTTAAGAAGGAAAAAGGCTTAACAAGTTTTGTGAAGTCATCTATCCTACCCACATTGGCAATGAACCTAAGGAGGGAAGTTAGTAAGGAACTTTCTTGAAATAAACCCCCAAGGAAAAAGGGAATAGGAATAAATAAGGAAATAACCCTAAAACTAACACAGAACCTATGGCATTTTAATGGTAGAGGGTCATGGATATAGTGTTTGTTTCATGGCTATAACGTTTGCAAGGCCCTGGTTGGCAGCCAAGATTTTCATATCCTATCATGGCTATGAAAAACTTCCAAACCTTATGTGCATATGGCCTGATTAGGAATGTTGCATATGTGCAGAATGTACAATATAAGCTGTGCATTACATACATTTTACAGAACAGACCACTCAATCTTCCTAATGTGTGGATTTAGTAGTAATGACACAAGCAATCTAGAATTGAGGTGGTAAGACAATTTAGGATTCCTAATATCACTCTCAAAACAGCTATCAACAATTGTGATAAAATACAATGTACTTGTGTAGAGGTCAGCCAAGATACCAAGAGGATATGTGCACCTCAACATCCAGAGGTGAAAGCAGCCATCCACCATGAAGCAATAATCAATTCTTGATTACAGTGCATATACAGAAATCATTTATGTACCCCCACATGACGTTGTTTTACCACTACATGGATGGAAAAGCACAAAAAGCATATCATGGCTAAAGTGTTTCTGCAGTTATAAAGTTTGTTCCCCTTGGCCCCAAGAAAACGTTATAAACATGTTTTACTGTATATGTACATTTGGGAACTACTTAACATTTACTGCAGGTGTGTTTTCGTGACAATCAACCCCTGTCTGGGTAGGTTGTCACAGTACCTGGGGTTAATTGTCACAGTACCTGGGGTTAATTGTCACAATGTGAATCACTGAATTCATAAATGAAACTTGTTTTCCTTTAACCCATTAATGCCCACTGCACTCAGTTGAGTAAACAACTTAGAGAATTTCTCCTGTGTCTAAAGTATGATACAGTGGAACCTCGATTTGTGAGCACAAATTCATTCCAGAAACGTGCTTGTAATCCAAAGCACTCGTATATCAAAGCGAATTTCCCCATAAGAAATAATGGAAACTTAGGTGATTCGTTCTGCAACCCAAAAATTTTCATATAAAATTGATTAAAAATACATAAAACAAAGAAAGAATTGTGTCGATGTGAGGGAGAAAGAGAGAACAGAGGGGGTGATAATGAAGAGTCACTACATTTGAACACAAAACAAAAAATGATTCTTATGTGGCATGTACCCTACAAGTGTAGGGTACCTAAGTGGCATGCACCTGTAGTGAGCCATGTTGAGGCAGTCACTACAACTGCATTTTGCACATGAATTTGTTGGCTTGCATGTGTGCATGGTGCACGTTCTAATTGCATGCATTTTCTATTCTAATTTTGAATTGAAAAAAGGAAAAAACAGTTTTCCAGAAGTTGTCGTTTTTCATATGGTGAGTTAGGAAGTGAAGCATTTGAGCTGGTAGGGTACAATTCTTGGTGTTTGATAGATTATTCATTCTCATCTATAATTCTATTAATTAATTGATAGAGTTAGTTCAAGAATCGTTTATTATAAAGTTATTAGTTGTGTTGATTGTAGTTTGAATCTACAACGTGTAACAAAGTAAAAAACGTTTAAGACTTTATACAACATCAGCCAAAGTTATATTTGGCATCACAGTGAACACCCACAGCCACAATTGGTGACCCAGACATGATCCCCTCCAGTGGGATTATTACAATTTATTTAACCAACGTGTGCAGTTTTGGAGGTGATCAAGGAGATATTTGGAATTTTTCAATCAGTGGACTCTTTGGTGACACATTCCTTTTTTTTTTTAAAAAAATAACATATTTGGACACTTGTGCATATCAAATATAAGAACTTTTATTTCTTATTGGTGATGTTTATTACAATGTCTTTGACCTCTGAGGAATTAACTTCAGTTCCAAATCAACCTTCTTCAGGTGATGAAGACCCCTCCATTAACACATCATACCAAAATTGCAAACTGCTCAAGCTTCCAGCTTTCTGGGGACATGATCCAGAAATCTGGTTTGCTACTATTGAGTATCGTTTTAAAGTCTACCAGATTAAATCAGATGCCAGAAAATTCGACCTCACCATAGATGCTCTACCACCAGAGATCATCTTGGATGTCCATGACTTGGTGTTATGGCTCCCAGCGACGAATGCATATGAGACCTTAAAGTTAGCCATCACCCAGAGAAGTTCGTTGTGAATACCCCCACCGAAAAGTTAGCTGAGATGGTGGATAAAATGTTGGAGGTTATTGACCCTGCATTTATCCTGCCAGAGAGTATTTCAGCTATTTCTTCTACTGTATCCTGGCCTAGTGCTGATGCTTCAAACTCACTGGACTATGATGTCATCAAATGTCTCACATCTTGGCTGGATGATCTTACTTCTAAACTGGATTCCTTGTTGTCAATGGAAAAGCACAGTACACAGCATTGGGGACCTATAAGGTGCCCTAGGTCACAGTCCTGGCAATGGAAAAATAACAGAAGTACCAGTAAGTCTCATGCAAATTGGTGCTGGTACCATTCCACTTTTGGAGACAAAGCTGATAAATTCCATGAACCCTGTTCATATTCAACAGAAAACGACAGGGCCCATCATTCTTAGAGTTGAGGAGTGGTGGGGGCCAGAATATAAGTTGTCTCTTTTATGTAAAAGATAATGTGATGCAATTCAAATTTCTGGTTGACACAGGGGCTGAAATTAGTATTATTCCACGCTCAAAAGTTAATTCTGCATCTTTAAAGCCTAAGGATCTGTTACTTTATGCAGCAAATAAATCACCAATACAGACCTTTGGGACATGCGATCCTTTCCATGGAACTTTGTAATAGCTGAAGTTTTGCATGCCATATTGGGGGTAGATTTCCTTACTAATTTCAACTTGATTGTTGATGTTGGCAGACATATGTTATGTGATCGCATCACTGGGCTGAAGATATCAGGAATTAGGATTCGTCATCCAGTTCAGTACCAACGTTTATCGAGTATAGTGCCAGGCATTGGTGAACCTTACAAAGCATTGCTTGAAGAATTCCATGATATTACCATTCCAAAATCTGCTTCTGTTGCAGTGCCTCACAGTTTTTGCCACCACATCATGACTTCACATGGTCCACCAGTGCATTCTCGGATGAGGCACTTGGATCCAACACGTACTAAAGTTGCCAAAAAGGAATTCCAGACATTGCAGGAAATGGGTTATGTCAGACCATCTGCGAGTCCATGGCCAAGTCCACTGCATATGGTCCCCAAATAAGATTCTTGGAGGATCGTAGGGGATTTTAGGGCTCTTAATGCACGGACTATTCTGGATCGCTACCCTATACCCCACCTTATGGAGTTCAACTCTCAACTCCAGGGGGCCAAGGTTTATACTAAATTGGATTTAACGAAGGCATACCATCAAATACCAATTGCTTCAGATGATACACCAAAAACGGCAGTTATTACACCTTTCAGATTATTTGAGTATTTGAGGATGCCATTCGGGTTAAGGAATGCCACCCAGACATTCCAGCAATTTATGGACTCTGTTTTGGGAGACTTACCCTTTGTGTATAACTATATTGATGACTCTTTGGTTGCAAGTGCTAATGATGAGGTCCATAAGCAGCATCTTCAACGAGTCTTTGAAAGGTTGCATCAATTTGGCTTAACAGTGAACCTTTCAATGTGCATGTTTGGGGCATCATCATTGGATTTTCTTGGACATAGGATAACTTCAGATGGCATTATCCCTTTGCTTCTGAAAGTACAGGCCATTCAAAATTTTCCACAACTGGAATCACGACGCTCACTTTGGCGTTTTTTAGGATTGGTGAATTTCTTTCACTGTT
This sequence comes from Trigoniulus corallinus, assembly GCA_013389805.1. Classification (NCBI taxonomy): domain Eukaryota; kingdom Metazoa; phylum Arthropoda; class Diplopoda; order Spirobolida; family Trigoniulidae; genus Trigoniulus; species Trigoniulus corallinus. The sequence goes on from JAAFCE010007744.1 coordinate 20,236,631, forward strand.
TTGTCCCAAAGTGTGCTGAGCTTTTGCAACCACTTATTGATTTGTTGGTTGGCAGAGCTCCTAAAATGCAGCAATTCAGTGGTCTGAGCCATCTGATAATGCATTCAGGAACATCAAAAATGCCTTGGCCAATGCCGTAATGTTGGTACATCCAGATCCTAGCTCTGACTCTGAAGTGGCATTATTTACAGATGCTTCCAATGCAGCTGTAGGAGCAGTCCTCCAGCAGTGTGTTGGTGGTGAATGGAGACCCTTAGGGTTCTTCTCAAAGAAATTCAAACCACCAGAAACAAGATATAGTGCTTTTGGATGGGAATTGTTGGCAATTTATCTAGTGATCAAGCATTTTCGCTACTTTTTGGAAGGTCGACACTTCATCGTATATACTGACCATAAACCACTAATTCATTCTACGTCAATTAGTAACGATCGCCATTCTCCGAGGGAAGCATGACATCTTGATTTCATCGCTGCTTTTACTACTGACATTTGACACATTGATGGAACATCGAATGTAGTTGCCGATTCACTTTCCAGGTCAGATCTTCATGTTGCTGAAGTTTCTACAATTCCCATTGCAGTAGACAAGTTCAGAGATGCACAGGATGCAGATGTTGATTTACAGGTGTTGAGAGAATGTCCAGAATCTTTGAAGATTCAACTGGTTCCTATACCAGGTGCTGGCATTAGTTTATGGTGTGATATTTCCACTTCTAAGCCTCGACCTATTGTACCGCATTCTCTTTGTCATCTTGTGTTTGACAAACTTCATCAGTTATCTCATCCTGGTGTAGCAGCTACTCATCGTTTGGTTGCAGATCGTTATGTTTGGCCATCTCTCAATAATGATGTGGGAGATTGGGTTCGTTCTTGTATCCCTTGTCAAAAGAGCAAGATACATCGGCATGCATCTTTGCCCATTGGAGTTTGCAAACCTCCATCCACTCGCTTTGATAAGTTACACATTGACTTGGTTGGTCCTATACCACCATCGCATGGTAAATGTTATATACTTACTTGCATCGACAGGTTTACATGCTGGCTGGAAGCAATTCCAATACCCGACACAACTGCCTCAACAGTATCTTCAGCATTAATAGCCAATTGGATTTCCCGTTTTCGTATTCCATCGACTATTACCATTGATCGAGGTCGTCAGTTTGATTCATCATTATTTACACATCTCTGTGATGCTTTAGGGATTCAACACATACGAACAACGTCCTATCATCCATCATCAAATGGGATGATCGAGTGCTTTCATCGGCAGCTGAAAGCAGCTTTGAAAGCAACGGCTGATTCCATTCATTGGTATGATCACCTTCCAGTTATTTTGTTGGGGCTGAGGTGCTCATTTAAAGAAGATTTGCAGTCTACACTGGCAGAAGCAGTGTATGGCAAAACTCTACGTCTGCCAGGCGACTACTTCACACCTGAAAGGAGTCATCTTCCTCAAGGTGATTTTGTCGATAGGCTGTGTGCTAATATGAGGGCTGTCCTTTATACACCCCCACGTCAGTCTTCCACGAAACCTATTTTTCGATTTTCCAAGATGGATGAAGCGATGCATGTATTTGTTCATCGAGGAAAGATGGGCAATCCACTAATTCAGCCTTATGATGGCCGCTTTAAAATTTTGGAGCGTTTTGATAAATATTACTCCTTGGATGTTCGTGGGAAGCATGACAAAGTTTCCCTTGATCGTTTAAAACCAGCCTTTTTCTCTACCCAAGATATCGAGGATTTCTCAGTGGACGACACTACTACTACAACTAGACAGTCATCTTTACCTTCTATGCTTACACGTTCATGTGCACGGGTACATTTCGCTACACCACTTGCTTCTTCTTTTTTCTAGCAAGGGGGTAATGTAGTGAGCCATGTTGAGGCAGTCACTACAACTGCATTTTGCACATGCATTTGTTTGCTTGCACGTGTGCATGGTGCATGTTCTATTGTTGTTGTTGTTTGTTGTTGTTTTAGGGCCCATCGACTACAATGGTCATTAGGGCCCAGAAAGACAATCATCATGGTGGGGGTGTAAATGGCCTTCCCACCATGATGGCAATAAATAATGGCAAAAGCCCACTAAAACTAACATGTACAAAAGGCAATAGCCAAATAAATATCAAGGAATAATTATAGGCAAAAGCCAAAATAGAAATAAAAGTAAAGGCAGCAAAAACGAGAACAGGCATAACAAAATAAGTGGCAAAAGCCAAAACAGACGTAACAATAAAAGTGGCAAAAGCCAAAACAGACATAACAATAAAAGCGGCAAAAGCCAAAACAGTCAAAACAATAAACACGGCGAAAACCAAAACAGTAATAACAATAAACACTGCAAAAGCCAAAACAGACACAGAAATAAAAAGGCAAAAGCCAAACCAATACAAAAATAAATGCAAAGCTGCCTAAAAATACATGTATAAATCAGTTCAAATCAGCGAGCTCTCCACTGCCTGGGGGGTTATCCCCAAGTGAAGTGGGGAGCTCTGGACTGACTCCCAGTCGCCATCTAAGCTCTCGGTATCTCTCACAGGGACTAAAGATATGTGCCACTGTGAGAGGCTCCCATCAGAAGTCACACCATGGTTGGTCCTCACCCCGTAAAATGTAGGAGTGGGTGAGGAAGGTGTGACCGATCCGAAGCCGAGCAAGCACAACCTCCTACCTCTGTGACTGGTGGCACGAGGACACCCTGTGCTCTGGAGTGTCCTTCAGTGTGTGGAGTTTGTTGGTTGTCTCCGCAAACCACTGGGACCACCATTGATCATGGATGGCCTGCTGCACCATTGGGAGAGCATCGGAGGAGGGAACAGCAGTGTTAGGTGTATCTGGCAAGTGGGCCACCTGACGGGCATGGGCATCCGCCCTCTCATTGCCCATGATGCCAACATGCCCCGGGACCCACATGAACAACACTGTCTTGCCCTGCTTACGAATCACAAGCATCAATCTGTGCACACCCTGGACGATGGCATGTCTGCCATATAGGGTGTGCAACAGCTGAAGGGAGCATAAGGAGTCAGTCGCAACAACAAAGTGTCTCTCATTCAATACTTGGATGAGCTCCAGTGCCCTGTGCAGAGCTGTGAGTTCCACAGTTAAGACACTGGCGACGCCTGGAAGGCGGCCCCCCCAATGAGATGACCAGTTGTAAAGACTGACCAACCCACCAAGGAGCCATCCTTCGACCCATCCGTGTAAATAAAAACATGGCCTCAATAGGTCCAAGAGAGGCGTCCAAACTCTTGTTGGTACACTGACCTATAGGTACTGGTTTTGGGTAAGGCTGCAAGCAACAAATCTAAACTTGGCTCTGGCACTGTCCAGGGTGGCACAGAGGCCGGCAGTACAGGCTGCACCCTAGGCAGAGTCACACCCAGGCCGGTAAGACTGTCCATCCACTGCACACCGAATGGAGGGGGAACCCCCGGGCGGCGGTCGAATGTCCGTCTGATAGCATTACTAAAGACGGCCGGGTGTGTAGGGTGCTGTGGCTGACCTTTCAGCCACAAAATATATGCAGCTGCAAGGTACTGCCGCCGCCCAGTCAGTGGTGGTTCACCAGTCTCAGCATAAAGGCTGAGTACTGGACTTGTGCGGAACGCCCCAATGGACACCCGGATGCCAGCATGATGAACACTGTCCAGCATCCGGAGAGTAGATGGAGCAGCCAGGCCATTCATGCCAAAGCCATAGTCGAGACGGGATCAAATGAGTGACCGGTAGAGTCGTAGCATCACCGTTCGATCTGCCCCAAAACCAGTTCCCTGCAGGCACCACAGAATATTCAGGGGCCGAAGGCACTTAGCCTTCTGCTCCTTCAAGTGCGGGACCCATGTCAGACGGCTGTCAAAACGGAGACCAAGAAACCGGGTTGCCTCTACAACTGGGAGGAGGCGGCCATTCAAGGTAAGCTGAGGCTCAGGGTGGAGCCCTCGCTTACGACAGAAGTGCATGACATTTGTTTTGTAAGGGGAGAACTTATAGTCATGAGAGGTGGCAAACTCATTGGCACTATTTAGTGCCAGTTGCAGCTGACGTTCAATGCTGTGCATCGTGGCAGCCCGGTACCTAATGGAGAAGTCATCCACAAATAGGGACGACTTTACCGGGGGGTGAACGGAGGACGGTAGGCCATTCACTGCAACAGCAAAGAGCGTCACACTCAAGACGCTCCCCTGTGGGACACCATTCTCCTGCAGGAAGGCCGAGGAGTAGGTGTTACCCACACGCACTCTGAAGGTCCGTTCGGACAAAAAGCTATGGAGGAAGAGGGGCAGATTACCCCTGAGCCCCCACTGGTGCAAGGTCTCCAGTATACCATGGCGCCATGTGGTATCATATGCCTTCTCCACATCAAAGAAGACAGCCACTAAGTGCTGTCTGTGGAGAAAGGCCTCACATACTGCAGTCTCCAGTGAGATCAGATGATCCACTGAAGACCTGCCAGCACGGAAGCCACATTGGGCATCGGCAAGAAGGTGGTGCCATTCCAGATACCACACCAGGCGCCAATTAACCATCCGTTCCATGGTTTTGCAAAGACAGCTCGTCAATGAGATTGGTCTATAATTTGTTGGAAGGCTACTATCCTTCCCAAGTTTTTGCAGTGGGATTATAGTAGCCTCTCGCCAACCTGCAGGGATTTCATGCTGCTGCCAGATATAATTTAATACCTCAAGGAGGTATCTAACGCCTTTCTCTGGTAGGTGTCGTAGCATTTGATAGTGGATGCTATCTGGTCCAGGGGCAGTATCCCTGGCTCTTGCTAGAGCTGCCTGGAGCTCCCAAGGGGTAAATGGGTTGTTATACCCCTCAGCAACACCCCCAGCAAAATTAAGTGGGTGGCGTTCTGCAGCTAGTTTGGACTGCATAAATGCAGCCGTGTAGTGCTGGGAACTGGAGACGGTTGCAAACGTCCTTCCCAGTTCCTCAGCCACTTCACACGGCAGAAGGCAATGACTCCCTTGTAAAAGGAGACCGGAGCCACATGATGGTAAATATCTGCCTTGGATCTTCCTCAGCTTTTCCCAGACTTTCTTGGAGGGTGTGTGACGGGTAAGTGAGGAGACGTACTGACTCCATGAGGAGCGTTTGGCCTCCGTGATCACCCGTCGGGCATATGCCCGGGCTTGGAGATAGTTGATACGGTTGGCCTCGGTAGGACGAGATTCGAAGCAGCGAAGGGCTCGTCGGCGAGCCCGAATTGCACTCCAACAATCCTCCGTCCACCATGGCACCCGTGCTCATGGTGGGTTACACGAGCTCTGGGGGATGGATGCCAATGCCACCCCGACCACCACTTCTGTGAAGTGACTCACTAGGTCGTTTACCCCAACAAAATCACACAGTGGGCGAAAGTAGATATGGCGGGCAAACTCCTCCCAGTCCGCCCAACGCAGACACCACCGTGGTGGGTGCTGGGGTAATGCCCCATCTCCACTGCTAATCTTGATGGGGAAGTGATCACTTCCACAAGGGTCTGACAAGACCTCCCACTGCAAACCTGGTGCCAACCCAGGAGAGCAGATGGAAAGGTCTATGCATGACAGGCCACCAGTGACAGTCATCATATGTGTGGGGGCACCTGTGTCGAGAACAATGAGGCCATTGTGTGACACTCATTGTTCCACAAGGCGCCCTCGGGCTCTCCGAGCCCCATTGGGGATTATGGGCATTAAAATCACCCACAATCAAGAAGGGTCTTGGAAGCTGGGTGCCGAGGGAGTCGAGGTCTGCCCATGGGATATCAATCCCAGGTGGCATGTAGAGGGAACATAGAGTGGCGGGCACAGCCAGTTGCAATGAGACCGCCACTGCTTGCAGAGGCGTCTGCAGAGCCACTGGCACATGCATGCACCCATTCCGGATAAGGATAGCCACCCCTCCCACAGGGTGGCTTCCTTGCTGCCGGGTGTCTGCATATACAGTGTACCCCCTTAACGACATGGGGGTATCACTTCGACAAAGGATCTCCTGGAGGGAGATGCAGACAGGCTTGTGCCTCGAGATCATCAGTTTGATCTCGTCCCTCTTGTGGGAAAACCCTCGACAGTTCCATTGTAGGAAATTTACCATCAAGTGGACTTAGGCGGCTTGTTTCTATTCCTCCCTTTTCTCCGTCCCACTGCAGAAAAGGGAGGGACGCCTTCAATTGGTTCGTCCTCCTCCATCTCGAAGGAGGAATCCCCATTGTGCCCCACTTTGGGCATGAAACCACCCCGTGCTCTCTGCCGTTGGCCAGAGAGCTTGGGTGGACGAACCAAGGACACACGGCCCATGGCAGTAGTGGGGGGTGTCCCTACTATCTTTCCTCCTGTCACACCCACCGCCCCCTCTGTGGAGGAGGTTGGCTGGGCTGGGACAGGGAGGGAGGTTTTTAAGGGAGATGCCTCTCTTTGATGAGTGGCATCAGGAGCCTCCAAAGAAGCTGGCACCGCCATTATTGGGGGGCCCATGCATGGACCAGAGGCGGCGGTGGAGCCGGAAGAAGCCATGGAAATGGGGTCAGGGTCCGTCTGGCAGCCAATGCTTGCACAGACCGGCACCCCATGGACCCCACGGGCCCGAGAGGGCGTTAAACGGATGAGAGGGGAAAGTTGAGGTAGGGTGTCCGTCTGGGTACAGACAGAGGACACAGCGGCTGCCTTTGCAGCACCTACATAGGACACTCCACGAGTGGAGGTCCCTGGCAAGGCTAGCAGCCGCCTTGCATCTGGAAAACTGATACACTTCTGGACACGCAGCTCCTGGATCGCGCGTTCCTGCAGCCAAGTAGAGAAATCCCGAGAAGAGGCGGGGTGGTTGCCCTTACAGTTTAAGCAGAAAGGTGCAGTCTTACAAGGCTCGGGGGAGTGGTCACCCTGTCCAAAAGTGCCACACATGGCCTTGGCAGAACACGAATTCTGTCCATGGCCATATCGCTGGCACTTGAAGCATCGAAGTGGACTCGGGATGAAGGCACGTACAGGCAAGCGGAGGTAGCCAGCCATGATGTACTCCGGCACCTTGGGCCTACCAAAGGTCAGCACCAAGGTGTCAGATGGGCGGGATTCTCCATCCCGTCGGACCGAGGTGCGGCAAACAACCACCACACCCTGGTCCCTGAGCTCCTCCACTATCTGCTCCTCTTATTCCCCGCGTAGGTCAGGGCACCGCACCACACCTCTACTGGTGTTTAAGGTGCGATGGGGTTCGACCACAACGGGGATATCACCGAGCTTTCGCATTTTTAATAATGCTTCGGTCTGGTGGGGGGCGGATGCCTCCACCAACAAGGTGCCATTGCGCAGTTTCTTGACTGAAGTCACGTCGCCGGCAATGCCCTTGATGGCTTTGGCGATAAGGAAGGGCGACGCCTTCCCCAAGGCTGCACCATCCTCCCCAGAGATGGAAATAAACTGGGGAGGATAGGAAGAAGTTATGGATGGGTGTTTGACTGCACCTAAAGTCTTAGATGCAGGAACATGCTGTGCATCGGTGGTGGAACCCTGCACCTTAAGGCTAAGAGGTCGTTGCCTCTTGTTAAGGGCAGGTGCCGATGCCTAATTTTAGATAATTATGTTTTTGCTGCCCACAGGTCTTACCCACCATGGAGCCCAACAAGGGGACGCCCATTCGGGTCGCTGAGTTTCCTCTGGCAGGATAATCCCCGAGTACCGGACCATTGGCATCGGGGTTGACTGCCGGTCCACTTACAGTAACCCTAGGAGGCATAACAACTTATGTGCCCCCGGCCGATTGACCAAGACCAGGCTACTGCCTTGGCCTCCCATTTTCCCTGGAAGCTGTGGCCAAAGTGACGTTTTGGAGACTGTGGATCGCAACCCTAGTCCCCGATGTCAGTCAGCCACCTCACCAGTGTGGAGTGGCCAAGAGACATCACAGGGCATACGCCTCCTCAACCACCAGGATCCGCTTTTCCCAGGGTGCGGGAATCCACGCATGGCAAACACGCGGGTAGGCGTTTGTTTATGGTCACCTCAGTAAGGAGCCTACATCGACTGCATACAAGTCAGTTTGAACACTTAAACAACCACGATGTTGGTATCGTCCTGTCCAGAACACATCATACACAGAGACGACAGTGGTGTTGTCCAGACCGGGGCAAGATAAAGTCACCCCTTTTTGTCGCCTCTTACGACATGCAGGTATGCAGTGTGCCTATTCTACCCCGGGCACACACGGGTAGTGGACGTTCTAATTGCATGCATTTTCTATTCTATTTTGAATTGAAAAAAGGAAAAAAAACAGTTTTCCAGAAGTTGTCGTTTTTCGTATGGTGAGTTAGGAAGTGAAGCATTTGAGCTGGTAGGGTACAATTCTTGGTGTTTGATAGATTATTCATTCTCATCTATAATTCTATTAATTAATTGATACAGTTAGTTCAAGAATCGTTTATTAAAAAGTTATTAGTTGTGTTGATTGGAGTTTGAATCTACAACGTGTAACAAAGTAAAAAACGTTTAAGACTTTATACAACGTCAGCCAAAGTTATATTTGGCATCACAGTGAACACCCATAGCCACACACCCTACAAGTGTAAATACTTCTAGAGAGTAGTCTAGCTAGAAACCACTCTACTCTACCATAGAGCACTTACTGTCCCGGGAGAGCATAGTGTAAACAGCACTGAGAGATGGAAAAAATTTACTCTAGGTCTATTTGTCTAACCAAATATACTGCCATTCTCTTCATAGAGCTCCATGATATTCATTTAGCGTTGCATGAAGAAAATGTCAAGTGGTAAAACTTTCTACACCAAAGAGAAGACATCATTATTAACATTTAACTTTTTGGGACTTTTGCTATAAATAACTATATTTATTACTTCATTACGTCTGATATTTTATATTATTTTTCAAAAATGCTGCCCTCTCCAAAATAGTTCTCCCCACCTTTGCTACACCACTTATTAATGGATGTATGTACTTTACCCTAGGAGCATAGCTAGGGCTTATGCCACTCAGGGAGTTCTCAAATTTGGCCCCCCCCACCCTTGCTATGCCACTTATTAGTGGAGGTGTGTAATATACCCCAGGAATGTAGCTAGAGCTTATGCCACTCAGGGTAGTTCTCAAATTCCCCCACCAACCCCCATTCCCCCCACCCTTGCTATGCCACTTATTAATGGAGGTATGTGATATACCCCAGGAATGTGGCTAGGGCTTATGACACTGGGCAGTTCTCAAATTTGCCACCCCAACCCCTACCCTTGCTATGCCAATTTCTTTTATTTCTAGTCTGTCTCTTATTGTTTATTTTCATTAAAAATATCACTGCAGCTGCAGCTACATAATGAATTCTAGACATTTAAAAAAATTAGAAAAAAACTCACACTGCACGCCATTTTTACTATCTCTATAATCTAATCTATGTAGCTTCCACATGTCAGGTGTAAACACACTGTAGAGAAGTCTTTCTAGAGATTCTCTACAAGTATTCTAAATTGCCCTATGTAGAGAGAAAGTCTGTGGTAGTGTAAACACCTACAGTAGACTTCTTGCTGTAGAGCAGTGACCTCTAGCTTGGTTTTCCTCTACAGTGTACATGCACCTTTAGGATCGGTTTTCCAGAGCAACAGGGAAATGGATTCTTATGTGACCCATAGAATTAATGCAGGATGGCTGAGGTGGAAGAAGGCAAGTGGGGTCCTGTGCAACTGCTGGGTCCCAATAAAGTTGAAGGGCAAGGTATACAGAACCATCGTTAGGCCCTGGTATGCTGTATGGCTCAGAGTGTTGGGCAGTTAGGAAAAACCATGAAAAGCAAATGCAAGTGGCTGAGATGCGAATGTTGCACTACATGTGTGGGGTGTCAAGATGTGACCGAATTAGAAACGATTACATTAGAGGTATGGTTGGGGGTGGGAGATATTGCTGAATAAATGAGAAAGAATAGGGTGAGGTGGTATGGGCATGTGATGATGAGGAGGGGAGAGGAGGCATGGGAGCAGGTGGTGCAGAGGAATGTGGAGGCGTGTGGGGTGGAGTGGTACTTGGTGGGGACAGGAAGGAGTGGAGGATTAGAACCCACAGACCCGACCCTGCCTCAGGTGGGAAAAGGATGAGATGATGATGACGGTGAATATATTCACCGTATCCTACTGTGTTTCCCCAAAAATAAGACCTACCCAAAAAGTAAGACCTATCAAGATTTTTCAAGATGTGTTTAATATAAGCCCTTCCCCAAAAATAAGCCCTATGAGAGCCCTAAGGCAAAGAGCACAACCGTTTTTGTTTCCTGCATCTGATAAGGTAATTTCATTAAAGGGAGTGGTGACTATAGAGGAGCGATTCTCAACCACTGTTCCGTGAGATTGAAGAAATGTGCCACCACTGGGAATAGTCATTTGTAATCGACGTCAGACAAGTCGTTTAATCAGTTCTGCCTTCCTAGGGGGACTGGCTAAAGCAATGGGCATGAATATTACTGTTCTTACTACTTGCTAAAAAGCATAGGGCTAGGTTACAAGTAGCAGGTGAGGGTACCCATCTTGTCTCTCCAAGTGGACACAGGGGCGATATATTGCACAGTGTTTTCTCTCACCCAGCTGCTGACCAAAGCTGCAACCCCTATTCTTTTTATCGTCTCTCTACTGTTTGTTGGGACCCAGGGGGTGAGGTCCTACAACTGGAAATTTTGCTTCCTCTACCCGTTCCGTAATAGAGAGGGTTCTTTCATGTGCAGATGTCATCATATGCAATGCAGAACCTTGTTTCAGTCAGGGTTTATCTCCCCCCCCCCAAAAAAAGCCGACCCTTCGACTTTAAAAGATAATTTAACAGAAAAGAATAAGACATTCCCCAAAAATAAGCTGTAGTGCTCATTTCGGCACCAAAAGTGAAATAAGACAGTGGCTTATTATCGGGGAAACACGGTAGTCATGTATGCAGCAAATTCTTGAATTCTTAACTTTTAAAGTATGTAATGGAACCAGACTCAATGGAATGCAAAAAAATAAATATGTATAGTAAAATAAATACAATGCAATACATGGCAAAAAAAATTCGTTTCAGCAGCACTGCTTGTATTGCAAGACATCGCTCGTTAATCAAGTTAAAATTTATTAAAAAACATTGCTGGTCTAGCAAAACACTCGTAGTTCAAGTTACTCGCAAATCGAGGTTCCACTGTATACCATTATGTCTTTCTCTGAATAATTGTGAACATGACAAACTCTAATTTAAAAATATCATTAAAGAAAAATATTGCTGCAAAAATTCAGTTTAATTGTAGCTTTTGTGATGAAAGTTTCTACAATACCAGCCAAGATTTTGGTTTGAATTATTTTGCACTTCTAGGTAAATATTTTCTGAAATTTTATTGTAGGCATAATTCATATATGTACTATATACAGTATATAGAATACTATGAACTTCATGGATTACATACTGGAAGTTAATTAATTAATTCATGTAACTTTGAAGGTTTACTCAGTTGAGTACAATGGGCACATCCATATATCAAAACCTCCATTGCAAAACGATGTTTAGCAGGAAGGTGTTGATATATTATTTTTCTCAGGAGATTGTCCCTTTTTCAAGCTTGAAGAAGCTATTTGCATCAATTTTGGAGGGGAGGACAAAACCACTGGGTGTGACATTGTGGTCATGCCCCCTCCCCTGAACCAGGTGGTTTAGCAGATGAGGAAGAATTGTTTGATGACGATTTTGAATAATTTGCTTAGCCATGGGACATTCTGGGAACTCTACTAGTCTTAAACCATGATGATGATAATGGTAATGATTGAGACACCAGTAATGAAGAACACTTGCTATGGCTAAAAGTCACCACCTGGATGCCAAGTTTCAAAATGAAAAAAAAAATGTCAACCCTCATATTCACAAATCATCATAATCACCATCAGACCTTTATCCCACCTGTGGTCTGCAGTTTCACTGAGCAATTTGACTGGGGGCACTCCCAGCCAGGCGTCTTGAACCCGTAGGAATATTGGCTGGGTTGTCTGTGGGTGGATGCCAGCCTACCCCACTTATTCCAACACCACATTATCCAAAATCATAATTTTGCATGGTGTCTGACCTATTGCACATTAACAACAACCAATCTAATGCACACACATGTGGAACCAACATATTCACCAATGGAATATAAAAATTTGGTGGTGGGTATTGTTTACATATTTATTAGACATGGCTGTAATAACTGCATGGTGCATTTTGGGTTAGCTGGGATTTTCAAGGATTATTGCTGGAAATTATCTATGACAAAACCTAACATCAACATCTAAAAAAGAAATGCCCATCATCTTCAAAAATCAGCATTTGGCCACAGGAAAACAATTGCTATAACCCAAGAAATCTAGAACAGCTGCAGTGAATTATTTGTCATTCAATAATAAGATGGCACTGTGCATCATGATCATCATACCCCTTTGGCAGCATTGGGTCTGCAAGTCCACTGAACATGCACTGAACATGCACTGAACTGGAACCCACAGGGCTCCCACAATAAGTTGGGAAAGTGCAAAATGTGAAAAGACTTTACATTGAAAGAATGTGCTTCAAAGATTTGCTTACTTATGTGCCTATTGTACCCATCTGAATAATTTTGTTCTTTCACTTTCCTGTTATATTATCATATTATAATTAAAATTATCATGCCAATCATGCATGCTGGTTTTCCTATGGGTGTTAATGGGTTAAGGAGGAAACATCTTTGTTGTTCATAATAACACATTACTGATAGGAATGTTTCACACAGTATTTCCAATTTATTTCAAAAAGAATTGCTTATTTTTAGCATCCTATATTAGTTGAGGGTTACACAAACATTTCTATTGTTTGTAAATTTCTTACAATATCATGCAAGAGTGTGGCACTTAATACTACCAGGTGTATGCATAAGTTTCTTCCAATTTTAAAAACAGATGGCACTAGTGAAATGTACACAGTGTATTAGCTTGACACATACATCATTTTGTTCATATGATATTAGACTACAAACACTCAAGTTGAGCCAGCCAAAAACTAGTGTCTTTGTGTTATTCTTAAATGATCATGTCGAATTTTGTGCCAGAAAAGTAACATTTGCAGAATGCATTGCTATTCTTGTTTAACCAAAGGAAAAAAAGCCGTTGAAAGTCATCATTTGCTGGTAGAAACATATGGTGAACATGCTCCATCAATTAGAACATGTGAGACATGGTTTTGACAATTTAACAGTGGTGATTTCAACATCAAAGACAGTGAGCGCTCTGGTAGATCACAAAAGTGCAGAGATGAGTATTTGCAGGAGTTATTGGATGATGACCTAACTGAAACGTAACAGCAATTGGCTAAGCAATAAATGTGTCTCAAGAAACTATCAGCAGACGTTTACGAGCAATGGGGAAGATCAATAAATTCGGAAAATGGGTCCCACACGATTTGAATGAATGTCAAATGGAAAATCAGAAAGTCACTTGTGCCGGTCCTTCAACACCAAGGCCAAATCGCTTCAGCAAGAAGACCATGCTTTGTGTCTGGGCTTTGGGTCAGGTGGGGTCTTTGAAGCCTGGTATAACTGTTAATGCACAATGCTACCACCAACAAATGATCAATTTAAATCATGCATTGATTGTAAAACGACCAGAATGGGCCAGAAGACATGGCAAAGTGATTTTGCAACATGACAACACATCATCTCACACAGCAAAACCAGTGAAAGATACTTTGAAATCACTTGGATTTTGTTGTTTGTTGGTGTTTAAGGTCCCATCAACTACGAGGTCATCAGAGACCCATCCACTGCATAGTGCCAATGCATATACTGCACAGACACTACACTAATGTGACGATTATTGGGTATCAGCAGCACCCAGCTTTCCCAAGCGACCACCCATGTCAGTACTAACTGGGCTTGCGTTGCTTAACTTCAGTGATCAGACGAGAACTGGTGTGTCCAATGCAACTCACTGCTCCCTTGAAATCACTTGGATGGGACATCCTTCCACACCCACCATACACCCCAGACCTCGTGAGATCAGACTATCATCTCTTCACATCAATGGGGAATGCACTTGTACAGCTGCACTTCAGCAATTTTGAGGAAGTGGGAAATGGCTCGATGAATGGTTTGTCACCACAGACAAGCAGTCTTTCTGGCATGGTATACATAAATCACCTGAAAGATGGATGAAATGTGTGGAAGCCAATGAGCAATATTTTGAATAGGAAAAAAAGCTAATTTCCCTTAAAAATTATGAGTTTCCTTTCCTTGTGACCTAAGGACACAAAATTAAATAAACACTACAAATATTCTAATATATTATTCAATATTACATGTAATTCCAACTGCTGTTTCAAATTGTGAATGTTTAAGTGATGTAGAACTTTTGACAACAAAAGGGAGTAGGTTCTCACATGTGACAACTCTCCCCAAGCATCATGTGACAAACTACCCCAAGCTACTGTGGTGGTTATTTGTGAGTGTGATGATGAACAGTGTAACTGTTAATGATTAATTAATGAAAATATATCCAATAAGTGATGTAAATATTAACTATTTTAGTAAACAAATAACTGACCAATAAATATAATCCAACAAAGTCGATAAATATGTAAATTTCCGTTTCAGAGAAATTGACAGCAAAGTGTGTGTTGCCGATCGAGTATGGAGACCAACTGGTCATTCCAAATTTCAAACTTTCAAGAGTTTGATATTTATTCTAAACTCTGCATGTTCCAGAATTGCAGGCCATGAAACTGCAAACGTCATAGGAGAACCTATGATGTGATAGAGAAAGGTGATCTGCTACACTACCAAAAAACCTAATCTATGTGCCTAGTTTGTTAAGAACTTTGTAAATCATAATCAATCACAACAATTAGTTAGCCAGGGCATTAAACTATGAGATAAAACAAAAATAAAGATAAGCAAGTAAATACAAGAAAAAGTGTAGCATTAAAGGGTTAAGGCCTAATCATTTAAAAAATTCAAGTTAACTTGCACGATCACTTCCAGAAAGTTTTGAAATAAACGGTGCGCCGTTTATTATTTTTTTCAGCTGAAATGTAGGAGAATGGGCCCCTCAGTGCCTGGCATTTGCCGATGATTTAGGGAAGATTAGTGACTGAGATAAGAGGAGCAATGGAAAAGGGAGGGCTAAAGATTAACATGACAAAGACAGAGTATCTAGCTTTCAATTGGGATGGTCAGGAAAAAATGGGGACATACACTCGAGGGGTGAACTGGTAAAAAAAGGTGCAGGAGGTAAAGTACTTAGGATCAACGTTCCACAGCAATGGGGAGATACTCGGATGTGACCCATAGAATCAATGGGGGGTGGTTGAAATGGAAACAGGCAATTGAAGTTCTGTGTGATAGGAGGGTCCCAATGAAGATGAAAGGGAATTTTTACAGGACAGTGGTTAGGCCAGCTATGTTATATGGATCAGAGTGTTGGGGAGTGAAGAAAAGCCACATAAATAGAATGCAAGTAGCCGAGATGCGAATGCTGTGGTACACGTGTGGCATGTCAAGAGCAGATAGAATTAGGAATGTGTACATTAGAGGTAGCCTGGGGGTGGTGGACATCGCTGAAAAGATGAGGGAGAAAAGGCTTAGGTGGTATGGACACGTTATGAGGAGAGGGGAAGAGGAGTTTGTTCGGGCCATACCAGGAATGCAGGTGGTTGGGAGTACCCGGGGCATGGGGAATCCGAAGTTAACGTGGGAGCAGGTCGTCCGTAAGGATATGGCGATGTGCGGAGTTGACAGGGACCTGGTGGGAGGTAGACGGGAGTGAAGGGCCAGAACCCACAGACCCACCCCGCCACAGGCGGGAGAAGGGTATTATGATGATAATGTGCTTGAGCTAGCCTAGCTACTGTACTATAATAGAAACTTTCACAATTTCGATTATGTGCAGTTTCAATAGTTAATTCCATAAAAATGGCACCATCTCATATTACTACCCCAGTTTGACATTGGACGATTTTTCTGGAGAAGTGCAAGAAGGTCTGTTGCATTTATATTTATCCAGCATATTTCACATGAAATTATCCATCATTTGTAACATTCTTTTCATATTTATGATTATTCTGAAGCTCATTAGGCTCCAAAATATATGGGGTACCTCATATTCCTACCTTCTCTCCCACAACCTGCTTTAAGGATTAATTGTAAGTGCTCCATGCAAGAAAAATGTCCCAGTTTAGTGTTCCTTGCTTCAAAGATTGAGAACCACTGCTGTAACGGACCAAAGAGCTTCTCCTCCCATCTTCTCATTATGTGTTCATACCACCTCAACCTACTCTCCCTCATTGTTTACGTGCTGTCAACCGCCCCAAGGCTACCTCTAATATACTCATTCCTAACTATCAGCTCTGGACACCCTACTCATATACTTCAGCATTCACATCTCAGCTACTTGCATTCTATTTACATGGATCTTCCTCCCTACCAAACAATCTCATCAATATAGCATGGCAGGCCTAACCGTGGTCCTGTAAAACTTTTCTTTCAACTTGATTGGGGCCCTCCTATCACACAGGGCTTCACTTGCCTGTCTCCTTCTACACTCAAGCAAACAATCTCATCATATTCAGTGAGATTTACTGCAATTTCCACAAAGCAAATATGTCCACCATATACAGTAATAATGCCAGTGGCATGCCTATAGTGTTTGGCGCCTGTTTGCAAGAACTTATTTGGCGCCCCCAATCTCCCCCTCCCGAATGAATAAATGTCTCAACAATACCTGGTACAGTAAAACCTGTCTACATTGAGCACTGGCTGTTCCATTCAAAAGTGCTCATTGTATCAAGGTGAGGCAGCAAGATGAAATACTGTAGTGTCAACTTCTACAGATACATGTTGCTTCACCCTCAATCTACCCTTGCGACACTCACAGCTTTTCCTGTAGCATTGGTACTGATATACAGCAGGAATCTTTTTCTGTTGCAAGTCCAAAAAGAAACTAAAGACATAAGCATTCACTTCACCATTAACACCACTTTTCTTCAGCAGTATTTTACATTTAGTATCATAATTATTTATTTATGCTTTTATATGAACAATGACTCCACTTAAAATTCAGCTGCTAACTTCCTTTGTGATACACTATTGTCGACACATTCATTTACAAATTTCTTTTGCCCCAAATTTAGCTCTGTGTACTTTCGTTTAGTCATGGGAAAGTGTTTGAATGACGTCTTGAAATCAAATGATTTCTATGGGTGGTAGAATAGTTGATAACAATGGGAATTCATCTTTATATGGATTTGCAAAGGGATAATTCAAAGCCCAAATCTTCCAATGGCTGTTGCAAATAGTTTTTCCTTAACTGTTTTATTTTAGGGCCAAATTACAGTGCTGTACCATTCATTTTAAGAGGGTTCCTAGTTTATTACAAAAGAATTCAAAAATTTAGATATTCTAACACTTTTAGCATGATACAAATAGGCATTTATGTTCAAACTATGGAGGTCAACTGCTGTTCTGAGACTGGTTTAGAGTGGTCAATGTACAACGTATGCAGGTGCTTAATGTAAGTGATATTACCATAATGTAATCTCAATGGAAATGTTTGGTTCCATAGAAATACGTTCAATGTAGAGAGGTGGTCATATTATCAAGGTGCTCAATCTGACAGGTTTTACTGTATCAAAAGGATATCGTGACGAAGAAAGGTTGAGAATCGCTGGCTTCTCTAGTACAAGGGCCATTCTTTTAGTAGAAACCGTTTGCATCGCCTATCCACAAATATAGTTTTATGCAGTCATTTTACCAACTAATACAATCTCTTAACAGTTAGCATGACTATCAAGGAATCTGAAGATGCTAGCAAAGGTAGATAATATAGCGCAGCATTTCATCATCAGCTATGTCCATTACTAATCCCACCGATTGTGAAGTTCCCGGTGTTATATGATTTTTTAATGTAAAAAGCATTCGACCTGCCAAAATCCATCAGAAACTCATAGTGTATAGGGATGGTGTGATGAATGAAAGGGGTGTTGTTTTCTTTGTGTTCGTGTGTTCTTTATTTAATGGTGGAAGAGCGATCGTCCATGATGAACAACGTTTGTGCCACCCAGCCATAATCACTGACGAACTGAAAGCTGACATTCATGCACACATTCAGCAGTACAGGTACTTCACTATTGACGAATTGCATAAGAATTTTCGACATGTTTCCCGATCAATTCTCTTTAACATTGTACACAACCACTTGCTGTATTCAAAGAATTTTGCCAGGTGGGTTCCAAGAATGCTGCTGCAGAAGCACAACATGAAACACATGGTCAATAACTGAGTGGACTGGTGGTCGACTTCTATGGTGTGGGGATCGTCAAACTCATCTCTGGTTCAAAAACATGACTCATGCGGGACGGCGATTACATCAAAAAATAGCTTAAGGATGTTGGTAATTGTAGAAATAAACTTTTTTTCAGAAAACCATGTGGCTCAGGTGCTGACATTTCAAGCCATGTGAAATTTCAATGTACTGCCAAGAAGCACCTTAACAGGTAAATGGTTTTCTTCTACGTATTTTTCTTCTTTGAACTATTTTCAAACTTCTTTTATCTGAAACTCCATCATCATCATACTCTTATTCCGCTTGGTGCAAGGATTTTCCTGCAGGTTCTAACCTTCCACTCCTGCACATCTTCCACTAGGTCCCCGTCCACCCTATGCACTACCATATCCTTAAACACAGCCTACTCCCACGTACGTTTTCGTCCTCTCCTAACTCTGGTGCTACCAACCACTTGAATTCCAATAATTGACACAACCAGCTCCTCCTCCTTCCTGTCCTCTCATTACATGCCCATATTATCCCATTATCTGAAACTCCACCGAATCAATACAGTAGAACTCCAATTTTCCGAACTCCGACTATTCGAATTGCTTTCAAAATTTCAGAAAAAAAAATTAAGAGGGAACGTACTACGATTTGCAAAATAATGCGCGATTTGGCTGCCCGAAAACGGATACTGACAGTCAAACAGCTTACTTTGACCAAGATGTTCAGCAAGCAATGACGTACATTTACAGTATGGTTGGTACACGTACATACTAATGTACAGCCCTTTTAAGTATGCTTAATATGTAAAAGTGTTGTCTTTTCATTTAATTAATTAAAAGCTCTTTTCATTTAAAAATAGTTTTTTTCCCCATTTTCAACATACAAACAGTAATAAATTAAATTAGACCCTTTTTCGGAAAAAATCCAATTATCCGAATGGGGTCCAGTCCCGATTAATTCAGATAATTGGAGTTCTACTTTATGTATATTTTTAACGTCACCATTACTTAGTATTACAAAACGAAAATATTTCGAAGAAATTCAACATTTAAGGACTGACATTTCAGCAATTTAATGTTTGGAAGTGTTTTTAATTTTTCATACTTTAAACAGTAAAATTAGTATTGTCCATAAGGATATGGCAGTGTGCAGGGTGGACGGGGACCGAGTGGGCGATAGGCGAGAGTACAGGCCTAGAACTCTCAGACCCGACCCTGCCACAGACGGGATAAGCGTATGATGATAATGATAAAGTGTAAAATTTGTAAGAACATTTTAGTTAATTGAGATTTCACTGTGTTTTTCGGGAAAATTCAATTTTTTTTGTCGCGTTGGTGCTTTAAGGCCCTTCAACTACAAGTTCATTAGACCCCCATACACAGGGGTAGTTCTAATGCAGAGACCTCACAGACACTATGCTAATACGATGATTTTTGGTCATTGGTTGTACCCAGTTTTCCCAAGCAGCCTACCATGTTAGTACTATATAGCTTGGGTTGCATTGTTGAACTGGTGTGTCCAAAGCAATAGAACCACTCCCGGAAAACTTCAATACATAAATGTGTTAGTGTGACAAATACTTTTACATCATTTTTTGTAAGAGTAACGTAGTAACTTTTAAATTGAAATTGAAGTGTTCGGAAGAATGATTCACGTAATATTAAGGGATTGAGCTATAGAAATTAGCATATATAACCATTAGAGTGACACTGCCAAAGATCCGTGACTCGCCCTTATTCGTGACAGGTTGTGGAACCTAGGCTCGCGAATGTCCGAAGTCCGACTGTACATCACACAGGACCACGACGTCAATTCGTATGCGATGAATGGTCCCCCACTTGCTCTAAGAGACACACTCCTCAGTTAAGTTTGTTTTGTGGGTGTTTTAGGGCTGTTGAACTACAAGATCATTACAGTCTTGTCCACTGCATAGTTCTAATGCAGAGACTGCACAGACACTACATTGACGGAAGCGCCTGTATTTCGTCGGACCGACCAGTTTCATTCTGATCACTGAAGTTAAGCAACACAACCCCAGCTAGTACTTACATGGGAGGGTGCTGGGAACACTGGGTACTGCTAAAACTTAATAATCGTCGCATTAGTGTAGTATTGGTGCAGTCTCTGCACTATACCTATGCAGTGGACAGGGCTCTAGTGACCTTGTAGTTGGAGAGTCCTTAAACACCAACAAAAAAAATAAAAAAACCGCTACATTAATGTGGCGATTTTTGGGTATTAGTGGTACCCTGTTTTCCCAAACAAGCACCGATGATTATACTAGCTGGGGTTGCGTTGGTTAACTTCAGTAATCGGAAGAGAACTGGTGTATCCAACGCAATAAGACGCTCCCCTCTCAGTTAGGATGGGGCGTGCAGCAAACGAACAATGGGATCAACAGTGAGGTTCATCCACTGAGCCTCCCAGGTAGACGCATGGCTTTGAAGCAAACCTAGCTTCAAAGCAGGACCTAGATAATAACATCAGATAAGTAACCGTGTTTCACAATGTGATGGAATAGTTGCATTTAATGAATCTCAAAGAGCAAGTCAAGGTAAATAATGGAGTGGAATTCCTCTCCACATTAAACAGGAGCCGGAGCCATTAAACAGTTGATTGGCGACTTACTAGTAATTCTGAATGATCTTCACAGGATGAAAACTGTACGAATTCTGTAACAAAAATAGTAGGGAAAGAAATTATATTATCTGATCTTATTCCGTCTAAAATATGCAAGCGTTAATTACGTTTTCCCATCTTTCAGATTTTGAACTGCATCATTTATCTCTTCTAGTTTGGCGTATCCTGTAATAAGGTCATCAATTGGTAGTTCACAATTTATACAGCGTGTTACCAATTTAGGAATATCCCTTTGAAGTTTATAGCCTTTAAGACAAAAACAACGTGGCATAGGTGATCGACGTACAAGTTTCTATCTCAAGAAATAAAATTCTTCACGTTACATACCTCCAATCAAACATCCTGTCAGGGTTCTTGAATACAGCAGGATTTTATGATTTACTGAAATGTTATCATTTGTAATTGCACCACCAATTAAAACTGCCGACCCTCCTGGTAGTAATGACAATGCAGCATCTTCCTTGAATAATAAATTTACACGTTTCATTTGGTTTGTTGGTGTTTTACGGCCCGTCAACTACAAGGTCATTAGAACCCCGTCCACAGTGTAGTTGTTATGCAGAGATTGCACAGACACTACACTAATGCGACGATTTTTGGATACTAGCGGTAGCCATTTTTCCCAAGCAGACACTCATGGCAGTACTAACTGGGACTGCGTTGCTTAACTTCAGTGATCAGACAAGAACTGGTGTGTCCAACGCAATAAGCCGCTCCTGACACTTTTAATCATCATACCCTTATCCCGCCTATGGCTGAGTCAAATCTGCAGGTTCTGGACTTCCATTCCCATGTATCTCCCTCCAGGTCTCCTCCATCCACTTCACATTCTCTCTTATCCCTTCACACAATCTGCTCCCACGTCAGGCTTGGTCTTCTTCTGCCGTGGGTGTTTGCAATAAATTGAACCTAACGCCCTCCTCTTTCTCTCCCGCCCCGTCTCCCTCTCTCTCTCGCTCCTCATTTGCTTGCTTCGTTGGTGTTTTGGGGCCCTTCAACTACAATGGCACACAGCGTGAACACAGCAGTTCTGCAAACGGGAGACTGGGAGACTGGGAGAGAGTAATGGAACGTCGCCTCAGGGATAGAACCAGTGTCCAGGGAACACAGTTCGGGTTTATGCCAGGTACGTCCACAATGGAGCCAATCTTTATTCTGAGGCAGATGATAGAGAAATATAGAGCAGCAAAGAAAGATCTCCATGCCGTCTTTATCGACCTGGAGAAGGCCTATGACAGTGTACCACGACAGGTAGTTTGGGACGTATTACGAAAAAGGGGGTAGAAGAAGGGTTCATTCGAATAGTACAAGATATGTATGAAGGCTCCATAGCTAGAGTAAGGACACCTTGGGGAATACTGGGGGCTTCCCAGTAAAAGTCGGGGTGCATCAAGGCTCAGCACTCAGCCTGTACCTTTTCATCCTGATTATGGATGAACTGCTAACAGGTGTAGGAGAATGGGCCCCACAGTGCCTGGCATTTGCCGATGATATAGGGAAAATTAGTGACTGCAGAGAGTAGAGAAGGTACTAAATGATATAAGAGGAGCAATGGAAAAGGGAGGGCTAAAGATTAACATGAATAAGACTGAGTATTTAGCCTTCCATTGGGATGATCAGAAAAACGATGGGGATATACGTTCGAGGGGCGAACTGGTGAAAAAAGGGCAGGTGGTAAAGCACGTAGGATCAACATTTCAAAGCAATGGGGAGATTGATTCTATGGGTCACATCCGAGTCTATGTCGGGTGGTTGAAATGGAAACAGGCAAGCGGAGTCCTGTGTGATAGGAGGGTCCCAATCCAGTTGAAAGGGAAGTTCTACAGGACAGTGGTTAGGCCAGCTATGCTATATGGTTCAGAGTGCTGGGCAGTGAAGAAAAGCCATTTACAGTAAATAGAATGCAAGTAGCCGAGATGCGAATGCTCCGGTACATGAGTGGTGTGTCAAGAATAGACAAAATTAGGAATGCGTATATCAGAGGTAGCCTGGGGGTAGTGGACATCGCCGAAAAGATGAGGGAAAATAGGCTGAAGTGGTATGGTCACATAATGAGAAGAGGGGATGAGGAGCTTGTTCGGGCCATACCAGGAATGCTGGTGGTCGGGAGTACCCGGGGCATGGGGAAGCCGAAGTTAACGTGGGAGCAGGTCGTCCGTAAGGATATGGCGATGTGCGGAGTTGACAGGGACCTGGTGGGAGGTAGACGGGAGTGGAGGGCCAGAACCCACAGACCCGACTCCGCCACAGGCGGAATAAGGGTATTATGATGATAATGATGAACTGGTGAAGAAGGTGAAAGAGGTCAAGTACTTAGTATCAATGTTCCATAGCAATAGGGAAATAGACTCTGATGTGACCCATAGAATAAATGGTGGATGGTTGAAGTAGAGATGGGCAACCGGTGTCCTGTGCGATAGGAGGGTCCCAATCTGGTTTAAAGGGGGAAGTTTTACAGGGTGATGGTTAGACCAGCTATGCTGTATGGATCAGAGTGTTGGGTAGTGAAGAAGAGCCACATTAATGGAACGCAAATAGCTGAGGTGTGAATGCTGCAGTAAATGAGGGGGGTGTCAAGAGGTGATAGAATTACGAATGAGTATATCTGAGGTAGCTTGGGGTGGTGGACATCGCCAAAGAATGGACAAATAATAAAATTATGAACACGTAATGAGAAAAGAGGAGGAAGAGCTCATTCGGTCCACTTCAGTTGTTTGTTTGTTTGTTGGTGTTAAAGGTTCAGTCAACGACAAGGTCATTAGAGACCCGTACACTGCATAGTTCTAATGCATACGCTGCACAGACACTACACTAATGCAACGATTATTGGGTATTAGCAGTATCCAGCTTTCCCAAGCGACCACCCATGCCCGTACTTACTGGGCTTGCGTTGCTTAACTTCAGTGATCAGACGAGAACTGGTGTGTCCAACGCAACTCGCCGCTCCCGGTCCACTTCAGGAATGCAGGTGGTCAGAAGCACCCCGGGCAGGGGGAGACTGAAGCAGACGTGGGAACAGGTTATCCATAAGGACATGGCAGTGTGTGGAGTGGACAGGGACCTAGTGGATTTGTTTGCTGGTGTTTAAGGTCCCGTCAACTACAAGGTCATTAGAGACCCGGACCTAGTGGAAGATAGGTGGGAGTGGCAGGCTAGAACCAGCATACCCGACCCTGCTGCAGGTGGGATAAGAATATGATGATGATGATGAGCAAGGGCAGCGGCGATTATTGGAGGGCAGCGTTTATTCGAGGGCGACCCTTATTGGAATAAATACGGTAGTTCTGATGTAGGGTAAATGAGCATGTTAGAGGTAGCCTGGGGGTGGTGAACATCGCCGAAACGAGAGAATAGGCTGAGGTGGTATAGACACGTAATGAGAAGAAGGGACGATTGTTTGTTGTTTGTTTGTTGGTGTTTAAGGTCCCGTCAACTACAAGGTCATTAGAGACCCGTCCACTGCATAGTTCTAATGCATATACTGCACAGACACTACACTAATGCGACGATTATTGGGTATTAGCAGTACCCAGCTTTCCCGAGCGACCACCCATGTCAGTACTAGCTGGGCTTGCGTTGCGTCGCCGCTCCCAAGAGGGGACGAGGAGCTCGTTAGGGCCATACCAGGAATGCAGGTGATCGGTAGCATCCGAGGCAGCGGGAGTCCGAAGGTGACGTGGGAGCAGGTTGTCCATAAGGATATGGCAGTATGAGGGGTGGAAGCGAACCTGGCGGGAGATAGGCGGGAGTGGAGAGCTAGAACCCGCAGACCAGACCCTGCCGTAGGCGGGACGAGGGTACGATGGTGATATAGGGGCACTTCATCAATATGGGATTGCAAATGTTTGCAATCCCATTGCTGCAAATGTTGATGAGTTTCGAAAAAAAGCTGATTAGTTTGTACTCACCAATATCTTCTCTTGCCGGATTGATGTCAATTCCAATGATTTTTCCAGCCTGTTTATCCTTGCATCCTATCACTGCAGATAATCCAACACCTCCTAGGCCCCATACTGCTGTGGCATCACCAGGTTTTATACTGGCATAATGAGCAGCTGCTCCAAACCCAGTGCTAAATCCACAAGATGCCAGGCACACTTTCTCTAATGGAGCTTTTGGATTAATCTGCAATTGTTTTCAAATAAGCTCTGTGGGTATTACAGAAGTAAACAAACATACTTACAGTATTTCAAATACAGTAGGTCCTCAAATTAAGCGTTTAATTGGTTCTGAAGTTTTTCGCGTAAGTCGAGGAAAGCACAAAATTGAGTGCTTGTGTCCTGGTGTGTCCAACGCAATTCGCCGCTCAAAGAGATAGTGGAGGGAGAGGGGAGGGAGAGGGGAGAGAGAGGGGAGAGAGAGGGGAGAGAGAGGGGAGAGAGAGGGGAG
>JAAFCE010007744.1:20262024-20282131 GCA_013389805.1 Trigoniulus corallinus
GGGGGAGAGAGAGAGAGAGATTGGATTAGTTTGTGGGTTGGGGAGTAAGCCAGGCAGCCATAATAGGTCGAACCCTTAGGAGGCTGCCCGCGGGAGATGAGGAGGTAGGTGAAGGATGAAGGACAGGGTTAATTTGCAGCACCCAACGTTCTTTACCAACCACCCAAGTTGGTATTGACGTGGGCTTGCGCTGCTTAACTTCAGTGATCTGATGGGAACTGGTGTGTCCAACGCAACATGGCTGCACAACAGAGAGGGAGAGAGTGAGAGAGGGCGAGAGAGAGAGGGAGAGAGAGGGACGGGGAGGGGGAGGGGAGAGAGGGAGGGGGAGGGAGAGAGGGAGAGAGAGGGAGAGAGGGGGAGAGAGTGGGAGAGGGAGAGAGTGGGAGAGAGGGAGAGAGAGGGAGAGGGAGAAAGAGGGGCGAGAGAGGGGGAGAGAGAGGGAGAGAGGGAGAGAGAGAGGGAGAGAAAGAGGGAGAGAAAGAGGGAGAGAAAGAGGGAGAGAAAGAGGGAGAGAGAAAGAGGGAGAGAGAAAGAGGGAGAGTGAGGGAGGGAGAGAGAGTGAGGGAGGGAGAGAGAGTGAGGGAGGGAGAGAGGGAGGGAGAGAGGGAGGGAGAGTGGCCCTGTGTCGTATTTACGATATCATTTGCACTTCAAACAACCCCGCTGACAATTTTCGAGCCGATCTTGGACATTGCTATGATTTATTAAAATCTGAGGGATCTGACTGCAGATTATTAAGATTTGCATACAACTTAAGATCGGAGTCAACTCCTGCATATTTCCCACTAGGTCCCCATCCATCCCTCACCCACATATCCGTTCGTAAAACCTGCTGCCACGTCTCAACCGTCTGCAGCCTGCAGGAATATTGGGCAGGTTGTGTGTGGGAGGGATGCAGGCCTACCCCCACAGAAGACGCTTTCATTTCCTTTTTCATTTCCATTTCCGATTTCATTTCTTTTCTTTCGCCGTTTGATTTTAGGGGAGCGGCGAGTTGCGTTGGACACACCAGTTCTCGTCTGATCACTGAAGTTAAGCAACGCACGCCCAGTTAGTACTGACATGGGTGGTCGCTCGGGAAAGCTGGGTACTGCTAATACCCAATAATCGTCGCATTAGTGTAGTGTCTGTGCAGTATATGCATTAAAACTATACAGTGGACGGATCTCTAATGACCTCGTAGTTGACGGGACCTTAAACTCCAACAAACAAACAACTGTTTGATTTTTAACTCTTGAATATCTGTCACTAGTGTGCGATGTGCGGGAGCTATTTTTCTCGCTCTTTCCCTCCACCTCTGAAAGACCTGGTCGCTAACGTAGCCAACCTCTCCATGAATAGAGGTGACTTATCTGCCACTCGCAGACGCTAGACGTACCGTGTAGCAGCTCACCTCTTCTCGTGGAACATCACATCCACTTTAAAAAACAAAGCAATTCTTAACCCTTTTCCCATTCTCTCTGAATGGACACATGGTGATATGTTGGAGGGCATTTTTCTGTAGCCGGCTGCCGACGGAAGCTTCAACCCCTATGCTTATTGATTCTTGGTTGGGGCACTCCACAGACGCCAGGGGCAAACTCCTATACCTGGTTCTTTTACGTGCAAATGCCATCGTACACCACACGGGACCTCGATTTTAATTCTTATTCGAAAGAAGGGGCACTCGGGGCCGCCGTCCAGTTATAACCTAGAACCACTGTAGTATAATAAAAGTGAACAGATAATCTTATCGCGGAATAATATGCATCAACTTTAACAATGATACCTTGATACAAGAATTCTCTGGAATTACTGTGTATTCGGAAAAACAGCTGCAAGCCATGAAATTGTATAAAGGTTGCCCTTTGCAATAGAAATTTGGTTGACCATTATATCCCAAGATTCTGATAAACGGTGCTATTTCCACTCTATTTGTTCGCCTGAAAAGAAAACAATGAACTGGAATCACCATAAAATGAATAAATAATTTTGGCAATGCAATATTTTCAACGTGATGCCCCACATATGGGCTGCTGCACACAACCCTTATTTGTATAAAGAAGATTTCGAAATGTGCATTGAATAATAATTGGCAGCTAATCTTTCAAAGAATTGCGCTACATCTCTTCTCTCGCAGACTGAGTGGGTCAGACATGATCAGAGAATTAGGGTAGGACTTACTATGTCACAGGCGGGTATCTGCCTGTAGTAATCTTCTTAACGGCCTGTTGAAAATAGGGTAAGAGGGTCCTCCAGTTGACAGTTTATCCTTTGCAAAGTATAGAGGAGAAATGACCATCCATTCATTTAATTGAAGGAGATCAGGGCATGGACAAACTCAAATTACTGGTCTTTTTCAGGGATCATTCGGCAATGGAATGCTCTTGGTGGGGATAATGTGAGGAACTTTCCAAAAGATGGTGGCATTATAGCAGGTAGGGATTGGATGGGAGAGTAAATGCAATGCTTCAGGTTCCTTGGGATTTTCAATGAGTTAGAACTTAGGAATGAGAGTTTCTCTCTCCACTGCCAATTTGGCCTATCACGGCTATTTGCTGTGTATTCAATTAGAATAGTCGTTTTGCCCACAGTTGCAATATTGGACCATATCATTTTATAATTTTTAATTCCTCTAGGGAATGTAGGGATTTTCCCTATTTGGTAAAGGTCCTAAGTAGAGGTTAGCTTTATACAAAAAATATATTTAAAAGTTCGTTTCAACTTACTTATTGTCAGTGGCAGGAGTTTATTTGTTTGCAAATTTTGGTGGGGAAAAAATGTCAATTAAACAATAAGTAAAATTTCTTCCTTTGAAATTTGTTTCAAATAATAATAATACCCTGAAATTTGAACTAAATATCTGAACCATTTCTTGTCATATTTTTGTCGCACCTACAATTCGGACCGATTAAAATAAAAGTTGAGTTAAAGAAGAAAATATTAAAAGAAATAAGGGGACTAGGGATATAAATACCTAAATAAGAGGGCGGCGAATTTGGCCTACGACCAGGACAGCTGAAACCCACGCTACCCCACTGTACGCAGTGAACGGAGCTCTAAAGACCACTAGGTGGAGGGCCCAACCCCCCCCCCCCCCCAAAAAAAAGTCCTTCCAGTGTGGCCCTGATCATATAATATACAATAGTTCTCAATTCCTACCCAACATCCAAGCAACTGTTGGTCCTCCCATCTAAACATAAGGCGCATTTACCGCATGATGGTATACCGCCACAAAGAACTGCATCACCTGTGAAATAGACAATTTCAAAGGAGATTAGGGCATTTGATAGGGCATGAGCCTGACTCCTGTTGCATTATAGTTATTGCGCAATAGGTCAGGCACCAAGCAATATTATAACCAAACAAAGCATTAATTTAGCTGCCATTTGTTGGAACAGTGGGGTAGGCCGGTATCCTACCACAGACAATTCAGCCAATATTTCCTGAGGGTTCCAGACGCCTAGCTGGGGTGCACCCAGTCAGAGCATGTTCAGCGGACCCGCAGACCCGACCCTGCCACAGGCAGGATAAGGGTATGATGATGATGATTAAGGCATTTGATGGCTTATATTTTGACAAATTCAGTGCCCCTCTGGCATGTAGCCATGGTCCTTACACCCCACCAGTTTTCGTCTGACTCTCTGGGTCCTACAAACCACAGGAAATGTGGCCCTAAAAATCTAACAATCCATACAAATTCAGTAAATCAGTGTATCTGGGTGTAGGTGGAGGAGTGTCATCAAGTGGCAGAGCTAGAGGGAATGCAATACCATTAAGGGACGGCACTTTCACATGAGAAACAAATCAAAATTCTTGAAAAATCTTCTACATGGAGTTGTCAAAATATGTAAAATTAATGTTGTATAGTCCGGGCACCCAAAGAGTGCAGTTCTGAAAAATGGCCTTCCCCAAGAATAGGAGAATAAGGTAATGCATTTACAATGTCCATCACAGCTTGACCACACTTGACCAAGCTTTGATGAGCATTGTAAAACTTGAAACGTATGGACAATGGGATAAGGCCAAGGGGGTGAGGAGCGCCTGGACAACTTAAAAATGCATTACATTTAAGGGGGCGGTGGCGAAGGACCTGATTACCTAGGGCGGTGGTGGCGAACCTTTTTTGAAGACGGGTCACAAAGTTAAAAACAGAAAGTTATCCATGGGTCAGGTGCAAGCACTACAGTAAAACCTGTCAGATTGAGCACCTTGATACTATGACCACCTCTCTACATTGAACATATTTCTATGGAACCAAACATTCCCATAGAGATTACATTATGTAATGTCACTTACATTAAGCACCTGCATACTTTGTACACTGACCACTCTAAACAAGTCCCAGAGCAGCAGTTAACCCTCATAGTTTGAACATAAACGCCTATTTGTATCATGCTAAAAGTGTTAGAATCTCTAAATTTTTGAACTTTTTTGAAATAAACTAGGAACTTTTTAAAATGAATGGTACATCACTGTAATTTGGCCCTAAAATAAAACAGTTAAGGAAAAACTATTTGCAACAGACATTGGAAGATTTGGGCCTTGAATTATCCCTTTGCGAATTCCCATTGTTATCAACTATTTGATCACCTATAGAAATCATTTGATTTCAAGACGTCACTCAAACACTTTCCCATGGCTAATCGAAAGTACACAGTTAAATTTGGAGCAAAAGGAATTTGTAAGTGAATATGTAAGCCAATGGTGTATTGCAAAGAAAGTTAGCAGCTGAATTTTATGTGGAGCCATTGCTCATATAAAAGCATGGATAAATAAGTTAATTATGATATTAAATGTAAAAATGCTGCTGAGGAAAAGTGGTGCTAATGATGAAGTAAATGCTTCTGCAACAGAAAAACATTCCTGCTGTATATCAGGACCAATGATGCAGGAAAACGCCCTGTGTTTCACGGTTGGATCAAGGGGGAAGTAATGGCTCCCCCATCAGTGCCTCAATGGTGGTCACATTTCAACTGATGCAACTGATCCAACATTTCGCACTGCTATTTCCACTTCTATACTGCCAGTCCAATATTGTTGTCCATTCTGAAGTTGGCTAAACCACTGAAGATAGGATATTGTCTAAGGGGTAGTAGAGGGCCTAACATAATTGCTAGCTAGATTTATACTAAGAGATTCTGAATATTTGAAGTACCCCTTATCTGCTGCTGGATCCGTCACTGAGTGTTACTACCACTTTGAGAATTGAAAACTTCAAGGCTAGCAATGCATGGGTTGAATGATTTAGGAAAAGACAGTATTCACTTTTCATATATTAACATATGTGGGGATTCTGTAGAAGCTGGCGCTACTTCATCCAGCTGCCTCACCTTGATACAATGAGCAACTGTCTACATTGAGCACTTTTGAACGGAACAGCAAGTGCTCAATATAGACAGGTTTTACTGTATTTCATTTTATGAATAAAAATAAATTATTATCAATAATGAATAAAGTTTATAAAGTTTAATAGTGAATAAAGGGTCAGGTCTGCAGGTTCTAGCCCTCCACTCCCACCTACCTTCCACCAGGTCCCCATCCACCCCACAACACCACCATATTCTTAAAGACAACATGCTCCCACGTCTGCCTTTGTAAAGTAGCAAATAGAGAACAAAGCATCTCCTAACCCTTTTTCCGCTTATGGCAGGGTCGGGTACCCATCTTTTCACTCTGAATGGCTTCCTAAATTGATCAGTGCTTTTCCACAGCCAGTTGCCGACCAAAACTGCAATACCTATGCTTATTTATCGGCGGGTCTACTTTTCGTTTTGGAACTCCCCTTTGGGTTCCCCTTTCCGACCTATGGCAGGGTCGGTTACCCATCTTTTTCCCTCTGAATGCACATAAGGACAATCTATTAGACGGCATTTTTACACAGCCAACTGCCGACCAAAGGTGCTTATTTATCGTCGGTCTACTTTTCGTTGGCATGCTCACCGCTCCTACACATGGGAATTTCGCTTGCAAAGGACATCATATACACCACACGGGTCAATACCTTCCAAATACACAGTAGACGCACTGCGGGCCTCTCTCTCGCTGGATAGAATTAGACACACCTCGATCCACATTGAACGTAGAACCACTGAAGCAGTAGTTGAGCGCACTACCTCAACGCCCCTAAGATAGGCTGTCATGTAATTCCAATGGAATAAGTTAATTGATGAAACGGAGACATTAAAGAGAGATCGTAGACCATCGCAAGCGTTCAAGAGCAATGGGAGCTAGATTCGGATGTGACCCACAGATTCAATTAGGGGCGGTTGAAGTGGAGACAGGCAAGTGGAGTCCTGTGTGATAGGAGGGGTCCCAATCAAGTTGAAAGGGAAGTTTTACAGGGCAGTGGTTTGGCCAGCTATAATCTTAGGAGCAGTGTTGGGCAGTGAGGAAGAGCCACGTGACCAGAGTACAAGTAGGCGAGATGCGAATGCTGCTGTCGAAAGCTGATAGAATTAGGACCGAGTATATCAGGACCCCAGTATATGAGTATTACAGGAATGCAGGTGGTTGGAAGAACCCGGGGCAGGAGGAAACCAAAGCAGACGTGAGATAAGTTGTCCGTTAGGATATGGTAGCGTGTTGGGTGGATGAGTACCTCGTGGGAGATAGGCGGAAGTGGGGGCTAGAACCCGCAAACCCGACATGATGACGTAAGACATCGAAAGATAATCGGGAAAAACCTGAGGCCCTTTACAGAGACCTCACAGAAGATACCAGCTACCAGGAATAGAAAAGAACATTAATGAAACTTTTAAAGATAACAAAAAGTGGCGTGAGGAATTCAAGAACAGGACAGAGTGGTCTTGTTGTTAGATATTTAGAAGGAGCCATTATCAGAAAAAAAAACACCTGAAGATATTTAATAAAACTCATGAAAACAGAAGATGACAGGTCTGAAGTTTTAAACTGTTAGGAGAGAGGGTAGTGGTAAACTGCCACCACTTTTTAAAATATTTTTTGTAATTTTAGATTTTGTCCAAATTTAGATTTTAAATATAGCTTACTGTGCAGAAGTTGGTTTCAAGATATGAACTGTATTCGTAATGATAATCACGTGACCCCGCAGTCTCCAAAAACTGTTTTATAGGTAATAACGTACAACACGTTTGGAGATATGACTCGTACCTAGGACCTGTTGTTTATTTCATGACAAAATACGATCTAACAATAAGTGAATATATTTTAAGAATGAACGGAAACAAAGTCTGGACCCGTCTCCATGGTGCAATAGGTGGCATGTTCGATTTACTTCGTCAGTGGTTCCAGGTTCGATACTGTTCTTCTTTCGGGCGAGCGAGAGGTCTCAATGGTGTCTTTCTTCAGATGAGAAGTAAAACCGAGGTCCCGTGTGGTGTGCGATGGCATTTGCACGTTAAAGAACCCTCTATACTTTGCAACGGGTGGAAGAAGCAAAATATCCAGGCGTATGAGCTGCCCCCCCCCCCGGCATTGGTGGAATTTCCCAACAAATCCCCCGACAATAAATAAGCATAGAGGTTGCAGCTTTGGTGCGCAACCAGCTGTGGAAGTTCCAGTTGCACTGCGTAGTTCTAATGCAACCTGCACAGACCCAAGCTAGTTTTTTGTTTTGTGTTTCACGGAACGAAGTAAATAAAGGGTCTGCAGTTGACTCATATGTGGTACAGTGTATCAAGTGCTGACGTTATTATTGCATATCATCATCATCATCATCGAACCCTCCTCCCGCCAGTGGCAGGGTCGGGTCTGCAGGTTCTTAACCTCCACTCCCGCCTATCCCCCACCAGGTCCCTCGCCACCCCGCATGTCACCATGTCCCTCTGCACCACCTGCTCCCACGTCCGTTTTGGTCTTCCCCTACCCCTGGAGCCCCCAATCACATGCATATCATATGCTACAGAATTGTCAATTACTTGTGCATGTTGCTAAATGTGGGAGGTCCCGGGCGGCCTCCTGTACTGCCGGTTCTATATGAACTACAAAAATCTCAACCATGAGGGTCTTACCTGGATTGACGCTAGTGACTCCCTCGCCCACACTCTCAACAATGCCTGCTCCTTCATGTCCACCCACAAATGGGTAAGGTTGTAACGGATGTAAGAGACCAGCTAGAGCAGAGACGTCAGTATGGCATAGACTAGCTGCAACTATCTAGAAATATAGGTAAGTATTGAAAGCAGTGATAAGTGTGCCTGGCATCTTGAGTCCATGGTTGCAGGTACAATGCTTGCTGACGTTGATGGCTGCCTTTAGCGTTTAGGCAACAGTAAAGTCCCGAGTGACTGCCTGTCAGAAGGGAACTACAGCAGCGGCACCAAGCAGTTTAAAATACCACCTGTACATAAAAGAATCCTTACTGGACCCGCCTCGGTGGCACAGTAGGAAGTACGCTCGATAACTGTGTCAGCAGTTCTAGTTTGTTTCATTGGCTTTTAGAGGCTTTCAACTACAAGGTCATTAGAGCCCCGTCTACTGCATAGTTCTGATGCAGGGACTGCACAGACACTACACTAATGCGACGATTATTGGGTATTAGCAGTACTCAGGTTTCCCAAGCTGCCACACATGTTAGTACTAGCTGGGGTTGCGTTGCTTAACGACAGTGATCAGGCGAGAGCTGGTGAGTCCAACGCAATAAGCCGCTCCCTTAGTAGTTCAAGTCTCGATAATGGACCAAGGTGGGTTGGCTTCTTTCGGGCGACAGAGAGGTCCCGAGTCCGCCTTCTTTCGGATGAAAAGTAAAACCGAGGTCCCGTGTGGTGTACTATGGCAATTGCAAGTAACAGAACCCTCTCTACTATGCAACGGGTAGATGAGACAAAATTTCTAGTTTAGGAGCTCGCCCCCTTAGGTCGGTGGAACGCCCCAGCGATCGGTAGACCGGCGATAAATAACCATAGGGTTGCAGCTTTGGTCGGCTAACCTGCTGTGGAAAAACACTGTCCACTGCATCGTCCTTGTGTCCGTTCAGAGGGACAAGACGGGTACCCGACCCTGCCATAGGCAGGAAAAGGGTTAGGAGTTTCTTTACATAAAAGAAGTCTTACTATATGTATGGATCAGCAAGATCTCACCTGCTGGCGTAAGAAAAAGTTACACGCACTGAGAAATTAGGCAAGGGGTGGTGGTATTAGGCCGGTGGCAATTGGTTGCATCAATATACTTATTAGTCTTTCCAGTTCAATAGGACGAATGGGTAGTCGAGGGAAAGATGATGATGAGTGCAAAAGAGAAGTAAATATTTCCCTTGGTCACACAATGAGCCCTGATTTATATGTTTAAATATGTTTGGAAGCGGAATAAAATTTGCTGTGAGGGTGAAGGGCTATTTCGATAAAACAGTCATTTTATAGCCTTAATAACAAGCCTATTGCATGTTTGATGAACAAGGCCATAATGACATTTGATACGGATTTGTTTCGTTGGTGTTTTTGGGTCCCCCCCCCACACTACAAGGTCATTAGAGCTCCGTCCACTGCATAGGTCTAATGTAGAGATTGCATGCCTCGTTCTGTTAAAAGGTCACTAGGTCATGGACAAGGATTTATTCCCCGATATGGCCCAGTTCCCAAGTGATAAATTAGTCTTCGACCTTAACATAGACAAGAAAAGGATTGCAATGACGATTGCTATGAGTAAAAAATCAACTCCTAACCTCTTTTCCAACCTATTGCAGGGTCGGGTACACATCTTGTCCCTTTAAATGGACACAACGGGGATATATCGGATAGTGTTTCTCCACAGCCGGTTGCCGACCAAAGCTGTAACCCCTCTGCTTATTTATAGTCGGTGTACTGTTCGTTGGGGAATTCCACCAACGGCAGGGGGCTAGCTCCTACACCTGGAAATTTAGCGTCATGTACCCGTTGCATTGTAGAGAGGGTTCTTTTACATGCAAATGCCATCGTACACCACAAGAGACCTCGGTTTTCGTTCTCATCCGAAAGAAGGCGCACTCGAGGCCTCTATCTATGGTCCGAACGAAATCAGCTCACCTCGATCCACTATCGAACCTGCGACTATTGATGCAGTTACCGAGCGTGCTACCTACTGCGCCACCGAGGAGGGTGGATTCTTTTTAATTCTAGGTGACATCGTAGCCGGGAGCGGTTTATTGCTTTGGACACATCAGTTCTCGCCTGAGCACTGACATAGGTGGCAGCTTGGCAAAACTTTCGTACCGTTAATACCTCAAAACCGCCGTATTAGCGTAGTTTCTGTACAGACTATGTATTAGAAATACGCAGTGGACGGGGTTCTAATGACCTTGTAGACCTACAACACCAACAAAGAAAATATGCCCTTTTAGGCTGTTGTTTTTTTGTTGGTGTTTAAGGGCCCTTCAACTACAAAGGTCATTAGAGCCTCGTCCACAGAACAGTTATTATGCAGAGACTGCACAGACACTACACTAATGCGACGATTTTTGGGTATGAGCAGTACCCAGTTTTCCCGAGTGGCCATCCATATCAGTACTAGCTGGGGTTGCGCTGCTTAACTTCAGTGATCAGACGAAAACTGGTGTGTCCAATGCAATAAACCGCTCCCACCACCACCAAGGCGGGCATCAGTGTCATTTAAGAAACATGAAAAATTCACACATTTTTACCTTAACTCTAACCTCTGCAGGTCCTGGAGGATGCACCTCAATCGCCTCAATACTAAAAGGAGAATTTAATTCCCACGCAACAGCAGATTTGCAAGTGATCACCTAAATGACAAATGAAAGAGTGAGATGCGACATCAGGTGAAATACGACAGGGCAGGTCAAGAAACACATGAACACAAACCTTTCCTACAGTTGTCATTTTGGCTTCAAGGTACTACGCTTTAAAACCAACGTCTGTCCAAATCAAATCGTTAGCCAAAAAGACGAATTCAGAGGACAGACTGGTTGCGTGATTTAACAGCACCATTCATTTTCAAGGATACACAAGTAGTCCGATATTTCATTGGCTGGTGCAAATATTCTTCACCCAGACGTCAAGGCTACTGATGAAATACGAAATCAGAATTATAAATAAGTGCCAAACTCCCGTCATGGTATATCTTCTAAATTTGATTAGAAACCGGGTAGTTCAAAGGCCAAAGTAAACAAAAAGGGACAAGGAGGACAGAAGCTTCTGTCTACCATCAGCCCCAAAGGCATGGTTTTTGTTAGTTTGCGACGATATGTCACCCAGCAACGACCTTGCGAATGATTAATTTGGCAAACAAAATGTCTGCCAGAGAATAAATTGTACCACGCAGTAGCAACAACGTACACATCGTCACCATACCCTTGCCCTATCTTCTCCTGCCTCGGGTGATTCCAACCACCGGCATTCCCATAATGGCCGTAACGTGCTCTGATCTCCTCATCTCGTAACATGTCCATGCTAACTCAGCTCTTGACACCTCACACATGTAGGCAGCGCCTTATTGATTTGGACACACCAGTTCTCGTCTGATAACAGAAATTAAGGAGCGCAACCCCAGTTAGTACTGACATGAGTGGCTAGTTTGGGAAAACTGGGTGCTGTTAATAACCAAAAATCATCGCATTGGTGTAGTGTCTATGCAGTCCCTTCATTAGAACTATGCAGTGGACGGGGCTATAATGACCTTGTAGTTGAAGGGCCCTAAAACACCAACCAACCTCACTCATGTACCGCAGCATCCGCATCTTAGCTACTTGCAATCTAGTTGCGTGGCTCACCCCCACTGCCATTGCGATGTAAAACAGCCCTTTCAACTTTATTCGGACCCTCCTATCATTGGTGTTTTGGGTCTGTCAACTACAAAGTTCTAATGCAGAGTCTGCACAGACATTAAACTGTTAGGACGATTTTTTGATATTAGCAGTACCCAGCGTTCCCAAGCGATCGCACAGCACTCCAGCTATCTTGCATTGATCCTGTGGGTCACATCCGAGTCTATTTCCCCACTGATCTGGAAACACTGATCCTTGGTACGCAACAATGTGTACACATGTCACACAGTGTCATACTAGATGATTAGCAAGTGTAGTATGGCTTTGGCCGTCAAGATATATCACAAGCAATTAAAGTTATCAAGATTATAAAAGCTGTTATTTATCCTGACCTTTGAAAGCAACTTCTGATCATTTTTTCTGCCTATGGCTGGTTCGGTTACCCATCTTGTCCCTCTGAATGAACACACGGGCGATATATTAGACAGTGTTTCCCCAGCCGGTTTCCGACCAAAGCTGCTGATTCGCTGCTGCATTTCACCGACGCCAGGGGGGGGGGGGGCGAGCTCCTACACGATGAAATTTTGCCTCATCTATCCTTTGCATAGTTGAGAGGGTGCTTTTACGTGCAAATGCCATCTTAAACCACACGGGACCTTGGATTTACTTCTCATCCGAAAAAAGGTGCACTTGGGGCCACTCTCTCACACGAAAGAAGCCCATCCACTTCGGTCCAGTACCGAATATAGAACTACTGACGCGCTACCCATTGCGCCACCGAGGCGGGTCTGCCAAATGCTGCAACCCCTACGCTTATTTACTGCCGGTCAACTATTCCTCGGGCCACTCCTCCGATGCCAGGAGGCGAGCTCCTACACCTTGGAATTTGCCTTACCTACCGGTTGTATAGTAAAAAAAGGGCTCTTTTACGTGTTAAGTGACGTCGGACATGCTACACGAGACGCAGCTTTACTTCACATCCCAGGGAAAGCGCACTCAGGGCGTCTCTCTCCAGCCAGTAGCGAGACAGACCTCACTCACACAGTAGTCAAGCTCTCCACTGAGTCTGGATCGAGGTGGCTTGGCTTCTTTTGGGGGAGGGAGTGAGCCCAAGCGGTCACCCATGCCAGTACCATCTGGGGTGCTACCTCAGTACCACCGCCCTACACACTTCTTGATACAACTTACTGTTCTTTCCACGTAGTAAGTACTCGACGCATTAAAACAACATGTCGCAGGTTCCCCTTTCTCCCAGTACGCTACCGATTATGGTGTCCGCGGCCAGGCGACCCAAATCGCCCATCTGCCACAGGCGAAGAACTTGTGAAGGGTGTGACTGTCTACTCTTCTCTCTGCGCCTCCTCCAAAACCACGGCTTCACAGTCCTTCTTCCTCTGTACTCCTGTTCTCAGGCCGCCTACCAGGTGCCTAGCATGCCCTTCCTCTTCACCGCCATCGCACTCTGCCGTACACTGCAGTAATCACGCAGTATCTCTGAACCTGCCCAGTTTCCCATAGTCTTTACCCACCCGTAGTGGTGGTATTGTGGGGATCATTCTCTTTATCGGGATCACCAACCCCGTCTTGCAGACTCAAAGAGAGAAGTCATGTTCTGACATCCTAGCACCAACAATCAAGTGCATCACAATGCTGAGTTTAAGTCATGCTAGGTTGACATCCCATGCTTAGATGAGTGCTGCGACGTCATCTGCAAACCAGACCAATGT
This sequence comes from Trigoniulus corallinus, assembly GCA_013389805.1. Classification (NCBI taxonomy): domain Eukaryota; kingdom Metazoa; phylum Arthropoda; class Diplopoda; order Spirobolida; family Trigoniulidae; genus Trigoniulus; species Trigoniulus corallinus. The sequence goes on from JAAFCE010007744.1 coordinate 20,275,411, forward strand.
GCTCTCTTCAGGAATCTTCCCTTTCAGGAGGCTGTCATAGGAGACGTGCCAGAGATCAGGCTCCATGATGGATCTCTGGCCACCGCAGCCATGACAGTCGACTTTGTGGTTTGCCTGTGATGCATATACTGTATGAATTGTAACAACAAATGACTGATGACTTTAAAATTGTCATTTTTTACATCAAAAATGTTTCTATTATAGCTATTACTTATAGCTATAGCTTGCACTCGGCTGCCTACAAAAGCTGCAACCCCTGGTGTGTTAGGTTGTGTGAAATAACCTATTGGTGTGTTAAGTCCTTTCAACTTTTGTTGATGTTTTAGGGTAGTCCCGTCCGCTGCATTGCTCTAATGCAGAGTCTGCACAGAAACCACGCTGTTACTACGATTCTGGGTTTTATCAGTACATAATATTCCCAAGTGGTCACCCACGCCAGTACTAGCTGTGTTTGCGTTGGTTAACTTCAGTGATCAGACGAGAAATGGTGTGTCCAACGTAGTATAGCCGCTCCTGTATGAAGTGGAGTTGGGGTCAGACGGTCCCAATACAACTGAAGGGCAAGTTCTACAAGGCAGACGTTAGCCCGGCTATCCCTCCCAGGTCATGATTTTAAACACTGTGGAAGACCCAACAATAAAGAATGATAGTAACCGGAATTTGCATGATGTGGTGCATGTGTGTAGGCCCCTGAGAGATGGTGTCAAGGGCAAATGGAATAAGATATACACATATTAGAGGCAGTTTGGGAGTGGGAGAGATGGTATGGGGACCTCTGAGTGGCTGTATTGCGTTGGACACATCTGTTTTCGTCTGATCATTGACGTTAAGGAACGCAATCCCAGCTAGTACTGACATGGGTGGCCGCTTGGGAAAATTGGGTACCGCTAACACCCAACAATAGTAGCATTAGTGTAGTGTTTGTGCAGTCTCTGCATTAGAACTATGCAGTTGCAGGGTCCTAAACAACAATGAAACAAAAGAAACATGGGGATCTGGTGGGAGTTAGGCGGGGGTGGAGTGTCAGAGCTCGAAGCCCGGACTCAATCATTAGAAGATCAGGGACAACCTTTCGAAAACCGCATCAAAATAGTGAATACTTTCCATTGGGGCATTACAGTTACATGATTCGTCAAACTGATGCAAAATCTCATCACTAAAACTACATAACAGCGTTTAATTCCTCTGAAGGATCCAATTACAGATAAGATTTAAATCAAATCAAACCTGCCAAATTAACACTTTATTGCATGTAACGCGTAAGATATTGCAGTCGATGGTATCCAACTCCATTGCAATGTCGGCAAGCATATAAGACCATTAATACAACGGGTATGGCAATCATCTGAAAACAGAAAGATTAGCATAAGGTCAGTTAATAACTTAATAGGCAGCAGGACAAAGTGAAACATTTTTTTGACTTATAGACATCATTATTCAAAAGCTTGTTTACGGCTTTATTGTTCAAAGCCAAGTAACTCCTAACACTTCTCCCGCCTATGGCAGGGTTGGGTACCCATCTTGTCCTCTTGAATGGACACAAGAGTGATATATTGAACAGTGATTTTCTGCAGCTGGTTGCCAGCCAAAGCTGCAACCCCTATGCTTATTTATCGTTGGGTTGGTCTACTGTTCGTTGGAGCACTCCACAGACGCCAGGGGGGGGGGGGGGGGGGGGCGAGCTCCTACGCCTGGAAATTTTGCCTCACTACTCGTTGCATACTAGGGTGGTTTCTTTTACGAGCAAATCCCATCGTATACCACACGGGCCCTCGGTTTTACATCTCATCCAACTGAAGGCGCACTCAAGCCTTTCTCTCGCTCGAAAGAAGCCAACCCCCTTGCTCCAGTATCGAACCCAGAACCACTGACGCAGTTACCGAGCTCATTACCCACCGCGCCACGGAGGAGGGATGAGACGAGCAAAGACGATATGAGTAAACAAAAGTCCTTCAAAACTCAGTAAAAGACAAGTTATCATCGCAATTTTTCACTGAAAATCATTCCTTCACAAAGCAATCTATGATTATATTGCAAATTATAAAAAGCAAGTGACATGGTAGACACCACGCAATTGTACGATTTTACCTCTTATCCAAAGGAAGGGGTACTTCAGACTTCTTTCTTTCTTTCGCTCCACAAAAGCCATCCACCTCGACCAGCATGGAGCCTGAAACTATGGACTCGCACATAAAATACACTACCTGTCAGTTAATAAGGTAGGTGTTAAGAGATGACATGCGTTGATATCTTGCGTCTATGGTTGCAGGTCTGATACTGGTCAAGGTGGCTTTGACTTCCTCTCAGGGATGTTATGGCCCCCATGCAGTGGCGGATTTAGGGGGTGGGGGGGGGGGGGGGGGGCGAGCGAGGCGCGCCCCCCATGGCTGGAATAAAATAACTAATTAAATTTATCTAAACAAAAATTTACACCTGCGGGTTACAGCTTTTTAGTAAAAAGATTGTGATTAAATATGAAGCAATTATTTTTTAAGTGAAGGAAAGAAAAGTTGAAAAAGCAACGCTCAGCAGTGGCATATTTTCACACGGACGACGAAGATAATGCCACCCCTTCTGAGGGCTTTCTAAATCCGCTACTGCCCCCATGTGGTGCACACTATCTCACCTTATATTTCACTTTGGGGCTGCTTTAGGGTCCTTCACCTACAAGGTTACTAGAGCCCCGTCCACTGCATAGTTCTAAAGCAGAGACTGAACAGACATCATGCTAATGCGACGATTTTGGGGTATTAGCGGTGCTTAGTTTTCCCAAGCAGCAACACATGTTAGTACTACGTGGGGTTGCGTTCCTTAACTTCAGTGATCAGCCGAGAACTGGTATGGCCAACGCGATACAGCCACTCCCTTATTAGCTTATACTAGATGTCATTATACCATGGCTCGTTGCACACAAATTTTTAGCTCAGCACAGGAGCGATCAGTATGGCGAATAAAACTCTGCTCAAAAGTTTTTGCTTTTGCACATGAAGCAGCAATCCTTAGAGGGAACATTGCTCACAAGCATATAGTAAGTACAACTAAACTTGTAATTAATGGAAAGCGTGTAAAATATTAGTTGAGTAAGACGCCACGTGACAATTCCATTCGTTGCATGAGAGAACGTCTGTCACTCTAAGGCTGTCAGACACACATTCATAGTCACTGTAAGAAACTGTAATACTCCGACACACAAGCAAAGTGGCAGGAAGACACATTCAAAGACAATGTCAGAACAGACCACTGATAATAAAACAAATGGCCTTATAACGTTATGGTGGTATTCAGTATCACATGTGAACAGTTTCCTGTAAAAACATAAACAAGACATGAACACTTCAAAAGAAAAAGAAGCTTACATGATTCCAGGATTTCTTGTAACATGTTAGGAGATATCAGTTTGTCAAAAATATGCGTGCCTTTTGGCAGAGGCCCACAACTTTCTCCTAATGCTATGTTATAAAACCAAGAAGGGATTGTCTTGCTCAAAGTTGTGAAAAACAGAGATCCATTAGGCTTCACCAACTGCACACATTTCTCAACGAACAACTTTGGATTATCAACGTGTTCGATGACTTCAGAACACACCACAGCATCATACACACATTGGTTGTCTTCAGCATGCTGCTCAACAGTAGTGCAAAGATATCTGATACGGCCTGCAAGACATTTATCACGAGAGGCGTGTTCGGCTGCCACTCTGATCAAATCTTCGCCTGCATCAATTCCAGTAACGTCTGCGCCAATTCTTGCAAGAGGCTGTGCATACGATGCCACAAACAAAAAGTCAGCTCTGTGAAACTATTAAAGAAAAGTTAAAGGTGACCAGCACTTACCTCACAAAGTATTCCTCCGCCACATCCAACATCTAGAAACTTGTAATTTTGAAGTGGAAGTGGCCCCTGTCTATGAACTATTGGAACTTGTTTGCAATTCAAAACACCATCTCTTATAAAAGGTACTCTAACAGCATTAAACGTATGCAGCGGAGCTGTGAGTGGAAATTTCGTATCCCACCACTCTTCTGCGGCGTTGCCGAATTTTTTCATTTCTTCAGTCGCCACAGTAGCCTTAGACGACACATGATGACTAGTGGCACTAAATAGAAATGAATTCAATTAATCATTGTGCAATTGCCTCATTTGTGGCAATGACGCAAAGATCATCATCCACATTCCTTTTCAAGCCTATGGCTCGGTCAAGTCTGTGAGTTCTGACCCTACACTCCTGCTTATCTCGCATCACATCCTATCCATCCGACACATTACCATATCAATACCGTACAATTTGCTCAAGTCTACTTTGCCTTTCCTCTACCCTGGATGCTTCCTATAACCTGCATCCCCATAGTGGGCTAACCAACTCCTACTTCCCTATTCTCATAGCATACCTATAGCACCTCTATCTCTTCCCTACCCTAACTTCTAACAAACAAATTTGCCTTTGACACCCTACAAACAGTAGCGTGCCTTAGTTGACGCCCCTATCTTCCCCTCCTGAATGAAAAAAAGGATTCAACCATAAACTGGTATGGCACACATTTGTCATAGCATTACCTAGGAATGGTGACTCAGGAATCATGGTGTATGTCGACTTTTTTACCAACTGTATTATCTTTTCTTCACATTTACATTCTGCCCCTTCCCCTTTTGTAAGGCTGTTCTAAAGCCACTCAGGCTATTTTCAGGTCCATAACGAAAATGAAAAAGTATGGACTTTGTGATGAACCTTGCTTTCATCCCAACATTCACTTGGAAGCTCCCAGTAGTTCTCAAGCATATCTTACTCTAGCAAGCAAAGCTACTCCTAACCCTTTTCCCACCTATGGCAGGGGCCTATGCTGTTTTGGGTATTAGCAGTACCCAGTGTTCCCAAGTGATCACCCAGTATTTGTGTCGCTTAACTGCAGTGATCAGTCATGAACTGTGTACCCAAAGCAATACTGCTGTAATAATACTGCATTCACACTAGCATTATCAATCTGGTTTGAAATTTCGATCCAGATTGAAAACAGTGCAGCTTGAATGTGATATAGATTGAGCATTTTCAAACTAGATGGACTCAAGCTACATTTTCAATCTCGATCTAGAGTATGATCTACCTTGAAACGTCCAGAATGCAATGCAAATTCTTCCCTGAAAAATATGGCGGTGGTAAGCGAAACCTGTGGAGTGACAATGAAATTTCAATTTTAATTAAATTTTGGACAGAGAACATTAATAACACAGACCAACAATGAAAAAACTTTTTTGATAATTTTTGCTCTATGATATGTATTTGTACATGCTGAACCCCAAAATGGCTGCTTATTTTCACCAGGACATTCCATTTTCTTAAAAAACACATTTGTTTGCTATAATTTACACAACCCATACATGAGGTGCAGTCCAATTCAAATTAGGTCTCATAAAACAATTTGTTAAACACTTTTAAGAAATGAACCATGTTTTAAGTACTTATGCAGCAAATTCTCTCATTTATCAGTAGCAAAGTTAAAAGGCATCGTTGTTGGTCCTGACATACAAAAACTTATACAGGATCCTAACTTCATGAACAGTGATGATCACAAAAGAGAAAGGAGTGGCGAGTTGCGTTGGACACACCAGTTCTTGTCTGATCACTGAAGTTAAGCAACGCAAGCCCAGTTAGTACTGAAATGGGTGGTCGCTTGGGAAAGCTGGGTACTGCCAATACCCAATAATCGTCACATTAGTGTAGTGTCTGTGCAGTCTATGCATTAGAACTATGCAGTGGACAAGTGTCTAATAACCTTGTAGTTGATGGGACCTTAAACACCAACAAACAAAAGAGAAAGATGCATGGAATACTTTTAAAGAAGTTGTTTTGAAGTTCCTAGGGAATGAGAAACATCCCAGTTATAAAAATGTAGTTGAAAATATGCTGCAGAAATTTCAAGACCTAGGATGTAGTATGAGTTTGAAGGTTCATTTTTTGCATTTGCCCCTCAATTTTTTTCATGCAAATCTTGGAGCAGTTAGTGAATAACAAGGTGAGCACTTCCACCAAGATATAAAAGAGATGGAAAAACGATACCAAGGTCATTGCAAAGCAAATGACTGGAGATTACTGCTGGTCCCTCCATTACTCTACTCCAGAAACATTACTTAAGAAACAGATCTACACCCATTCTTTTACTAGCAAAAGGTTAAGAAAAACGAAGCCATTGGATTCATAATGATTGCACCTACCAAGTCTTAAATCATCTCATTTAACACATGTTTTTAAAAACCTTTTTTACTACTTTAATTCACTTTACTGTACTATGTTTTAGCATTATAATTGATTAAAATTCATGCAAATTGCAAAAAAATGGTATGTGATAGCCAAAAAATGATTGCACATTTAGATTCAGCACCTCCAAAATGAAAACAATCACTAAAGAATATTAAAAAAGTTTTTCAAAAAATTGTTTTTGTTGGCCTGTGTAATTTATGCAAGAAATAAGTTAAAGTTCAAGGGAATATGGAATACACATTTGTATCCTTACAAACATAATTATCATACTAGGGATCACGTCAATTTGGCACATGACAATTTGGGGTATGGCAATTTGGCGTACATACACATTCGGTGTATGACAATTTGGCGAACGGAAAATTTGGCATACATACAAATTTGGTGTACGACAATTTGGCGTATATACCAATCTCTTGGGTGCACACATGTGCGTCGGGGAAGGGTTTCGCTAATACGGGGGGGGGGG